>CM056210.1:29522722-30722722 GCA_029692085.1 Gymnothorax javanicus | reverse complement strand
TCAAATTTGTTCATTCAAATGACTTGAATGTTCTTGTAAGAGCATCACGGTCTTCTGACCCATGTGACTCCCTGATTCCATGTTAATACATGCCTTTCCATGTCAAACCATAGTCAGCTTGCAATTGTCTTAGCCCTATCTAAAATAGGTATTTTTCTTTATAAATGGTTGCACATAAATTTTTGGCTCTTTGTATGGAGACTGCTTTGTCAACTGGTTTTAGAGTACTTAATTACTCACAGAAATCGACAAGTATGTCACTTTTTTTCTGTAAGAGAGTTTGTTTGTTTGTTTTTCAGTGAGTCACTCACTTAATTGCCTATAACTTCACTTTTTCACTTCATATCTGATACCATCATATTCAGCTATGTCTGGTGATCTGATCAAGCTCAGTTTTAATATGTGGCTTGGCTGCAGTAAGCCAATGAAATTTGTGGGTGTTGCCTTTATTGATGTAATAAACTATGCAATGTCCAATCATCACCAAACTTGAAATCCCTCATGTACAGGCAGTTGCACTCAAGCCTACCTAATTTGGTGTAAATCTGTCCATGGGTGGCACTATAGTAAACAAATGGTCATAACTCTTAAGCCATGTGCACGATATGATTTGTCTTGTTTTTCTCGTCGGGACAAGTCTATGTTCTTGAATCTAGTTGGTTGCGGGTGGCACGAGTATCAAATCAAATCAAATCAAAATGTATTTATATAGCACATTTACAAACAGAAATGGCTGAACCAAAGTGCTTTACAGATAAAATCATAAAAGGCATAAGAATAGAGCAAATACAGGTGACAGTGATGGAAAAAATTTAAAGTGGACCCAAAAAAAAAAAAAAAAGGGTGCAGGCTGATTCCTAATCAAAGGTGAGGGAGAAGAAATGAGTTTTGAGAAGAGACTTAAAAGCTCCCAGGGTCTGGGCTGCTCTGATGTGGGGGGGAAGACCGTTCCAGAGTCTGGGGGCTGTTACAGCGAAGGAGCAGTTGGTCGGCTGACCGTAATGCTCTGGAAGGGGTGTGGTGATGCAGGAGTACTCAGACATATCTAATTGCGCCTCTATACTTTTCTTACCATTCCCGACTACCGACCTATGCAAGCTGACTTTTTTGTGGATTCATAAAAAAACAACAGAGGTGAGTGGTTGTCAGTGGATCATGACATGCAAGGGACAGTGTCCTCCGTCCCTTTTCAAGTGAAAAGACCGTTCCCAGAGACATGCTCATGTAAGTCAATAATGTAGCCCCAAGATGGCTCTTTTCATGAGATTAGGTATTGTATTTGGCCTCCTTAATGGTGTTATGATACTTGTGTGAATTAACAGTTCTATTTTCATGACACTTATGTTTAGCCATGTTTGGCTTCCTTAATGGTGTCATAATACTGGTATGAATTAATAGCACTCTTTTCATGAGTATGCTGTGTTTGGTAACTTTTGGTTATGTATGGCTTCTTTATGGTGTTATGCTACCATTGTAAATTAACGACATATAAATGAGAAGTTAAATGAATAGAACCTCAAAGATAGTTAAATAATTAATAAAATGTATCCTTTTTCCTGCTCAGATGTGGTCTTGGGCCCATTATATTTCTAACAGTATTCAGCAGTATTTAAGTAGTAATATTAAGAATTATTCGTACACCTGAATATAATTTTATTTTTTATTGTACAAGCATGTGCAGACCATGTGGCTGTTTTGGAAAGGGGGTGCCTCGGAATTTTCACCTTATACAGGTGTGCCTTGGAGTCAAAAAGTTTGAAAACCACTGTCGTTGAAGCATGCTACAGTGCCGCATTAGAGTTAAAAATAGCTACATGTCTGTATTTTACGCCAGTCTTCAGACAAGTTCCATTCATTTTTATTGACTCCGTTCACTGTGCGTCTGCGTGCCAAGATGTATGGAATAACCCATTCAACTGTCGACTGCGACGAGAAAGTGGTTATTTCAGTCAATTTATTGTAATCTTTTGTCTTTGGTCATGGCTGTTGTCCGCTGTTCAGTATTTCCAAATGAGCAAAAATCTTGCTTTACAGTAGAAAACTTTTATGGAGTACAAAGCTCAATGTTCTTGTTATACAATGGCATGTGGGTCGTTGAATTGTGAAGGACGTGTCGGGTAATATATTTTTCCTGTTCATGCGTAAATACGCACGAGTTAGGCATCGGAGTGAGAATCAGTGTTACTTATTTTCTACAGGACCGGCGTGCAGTGGTGTCGCATATGCTTACCGGATTGTTTCATTTGTGAGGTGAGACTGCGCGGTGCATTTTTCGTTCAGTGAACACGTAAAATATTTCCTATAATGGCTAGTTTCATGTTAGCACATTGTAAGGTGCAGTACTGAGTTGTAGCCTATTTAAGTATGTATATTTTGGTTTCTGATGTACTTCGTCCAATAGAATGCGACCACTCGTGCACGAGGTGTTCGGTGGCTGTCACTACAGAATCTCCAGTGGGTCGATACGTTTGACACACGGTGTCGCCACAGACCACGAAAAATATCCTGCCACAGACTCCTCCTTTTTGAGAGCAGGGTGGTTACGCCTGGTCGCTTTGTTCAAAAACAGGCACAGAATCATTAGGGCGGCGGGGTTCATGGAACATACCTTGTTTAAATAAGAACGCGTAATTTTAGCGAGAGTAACGGACTCGCTTGGTGTTAGAGTTTATTGTTCATTGTGCAGCCAGGATCAACCAGCGTAATGGCGGGAATGTGGAAACATGCAGTTAATTGTTGGAATACGTGTATTGCATTGCTTTTTTTACTATGTTGTTCCTGGGCTCAGACTGTGTATTCCGTTGCTGAAGAGGTGAAGAAAGGGACATTTGTTGGAAATATCGCGAAGGATTTAAGGCTTAATTTGCAAGACTTGGAATCCCAAGGACTACAAATAGCAGACGGTCCTAACAAGATGTATTTTGAGGTAAATTTAGAGACTGGTATTCTTTTTGTTAGTGAGAGAATTGACAGAGACGTACTATGTGCGAATTTGCCCGAATGTTATTTGAATATAGAAGCAATATTAAACCAGCCTATGAACCTTCAGCGAATTGAAGTTAATATTTCGACATTAACGATAATGCACCGTCGTTCCTGGACAAATCACACGTTTTGAATATTTCAGAATCTTCGGTTTCGGGGAAAGATTCCCTCTTCCAGCAGCTAATGATCCCGATGTGGGCAGTAACTCCATAAAGACCTACAAGCTGAGCGCGAATGAACATTTTTCACTGGATATACAGACCGATCGGGGAGCACAGTATGTCTCCTGACTTGGTGCTGCAGAAAGCTTTAGACAGAGAGAAACATTCTGTGATTAATCTCTTACTGACTGCCATCGATGGGGGAAAACCTCCCAGATCTGGTACTTTGCAGATCACCGTCAATGTGGTTGATGTTAACGACAATGCTCCGTCATTCGACAATTCTGTAGTTAAAGTCCGTGTGTATGAGAATGTGCCCATTGGAACTGCAATAATAATTATTAATGCCACAGATCCTGATGAGGGGGTGAACAGTGAGCTAATATATTCTATAGTCGGACGAGGAAATTTGAATAATTTAGATTTATTTGCCATTAATTCCACAACCGGAGAAATCACCCTGAAGGCACTGTTAGATTACGAACTGAACTCTGCTTACGAAATCCGCGTGCAGACACAGGACCGGGGCATTCACCCAGGAGGGCTTACTGTAAATTGTTAGTAGAAGTTGTTGACGTGAATGATAACGCACCAGAAATAACAGTGACGTCATTAAGGAGCCCTTTGAAGAAGATGCTACAAAAGGGACAGTGGTGGCTTTGATAACTGTTCGCGGATGAAGACGCTGGTAAACATGGACTTGTGAAATGCTCGTTAATTGGTGTTGGCACCCTGCCTTTTAAACTCCGGTCCTCCTATAAGAACTACTATTCTTTAGAGCTTGGATGGGCCGTTGGACAGAGAAATCAATGCACAGTACAATATCACCCTCACAGCCACGGATGAAGGGATTCCTTCCCTCTACAGCTCACGCATTATTACTGTCGATGTTTCTGATGTAAACGACAATGCACCGCGCTTTGCTGATATGGTTATTAGCGTGTATTCAAACGAAAATAGCCAAGTGGGTTCTGCGGTTTACACTGTATCTGCATTTGATCCGGATTTGAACCAGAATGCAAAAATTGTTTATTCTATACTTGGAAGTTCCACTTCAGGTATTTTCCGGTTGCCAGCTGTTGATGTAAACCCTGTCACTGGTGAACTGTATATTCTACAGTCCTTTAATTATGAAGAGGTAAAATTATATCAGTTTCACGTTCAGGCCGCGGACTGCGGTGTTCCTCCACTAAGCAGCAATGTGACTGTCAACCTGTTTATTCTAGATGTGAATGACAACAGCCCTGTGGTTCTCCCACCCTATTCTGACCAGGGCTCTCTTAATACTGAGAAAATTCCATATTCTGCTGAAGCGGGCTACTTTGTTGCAAAGATCAGGGCTGTTGATGCGGACTCTGGATATAATGCACTGCTTTCTTATCACATTATGGAATCCAAGAGAAACAGCCTTTTCCGAATTGGAAGCAGCACTGGGGAAATCAGGACTAAAAGGCGAATGAGTGACGATGACCTGAAGACTCATCCCTTGGTGATTATGATTTCTGACCATGGAGAACCTTCCCTTTCTCTGACTATGTCTATTGATGTTTCGGTTATTGAAGATGCCGATGCAGTGGGCCAACAGACATCATTCAGACACCTGCCTGCTAAGGAGGAGAGTTTCTCTGATCTAAATCTCTATTTGCTCATTGCCATCATCTCGGTGTCAGTCATATTTTTACTGAGCCTCATCAGTTTAGTCATCATAAAATGCCACAGGACAGCCAGTGGTTTGAGCCAGTACACCACTCCAGTGATCACCACACACCCCGACGGCAGCTGGTCTTACTCTAAATCTACGCAGCAGTATGACGTGTGTTTTAGCTCGGACACACTGAAGAGTGATGTTGTGGTTTTCCCTTCCCCACTTCCTCCAATTGATGCCGAGCTCATCAGTATCAATGGAGCAGACACATTCAAACGGAACCAAACACTCCCCAGTAGTGAGAAGGTATGAATTCTGACAGTGTGGGCAGATGTGTAATGCTGTGGAAAATTCCATTTCCACTTCTAGGCATGCTGTGCATGAAAACTTATTTCTGAGTTCTGTTTAATCTCAGATCAAACACACAATTCCTCAAACTGTGTACTAGTTGGGTTTCTGGTACCTCAGAATTGCATCCCATTTGCATGCTCATCAGACTATTTCAGTAAAATGGTCAATTGCTGTGTTTGTGCCATGTAATGCCAACAATGGGGTTATTTCATGTATATGCAGATGATCAATAAAAATGATTCAATTGGGGTATGACTGGCTGTATTTTCGAACGCCCCTATTAATCACTATGCACTGATGGTAAATTTAAATTTTGTATTATTGGCCTGTAGCTACTACTTGAGATTATCTTAAAGCAAAGAGTATGATTTCAAATTTACCACATAAAAATAATGACAAATAATTTGGGAACTCCTGTGTTTTCACATGCACAGGATGCAAGGATATAAAATGCCTCAGTTCTGAATCATAGGTGACTGAAAAGATGACAGAGATTTGTAAAGGCAGCATTGTAAATTGCTTGCTCAGCCTAAGTCACTATTAAAAAAAAAAATGATGGCCCCATTTAATTATGTGCTCTTATTTCTCCTCCTTAACATGACAAGTTTTAGAAAGTGAACACAATTTGTATGTTTCCAAAAGTTAAACTTTGAGTTGTCCATTGTCCTCACTAATTGTGAATTGAAACAAAGCATATCTTCAATGTGAGTTAACTTGCATTTTTTTGGGCAGCTGGTGAACATTCCTTTGTAAGTGTAACCAGCTTGAAATTTATGACAGTGCATGCTGATTTGTTTCAAATGTGTATGGATGGTGTAGGATTTTCCTTGTTCAGACCTTTCTATACACCTAATAACAGCAAGTCATGGGATGGCATGTAGAAATGTCTTCCTGATGTGAAAGACCGCGGATTCCAAGCACAAGCCTGTTGTTTTTACGGTGGGGGATCTACATATGAGTCAGTCATAGGAAACCTAATTTAGAAATGAATGTGTCCATTCAGTGTCAGACAGTGTATATGTTTGCCAAACCAATGATCTGTTTTATGGCAGTTGTATTTTAACCTGTTTTTTTTATATCATCAATCTACAGTGTTTTGTCGTGGAAATTCAAATTTGTTGCATATATGGTGAGGAATGAAGACAAGTTGTTTTCAAAAAGTTAAATGTAATGGTGTTTTATTCTTGCAAAGACGGAAAAACGATACAACCAGCAACACACGGTATGGCTCCTAGTAATTTATGTTGTTCTCCAAAGAGGAATCATCATCACAGCACATTTATACATTTTGCGGATTTCTAGAACATTTAGAATAGAATAGAATAGAAGAACTTGACCTATATCCATCTTATGACCTTTTTAATCAACAAGTTTAACATTTGTCAACAGGATGCCTGTACTGCTTATCTTATTGCATTTTTATGAACCCGTTGCACTTCCACTTATTGCTTGGGACTTTATCATGTTAAATGTATACTTTCCTTGTCTACCGATATAGAACAAGGCAATCAGAGATTTCACCCCATTCACGATTATTGGTAGTGCGGAAACACAAACAGACAGACAAACAAACAAACAAACAAACAAAACAAACACACACAGAGTAAAATAGAAAATAGTATTTGCCCACTCCGTTTAACAAAACAAACTTTTTTATTTTCTGTAAAACTCTTAATATAATATGTGTGATATAGTTGAATTCAAGCAGTTGCAAATTTTTTCCTACGCATTTATCAAATATTTATGATAAAAATTTTTATGTTTTTTAATTTTCTTGTTTTTCTGACAGACAACAAAACAAAATTCTTTTATAATATCATACCCATTTATTTTGAATAATGATGATTTATGCGTCTAGTTTAAAAAAAACTAGTTTAGGATTTTATTTTAGCCAGAAAACAAATTATTTGATGTCAAATATTCAATTTTGAAGGTGACAAATAAATATTCGATGTCTTGGAAATTATTTTTTAATTTGAGGGCGGGTTTGGGACACATACTGTACTTGGGAATTATTTGTCATTTAGGGCATCTTGTCATAACCAATAAAACACGGTGTCGCTGTTGACCATGGTAAAATGTGCTTTTCGGGACTCCTCCCTCTGTATGAAGTGCATGGTCCTGATATAGAATATAGAGCTTTGTTATAGCAAGTCCTGCGGTGGCTGCCGTCGATAAATTAATATTGTGGGCTGCCATCGCGGCTGGTCGCATTTTCATTCAATACTGAGTAAATTCCCAGGAAGCGATGGGATGTTATATTGAAGGATGGCGAATTTGGATACAGTATGCGTTTTTTTCTTGCTTATGGGGTGTAGCCTTTCAGGCGATTGTATATTCCATCACTGAGGAGGCGAACAAGGGAACTGTTGTGGGAAATATAACGAAGGATCTAAACCTAAATCTTCAGGATTTGGAATTACGCGCGTTTCAAGTCGTATCGGGGTCCAGTAAGAAATATTTTGCGGTAAATTTAAAGACCGGTGTTTTATTTGTGAATGAAAGACTCGACAGGGAGGAGTTATGTTTTAATATTCCGAAATGCTCTCTGAGAATGGAGGCCGTGGCTCACAATCCTGTTAATATATTTCGTTTTGACGTTAACATTTTGGACATAAATGATAATGCACCAGTTTTTCACGAGAAAATGCACGTTTTAAATATAACTGAATATGCATTTTCCGGGGAGAGATTTCCTCTTCCTTTTGCTAGTGATCCTGATTTGGGCAGTAATTCAGTGAAGACCTATAAACTGAGTCCAAACGAACACTTCTCTTTGGATGTACAGAGCGGTGCAGAACAGAGTGTGTTTCCTGAGCTGGTGCTGCAGAAAGCTTTAGATCGAGAGAAGCAGTCAGTTCTTCAGCTCATTCTGACTGCTGTGGACGGTGGAAAACCTCCTAGATCTGGGACATTGCAGATTTTTGTTAATGTAATCGATGTGAACGACAATAGCCCAACATTCAGCAGCTCGCTTTATAAAGTTCGTGTTTCTGAAAATGTCCCCTTTGGAACTCCAATCATAAAACTTAATGCAACGGACGTGGATGAAGGATTAAACAGTGAAGTTCTTTACTCATTTGTTCGTCATGGTAATGTCAATCCAACAGACTTTTTCGCAATTGCTCAGGATTCTGGGAGATTACGACAAAAAGTGAACTTGACTATGAAGAAAATGCTGCGTTTGAATTGCGCATCCTAGCACGGATAAAGGCCTCCCTCCCGAAGTACTAATTGTAAACTATTAATTGAAGTTGTCGATATGAATGACAATTATCCTGAAATATCAGTTACTTCAGCCTTGAACACTGTGAGCGAAGACGCCAAAATTGGCACAGTCGTTGCTTCTGTTGTGGTCTCCGATAAAGATGGAGACAAAAACGGAATAGTGAACTGCCGTATCATTGGCTCTGTTCCTTTTAAATTACAGTCATCTAATGATAATTATTACTCTGTAGTGGTTGATGGTCCGCTTGATAGGGAGAGGGCTGCTGAATACAATGTCACTATCGCAGCTGCTGATGAAGGTATTCCGTCTCTCTCTAGCACTCACGTTATTACTGTACATGTATCTGATGTCAACGATAACGCTCCGCAATTTTCTGAGCCTTCGATTAGTATATATGTGAAAGAAAACAGTCAAGTGGGGTCTGTTATTTACACCATATCCGCATTTGACCCAGACCTGAACGATAATTCTAAGATTACATATTCCTTACTGGAGAGTCCGACTTCCAGGTTATCGATGGTCACTATAAATTCTGTCAACGGAGAAATATACAGCACGCAGTCTTACAACTTTGAAGAAGTAAAAATGTTTCAGTTTCAAGTTCAGGCAACAGACTCTGGTGTCCCGCCCCTTATTAATAAAGTTGTGGTAAATGTTTTTATCTTGGATGAAAATGATAACAGCCCTGCGATTCTCCCGCCATATTCTAACCGGGGTTCGGTGAATTCCGAGAACATTCCCTATTCTGCTGAGGCGGGTTACTTTGTGGCAAAGATTAGGGCTGTAGATGCAGATTCGGGTTACAATGCGTTGCTTTCTTATCACATCTCAGAACCGAAGGGAAGCAGCCTTTTCCGAATCGGAAGCAGCACTGGAGAAATAAGGACAAAAGGCGAATGAGTGACAATGATTTAAAGACTCATTCATTGGTGATTTTGATTTCGGACCACGGAGAGCCTTCTCTATCGGCGACCGTGTCTATTGATATTATGGTTGGTGAAAGCTCAGGTGAAATTGACGCATCGTTCAAGCAGTTGCCCCTCTAAGGGGAAAGTTTCTCCGATTTGAACCTCTATTTGCTCATCGCCATTGTCTCGGTGTCGGTGATATTTTTGTTGAGCCTCATCAGTTTACTAGCTGTGAAATGCCACAGGACGAGCAGTGGACTGAACAAGTACAGTGCTCCAGTGATCACCACACACCCTGATGGCAGCTGGTCTTATTCAAAATCTACTCAACAGTATGACGTGTGTTTTAGCTCAGACACACTGAAGAGTGACGTGGTGGTTTTCCCTTCGCCCTTTCCACCTGCAGAAGCGGAACTAATCAGCATCAATGGAGCAGACACTATAAAGCGGAACCAAACGCTTCCCAACAGCGTAAAGGTAGGGGAGGTGTAAATCACCGTTAGTGCATGTTCCCCTTTTCTTTTTTCGGTTGCCTTTTCCGGACTTAATTTTGTTAATAAAAAGGCTCTAATGGGGTGGCACTGTTGTCTCTGAGCAGGAGAGTCGTGGATTTCAATCCGGCTTGGGCCTTTCTTCACGGAGTTTGCATGTTCTCCCCGTGTTCCCATGGATTTGCTCCGTCTGCGCCAGTTTCTTCCACAGTCCAAATACATGCATGTCCGACTTACTGGTCACTCTAAATTGGGTTGGGATAGGATTCAGCCTCCCCGTGGCCGAGTGAAGAAGTGGTTTAGATAATGGATGGATGCTGGGAAGATTACAAAGTAATGTCTGTTTTCGCGCAATGATGAATTTTTTTGGGGGAAAAAGCATGTTCTTCCTTTTTTCGCTTGCTGATTTGCTCTGTGTTCTCCGGTTTTGCACAGTTGAAACACATGCATGTCAGGATTTTTTAAATTAAATCGGTTCAGTTGTTGTATGCACTAATCCTAAATCTTGGATTGTCTTGGAATTTCACTTAAGGCTGCTTTACCTCCGCCTATGTTCGGTCAAAAAGTTATGGTTTTTTTTTTTTCCTCAGTAGGGTTGCTCTCTAATACTTTCCACAATTTAAGTAAGGCAGTTGCTACGGGTACGGCAGTTTCAATGCATTTCAATGTGGAGAAGTACGGCAGTCCCCATTTCAAGCCCTGCCCTAACCTAACCCTAACCCTTCCCCTAACCATAATCCCGAATCCTTATCCTAATACCTTGAAATCGACTGCCGTACAAATAAAAACTGCCGTGTCTCTAGACACTGCGTTTAAGTAATCTTGCTCCTAAAGTTTATTTTCCGTCGCATTTTCATTTTCGTCCTTTTATTTTCTTGCCATTAATTCTTTTGTCTCCCCAAAGGCGTTCTGCTAGTTTGTGTATTCGTTTTGAACGAGGCTTTTACAATTAACTTAGTTTTATTCTTTTTTATTTCCTACCTGTTGAGCTTTTGTGGTTAGCTTCGTCTATTGACGGCTTTTTTTTTTTTTTTGCAATGTGCTGTTGGAATATGTTATTGTATGAAATTAAATATTTCGCGGGAATCCCCAATTTTTCCCCCCCGAGCATATTCAGCGAAATATGAAATGCATAACTTAACGAATATGTACTGTAGAACACGTTATCTAACATTAACTCTTGCCAGTCAAACTTCGTAAACCACAAATGGTTTTATGAACGCAATGTGTCACGTCAATTAGATGTATGAATCAAAGGCACAAATGTACGATTTTATTTGATTGTATGGAACCCTGGCTCAACTTTTGCTCAAAATTCATTACGGGTCTCCGGCTCTTTAGTGTAGTAGGCTATTTGGCGCATTTCAGCCCTTCAAGCCTCCATATTCTTTTATTCACCTCTGATCACCTTTTTTATTATTATTTACGATGGAGATCAATTTTTCACCACGAAAAAATGCAAAGCTTAACTTTGGCGAAAGCACCTAATGCGACGGTTGAGGCGCACTCTGGAGGTGACGTTGAATTTTCATGAGTATTCGTGCATAATAGCCTTAGCTGATTAATTTAGCTTATAGGATGAATTCAGTCATCTTAATTACAAGTCTTCATTACTATAACTTGGATTTATTTATGTTTTTATTTATTCTCTCCATTTCAATGTTCTCTAGTCTAGTGGCCATGTTGGCCTTAGTCTATGTGAATGAAAAATGTTACTATTCTTTTATGAATCCATCTTTCCGCGGTTGTCTTAAACTGGGTAAAAGTTTTACTCTTGTTGCCTCAGAGCGGTAAGATAATAATTTTACATTATCTTTTTGTTTTTTTTTTTTTTATGCTGAATTTCGGAAATACTAAGGACAGGTCGCCTACCTGTGCAAGACTATGAATATGGTCTCAGTTAAATTCAGTATTTTTGACGCGCGGTGTCGCTGCAGACCGTAGAAAACAACGTATTCACTGGCTCCTCCTTTTATTCTGATGGGTGACTGCGCGTTACCGTGACCGCTTTGTTTCAGATAGCGCCCAGAATCATGGTGTAGCACAGTACTTGGGATTCGCAAAGCTTGGAATAAAATTCACTGATTTAGTCTATAATATATGCCTTACCTTTGCCGGAGTTCCTTGGACTGTAGTGTTCACCTACGCAGAGCGATGAATGACTTTTGGGAACAGACAGTTAGCCTTCATGTCTGGATTACTTGCATCACCTTATTTTTTCATCTGGGTTGGTCCTCGGCACAGACTGTTTATTCGGTTTCGGAAGAGGTGGACAGAGGAACGTTTGTCGGAAATGTCGCGAAGGATTTAAATCTTAATGTTCAGGACTTGGAATCTCGGAGGCTTCAGATTGCAACTAGTTCCGACAAAAGGTATTTTGAGGTAAATTTGAAAACCGGTATTCTGTATGTCAACGAGAGAATAGATCGAGAAACACTATGTCCGAATTTTGCGAAGTGTTCTTTAAATGTAGAGACAATACTGAATCAGCCTATGCGGCTTTACCGCATTGAAGTAAATATTTTAGACATAAACGATAATGAGCCATCGTTCCTGGACAAATTGCTTGTATTAAATATTCCTGAATCGTCCGTTTCTGGGGAGAGATTTCCTCTTCCAATTGCCAATGACCCTGATGTAGGCAGTAACTCCGTAAAAAGCTACAAGCTTAGTCCAATCGAACACTTCTCCCTGGACGTACAAAGCGGTGCAGATCAGAGTGCGTCTGCAGAGCTAGTGCTGCAGAAAGCTTTAGACCGAGAAAAGCAGCCTGTAATTCATCTTACCCTGACTGCGATTGACGGTGGAAAACCCCCTAGATCCGGTGCTTTGAAAATCGTCGTTAACGTTATCGATTCAAATGACAATGCTCCAGTATTCAGCAAACCTCTTTATAAAGTCAGCGTTAATGAGAATGTTGCGGTTGGCACAAAAATTATTTCTCTGAATGCAACAGACCTCGATGAAGGAATAAACAGTGAGTTAGTTTATTCTTTAGCTGAAAGGAGGTTTAAATCCTTCCAATATGTTTGCCATTGATTTAATAGGAGGGGAAATCACATTAAAAGGGAATTTGGATTTTGAAAAACCTCTGCCTACGAGATCCGAGTCAAAGCTCAGGATAAAGGCGCGACTCCCCGGAGTACTCACTGTAAAGTGTTAGTGGAAGTTGTTGATATCAACGATAACGCACCAGAAATAAAAGTGACATCATTAATGAGCCCAATTAAAGAAAACGCGGAAAGAGGGACAGTAGTCGCTTTGATAACCGTGACCGACAAAGATGCTGGAAAAAATGGAAATTTTAATTGTATTTTAGTTGGTACCGTTCCCTTTAAACTGCAGTCTTCCTATAAAAACTACTACTCTCTAGTGGTTGACGGACCGTTGGATAGAGAGAGCACGTCTCAGTACAATGTTACCATCAGAGCAACAGATGAAGGGACTCCCCCTCTTTCCACCACTAGTGTCATCACAGTGCACGTGTCTGATGTCAATGACAATGCGCCCCGTTTTCCTGAGCCAGTCGTCAACTTGTACTTGAAAGAAAACAGTCCCGTTGGAACTGTTGTTCATACTGTATGTGCAATTGATCCAGACTCGAACGAAAATTCGAAACTCACATATTCTATATTTGAAAGTCCTGCCAAAGGTGTGGCCCGGTTATCGGCTGTCAACGTGAACCCCGCCAGTGGTGAAATTTATACCCTCCAGTCCTTCAACTACGAGGAAATGAAAACATTTCAGTTTCAACTTCAGGCGACCGACTCTGGGGACCCATTTTTGAGCGGCAATGTGACAGTGAATATTTTTATCCTGGATCAGAATGACAACAGCCCTGCTGTTCTCCCACCTTATTCTGACCAGGGCTCTGTTAATACTGAGAATATTCCCTATTCTGCTGATGTGGGATATTTTGTAGCCAAGATCAGGGCTGTAGATGCAGACTCTGGTTATAATGCACTGCTGTCTTATCACATCACTGAACCCAAAGGAAGCAGCCTCTTTCGAATCGGAAGTAGCACCGGGGAAATACGGACAAAGAGGCGAATGAGTGACAATGACTTAAAGACTCATCCATTGAGGATTTTGATTTCTGATCATGGGGAACCTTCTTTGTCAGTGACTGTTTCTATTGATGTTGTGGTTGTTGAAAGTACTGGTGACATACAGACATCTTTCAGACCGCTACCTGCCAAGGATGACAGTTTCTCTGATGTGAATATGTATTTAGTGATCGCTATTGTTTCAGTGTCAGTTATATTTTTGATAAGCCTTATTACTTTGATGGCTATAAAATGTCACAGGACTGACAGTGGTTTGAGCAAGTACAGTGCTCCAGTGATCACCACACACCCTGATGGGACCTGGTCTTACTCCAAATCTACACAGCAGTATGACGTGTGTTTTAGCTCAGACACTCTGAAGAGTGACGTTGTGGTTTTCCCTTCTCCATTTCCACCTGCGGATGCGGAGCTTATCAGCATTAATGGTACGGACACTTTGAAACGAAATCAGACACTCCCCAACAAGTGAGAAGGTGAGATATAATTGATCAGAATAAGGTGTTACCAAGCCTATCTGGTGAAATGATAATTGTCCAGTGCATGAGACTGTATGGTTTACCGCAAGATTGTTTTAACTTGAATGCATTTTCTGTGCTTGGGCTTTTATTCAATTTAATGCCATGCATGTGTCTCTTTTGAGTTGGATGCAGTGCTGTTTCTTCCCTTGCCATGCATATTGTCATGATCCTCATCAGCATTTAGAGCTGGAATTACATTACATTACAGGTTCTTAGCAGACGCTGTTATCCAGAGCGACGTACAAAAGTGCAAAAGATCAGTACAAAAGTGCAGAGCTCCTAGGGGACAAATACAAGTGCCAACAGTAAGTGACAGAACACATTCGGTTGTTACAGATATAAACCAATAAGCAAACCAAATACACTGATAAGACCAAGTAAATGGCAGCAAAATCAAGTATAAGGGTAACAAAATCAAGTGCAACAAAATCAAGTAAACGGCAAAAACTCAGGTAAACCGGCAACAAAATCAAGTGCAACAAAATCAAGTAAAACTGCAACAAAATTGAGTAAAGGGCAACAGAATCAAGTGCAACAAAAATAAAGGGCAACAAAATCAAGTAAAACGGTAACAAAATCAGGTAAAAGGGCAAAAAAAAAAAATTAAGTGCAACAAGATCAGGTAAAGGGCAAGAAATCAAGGGATCTAATGACAGGATTCAGGGCAATGGAGTGGGGGAAAGGTGGAGCCTGAAGAGGGGGGGTTTCAGGCGGCGCTTGAAGGTGCTCAGGGATTCTGCCGTTCGACAGATTTTTGTCATTTGCTTTAGTTGACCCTTATTGTGTAGGCCTACTACACGCCTCATGTCTGCTGTTGGCATCGTTTGTTATTTTTGTGGAATTGTATTGCAGTGGTAGCGTGGGATGCGTCTTAATGTCTTCTGCATTTACGTTCCTTTTTTTGTATTTCCTTAGCTGTCATTTGCCGTCTCTGTGTTTTGAAATATAGGCTACCAAGGCTAGAATGCCCTACTGTCAGGAAGTAAAAGTTAATAGGTTTGTCCCTGTACTTCAAATGTATTTTCCTGTCCTGCACTTGTATCCTATCTGGATATTTAAGTGGAGGAAAAAAGGATTCATTTTTTAGAATGGCGTTTGTCCCAGTATACAGAAATGAGTCCATCTGTCCTCCACTCTCTGCTTTCTGGTCAGAAGTGTGGGGGGGGGGGGGGATGAGTGGGGGACAGGACAATGCCTTTTTAAAGTACTGGTGCACACTCCACTTGTCTCTCACGCTTGTGAACTCTGCCAGCTTCTACCTTTGTTCGGCTCTCTAACCACATTTCCAAGAAAAATTAAAGTGTTTAGAGAATTCTGTAAAAAGTAAGTTGTGATTTCTGAGTTACCTTTGACTTGTATTAAATTGAAAATGATGCAAGACAAAATATTTCATGTTTTACTTTATCAGCTTTCTTGAGTTTTATTATACATAATCATTCTTAATTTTGATGCCTGCAACACATTCTAGAAAAGTTGGGGCAAGGACAATTTAGGATTGATCTTTCAGATGGCACTGCACTGAAAACTGACAGTGTTTTGCAGTGGATATAACCATGTGGACTTTGACTATTTTAGAATACCTCTGTCAAATAACACTATTCATCACTACATCCAAAAGTGCCAGTGAATTCTTTACTGTGCACCAAGGAAGTCATAAATAAGTATGTCCATAAAATACTTCCATCTTCTCTGGGCTTGAGGTCATCTGAAATTTACTGATGCTGAAGTGGAAATGTGCTGTTGTCAGACTAGTCATGTTTTAAATTGTTTATAATGAAAGCTGTGTTCTCCAGGCCAAAGGAGGAAAGGACCAACATGGTTGTCACCAATGTTATGTTAATAAGCTATAATAAGCTGGCATCTGTCATGGTATTGGAATTTTTTTTTTTTCCCATGGCATGGATAGCTTAAAAAATTTTTTAGGTGCCATGCTGTGTAGGTACCATGCAGCATGTTTTTCTGCTGAAGGACAAACCTTTCGGAGCAAAAATTTCTATCTTGTGGGTGATATGTTTTAATCTTTTCAGATATGCCCCGCTTTTTTTTCAACAAGCCAATGGCAGGCCACATTTTGCAAATGTCACTGCAGCTTGGCTTCCTGCTCAGAGAAGCAGCTGCTGGACTGGCCTACCTGCAGTCCTAGACTTGTCTTCCATTGAAAATATGTAGTGCTTTAACAAATGCAAAATACTACAGTAAAGATACCAGATGTCTGAATAGCTGAAGACATAAAACATGGAAGAATGGGGATAAAAAAATAATAATTCAACACTGGAACAATTAGCATCTTCATATCTCCAAAAAAAAAAAAAAAAATACTTTCAGGGTTGTTAAAAGGAAAGGTGATGTAATAGTAAAGCGGTAAACACACTCATTTCTCTACTTTTTTTTGGGATGTGTTGCAGGCTTAAAATTTGAAGTGGGTGTTTATTTCCAAAAATTAGAAAAATAAATTTAGGAGTGAATGAAAAAATATCTTAGATTGTCTTGGCACTGCTTTCAATTTAATACAGGTAAATGATGAATGAAAATAAATTGATTTGTAAATTTTTTAATTAGTTTTTTTTTTTTTTTTCTTTTACACTTTTTATATTGTCCCATCCTTTTCGGACATGGGACTGAAAATTGTATTCATTCGTAAACCCTAATCAATGGTACGATGCACATGCGATAACTTTACGTTTCTGAGTCTAAATGTCCATCCATGATGGGCACACGGATGGGCAGCAGTGGCTGGTCGGGGAGTCATCCATTCCCTAATATCCACAGGGGGTCGCTATGGCCTAACAGAAAGAAATCCGCGCAATTTTTCTTGAGCTCCTCCTCTTCTTAGAGGAGTGGTTTGGTATCGGCTGCTTTGTTAATTTGGGCGCAGTATCCCTGAAATGAAAAATACAGCTTTTGATTTTTTTTCGCACATCCACGGATTCAGCACTTTTTAATTCTCAAGACGGTGGATTAATATGGATCGGGCTAACATCGCAGCCACATTTGTATTTTCGATGGCTCCCATCCTGCGTTTTTCTTTTTTTAATGGACGTGGTTTGCGGACAGATCACTTATTCCATCTCTGAAGAGGTTAATAAGGGAACATTTGTTGGAAACATCGCCAAAGATCTGAACTTGGACGCACAGGATCTGGAATCGCGTTCGTTTCAGATCGTCTCTGGATCAAAAAAGACATATTTCGCGGTAAATCTGAAGACTGGTGTTTTGTTTGTCAATGAAAGAATTGACAGAGAGGAGTTGTGCCCGAATGCTGCGAAATGCTCCATGGATGTCGAAGCGATTGTTCATAATCCTTTGAATTTGTTTCGTATTGAGATAAATTTGGTAGACATCAATGATAATTTCCCCTCGTTTCGTGCGAAATCAAGACATTTGAATATATCCGAATCGGCCTCTGCGGGGGAAAGATTTCCATTGCCCAGGGCGTCAGATCCTGACGTTGGCAGCAACTCTGTAAAAAGCTATAAGCTCAGTCCAAATGAACACTTCTCCTTGGACATACTTGGCAGTGGAGAACAAAGTGCCTCTCCCGAGTTAGTGCTGCAGAAAGCTTTAGACCGAGAGAAACAGCCTGTGATTCAGCTCGTGCTGACTGCTGTCGATGGTGGAAAACCTCCCAAATCCGGGACGCTACAAATCATCGTTAATGTTATGGATACGAATGACAATGCTCCTGTTTTCCAAAAACCGCTTTATAAAGTGCGTATTTTTGAGAATGTGTCAAGGGGAACGACTGTAATAAATCTGAATGCAACTGATCGGGATGATGGAATTAATGGCAAAATTGTTTACGGTTTTTTAAACCAAGAAAATGAGGATAATGCCATTCACTTGTTCAGCATCAATCAAGACACTGGTGAAATCGTCGTTATAGGTGACGTTGATTATGAGGAAAAGCACGCGTATGAAATTCACGTGCAGGCAAAAGATAAAGGTTCTACTCCCAGGGCCACACACTGCAAAGTATTGGTAGAAGTCGTAGATGTGAATGATAATGCTCCTGAAATATCCGTGACCTCCCTTGTTAAAGCAGTAAGAGAAGACGCAAATAAAGGCACTGCACTTGCTCTGATAACGGTGGTCGATAAGGATACTGGCAAAAATGGGAACACACGTTGCTTCATATCTGGCAGTGTGCCTTTTAAACTGCTGTCATCCTACAAGAAGTACTACTCTTTAGTAGTTGACAAGCCACTGGACAGGGAGGTCATGTCTCAGTATAATGTAACCATTACAGCCACGGATGATGGATCTCCGCCTCTCTCTAGCACCAGTGTTGTCACTGTCTATGTATCGGACGTTAACGACAACGCACCCCGGTTTCCAGACCCGGTGGTAAATGTGTATTTAAAAGAAAACAGCCCAGTGGGATCTTCCATTTTCACACTGTCTGCCATTGACCTCGATTTAAACGAAAACGCCAAAATTGCGTATTCATTGCTGAATAGCTATGGTAAAGATTATTCTCCTCAATCAGCTGTCAACGTGAACTCCGTGACTGGTGAGATATACAGTCTACAGTCCTTTAACTTCGAGGAGTTAAAAACGTTTAGGTTCGATGTACAGGCCACGGACTCCGGTGTTCCTCCTTTAAGCAGTAACGTAACTGTTAACGTTTTTATCCTGGATGAGAATGACAACCGACCCATGGTTCTTCCACCTTATTCTGACCAAGGCTCCTTTAGTACCGAAAATGTTCCATATTCTGCTGAGGCAGGATACTTCGTTGCAAAAGTGAGGGCTGTTGATGCGGACTCTGGTTACAATGCGCTGCTTTCTTATCACATCGCGAAACCAAAGGGAAGCAGCCTTTTCCGTATTGGAAGTAGTTCCGGAGAAATAAGGACTAAGAGACGAATGAGTGACAATGACTTGATGGCTCACTCGTTGGAAATTTTGATTTCTGACCACGGAGAGCCATCGCTATCAGTGACCGTGTCTATTAATGTTGTGGTTGTTGAAAGTACCAGTGAAATACAAATACCGATGCCCGCTAAGGAAGAGAGATTCTCTGATACGAATATGTATTTATTGGTGGCGATTATATCGGTCGCCGTTGTATTTCTACTGAGCCTGATTATTTTATTAGCTGTAAAATGCTACAGGATGGACAGTGGGCTAAACAAGTACAGCGCTCCAGTGATCACGACTCATCCTGACGGGAGCTGGTCTTACTCCAAATCTACCCAGCAGTATGATGTGTGTTTTAGTTCAGACACATTGAAGAGTGACGTTGTGGTTTTCCCCGCCCCATTCCCGTCCGCTGATGCTGAGCTTATCAGTATTAATGGAGCGGACACCATCAAACGCAATCAAACGCTACCCAACAGTGAGAAGGTATGGTCGATATGTATTATGGTCCGTGCATTTACGCTGTTGCTGTTCCTGGCTTTCATTTTAAACGAGAGATCGGCCTGTTTTGTGTTTTGTTCTTCATGTTGATTACAACCTTAGATTTGATGCAACTGATATAATTTCGCAAATACTGTAGGTAATCATTATTATATTTCCAACTCTTCATCCTATAAGGTTTCTCCTGATGTCCCGGAAATTCAAACGTTAAAACATGTCATCATTGCACCTGATAAAGCGAAGTTTGTTGCATTGTTTTGGTTTATTTGACCACACTGCTGTTTCCAAGTGTTAGCCACTCCTACTCTCAGCACTATTTTGCAGAACAGCGACACATGCACACCGAGGTCATGCTGAGCCAACACTGAGATTTTACTGTCAGCTCAGCATATGAACTGAAATAGATTTATATCCGGCCAAGTCCATTTTTAAGGGTCAATTTTTTTTAGCTTCCCAGCCTGTGGTTAGGCGCTGTCCAGCAATGTGTTGCTGAACCAGCAATGCGCGCCGATGTTACCCGACGAATTGGCATCCCAAGTGTTTGTACGCAGAGCTCGCTTGCAACTCCGTTTGAAGTGATTTCCATTTAAATACTGAATTAACCTAAACAATCGTCCGTTGCTTGGAAGAGCTTTAGGTAACCTCTATTGTCGTGCCCTTGTTCATGTTGTTCAATGGTTCGGTTGCACCAACTGTTCACACTTCGGAATTGAAATCATTTTCTGTCATACTATACTTAAATTGTCTCAAACAAATTCGATAACCAGTCATTATCATTTTCCTCCATCTTTAACATGCGTATTACTGACCTTTGGCACTAAAATTGATGTTTCTTGGTCGCTTTAAAGATTCTATATTGTGCTGTTTTTTCATGTAATTATTGTATTTTTTCAAGTTACTCATGCTCAACCCAAGTAAGAACAGTTGCTGGAAATAAAAAAAAATCACCAACTACGGAGAACACAAAGAGGGAAATCTGGACGCAGAAGTAAAGCTCCCATGAAATTTAATGCAACAATTTGACCGGCAAGGTCTTCCTCAGGCAAAACGCCCTAGTGGAAAAAAAAATGGGGGGGGTTGCATATAGCTAGGCAGGTAGTGACTTCCTTATTCAATGATCATATGAAATTCATCTTGCCCTCAGAGAACTAAGTAGGTATGTGCATTGTGTACACATACACTGAACAAAAATATAAACGCCCCATGTCAAATTTTTGAGTTTTTATTAACAAAAAACTGGAACCGGGATTCGTCTGTGAATAGCACTCTTCTCCAGCATGCCAAGGGCCATCGAACGTGTGCGTTTGCCCAAGCGAGTCGGTTCCGACGCCGGACAGCGGTGAGATCCAAACCACGGTGAGGACGCCGATCGTGCTAGTTGGCTTCTGGCAGGCGGTTACGGACTGTCTGTGGTGTGATGCGTCTGTTGTGCAGACCAACGGTCTCATCCGCTGTGCGTGTCGCTGATCTGAGCCAATCCCGCAGGTGGACGAGCCGGATGTAGCGATCTTATGCTGGTGTGGTCACACGTGGCCGACGTGGATGAGGTCGATTTGCAGTACTGCCCGTCTGTCTGAAACGAACTCTCAAATGGTCTATCGTCCAATAGTTAACATTCAGCTGCACAGCGGCCGCTCTGGTGGACATCCCTGCATCCAGCATGCTAATGGCACGTTCCCGCATGACCTGAGACATCTGGGGCATGATTACTTTTGACAAAATTTGACATTTTGGGGTGGCCTTTTATTGTCCCCTGTATAAGTAGTGTCTGGGTACTGCTCATTCGGTCTGATCACCGTCTGGAAATGCCACACCCATGTACTGAGTGAAATCACTGCATCACTGAGCAAATGCTCACTGACAGAGAGATGGATTAAAAAATGGTACACAAATCACGAGAAATATCTCTATTGTACAAGTAAAAGTCAGCATATGCTCACTTAGAGTTGTTAACTCCATGTGGCATCAATATTTGACATGGGGCGTTTATATTTTTGTTCAGTGTACATAGAAAATGCTGATACTGATTATATACAACATTATAGATCATAGACTCTTATAAAGCCATATGTGCCAAAATGCAATTGAATAGCCTATAATTGTACTATAGCAAGTAAAGCAGAAATGTACGAGGGGGAATGAATGCAGAAATAATGAAATAGCTAATGAAATGGGCCCCAGGAAGAGCCATGGATATGGAGGAAATTATAAGGGGGGCTTTCGATCAAATACTCTTTGTACCCAAGTAATTAAATAATTAATTAATTCATTGTTAGTATGTTCATTCCATCTGATATGTGACTGCTTTCATTAAGGTATGTGATTGTTTTGTGGTACTTACAGTACCATCAAACATTTATTTGTGTTGTTGTACTATATTTATGGTGAAATTTATATGACTTAACTTTCATAAAGTGACACCACTTAAGCCTCAAAAGGTGTATGGCAATAGATGAAAAGTCAGAACTTAAAGAAGAGTAATTTACCTCACAGATTAAATGACAAAATTATGGAATCCTAATAAAGCCAGATCTAGGATTATTAACAGTTGAACAAATTCACGCCATTTTCCAGCAAGTGATTTGAAATCTGTCTGGTTTGGATGTTACTGGACTAAAGGGTCAAGGAGAACTAAACCACAAGAGCAGCATATCTATGGGAACTTAACCTGCTTCACTCTTTATCAACATTACTGCTGTTTTAGAAAATATACTGTATGCTCAGAAGTTATTGTAATTGGTAGGTAATTTGCTGGATTTAAGATTTAAATTTACAGACTTATAAAATTTTTATTCCTTTATTTTAGAATTAATTTTCAGAAAAAACAGGGGTGTGTCCAAACTTTTGACTGGTACCATGTGCCTTCCCAGGAATCTGCAACATATCTGTCATGTGGTATGAAATCAGTGTCATTCGTATATGGAGTGAACACCATAATTTATTGTACAGTGGCACATCAGTTATTTTGATTCTGTACCACATCACTTTGAGTTGGAAAGAACACAATGAGGACCCTGTCAACTTTAATCTGAAGGTGTTGTCATGTCCAGCGGATGAACGATTTAGAAATGACAGCACCTTTTTCACATAGTCTGCTCTCCCCCATAAAATGAGTATTTTGCATATTTGGTCGCGTAAACTTTGCGTGATACAATGAGTGCTTGAAATTTGTGAGGCTCAGACATCATCATACAGTGTGTATCTTCCCTGTTGATGCTCTGCCAGGCCTGCACTGGAGCTGACTTCAGTTCCAGCTCGTTTTGGGCACTTTTCGCCTTCAGTCTCCTCTTCAGCATGCAAAATGCATGTTTAAATGAATTCAGATCTGATGATCGACTGGGCCAACAAAACCAAAATAACAAAAAAAATACTCACTATCTAATCAATTATGCTGAATTAAGTGTGTACATATAGTTTGTTTTTACTCTCTGGTGTCCTCCAGGCAAGTTCAATGTCATGTGACCAATGACTCATGCTGTCACTACCTGCCTGACTGCATATAGTAAACATCTGGAGTTTTTCTTGAAGACCTTGCTGTCATCAATGCTGCATGGAATTCTTTTTTGCGATTTATTTCAGTGTGTGGACAGCCTTCTATGAGCTCTCTGAACAAGTAATAATCTCTTGGTAATGCTTGCTAGTCAAATTTGAGGATGGCACTTACATGCATTTGCCACAGACATTGAAATATGCATGGCATTCAGTTTCAATATTAACCCTTAGAGCACTGAAATAAATAAAAAATATATACATCTAATTATTTTGTTTTGTTGAAAACTTATTCATGGTGCGACTTGTTTAAAAGAGCTCCCCTGCAGGAGCTATTTTAAACAAGTCGCAATATGATAGGTTTTCAACAGCTTTGATTTTGAAATCTTGCATCATTGAGTAACAATAGTTGCACTTAGTGCTCTAAGGGTTTAGAGGAATTTGAAATATGTGCCTGCAGCTGGCTGCAGATTCTATTTTTGTAGATGGGCACTTCAGTAATAATTTTTTTTCATGAATATTTTGCCAACCCAATGTAAAATGAAAAGTACACACAAGCAGTTGCAGATTAATCTCAGCCAGAACGTTGTTGTTGGCAACTGTGGGGAAAAAAATAAATAAATAACTTTTGTGCTATGAGGGACAAAGTTAGTATTAAGCAAGGCTGTTGGAGAGAACGGGGTACAGAGACAGAATTGGTAGAAATGAGCTGTGCAGAGCAGATTTTATTTGCAGCAGAGCAAACGGCAGGAATTTGAAATTGGCTGCTTCAAATATTGAAGTGGACTGGGGATTTAACTGCCAACCTGGGGGGGGGGGCGGAGTCCTCAAAGTACACCTTCTCTGAGCTGTTAAATACAGTGTATGAGTGGACTGAAAAAGTGATAGATTCTTTATTATTTGGGTACTGATAGGGGTCATTTAATACCACCTCTACCTGTGTGCAGTTCTACTTTTGGAGTAGCTTGATCTGATACAGAGGAATATGTTGCCAACATGTCAGTTCTGAGGAGTGGCAAAGTTAGAATTTTATGTTTACTTTTGCTGAAGTGCTATCTGATGTTGACACTTTTTAAAATTGAGCTGTGATGATTTTTAGACTTCAATCATGCTTATTCCCATAGGAAGAATACAGGCTTTTTTTCTCCCAAGAATACCCTGTCATGTGACTGTCATTCCTCATAAGATAAACTCAGTTGGATAAACTGGACTAGCAGCATCAGTCTTCTTAATTCTTCCATTACCCATAACTGGCCTGGTTTGCATACTCTGAACACTGAATGCTGATTTGCTGCGTAGGTTTTTGCGATGTCTAGCAAAGCAGCAAAGGAAATGGATGGGGCAGTTGCGGGGATGCTTGCTGAATGCAGCAGTAATCGGCCGGCTCACATTGAGCCTGTTTGCTTAAAGAGGCCCACTGTTGTGCAGGGGTCCCTTCAGCTGGACTCACAGACTGCTCTACAGCCATCTGCCGGAAATCTTCGCTGCTGGCGTCCAGCTGTCTGTTCGCCATGCTGAAACAAAACAGACTCATGGTGCTGTACTACTCTTCAGCCATTATGCCTATTATCTGTTCTCGTCTTGATTCAATTTTATTTGCCATCTGTGATTTTTTTTTTTTTGAAGCCAATCTGCAGCTGTTTCACTGACAGAGGCCATTTTCTGGCTTGTGAGATTTCTATTCTCTCCTTCGCAGTCCCCCATGTGATATGCCAGAGTTACCACTTTGACTGTGAAGTGGCGAGATTGCTAGAATAGTTTCTAATTTGGGTTGGACTGTTTTTTATTTTAATTTTCAGGGAGGTTAAAGGTTATGGCTCTTGTAAAGGAGTGAGAATAACAGTAAGGTTGTATACTTGGAATTGTACTATTTTTGAGTTGTTTAGTCAAAAATACAGTAGTCCAGTGGCCTATTTTTGTCAGTATTACTGCCAGTACATTTAGCATGTAGTTCTCAGTAATGACAATCTCTCTGCAAGAGGCAATGACCCGCGCAGTGCCTGCTCATAGTCTCACGCAAATGCAGTCCTTGAGATTTTTGAGCCTGTCAGCTGTATATGCATTAATGTATGAGTGTTCTTGTCTGCGGGAAGAAATGTGCAGTCACTGGGTGCTGGTGTGGCATTGAGAGGGACGCTGTCGTGTATGGATGAGATGCAGGAGAACAGAGCCGTGAGGTCACAGCGGCCGTGACTGTGCACTCTTTTTGTCCTTGTGAAAACGCTGACTCAGCTCTGGGTCTCCGTCCTCACGCTCCATCACTGACACTGTTCCACTCAGTGCCAGAGTCGCTCCGTCCTCATGCTCCATCACTGTCACCGTTCCACTCAGTGCCAGAGTCACAATCACCTGCTCCTGCCCATGCAGGGGTCACATCTGCTGCACACTGACTTAATGTGACCAGTACCCCTCTAATACGCAAAATGCACCCCTCAAAAATTGGCTTTAACCCTTCACCATGATACATTTCACGCTGGTTAAACTTAAGGAAAGTTCACCAGCTACCCTAAAAATGTGAGTTAACTCAACTAAATGTGAGTTTAATCACCTTGAATATGAGCTTTGTTTCATTGCCCAATCAGTGCAGACAATAGATAACTTTGTGTTTAACGTATAAAGTAAGTGAAATATACATTTCTGTTCAGTTTGTAATATTTGTAATGACAAGTGGAGTTAAGAGAAGAAATTCGTCCACATAACTCAATGTGACTATCATTCTTTACAGTTTTTAAGTGCTGCAAGCTTTGAGTAGAGCACATTTTGAGTCACTGTACCTAACTGGAAGATGTGTTGAACTTAAATGATTGGTTTTATTTTTCTGCATATAATACCTCAAGGGAGTGTTAGAGATGGCTTAATCCGGTTAAGATCAAAACATCTTTCAATTAGATACAGTGACTCAAAATGTTCTCCACCAAAAAGGTTGGGTGGGCAATTAAAGGGTTGAATGTGAAATCTATGATTGAGGGAATGGTGACCTAATCCAGAAGGGGCCCATATGAGCGCAGGCTTTCATTCCAGCCATGCAGTTATACACCTGATTCTACTCAAGATATTTAGCGAAGACTCTCAGAGTTTGAATCAGGTGCATAATTGTATGGTTTGAAGGTCTGTCCCTACTCCAGCCCTGTCTGGATAAGGTAGAGAACCGTTGTTTTTGACAACAATTACACAAGCATCCTCCACAGTTGTTCCTATTCATTCGTAAGCAGTATGTGTCCGCTCAGCTGCACTTTGCTTGGTAAGTTTCCAAAGCAAGATGATGATACTGAGTTCCAAAGGGGGCAAATAGTTGATGTCTGGATCACAGGTGCTTTGGTTTCAAAAACTGAAATTGTGTTAGGTGGCATGGGGATCTGTATCAACAGTTATGGAAACATATGCCAAACTCCAAAAAGACTGCAACAAAGAAAGTATGGTGGCAAGTCAGAGCTCTCCGATCGGGGCGGATGGACACTTGCCAATAGTTGGGTAGTTGCCAATTACCATAGAACCTCAGCTGTGAAAATCACCACAGAATTGAATCAATTTGGTAGATGGCTGCAAATAAGCACTGAACCATGGTTTTTAAGAACAGAATTGAATCAATCCAAATGTGAAACTGTCTCAATAAAAAAATGTTAGCTTCACAAAGCTGGTATTTACTGCAGCGCCTCTGATGATTTGACCACCCGTGCTGCTGTTAATTTTATTCATTTATGTTGCTGCATCCTGTGAAGATGAAAATCAATTTTTGTTCAGGAGCCCTTGCCAAGAGACTGCAGCATTAGAATGAAGCACAGCCGTGCAATACCAGCAACCATGAAACAGGCAGTGTTTTAAACCAAAGTCTAAAATGACCCTTCCCTACAATGGATAACAGTGGGGGGAAAAACATTTATTATTGATGATGATGATGATGATGATGATGATGATAATAATAATAATTATTATTATTATTATTATTATTATGTTGCATGAAATGGTGCACATGTGAAAACCATTCCCAGCTATGAATGGCAACATTTCATGTGGCACTTTGTTTTCACATGAGGAAATTGTGCACTTTTTAAACCCAAACAGTATCGCTGCTCATGAGAATACAATGCCACCTAGGCCAAGTTTTTCACTGATGTAAGATCTCTGAACTAGATCAGTAGTTTCAGTTGTAATATGCTCTATTCTTCTGAGTTATAAGTAAATTGTTAAATTGTTTGGATTTTACAAACTTACCTTGCCTGACATCGTGCTGCTGCAGATGTTCTGGATCAGCTGGTGGGTGGTAATGCATTATAATGGGGGGAGAATGGGGCTTGTAACCCTGAAGTCCCAGGTTTGGGCCCCCATTAGGACATCTGTCACTGACTTTGAATAGAATACATCACCTGAACCTCTAATGTTCTACCTGCTACATGAGGTTATACAACATTCCAGTGCATATTTTAACGCTTAGAGCACCGTAGGCTATTATAGTTGCCCAATGATGTAAGATATCAAAATTAGATGCTGTTGAAAACCTATAATGTGGCAACTTGTTTAAAAGAGCTCCCGCAGGGGAGCTCTCTTTTAAACCAGTTGTCACATGATAGGTTTTCAACAGCTCAGGATAATAAAATTTTTCATTCCTTGAAAATTTATTCAGCGCTCTAAGGGTTAAAAAATAGCGTATATTAACGCAAAAAATGTACATTTTCTTTGAGTTGGAATGTGTATTGTCTGACACCCAACATAAAAAGTATCTTCTTTAACCATAGTAAATGTCATGAAATACACAAACTAATTGCAAATGAAATATATATGTTTTTAAAATGTAATCTGGTTTTATGAAATGGCTTTTGTAGTCTTGGTTTCTGCTTCACAGTGCATGTCTTTTTGAGGAAGTAGAGAGTCTCCTGTTTTCACCCCGGTTATAACACCTAGCTTTCTGTTATATGCCCATTTTACTGAATATAGCAAAAGTGCTATTGTGCTTTATTGCAGCTGCAGCTGCTTTGGTGGCGTAATTTTGTGTGCGATTCTCAAGTTACACAGGCATGTGACCATTGCTATAATTGCCGTCCTTGTGTGATTGCAGAGACAGCGGTAATAACCTTTAGGACACAGTGTGATTGCGAGAGGCCAGTACGAGCTTTATCACCACTCGTAGTTGTTGCTACTTTAAATACTTTGGCCGCATCATTAATCCTACCTACTGCTTTGTGTCCGTGCGTGCGTGCGTGCGTGTATGCAAGCGCAGACTGTATATCTTCATCTTTGTGTGTGCATGTTTAGGCATTCTGAACATGGGTCTGTAGGCATGTACATTTCTCTGAGTGTGTGTGTGTGCGTGCTCTCTTGCACATGTGTGTGCATTATGTGTGTGCTTTTACTCCCATATTCATAGCAATCCTGTGCAAAAGTCTTAGGCACATTTAAAGCAATTTCTTAGAGTAAATATGCTTGCAAAAATGATGAAATTAAAAGTTTCTAATAACTGAGAAATGTACTAACAGTGCTGTAAACTGTTGAAAACTAAATGAAATCAATATTTGGTGTGACTACCCTTTGCCAAAAAAATTTTGACACTGTCCTGTTGCGCTATGGTTTTGTAAGATGATTGGCGTTTTGCTTGTTCCAAGCAGAGTGGAAAATTTGCTACGGTTCTTCTACAGACTGACTGTCTCGCTTGTCTCTCTCCCTCCAAGAAATTACAAACAGCCATGATGATGTTGACATCAAGGCTCTGTCAAGGCGATAATATCTGTGTCAACTATTTTTAATGGAATACAAACATTTATTTATGAAACTTTTCTTTAAATTACCATTTGGATTCTCAAATGTACTTCTTATCCTCAGGAACTCTAATATGGAATCAAAAAGTAAACATCTAATGCAGATTTAAATTTTTAAAAGACCAGGGTGCCTAAGGCTTTTGCACAGTACTGTATGTGTGCCTTTTTATACGCTTGTGCATTATGTACAAACATGTTTGTTTATGTGCATGTATGTTACCTTGTCTGTGTTTTATACACACATACATTGTTACGCTTTTGTATTCACATTTACATTAATCATGTCTTTGTGTTTTTACACACATGCGCACTGTTACGCCCACTTGTTTTTACTTGCGTGTACATGGATCACGTCTGTGTGTTTTTACACACGTTTACATTGGTATACATGTACGTTTTTACTTGTGTTTGTGTGTGTATTAACTGTGTCTTTACGTTTTTGCACGCATGCACATTAGTATGCGTGCACATGCTCATGTGTGCTCTGTAAAGGGGCGGGGAAGAGATTCCGGTAAAATTCCACTTGACTCAGTGCCAGTAAGGAGCCCATGCTGTGCATGTGGAGCTGAGGCTGATGTCACTGAGCTGCAGGGAGGCGCTGGATCGATGCTTTATTAATAAACTACCAGTCCCTCTCACAGGCCTATTGTTCTGCCACTGCTCTGTGAAGCAGTAAATGGGCTTTAGCTCCTGTAATGGCTGCTGAAATGGTGCGAGCTGCCTTCACTGGGCAGAGAGGGGCACACTGCTGCTCGCTCTCTGATTGGCTGGTGTGAACTGGCATTCATTTCCCTGAGTTTTCTATCTCTCTCTTTCCCTCATTGTGGAGATGATCAGGGTGGGGCTAGAAATGTAACAGATAAGTGCACCATTCTCCGATGCTCATGATCTATATTCACTTCACATTATTATATTTTTGTTTGCCCTTTTTTTTGTTTTGTTTCAGTTATAAATTTAGGGGGACACAGGGGTAGTTGTGAATTCACTTGGGGGGTTGTGTTAGAGTCATGTATAAAAATGCAGAGGATGCGCATAAAATGTGTGTGCTACATAACACTGTGCCCATGTTTTTCTGCTCATTGGTAAACTATAAAACATAGTCCTTTGCACACATTAAAGGTATGCATCGTCATTGTTGCCTTTTTGGCTATCGTCTAGCCATCTGAAGACTGGCCTTCTGTCTCACCTTTAGTTAATCTCAGTTATTTTTCTCTTTATTTGAGGCGTTAAAAAAACCCGGAGAAAAACCACAGTTTTCTGCTCTGGGCTCCTGCAGTCCTATCTGTATTTTGGCTGGAGGCGCAGGATTTTGGGCGGGTGGGATGGGTGGGGTGGGGCGGGGGGTGGGGGGTGGATGTGGCTGGGTGGGGTGGGGCGGGGAGGAGGCGGTGGAGGAGAGGGTGGTCTCCTTCATTGGCTCCCCGCTCTCTCAGCAGCAGGGGGAAGGCTGGCTTGTCGTTCCGATTTAATTCTGCCTCCATCTTACCAGCCAGTGTCTGTGACTGCAAGGGACAGTAGAGCTTCCTTGCTAAAAGGTGGAAGGTCACTCCAGTGTACCGTACAGATTTCCCAAGAGCATTTTCCCTCTGTGACCACAGGAAGCCAGCTGCTGCCTCCCTGACCGCAAACTGCTCAGGCTGTCCACAGGTTCGGTTCAGCTCATAATAAATGATCTATACAAACCGCTTCATGGGCTATTTTTATGCATGATTATCATTGGCATGTGTTACAATGTTGCTAAGGTAGCTCGTTTGCTAATCTTGCACCATTATTGTAGCCCCCAGACGAAGTCGGGGTTACTATGGATTTGGCCTCGTCATGCGTCCGCCGCCGCCGTAGATATTTCCTTGTGGGCGCTCTACAGGCCACAAATTTAAAGCTATTATTTGGTATGTATGGGGGCAGTGGTTAGGACATGGTGCCTATCGATTTTGGTTGCCATGGTAACATAATTCATTTAATAATAGACAATTTTGTGTCAAGAATAAGCCAAAATGGAAAAATGTGGGCAGTCAGGGGCTACAACCATTGGTCGCTGGCGACTGACCTGTCTAGTTTCACTAGGTCTCAAAGAGGCCCTCTAGTTGTCGCTGAAAAGGTGCTTTAGGCCACGTAGGTGCATCATCTGAAACTTGAGCCCGAAAAAGTGAACGACCAAGAGAGGGAAATACAAAAACAGTAGGGCCCAAAAATAGGAAAATGCATATCTGTGGGTTTGTTAACACTGAGCATGAATCGCTGTCTGAAAACAGTCAGACTGCAGTGAGACTGTGTGGGGTGTGTGCCCGTGTGTGACAGTGTTCAGGGAGGGGTTTTATTAGCCCTGCTTTGCGGCCTCCCTCAGACTGAGGCTTATTTACTGCAGCAGTGCTGTGCCGGATGCTGTTTGGGGGATTCATGCCTGTCTGCTCCTGCAGATAGCTCTGTTTACTGTCTCAGGCCCGGCTGTGGTGTGGCAGTTGGTTGTCTTCGCTGGGCTGTGCCGTCAGTGTTTACCCTGCTGTGGGGGAGTCAGTGTTCCGGCTGCTCTCCCTCTCTCCTTCCTGTCACAAGCCCAGGAGGAGTCATGCCCTGTCCCGCAAGCATGATTTGTTTTTTTTTGTGTTTGTTTTTTCTTTTGACTGAGGGAAAATAATTGATCTTGTTTAATTCTGCAGATCAAGGTTCCCCCCGCAGGTTTGCTTTTGATTAAATCTGCTTTCAACATCTGGTAAATAATGGGTGGGGCGTCTCTCTGCTCCTGCAGCGTTTTCTGTTTCCACCCACACTGTCATCTCTCTCTCTCTCTCTCTCTCTCTCTCTCTCTCTCTCTCTCTCTTTCCTTCTCCTACTGTGCCCCCCTCAGGCATGGTACCCATAAATCTGTACTCTTTCTCCTTTCACTCCATATGGCCTGTTCTCTCTATTTATCTCTACATTCATCTCTCTCTCTGTGTTCTGCTTCTCTCTCTCTCTCTCTCTCTCTCCCTCTCCGCATACTACTTTTTCCATACTGCTTCTCCTTCTCTCTACATACTGCTTCTACCTATCTGCATACATACTACTAATCCCTCTCTCTCTACATACTGCCTCTCCCTCTCTCTCTCCCTACACTGCTCTCTGTTCTTTGAGACAGATTGCTGGTATAGTCCCGCCAGCTTTTGTATTCCTATTCTATTTATATATTTTCCTTTTTTTTCATTTGCATTAAGAATGCATGACTGTGCCTTTTTAAGGACATCTGTGGGTGATGGCTCCTAGGCAAACGGCATAAATACACATAATGAGGAGATGGCAATGAGAGTGTTAGATTTCATTAGCTCTCCATCTCCCAGTACCTACACACACACACATACATGCAGGAGCGCATACACACGCGCAGCACGCAGACACATACACCCTCTGACGCATGCACACACGCAGCGCACTCAGGCATGCACGCCTGCACACACACGCACACCCCCACACGCACGCGCACATGCACAGTCACACGCACACACCATTTACACCTCTGTACATGAGATGGTGAAATCGGGGTGGATGTGAGGCTGGATAGGCGGGATGGGGAGGGTTGAAGATTTAACTGATATCTCCTCATCGCCATGGTAATGTTCATCTTCACCAGTAGAGGTCTTAGTTTCCCTTGACTTTGCATTGTGTCACAGTTGATAGGCTTCACTTGGTGACTTTTTAGAATTTCTTTCTTTTTTTTTTCTTTTTTCAAATACATCATACTAAAAATCATAACAGGCAAATATTCCCTTCATACTTTTGTATTTCTAACATTTTTTTTTAGTTGCTTTTAAAGCTTACGGAGTCTGGCTCACTGTGGCTGCTCAAGTGAATTCCAGGTTTCCTAGATTTCAGTTAAGTTAGTCAGGTCAGCTCTTGTCTCATTTTTAGCAGTTTAGAGTTTGTCAGTTTATTCCAAAATTAGATCTAATAGAACAGAAGCAAAACCTCAAAGATCTGTCATCAGATTGACCCTCTTGTCAGCCAACATTCTCACACTGTTCATTATTCTTTGAAAAATTTTTGGACGTGAAGCTATTCTCAGAAATCCCCTTCCGACTTTATTGCTGTCTTCTTCTGGAACCATCTGTCGCATTGGCTGGTTTTACTGTCAAACACTTCTAATATGAGAGGTATGCATGTGTGGAGCACGATATTTTTTCATGTATGGACACTTGGATTCGTGAGATGGGGCTAATGGGGAATGGTTGATTTTTTTGGGCTGATATTTACCTAGTGTTTATTGGATAAATGCTGGACATTTTTTTCCAATGTTTTGGTTAATTTTTTGTGACAAAATTTTCCATAAAATTAGAATTCATTTTACGGCCATGTCATATTAATCACCTCTGAAGTTAAAGAAGTTATGAGATATCTGCATGCAAGTAGCAGGTATTTACAGCATTTGAAACAGTGTTACTCCTCTTGGGTCATGCAGCTGGATAGTGGTGTTGAATGTATATCGATTAAGGAGGATGCACATATTTTTTCAATATAGCTATAGTTAGTCATTATGTATTTGCATTTCGGTGCGTGTACTTTTGTGTGCATGCGTATAAACACTTTTGTGTGCACACATGCATCTCTGGGTGCATGATTATGTATGCTTGCATATATTTGTTTTTGGCTGTGTGTGTGTGTGTGTGTGTGTGTGTGTGTGTGTGTGTAAGTGCAAACTCGGCAGGATTTAAAATGTGAAGAGCTGACTTGCCTCTCGGAGAACATCTGGCTAGTTTTACCGGAGTAAAAGCACATGATTAGGTCATCCCTTCTTCCCCTGGGCTGCCGAGGTCATCAGATATTGAGACACTGGGACAGGATGATCTATGGGTTTTTCTGATAACTGCATGCAATCTGCTAAGGATTTTGTATGTGGCATAACAAATGATTTTTATATTAACTGAGTAGCTTTATGAAAACCTTACATGCAGCAGTGAATGTAAGTAATTACCTTCCCCTTGCATAATGTATTAGAGCAGTCATAAATATTCTAACCCTCATAAATTTTTTGAAGTGGGAACTTTTGTCTTTTTACTTTCTCCTTTCATTTCAGTTAAAGAGGAGAGGGGCATTTAGGTGGAATTCTTCAGGTGGCATGAGTCTAAGAGGGGAGATGCTGTGGCCTTGATTCCCAAACAGAGATATAGTTTATAGGCGGGGGCGCAACATTACAGGACCCCCCCCACACACACACACACACACACACACACACACACACCTTTACTCATAGTAACGGCACCCCTGGGTACCCTCACATTTGCTAATAAAATTAGACCCCTGCCCCTTGGCTGCACTCCCATTGGTTGCCTGTGGGGCACAAGCCGGTGACATCTGCAGCTAAGTGTGCCTGCAGCAGCCATAATGCATGTGTGCGCTGTCATAAAAATAAAAATGTTTGATAAATATGTATTTATTTATTTATTTATTTATTGCAATTTATGAACCTTATAATATTGCCTCACTGGGCAGTTCAGCACGTTTGCATATTAATATAAGTGGCTAATACCTTTGAGGCTACAGCACCAGTCACAAGCCATAGTACCCCTATGGGAACAATGTTTCCACATTTCTATGACAGTTTAGGAGAAATGGGAACAGATTTTTTTTTCAGGGCTTAGCGTGACCATACACTGTCCACACCTCATTTTTAACCAGTAGACATTGAGTAGGGAGTATGTAAGGGTGAGTAACGTTGAACAATGAGGGCGTATACATCTTTGGGCTGGCAGTGCAACTGATTGGTTAATTGCCTTAGGAAGTGCCAGTCTGGATTGAAGAGTTATTACTGTAGTAAGTCATTACATGTACAGGATGTGTTTCCCAGGGTCAGAGTGGAATTATAAATGTAGAAGTAATAATGACCTGAAAGAGAAATGTTGGAGAAACATATAGAGGGTAATTTATGGTTCTGTTAATAGAAAATGTTCTATTTTCTTCACTGTGAGTTTTGGCAGTGCTATAGTCAGTGGCCCTGGACCAGAACTATGTTCTTTAATATTCATGAAGGCACTGCACTGCAGCGACCTAAGGACCTGCAAATTACCCACAATGCCGTTGAAAGAAACTGAGATCCATAAATGGCTGTATTTTTTCTGCACTGCACTGCTGCCCACACGCTTACTGCATCACTGTGCTGTTCCGTGAAAAAGGCGGAGGGGCAGACACTGTTCTCCCACTGTCTGGGTAGCTTTCAGTACCTCGGACAGCGACATTTGCCAGACGCAGGTCCTCACAGGTTGTTCATTAATATGCCTTCCAGATGCTCATCTGTTTTGCTACAATTTGCACTGGTTGTTTCTGACTTATGCGGTCACTGTAAAAGGCTCGCACCATTTTGCCACGGAGGGGCGTTTTATTACAGAGGGGCTCGTTTGAATTTTATATGAGCTACACCACAGCTGTTCAGTCCTCACCCCTCAGACCTCTAAGTCACACGGGAAGCGCGTAACTCATTCCCATTTCAAGTATTTGTGAGAAATAATGCGCGCTGCATCATCCTGCCTGAAAAGTGTCTCGCTAAGATGCATTTGGAAGGGGGTGCTCGTTAGTAGGAGGAGCAATGTGTGAGATGTTGAAGCAGAAATAAGTGTCCTGTTGAGGACGGTTGGGAGAGCTGCAGTTTAATGTGAAACGAAGACAATTTAATTATCACCCCCCTGACAAAAGCACTCATGCTTTCACTCGTTGTTAACAGATGGACAGGTTTCTGATGAGTGGAGACATACGACTGTCTCGTTAGTCACAGCCACGCAGGATTCAAATGAAAAACGGAACAAATAGCTGCAAATACCAGGTGTTCTAAATCTCTGGCGGGTGTAAATGATAAGATTACACTTGTCTTTCTTCTGTCTCTGAATGCTGTGGAACATGTGTAAGACCCAGGGGAAGAGCAGCTTTAAATGTCAAGTCTGCGCGCATGTTCTCCTGCCTTCGGACTCAAAAGCCTCTGAAGTTGGCCAAACTGAATTTGCATCACAGGCTCATTGAACAAGAAAAGAAACAAATGGGAACATATAAACGCTTGATTTGGGGACCTTGGGCAATGGAACAATTTTAAGGGCTGTAAATTTCATTGGTTCATGGACATAAATGATGTCTAATATATAACAGGCACCATTTCCATACATAAGTGAACTATATACAACTTATATCCCCCTGAAATTGTGTTAATGTACTTGCGGAGTTAAAATCCACCAAAAAAAAAAAAAATGTTAGAGAAGAGATCAGCTTCAGTTCTAATCCACTTGACTTCATGACTGGCGTCTGCACACAAAAATGCCGACAAAATATGAATGCGGACTCCGAATAACTCAGCTGTTCTCAATAAGCTGAAGGTGGTCGGTGGGCTGGAACTATCGCAGAATGTGAACTGCTTAGTTTTGCTTTCTGTTTTTAAAGCAGTGTCAGGTCCTAATGTTGGTGTCGCAGGTGTTTGTGTTTGTGTGTGTGGATTTTAGATTACCACTGACCCACGAGTGTGGACTTCTCTCAGAGGGGCTGGCGAAGGAAGGCGGAGAGGTTTAACACTTCCCCCGTCCCTCAAAGTGTGAAATTCAGTTGGCCGTTTGTGCTTTCCGTCTGACTCACCACCACGCACTCACGTTTCATGGTGCCAGCAAGCCGCCTTGGGTTGACGGGTACTTGAGTTTGACTTAGTGTCGTGCTGAAGAATTGGGACCGTGAACACAAGTGTGCCAGTGAATCAGCTTCACAGTGACTTCTGGCTTGGTAAATACAACCCTAACTCACATCACTGTAAAGCATGTTACTGTGAAGACTGTGCGTGTGTTGTAAAAATCACAGGTCCATTGTAATGCCAGGACTGAAAAACTTGGCTTATTTAAAAAGAAAATCATGGGTCATGTCACCAATAACTGGCATTGATGGAATTCTTTCGATAAAGGCTATGCATGTATGAAAAAAAAAATATGTTGTCGAATTTCAGCCGAATGGAGTTTTATTTATGTATGTATGTATGCATGTATTAGTTAATTAATTTAGCTAGTTAGTTAATTATTTGAATAGGTTTTTTATAGTAATACAGTATCTCTGTTTGCTCTGCGAAAGAGTTTCAGTTGCACGCCATTGTAAATGTGGATGAATATTTATGCGTCTTTGTTGGCCACCTGAGATTGAATACTGCAGCTTCTGTTAGTTGGTGTTGAGAACTCAGCATCGTTCACACTGAATCACAGGATGTATCAGGCGTCCTGGACGCTGCAGCAATTGGGCTTCATAGAGCTATATAAAAGCAGATAAGAGTGTAGAATCCTCAGCTTTGATGGATATATAATACCCATTACCTCCATTAACAGGTACAGCCTTCGATGACTTTTCAGTGCCGTCAGCCATTTTCATTGATCTATAAAGCAGGCAGTCATCTTAAAAAGACTATCAGAAATTTTTTTTTTTTTTTTTTTTTTCCAGCGTCTTACATGGCTGTTCAGTCCTATTCTGGCGACAATAACAACTAGTTCTTGCTGTTGTGGCTCATGATAATCTTACACCAGCATCTCAGGTGTGATTCACTCTGAGTTATACAACCATGCAAATAACGAACATGCAAAATTATGCCATTTATTTATTATTTGCGTTTATTTAGTGACTTAAGTTTTTTTTCCTCGTTCTCTCTGAATACAATTATGTTTTCTCATTACATTTATTAATCAGATATCTGAAAGCCGGTCGTTCTAGTAAATGAGTCAGACTCATGTACACAATCTAACTAAATATTTATGCTATGTTTGCTGGAGACTATTTTTATCAAGCATGAAATAGTGGTGATTTTCCGTTATTATAATTGGGCTATGTGCATCAAAAATATTGACTTGATGCGAAATGCTGTGTTCTTAATCTAAGGGCTCGCATTGCATTAATATATGTGGAATTCTTGAATAATAATGGGCTTTTTATTTTATTGCAGCTTCATTATTGCCCATATAATCCAGAAATTTCCAGAGACTAACCCACATGCGTTAGTCTGTTTTGACGGCTGCCGAGTGGGGGCAAGTCGCGAGCATCTTGGATTTGACCTAGAGCACCCTGGGTCGATCCAAGGTGGTGATACTAATCATGGTCACGAGGACATTTTTGTGCACTGAAGAGAAAATAAGTTTGAGGGCGAAGAATGTCTGATATGTCCGCCCGAACGCCCCTGTATCAATTTAGATTATTATTCAAACTGTCATTCTGGAGACAAGCGAGGGGATGGGACTAGCAGCCTACCATCTCTTTCTGTCAGCCTTTAGCACTTGACAAATAAGCGGTGGCCGGCCCTTCAATTTAGAGAACCATGTATTCACTAGAGACAGCAACTGAGGGAAGGGGGTAGAGAGAAAAAACCATAAACCTTACGGTATATGGTTGCCGTTCAAGTAACCGCATTATATCCGCGCTGCTGGTAAATACCTAGGCATTATGTTATATAAAATGTACCTGCTCTCGAATTTTTTTCATGAAAAACAAGGCGTAATTGGAAAATTCTATGAACTATGCATGTAATATCCCTCTGATTTTGTGATAGGTACGCAAAAATGGCAACATTTTGCGAAATATGAAGGGATAGGTTACAACGTTGCCTCGGTGGATAGGGTGGAGACATCGCCTTTGTTCTAAAATGCCGATTCGCTATCATGCTTTAAAACATCAACGTGTTTTAAATCGACCAAAGCGGTAAATGAAGATAGAACTTCTCAATTTCTTAGGCAGTCGCTCAATTTTTTGGCAATGTCTCCTTTTGCTTTCCATTTTGACGCTGTTTTTAGCGGAGGTTTTGAGATGCATCCAGCAGCTTTCGAGCGAGCCGCCCCTCCCCCGCAGCCCAGCTTAGCAAAGACACTCCTGCGCGCAGCAGCGGGCAGGGCAGTGGAGAGAGCGCGCGCGAGAGCGAGAGGCAGCACCCTTGTCAGGGAAAAGAAGCAGCATCGCAGAGGAGAAAAAACAGCACAGACAAAGGAAAACATGGATATATCGGTGAACTGCCAGGTTAAAAAGGAGCCGGAGAGGATGCTGTGGTCGTCTTGCACATAGCGGGGTAAAATATAACCATCTTTTTTAATGTGGTGGTGGGAGGAAACGTACTGCAAGCTAAAAAGACGGAAAACTGTTTTAATCCGTCTGCGGATTCTGTGAGCTTGCGATGGCTCGTATAGGGAGCTGTAATTGCATAAAGAAGAATGTGCCTATTTCTTTCTATTTGGTATTTTTATTATTCGGTGGCCTTGCATCTGCACAAATACGGTACTCTATTCCCGAGGAACGGGAAGACGGGACGATGGTTGGAGATATTGTGCAGGATTTGGGTCTCGATCTTCGAACTTTGTCTTCACGACGGATTAAAATCACCTCGGACAGCGCAAAGCGGTATTTCAGTATTAATCACAAAACTGGAAAACTGGTTGTTAATGACAGAATAGACAGAGAAGCGCTTTGTGAGTTTAGTAGCACATGCCTTTTGAATCTGGAGGTGGTGGCTGAAAATCCTTTTGACGTGCAAAATGTGGAAGTGGAAATACTGGATACGAATGACAATGCGCCGCAGTTCCCAAGAGACGAATACCAACTGGACATTTCAGAATCGACATTACCCGGGACTCGTTTTCCTGTCGAGGGCGCGCAAGATCCGGATGATGGCACCAACTCTGTTCGGCTGTACCGACTCAGCATTAGCTCGCATTTTGCGCTGGACATCAAGAAACCCTCCCCAAACAGCAGGCAGATTGAGCTCGTGCTTAAAAAGGCTCTGGATCGCGAGGAGACCCCTTACCATCAGCTCGTTCTGACCGCCATTGACGGAGGCACTCCTTCACTAACCGGCACGACTAAAATTAACGTGCGCGTCTTGGATGCCAATGACAATAACCCAGTGTTTGACAGTTCAATATACAAAGTGAAACTGTTGGAAAACTCGCCAAAGGACACTCTTGTGATAAAGCTCAATGCAACAGATGCAGACGAAGGCACAAATGGAGAGGTGATTTACTCCTTCAGCAGCTACACCCCAGAGAGGGTAAGACAAGTGTTTAGCATGGATCCAAATACAGGGGAGATCAGGGTCAGGAGTCAGGTAGATTATGAGGAGACCAGCTCCTATGAGATGTATGTCCAAGCCATGGACAAGGGTGCCTCAGCAGTAGCCGTCCACTGCAAAGTGGTGGTAGAAGTCATGGACGTGAATGACAATGTCCCAGAGATTGTACTGTCCTCCCTGTCCAGCCCAGTGCGAGAGGATGCCCGGGCCGACACGGTGGTAGCCTTGGTCAGCGTGACAGACAGAGACTCTGGCCCTAACAAGCAGGTGAGCCTGGAGATACCTCCAGGTCTGCCCTTTAAGGTTAAATCCTTCAGGAACTACTACACTCTCGTGACATCTGCTTTTCTGGACCGGGAGGACACTGCGGCCTACAACGTTACCCTTAGTGCCACTGACTCGGGGACCCCGCCCCTCTCATCTAAGAAGACCATCCAGATAGACGTGGCCGATGTCAATGACAACCCTCCACGCTTCGAGCAAACTTCGTACACTGTGTATGTGCTCGAGAACAACACTCCTGGAGGGTCGCTGTGTACCGTTCGTGCTCAGGACGCAGACATCAACGAGAACGCCAGAATAACATACACTGTGCTGAACGACAACAATCATGGCATCCCAGTGACCTCCTACGTGTCCGTGCGGTCGGATACAGGGGAGGCCTATGCCCTGCGCACCTTTGACTATGAAAGCCTAAGGGAATTTCACTTTCAAGTCAAAGCACAGGATGGCGGGGTTCCCCCACTCAGCCGCGTGGCCACAGTGTATATTTACGTGTTGGACCAAAATGACCACGCACCTGAGATTGCATACCCACCATCCAATGGCTCCCGGACCACCGAGACCGTCCTGAAGAATGTGGAGGCCGGACACCTGGTGACAAAGGTGGTAGCATACGACGCCGATGCGGGGCAGAATGCGTGGCTGTTCTACGGCATTGAGCAGGCCACCGACCCGGACCTGTTTAAGGTGCACGAGCACACGGGCGAGATCCGCACCACCCGCAAGATTGTGGAGGACAACTCCACCTTCTTCAGCCTGACGTTGGTGGTGCGGGACAATGGTGTTCCTCCGCTTTCCTCCACCGCCACCCTCAACGTGGCCGTGATGGAGGTCCCACCCAAGCTGACCCCCGACCCCAAGAAGAGCATCAAGCCCCACCGGCCACTGATCTTCTCCAATGTCACGCTCTACCTGATCGTGGCGCTCAGCGCGACTACCTTTGTGTTCCTGCTGACTGTGGTGGTGCTCGCCATCGTTCGTTGCCACGCCTACTGTTCCCAGTCCGGCACCTGCTGCCCCTGCTGCGCAACCCAGAAGACCCCGCCTCAGTCCGGGGGCGGGAGCGGCGGGGGAGGCGGTGCCAGCGGGCAGCAGCCCAACAATAACGTGGTCCTGCGGCGCGACCTGAAAGTGGAGCCGCACTACATAGAGGTTCGGGGAAATGGCTCCCTCACCAAGACTTACTGCTACAAAACCTGCCTGACGGCCACGTCGGGCAGTGACACCTTCATGTTCTACAACACGGGCTGCCCGCCAGGTGGCACCATGGGCTCTGAACGCTTCTTCACGGGCCAGAGTGGGCAGATGTTCGTCCGGAGGCTCAGCATGCCTGACGCTGCACTCCAGGTGTGTCTTTGGGCTGTGGCCTGCTGAAACCTCTCATTCAAAGCAGCAGCCGAGACAGGAGGAAGTCCATTGGTATTCGGGTCTTTACTTGGCATCACTAGTGTGATTATGTTCATCACTTCCTGTACACAGACGTCCTCTGGGTGGGCTGTCTTTATAGTAAGGCCTGACCATCTCGTACTGTTGTCTTGGAAGTGATTGAAAATTTCATTACATAGTCTTGTATATCTCTCCTCGTACTCCTTATTTTCCCTCATATTCCTTGCAAGCTGGCTATGTAGACAATGTGGAAAATCACTGCACTGGCACTGATTCTGTGTCTCTATGGTGGTGTTTGGAGGAGGGTAGGCTGGGTTTTTTTCAGTATTTACAGTACACTGGGTCTCAGCCCTGCAGGGCTAAAGACTGAAGGCAATCTGTTGTAAATTGCGTGCACACCTTGCCAGTGTGGATTTTACCTCTGGTGAGTAGTCTCAGATGTTCTCCACTGACAGGAAATAAAAACTGGATTTATATAATGCTGAAGCTGAAAATAATCATGGCATGATGTTTCAAGATTTAACTTCAGGAATGTACAAACCTTTAAGGATTTAAGAGTTTTAGGATGTTCTATTTTGGTGTATAGGATATCTTGTCTTTGCTGAATGGCCGTAATTGTGTCCATGACTTTATGTGTAAATATGTGCACTTGTGTATGTTTGATGTCCCTCCTTATTTGTGCTCTGGTGGTAAGATCCAGCTGACCAAGCTCATCAGATGCTTCCATTTTGCTGCTTTTCCACAGATATTTGGAGTAATAATCAAATCTTTCCATCTACTGTATGAAAATTGTGTGGGTGGTGTGTGTCAATCATGATGTTTAATTGCAAATGTACGTGTAGGCACTCAGATTAAAAGCATACTTATGGTTTTGGCTATATACTGACACTTATGTGCACAAACACACACACACTCACACACTTGGTTAGCTTCACAGCATCCTGCTGTAGACACACTCTCATTATGGGTAGAGGACAGCCTGTTTTAAGATTGAATCCTAATCGCTGTTCTTGTTTCAGCTCAGTGCTGTTACAGAATCTGGAGGGCGTTTTTTTTTTCTCCTACGAAGTGAGGCCATGTCACTAAGCTCTGTTCTGAGACAGTGGAAATCACAGTACTGACATGAAAGGGGAAAAACACTGCCTAATGGCTGTTCTCCACTTTCACTACATCCTCATTAAATGTGTGCCCACTTGGTCTGTAGTAATGTGATTGGCTGCAGACTGTATCCAGGCAAGGTATGCTCCCTCCTCGGATGGGGCTTGGGTGTAGGGAGCGCTGACCGTAAGCGCGAGAGCGTAGCTCATTAGCGTCCATCTCTTTGGAGTTCACTTCATACAAGTCCTTTCGCCCTGAAATGTTGGTAATGGACCCTGTTCTAGCAAGTCTACACTCCTGCAAGTTTTCTCTACAGCTTTATCAAAGCTTAGATCCTCTATCAGTGAGAGATCTTGTCGAGCAGGTAATTAGTGGAGTCAGATGAGCAATATTAGGAATGAAAATGTGGGGGATGATTGATCACCAAGCAGTCGAGTTGGTCACCATTACATTAAAGGGACAATGGTAACACTTTACAGTAAGGGCAGATTGATTAACATTAGTTCATTAATATCAGTTAATTAGCAGGTAGCTAATGTGTTAGATAGCCGAATAAGCATTACGCAACCATAATTGACCATTTATGAATTTTCTGTTTTTCCCTTGTTGTGAAGTTGAAAACATCCCTTGAGTATCCCTTATGCAGCACTTCAAACTGTTAAACCATAATGTTGTATAAATTAATACCAAAATTGATGTGAACATCATTTGTAAATGATTACCGGAGGCATTACTTGAATGTTAATTAGCTGTTACTAAATGCTTATTAATGCATTAACTAATGTTAATTAATGTACCCTTATTCTAAAGTGTCACTGGGACAATCGCCTCACGGACAGTGTGCTGTTGCGACACTAAGAACAGATGCGGGGACGGGGAGCCTTCTCTCCTTTTTCTGTGCCCTTTCTGTGAATATGTCCTCCATTAAGTGAGCTTAGGTCTGTGCTTATCATTCATACACAATTGCTGTAAGGTTATGACAGTAGGTGAGGTATTGTTTACCAGCACTACCAAAGAGTTCAAAGGGAATGAAAGGCTATAACTGCCTATAAGTTCTAAATGCAGTGCCCAGCTAAATTCTCCAACTGTGGTATTGGATGCATGTGTCATATGAAGGACAACAGAGTTTACTGATACTGATTAATACTGCACAATATCTGCTGTCTAATTTGCAACATTACATGGCTATGACCTGATATGACGATTATGGATTCAGATCATGTGGCTCATTTACCCTTATACTGTTTGTGGAATATACAGTACACAAATGGACATCAACCACACTGCTTAGTGAAGTTAGTGTTTATATAAACAAGACATGCCATTAAAAACCACTGCTCTTATACATTTTGGCTATTGAAATCTAAAATTACATAATTCTGAATCAGTGCCAGTCGCCAGATCATGGATTAATGGGGATTATGCTGGTGGCAGCATTGGCTGCTGGTCTACGGATGAATTCATATGCCAGTATGTGCAGAATAGGAATTAGCTTTAATTTTGATGTTCATATTGACTTTTCAAATGATTCAATTTCATGTTAATTGACAAACTAGCATTTTGTTATTGCCACCAGTTGATTTAAACATGTTATTCATTTTCCTTCAAAAGAGGTTTAATTTGGAATACTTTTTGAAGTTAAATATGTAAAAATGTTAGACTCTTGTATATTTAGTGATACAGGCAATTTTAAGCTCATTACCATTCATTTCGGTGGTCTGATGTATTCATATTTTTCCAGAGTTAGCAAATGCAATGCATTATGAATCATGCTTTTAAGGTCATGTGGGATCTATAAATTAATCATTCAGCATGTTTTGACCTCGGCCAGAGCTCAGGACCTGGTCGGTGGGTGGGACTGGCCATTCTTTAATCTGTTCTGAGTCAAGAAACTGTCGCATAATTCGTTCTCAGATGGGCTATTTCTTTAGTAGAAATGAACAGAATATGCAGTTTCCCATAGAGAGACATTGCGCATTGAAACTGGGAGAGTCTATTTATATGACATTAGCTGAAATGATAATTGGTTCCTTCACACAATGCGTCTATTTATTGCGTGGAATATTACAGACTGCTCACAGTGTGCCTGGAGGCATTGCAGTCCTCCTAGATCACAGCCAATATTGGATTTCCAGATGAAAAATGTGTCCTATTTACAACCGGGCATTGCAGGGCTCTCCATCGACAGTATACCATTTGTGTCAGTGAGATAAAATGGATTTCATCCCTCCTTATACCCTCTCTATCTTTCTGCCCTGCTCCCACACCCACTCAATAGTTCCCTCGCTGCCATATTTGCTCTTACTTACTGTATCCCATATTTAATTTTCTTTCAGTTTGTCTGTTAACCTCCTTTTCTCCCTCTGCTTCTCTTGTTTCTTCTTTCTCCCTCCTGTCTTCATATTAGTTTCATTCTCCTTTCTGGAGTTAAAAAGAACCAGAATATTTAATCTTGGTGGCTTGCTCATCTATCTAGACAGGGTATATAAAAGTCTTTGATTGGTTGCTGAATCTAAAATGCTAATATATTGCAGCTAGGCTAATGGACATGCTTTCTGGTGTTGGCTTGTGGTGGATTCGTACTTTTGAATTTTCAAATTACAGCTTTATAATTGCTTGGTATCTCATATCCTGTGTTGCTCTATTGTGCAGATGTTTAAAAATGTTTTTATTGTGGCACAATTAAAAGGCCTGCTTCAATTTTGAGGTTCTACTTCCACATTCATATGTTATCATTTTGTACATTTTGTTGCTGTGGTGACGCGTAGCTGTATGCTCTACAGAAGGTAGGTTGCTTCACACTGATCATTTGTGCAAGCTCTTCAGAGGGTTGAAAGCCAATATTGCTTTGTGATTGGACAGTACACACAGTCCAGCATTGCACTTTGACCTCAGTGTGGGTTGCGAGGGGCCTTAGAAATTCCCAATAAAATATGTGTGTGTGCTCAGTGCCAGAGTCCTTGGGACTTGACTAGATTGGTGAGACTCGCATTGCCATGGTAACCGTGTTCCCAATCTGGCATTGAACTGCAGGGATATTGTAGTGGGGGATGGGAGTCCTCACCTGCCTGCTGCAGGTTAATTCTCCAATTCAGAGCTCATTGTGATGTCTGCTCCGCTCTGCTGTGCCTCTCTGGTATTGCTGAGGTTGACGTGCGGAAACACCCTATTTAAAAAAAGATTGTGTTTGGTGCGATAACTAACTGCCATTCCTTTCTGTCCCTCTCTCTCTCTCCTTGCCATCTCTCTCCCTCTCTGTTTCTCCATCTCTCTCTTTCTCCTACAGCCTAAGGCCCCCAATGCTGACTGGCGCTATTCGGCCTCCCTACGAGCTGGAATGCAGAGGTAAGACTTCCCTCCCACCTGCACCTTCCCTGGCCCCTTCCTCTATTTCCATTCCAGTGGTCCTGTAACCTGATCCACGACTGAAAAGACCATGATTATATTTGAGTGTCCAGTTTTAGTACAGTAGAATGAACACAGTTGATGGCCACAGTGGTTGGGAGAAAGTTATGTGAAATACTGAATGCTTGCTGCTCAGTCAGTCCAAGGATAGAACGCATCCTCTGTGGAATATGCTGGTAAATACCCCACCGTCTGCAGAGGAAAACCAGCCAAGAGGAAAAGCGTCCAATTTAACCACAATCCGCTCGAGCGGGGCGGAGACGGGTTTAAACGTCGACCACCGGTGGATGCTGGATGCTAGCATCCCCGGGAACATCTGGACGACCTCCAGCTCGTCTCGAATCGTTAACGAGGGGAGCTTGCCGGGTCTCGGCGGTGACCTAACGAGCGATCATGCAACCGGTCTCTTCTTCCATCTGCCCTCCCACTCCACCCCACTGCGAGGGAAAATGGGTCATCTGCAGTGGCGGAGAACATGTCCTTCAGCGATGGGATCCTTACACAGCCTGCTGAGGGACATGGGAGCTGACGGAGCGGCTGTAAACAATGCAGACGATGCGTAGTGTCTGTCGGTGCTCAGTCTGTTTAATCAACAATGAGAGTCCGCCCTTCGGGGCATGGGGGGGGGGGAGGGGCTGGAGAATGAATGGCGGTCGACAGCGGTCGTGGTGAGGAACATCTCCATGAATCTCTGTCTGTGTGGAGGCTTGGAGAGGGAGCTGTGAATCGTGGGGTTAATATGAACACCAGAGATGGAAAATCCGGGGGCCAGAGGGTAAACGTTCTGCTTTTTTTCTCCTTTCACCTGTGAACTCAACCAGTGGACATCACTACCTCCTGACTGAAGAATTTTGTTTATTAGCAAATCCAGGTGATTTGTACCAAATACTTCTGGGGGAAATCTTGTTTTCTGAACCTGACCTTTGTTGAGCTCAGATGAAAACCTGTTGGCCCGTGTAGAGTCAGAGTCAGTGGAGGTCAGCAAGATACTTATAGGGGTACAAGGCCTTCTATTATTTGATGATAATTTTGATCATGATTTTGGAACATCGAGGTGTAGGACTCTTAAAACATAGGTTGATCCTGAACAGTCCTTTACATGGTCTTTCTCTACAAACTTCCTGTATTATTTTTTGGCTAGACCAGCACGGTTCGGACCTGCATCCGCACGTCCCTGGCTGAGTGAGTGAGTGAGAAAAGTAGTTGGCCGACTAAGTGCACTTACCCCAATAGCCAGTGCTCATTACCCACAATTCCACACATAGACTATAACTGGCCCAGCCATGTTCTATGTTTCTACCTAGTCTTGGTTATTAGTTAAAAGTCTGCATACATTTCTTAAAGGCATACTCCACCCACCTTCATCCTCAATCCCACACTCTGTCCTACATTTTTATATTTCAAATCCATTTTTAACTTTAAATCTGCATATTAAAATGGCTGTTCCCAGAGTCATTAATGTACGAGCCCCCTGGCCTGTGGTCTTGCCTTGCTTTGCTTTTGCTTTTTTGTCAACACCATTACAGCTGCTACAGTGCTGACCACAAATGCTTTTCAGAAACCCTCACCCCACTGGCTTTGTGGATGCAACCAGCCCTCCCTTTGCAAACAAACCTCAAACACTTTTTGCGATGACAAATCTCGTTAATGGAGCATGAAGTTTGCAAAGCTGCATTGAGACTAAGCTTGTCCGCACATCACAAATATACCCTAGCATGCTTATTTTACGTATGTACTGCATTCAAGGTGAAATTCCTGCTTAGTATGCCTGCATAGTCAGTCAAAATAAAAATAGTCTCAAATAAACCCAGTACTTGCTGTTTTACTTAATTAAAATTAATTGGTGTTAAGTGCTCGTAGGTATTGACGCCACATTGGAGGCACTAAAGAAAAAAGAATGATTGGATGACATTTTTCAAGCTAAAAAGCTTCAAAGTGAACTGTCTGCCAGTGTTAATGCTCTGAGAAGTAGGACTTTTGCTCTCATGGTCCAAATCAAATTCAGCTATCTCCTCTTTGCATGACGGTTGTGTTTTTTGAAGGACTGCTACTTCCATTTGAGGAATGTGTTACGAAATGTCAGTTCCTTGTGCCATTTCCATCTAAAACCTGTTAAATCTGTATTTGTGTAAAAGTGACTATGCTTACGTAACCATCGCTGAATCACATCTTTTTTTCAAGGCTTTAAAGTTTTGCTAACCTTGGATTTCATATCCGTTATTTTTCTAAAACCCTTGAACTCTCCAGAAAGCTGAATATACGATTGCTCACAGAATGGCTCAAAGTCCCTAACTGGGGGTTGGAGATTTAAGTGTATTCAATTGAAGGTGTGTGGGTGTGTGTGTGCGTGTGTGTTTGTGAGTGTTAATGTTCCGAGAAGTAGAACTTCGTTTCCCAAAACCAGATGTCCCCTTGTTTGCGCAATGACAGCGTTTCGTGAAAGATATCAACTTCTAAGTGAGGAATGTGTTGGGAAATGTGCGTTCCTTATGCTAAAACCCATTAAACCTGTGCTTGCGCAAAAAAAGATCCATGTTTACTTAACCTTAATTAAATCACATCTTTTGAGTCATGAATGGCTCAACTTGCTCAGATGGAGGCTGGAGATTGCAGTGTATTTGGGTGAAGGTCTGAGCACATCTGTGTGCTGGTGCATTTGTGTGTGTGTGTGTGTATGAGAGAGAGAGAGAGAGAGAGAGATTGGTGATAAGCATATCATGTTGCAGCACCATAGGGGCTCATTAATATTGCATGAGGCACCTCCAGCCTCTACGGGACTCCTGCTCGAACTCAGTCTGCAGCATCAGCACCCTGCGCTTTCCACCATAATGCACTACGCATTTACACATTCATATTTCTCTGTTCTCACATAATCACTATGGCTGCTCTCACTGCGACTACACTCAGATTTACCGTGCTACAGAGTGGCAGAGCTCATGCGCAGTGCATTTTCACTGAAAGGTGATCACTTAGCCATCACTCAGAACATTGTTCTTCCAGGCACAGGCACAGATGTGCATGCATACAATTGCAAGCCTATGCTTGCTTCGCTTAAACATGCTCGCACGTGCACGCACACACAGTGCACATCTACACAAACCCGCTGCACATACACCAACACGCACAAGAACAGTGTCAAAATCCAGTTTATGATTGTTTGGATTTGTGGACACACCCAGTGCAAAAACTGCTCCCTGCCATGATTTCAATATCTTAACTGTGAGCAAGGTTTTTGTTTTGGGGATTTATGGAAGTTTAACCTGAAGGAAGATATTGTGAATGCAAATGAGAGAGAGAGAGAGAGAGAGAGAGAGAGCGAGAATTTAGATGCTGTGTGCATTCCTGCTTGCATGTGTGAGAGAGAGAGAATTTGTGTGTTTGCGTGTGTGTGCGTGCATGTGTGCACGTATGTGCCCCTCTTCCTGCTTTAGGATAAGATGTGCATGAGTGTCCTGACTGCCCGCAGCAGTGCTTTAGATGGCATTGAGATGAAAAATGAGCAGGATGGAGAATGGTGGGGGGGAGGAGGAGAGAGAAGGTGACAGAGGATGAGCCACAGCAAAAAAAGACCAGATTAACCAGTATAAAAACGTTCATTAGATTATTGGTTTTTAAAGCTCATCAAACAACTGCAGTTAAATGTCAGTCCAGCGTTTATTGCTTACATGGGTTATTAGAATAATTCATGAGCAATGTTCTTGTGATGTAGTGTGGCATGAATAGTGCTCCCTTTACGACGCCATGACATTACTGTGTTGCAACAGCCGCACCCAATTTTCTTCTGCTGCTCTGGTACAGAAAACAGAGATGGAGGGGGAGGGAGAAGCAGTGAAAGAGAAGAGGAAAGAAGGAAAAAAAATTGGGAGAGCGGGAGGGACACATTGAAGGGGGATAGAGAAAGAGAACGCAGTTGCCATGGAAACATAAACAGAATTTAGAAACGAAGAACATCCTGGTCGGGTTTCTTAGCGGAGGCTTTCAGTAAATATTGGAGCTAAAATGGTGGACATTCGTCCTGTCGTTGTCCTTCCCTCTCCCTTTTCCTCCCTGTCTGTCACCTCTATCTCTCTCTCTCTCCTTTCTTCCCTTGTTCTCTCTCTCCTTTATCTCACCCAGTCAGAGCTTTTCAGTGTCTGTGGACAAAATGGACTCTGGCTTTTTGTCCTCACGCACAGACAGTGAACCAAAACTGTCACTCATACATGACCATGCCTGCACACAACTAACCACTCTCTCCTTGACTGTATCCTGGCTGTTCTGACCATTTTTTAGAGGCTGTCAAACCATAACAAACCCAAATTTGTCACCATACCTTCAGTGCTATTTAGCACTTCAGGAGACACGTCTTTAGTCTCCTTCCTGCTCTTGGCACGGCGCAGGAGAAACAGGAATTTGAGCAGAGGGGGTAAATGTGTTTTTTTTTGTCTCTCTCTGGGTTCTTCCTCTGCAGCTCTCTGCAGAAACTGTTTATGAACTATTTTGTGTTTTATCTTGTCTACTCCTGGTCTCTCACTACATTATGTTGAGTCCATATCCCTCACTGCAAAAAGTGTCTGTCTTAGGTCTTACAATAAGACTAAATGACTTAACTTCCTAGTTTTTGTCTTGAGGAAATTACGAGCTTATTTTAAGTTACCATGTGCTTGACTAGTGAAATTTTCTTATCCCATTTGCAAATCTTGAAATAAGTCAAAATTATCTCACCCCATTGGCAAAATTTTTGACTTACTAAGAAAAAAGGTGATAGAATTAAGTGTTTCAAGTCTTAATACAAGATTAAAATACTTGATAAGGTTGACTTATTTTTCCGTTTTTGCAGTGCGCTGGTCTTTTGGCTGAATCTGTCTCACTAAAGCATGGCCAAAGCGAACGGGAAACTCATGAATACACTACATTAACGGTACCTCCCCTGAATCTCCTTCAAACTACTTTGATATACAGTCAGTGAGGATAACGGCTCATCTGATTGCAGACAGCGGTGCACTGAACTTGGACTCCTCTTGGAATGGCCCTTGGGATTTGGAGGTGCCTCTGGGACATCTCATACATAAGCAGTATTGTAGCAGTGAAGGAGTCTTGCTTCTGTTCCCACTCCCTGCACACATCAGTGGATCCAGCAGAAGTCTACATCACAGTCTGGGGGAGACTGCACCACCTCAACCATGCTATATGATGATGTGGAACAGAATTTAGCTGATGAAACCATGTCCCCGTAATCCTCTTCCATAATCCAGTGGTGGGGCGTGGTTGATGCCTCAGGCCCATCAGCCTGCCAGACCTGCACCGCTATCATGTTTTCCTCACCGGCTTTTTCGCCGCTCTCCTCTGCCACTTAAGCACCAATCCTTTTAGACTGTGCCGGAAGCTGAGTTCTTTTGCTGAAGCATAGCTGGCAATGATGCAGTGCCAAGCAAGAGTGGCCTCTAATGCCGCGAGAATTACCTCCTGTTGTCCTCATTACAAGCCATTCAAAAAGTATACTCACCAGGTGGATCTACTGCAAAAAAACAGCCTTGTTTGATGTTACATGACCCAGAATTCTTGAATTTGATTGCACATTTAAAAGACAGAAACTAGGTGTGCCCTCAAAAAAGGATAATGGGGATTTTTAGGGGGTTAATACTGTTCCTCAACCCCTGTATCTCAATCGGTGCCACTGTCTATAGTGCAATCTGTACTGTGTCAGTGCTAACTGTGGGCAGTATCTTTATGCGGTTTTGTGCAGATGGATGAAGTATCACCAAAGGATTGAGAGTTTAAGTCGATGGCATATTTCCAGCATCACTGCGCGGTAGAAACTTTATTAACTTCTCCACAGGGAACCTCTATTCCTTTATATTGGAAAGTATTATTTTGTTCTTTGATTCTGAGATGAAGCTGCAGTATTTGCCTTCAAAACCAACTCCTGATATTTTACATCTCTATATACATGAGACGTGTAGCATATAAGTGGGGTAAGCGGGGTGTAATATGTTTGCATTAAGAGTTTGAAGTGCCTAATGAACTGTTTTGTCATTATAAGACAACCGATACACGCATTACAGATAAGCAGTAAAGTGTGAGGGTGTGTGATCTCATTTTTTTTTGTGTTGTGTCTTGCAGCTCGGTGCACATGGAGGAGTCAGCGGTGATGCAGGGGGCTCAGGGTGTCCTGGTTCAGAACTGGCCAACCGTCTCCAGCGGTGCCGGTAAGGGGGCTCGTCCGGGATATAGAGGCCCAAAAATGCCTGACTGGGGAAAGGCAGGGCTGACAGCACTTGAGATAATGGGTCAAGTGCATGCAACTAATGACTGATTTATGGGGCAAAAAAAAAAAAAACTGTCTTTGTGACCTTGTTATTCCTTCTTTTTTTTTTTTTTTTTCTTAAAATTTGGCATCTCCAATCCCACCCGAATCTGGAATGCCCAGTTGGGGAACTATATACAACACTTGCTCATATGCGACCCCTTGTTGACAATACAGGAGAGTGTAGAGAGTTCACGGCTCTCCTCCAAAGCACACGCCCGTCAGCCGTGACCTTGTTATTCCATTTTCACATGTACAGAGCAGAAGTAGCCTAGTCTGGTTCTTTGGTGTTTGTTGGTTTTTGGTGTTACTCTGAACTTAATTGATACAATAAAGCTGTTAACTCACCTTATCTGGTTTCTTGGGTCTAAAATGAGTGCTGAGAAAAAGAACCGGCCATCCTGACTACCTTTGCTGTAGAGCACCGTACTCTGTATCCTTGTCATACGGTACGACTTTCACTTGCTGAGTGCTGCTTTGGTACTTTGAATGAGTCCTTCAGATTTCCTCAGAGCCACTGTGTCCTTCACAGATGGTGAACCAAATGGAACCCTTTTGGACCAGTAGTGAGGAATAATGTGATGTTAAATGTGCTGTGTCATCTTAAGCAGCCTTTTGCATACTTAATATCACCCTGCTGCTCAGAAACAGCAGATGACTGCATTCTATAAAATCAGTTTTAATATTCCAGACTTGCTGTATTCAGTGTTCACATATCTCATGTCGATGCACTTGAGTAAATATTTTAAATATGTACCAGATGAAATGCCTAATCAGATGTCAGTTTGCTCATGTTCAATTTCATGTTTATTGTAATTTCAGGCATCTAATGAATCGTATCATTCATTTATTAAAATTCTCTCCTAACAAAATTGACATGCAGAACTGTTGACAAATGCAGAAATGTTGCATTTTTAAATGTCATGTTGTTGTAAGGGGTTTGATAGTGATGATATGAGGAGGAAACACTGAATTATGATGTGATGCCATCCTCATCCTCAGTAGCTGCATCGCCACATTGAGTATATGGTTCTCTGAAGAATTTTTGGCACCAGAGCAGGGGTGGTTAACTCCTGAGCTTACACTCTTTCAGGCTATAAGTGAGCCATCCACGGCTGTGTGAAAAAACACGAGACTGCCAAAGCAACCAAGATGCCTTCAGATATGCAAACCTCGGCTCCACTGCCTCCTCCTCGCATATCTGGAGGATTCATTCCCAAAGGTCACTGTCTAAGCTTCCATGTGCAGAAAATAGCAGGGGTAGCCAACCCTGGTCCTCTTGGGCTACTGTCTGCTGGTTTTCGTTTCACCGTCTTATTCAGATACAGCTCATCAGGTGAGGTGAATTAATTGTGTGATCATCTGCTTAGATTTATCAGTTAAGTCTCAAGTAACAATAAAAACCAGTGGACACGTGCAGCCCCACTGGACCTTGGTTGGCTACCCCTGCTCTAGATGCTATTTTTTGTGCATGTAGACATGAAAGTGACCTTTGGGAATGACCTAGTGAGCATTTATGAATCCTCCAGACGAATGAGGTGTGGATGGTGGTGCAAATTTTCATATCTGCAGGCAGTTAAGTTGCTTTGGCAGTCGTGTTCTGTCACACTGCCATGGATGGCCGGCTTATAGCCTGATAGAGCGTAAGCTCAGGAGAAGGAGAGAACCAGAAGCCATTACACGAATGCCCCATTAAGAAAATATTGCCTTGCACTCGAGAGGAGATTAACAGTCCTGGCGATATATGAGTGGGTTGTATGGTCCCAGGCAGGGATGAGGGAAGAATTTGCAGTGATGTTTGCTGTGGAGCAAAATTTGCTGACAGCATCCTCCTTCAAGTAAGCTAGGGCTTTAGCTTAGTTTAGCAGCTTGAGCCTTGATCTCATCTGAAAGACTGATGCAGCATCACTGCTTCCCGCAACACCTCAGCTGCCCTAAGATATCCTCCATTCAAGTGCTAACCTAGCCCAATGCTTCTTAGCATCAGCCGTTGGGTAATGGGGAGGGAGTAGATATGACTGTGGCTGCCAGTGTATTAAGGTCTGTCCGCTAGGCTTTGACTTTTTGACACAGTGTTGAACTGCGTAACTTGGCAACCAGCTGGCGAAAACTTGACAGTATTCCATAGAGTGGGGATTTACGAGCGCCAGATTATTTCCTCCGTTTGTCTTTTCTTAATTAATGGGCTAATTTGTTAAGCCCAGCCAAATCAAAGACCCAGTCAAGGTCAGTATGAACTCGATGAGACATTTGATTAATCCCAAAAAGAGCTGGCAATAAACTGTAATGGGGGTCAGATGGAGGGGGTGCTGGGATGCAGTTATTTGGAAAATAAACAAAAAATTTACTCCTATTAAACAGCTGAAGATGACCCAGAGAGCAGAGCCTTTAGGATAGGCATTTTATAACGTCCTGGCATTGAGGGGCAGGTGCTGACAAACTGCCCTGCTGCTGAAATTAGCACTTGGGTGTCTGTGAGTGTCCTCCCTCCAGCATCGATTTCCTGTCCGACCGGAGGAGTTACAGCTCACAGCTTGGAGCGTATTGACGGGCCCCGGGCCCTGAGAGAACTCAGGCCTGGAGTGGGAGGAATGGCCCCTATATCTTCTGTGTCTATGCGGAGTTAAAGCCAGGCTGTAGACTGGCTTCTTCTGTTCCTTATGAGGAAACTAAGAAAGATTGAGTTGGTCTGAGCAAAAATGCTCACCAGCATTTGTTTTGGGTACTTTTGGGTTGCCTGTCCTGGCTAGCCTTCACTTCGTTGGATATTTGGTTGGGGATGAGCTTGTTGGTCAGGGGTAATTGTGAGTCTGGGACTGAGAGCAGACATTTGTTTTGTTTAGTCACTTGGAGAGGCGAGAAATGGACTGCTGTTTACAAACACTCAGTCCTGTATGATTTTCTTACATCTCTGCTGTGGAGAAGAATGCAAAAGATTTAGGCAGTAAGCTGCAGGAGACGGAAACATAAGGAAAATTATGCGAGTTGTAAAGAAGAGAAATTGTTCAGTACCTGAGAGTGCAGGGTGGGAGGGGGGAGTGGGAAGGGTAGTGGGAGGGGTGTTGCGGTTTGCGGTCCTCCTCCAATCCTGCGCCTCGCCTCGACAGACGGAGAGCGGCCGACGCCCATTTTAACAGAACGGTTTTAATGAAATGAGTGGAGCGCGTGTGGAACAGAGTGAGATCTGCGTCTTAATCAACCATCCCTCCTCAATCTCTCTCCCCCCCAGGAAAGATCGGGGCACGTACAAGAAGGGGGGGGGAGGCAGGGAGCGGCTGAGAGACAGAGTGCAGAGAGAGGAAAAAATGAGGGAGGGAAAGAGCGAATGAGAAGTGAGGGAGAGAGGGAGGGAGGCTGTGCTGGCTTTGCTGGGTTGGCTGTTGCTAGGGGAGAGCTGGTCGCCTCGGAGCTCCGAGCATTATTCTCCATCAGCAGCATCGCCCGGCTGCGCAGGAGGATGCAGTTTCCACGGCAACCATTCATAGTCTGAGCAGAATACCAAGAGGGGCGGTGGGGGGGGAGGCGTTGGGTGATGGTGCTGAGAGAGAGACAGAGATGGAGGTAGCAAAAGACAAGGAAAGAGAGCAGGAAATTGAGGTAGGATGACCTATATGTGCATATCTCCTCAGTGCACGTTTAATGCGGGTCAACACGCGTGAGTGAGTTGTTTCATGGGGAAAGGAAGCAGGTAGTAATCACAGGTCAGCACCTGCAGACGGAAGCGAGCGCCGAACACCTGCTGTTTCCTGGGGTCCATCGGCGCCCGTGGCAATGCGGGGCCCCTCATTGGCAGTCTGCGGGTGTTGCGCGGGCGTTATGTAAGATTCAAGGTTAAAGACCGTTCATCGGGGCCGCAGTGCATCTGTCTGCAGCGAAGACTTTTAATGCACTCTCTGCACCGCGCTGCCTGCATAAAGAGCGTAATGGGTTTGCAGTCAGTGATAATAGCCGTTGTAGGTCAGGAGTCAATCTCTGTAGCCACTGCCAGGTACTCTTTTAAACTAATGAAGAGACAGCACTGGGTTTTGTGAATCTCCTGCCCAAAGATGAACACAGTTCCCCTGATTGCGGTCTGCTGGAACTTATACTTTACCGCCATTGGCTTACTGCAAGCTCAGGAGCTTAAACTGAGAGCCAGCTGTCTCTTATTGCAGCCAAATATCTGATAATATTCCACCATGTTTTTCTTTCCTCCCTCTGTCCTTATATACTCCTCTGTCCCTTTCTCTCACTCATCCTCCCCTCCCTTCCAGTCTATATTGCTCTCACTCTGAACCCCAGCCTACATCCGTCCCTCTCAGCTCTGATACATGTAACTCTGTGCAGTAAAGCAAGAGCCCTCTGTATAGTCTTTAAAATGGAAGAATAATATCAAAGGCTGGTAAACCAGTGCTCTCATTTGTGAAACGCTAATGACTTTGCTCTGTTTTTTTTAATCTAATCCCACTGGTCTGGCATTCAGTACCTCTGCTCTGCTAATTAATTAATTGTCTTGATAGGCTGCCATGACTCAGAGAAGACATCAGTCAGAATTAAGATGTTTTGAAGATTAAAATTAGCAGGTGTGCAGTCTCATGGTAGCAGTTTGTTGAAACTAAATTAGGGGCACAAAATGGTTTGGACAGCACTCTGCATAGCTATATCAGTGCAATGAGAGAGCCTGGGTAAGGTCAGTGTTGAATAATACTGCTCTTGTGTGGTTTTAGTGGAATGTTGACCAGCATTAACATAACATAACATGAGTGGGGAGAACAGGCCGTTCAGCCCAACTAGTACTAGTTTCTTAGTACTACCGTGAATCTATTACTTCAAATACTCAACGACTCCGTGGTATCTAGTGCTAAATCATTTCCTTGCATTCCTTGCTTCATGAAGCAAAGTGAAAAAATCAGTGCGCAGTGTACGCACTGTAACATAACAGAAGCTGGTCTTTGTTCCATAATTCTTCACGTGAGAATGATGAGTATGGACACATATCCACACAGACAGACACAAACACACACATGCACTGTCTTTCTGCAATGTGTTGCTTGCTCCTGTGGGAGTTAATAACGCCATATGTTACACACAGAGAGATTGGGCGGAGCCAAAGCAGGAAATCATGCTTCATGGCATATGGGATTGTGTCATCTGGCAGCACACATTAATATTCTTGCTTTTGCCTGCTCCAACATAGCACAAAGAAGCCAGGGACTGCACAGTGTTTTTATTGCTGTTCTCCAAACAGGCACATAAAAAACCCTGGATAAAGAGACTGAGACAGATCTGTGTGCACAGTACCTGCTGTATGCCGTATATACTTCTGATAAAAATGGTAAGGCAGATTCCTAATACTGTTTTCACGGTAATAAGCAGTGCTTAACACTCACCGTGTTTGGTAATCGAGTCCCGCCGCGTAGAGGCCGTGACATTTATTTGGCTGCCCTGATTATGTTTCCGCACCCCGGCAACTCCTGCTCCCTCCCACCTGCCAGCCATCTTGGATGAGCTGTCTCTGGATACCTGAAATGGTGATTGTGTGCGTGCCTGCTGGCATGTGCGTGAGTGCGTGTTCGCACGTCCGATTCCTGCGCGCGCTGCTCTTCGCCGTCGAAGCTGGCCTGTCGTTATGACTAATGAGCGCCCGCCGCTCGCCCGTGAAGGACACTCGGCGAGAAAGACGAAAGCACGCAGACCGCTTACCACCACCGTTTCCTCTAGTCAAGTGTCTGGTCCGCTCAGTACTCAGATCCACACATTGCATAAGATCTAACAGAGACATCGCATGCCAAACACAAAAGGACAATTCCCCTATCCCCAAATCAGATCATCTTAACGATAAATAGGCACAATTTCCAAAGCATTTCGAGACATTAAAGCCTCTGCGGTTCTGACTTCGTCTTTTTTGTGTGCCGTAGTATAGCAAATCTGTTCAAGAGCTTGCAAGTCACTCCTCGCAAATGAGGATAAATTGAGGCACTCTGTGCTGCTTCCTGGATGTACCACTGCATTGCAATGAGCGCGATGTCCGAACGTCTGTACTGGAGCCGTTTCCCTGGGGGCAGGTGCAGTGTGTTGGGGGTGGTGGTGGGGGGGGAGGGGGGGGGGGTAAATGAGTCATCAGACCTTCTGCAGGGGGTCTGTGTTTCTCTGGATTGTCTGCTCCATTTTTAGACTTAATTGCAGGCTAAACGTAGCCATGGAGCAGGGTGCAATTAGGCGCGGAAATACTTGCCGAGCAAAATTCCGAGGCTTGCGAAGAATAAAACAGGCAAATTTTTCTGGTGGTGGTTAGTGATTCGTATTGGGGTCTCATACGGAGACTGAACTGGGTCTGATGTTTCTGAAGGAAGGGTTTCAAAAGGCTTGTCTATGTAGCCACCGAGGAACTCAACTGGGTCTGATGTCTCCGAAGGAAGGGTTTCAAAAGGCTTTTCTATGTTGCCACCGAGGAACTATCTATTGCCTGCATTCCTTCTTGGGTGAAAGTGTTTGACCTGATAACCTTCACAATTTATGCTCCCACGAAAGATGGTTCCTTAGTGGACAAAAATGATTTTCCAATGAGGACGACCCCAACAACCTGTTTAGCTCCCTTTATATAACTGTAATGGTCTCTCTTTCAGCCCAGTCTCTCAACATTGATTGGAGGGCTTCTGGCCGCTCTCATTATAATCATGCTGATTGGAAGGCTTCGTTCTGTCAGGCCTGTCTTTTGGATTGGTGCAGACAAATCTGTTGGCACTCGGCTGCCTCTACTTATTCCACATCAATGTGGGTGGTGGCAGCATCTCCTGTCTGTGCCTGAATGCAGTCCGCCCATTACAGATCGCTTTCCTGTCAAATATGATTCATATTTTGGCCGATGGAAAAAAGTGTTTGAATTTCCAGGTTTTTTGTCAGAATGTAGACTGGACTGCAGGTCCGATACAGGAAGGATGTTTTTACTATACAGTGCTGCATAGCAGCCATGATTATTATTATTATTATTGTAGTAGTAGTAGTATGGTCCAGACCAGGAATCGAGTGCTGAGTCAGACTTGCAATACTATTGGCAATTTATTGGCAGCAGTACAATAATGACGGGGATGGAACCCGGAGAAGATGGGCGGGGACGGAACCCCTGAGGTGACGAAGAACAGTTCAGTACGGGTGTAATGGGCATGCTTGGCTGCTGTTGCCAGCCTGTGGCTTCCAGTGTGCTGCCAGATGTTCAAGTGCTTGCCAGCACTGGACTGCCGACAAAGAGGAGGGTTGTTGCTTGAGAGGAACTCATTCCCTGTCCTGGATGGAGATCAGGGCTGGAAGCTTGTTCCTGACAAACGCGATAAAGAGAGCAGACTTGCAAGGGTTAACAGGAATGTGGTCCCAATCCTGGACCCTGATTAGGATTTGAAGCTCGTTCTTGAAAACTGGAGTTGAAGAACAGGATTGAATCAAACTTACTTGAACTGGGTCCCGATCCTGGAATCTGATTAGGAGTGGAAGCCTATTCGAATTAACTAATGATGGTAAAGATTTCTGAGACTTTTGCTGTCACTTAAGTACTTCTTGCATAAGACAAAGATGAAATTTTATGAACATACATATGACTGGGATTTCAGCACTAATGCCACTTTATAATCCAGCAATAAGCACATGAACTTAAGGGCTTAGATACTCCACACATACTCATTAGGAAATGAGCAAATAATGAGATTCAGCTGAGAGGGGAGACGCACAGAAGACATAAACCAATCACAACACTCATACATCTAATTGTCATGAAAGCTGCTGAATTGTGAAAAGACACACCAGGGATTCAGATGAGGGTTGTGACATGTAGTAGCATTGTAAGTATTAATATTAACATTATTTTAGCATTTAGTGTAGAGCAAGTTTTCAACAGCGGTATTGGAAAAGTGCTGATCTGATTGATGTTTGCTTTCCTCCTGCATGAGAATACTGCAATTTCTGCTCTCCTCTGGCCCTCACTCCTGATTTGTGACTCACTGTAGAGTTCATGTTACAATCACTGCCCTTGCCTGTCCTACGCCCCTCCTTCTTCCTGAGTGGAGCTGCCCTCATTAATTATTCATTCTGTTAAACCCGGTCCTACATTAGATTATCATTGGCAGCACAAAGCACTTAGCGATTCAGCCCAATTGACCGTGTCAGTGGAGCGGTCAGCCATCTTACCCCTGTGAGCCGTTCGTTTTGACCCAAAGATCCCGATAGCTTAACCGTGCAAGATAAACATTACGACGGTGTCTCCTGGGTAACCATGTTATCAGGAGCATCTACAAATCCCTGGTGCTTACGAGTCGGATGCTAATCAGGGATATGTTTGTAAATGTAATTGCAATATTAAAAGTGCATCAAAGATCCATTAGGCAGGGTAAACACAAGCCTGTGTCTGAGCGGGGGAAGAGGGAGATGGAGAGGTAGATGGAGATTGAGACTGACATATAGGATGGGGAGAGAGCACTTTTTGCATTGCAACAGAAATCGGCAAATCAGACAGAAGCAGCGGTGGTGATGTGTTTATCTGTGCTGAGAGAGGCCTGTGGCTCTGTTACCATCCTCGTAGGGGAAGGAGAGATGGAGGGAGGGGAGAGAGGAGAGAGGGGGGAGACGTATTTTGCTTTGTGTGTGACAGCGTGATGGCGGCTGTGTGGAGAAGGGTGCGGTCGAGTGCAGACTCTGCTGTTGAGCCCTGCGGTGCTGTTTCCAGTGCATCTGTCAGACCCGCATTCCCCTCCTGTCTGACTGAGTCTGTCTGTGTCTGTCTCTGTCTCTGTTTCCTTCTGCTGTCTGTCTGTATTTTATCAGGTATGTGTCCTTTCCTCTGTCTGTCTGTCTGTCTGTCTGTCTTAATGTCTGTCAGTCATTTTCCCACTGTTTTGTCTTAATATCTGCCCCTCCCTTTAGATATGTTTGTCTGTCTATTTTTCCTCTAAGTATTTGGGCTGTCTTCTGTCTGTCTGTATTAGTGTGTCTATCTGTCTGTCTGCCATTCTCTCTCTGATTCCGCTTAGTATCTATCTCTCCCTTTGTGTATCTGTCTGTGTCTCTGTTTTTCTGTCTTTGGCTGTTTGCGTCCAGTTGTCTGTATATCTTAGTGTCTACCTGTCAGTTTGTCTGTCCTTTGCCATCTGTGTCCATTTGTCTTTATATCGGTTTTTGTCGCTGCCTGTTTGTGTCGATCGGTCTGCAGGGTTTGCGATTGAGGGGGTGTAGCTGATGTAGATCAGAGCAGGAGAGAGAGAGTGACAGGTGTTTGGCACACAGGGATCATCCCTGTCTAAATCTGGTCTCATAAATGGGACATGGAGACATCGCCAGCTCTCATTCCCTCAGAGGGTCGATGAGAGAAGGAGTGCAGGTGAGGAGAGGAGATACCGCTGCCATTTAAACGGTGAGCAGGATGGGCATCGAAGAGCTGCGTATGCGGCAGGAACCAGCGGACTGAGCAGTTTCATCTGCACTCAAGTGAAACGTTATGGCAATTGGTTCCGCACACCTAACTGGAGTAACATCTCATTAACTTGATTTAATATATCGGCCATTAATCTGCCTGTCATTAGACATGATTATGGACAGTTGTGTGGAACCAGCTGACAAGATACTTTTAAGTAAAATCTAGCATGTTTTTTTTTTTTTTTTTTTTGAGAAATTTGGAGAAGGATCAGGATGGGGCTTTGTGGATGTACGGGGGGGGTTGGGATGGAGCATTGGATTTGTACCAGAATACACGCAAAGTACATCTGCAAGTGTAACACTTCACTCAAGGGCTGGAGTACATTCCTGCCAAGAGGCATTCCCCCATTTAGTGTTTTGATGATGAGGATGGAGAATGCGGTCTTAAATTTTCCAAAATTTCCCATATAAGTTTAGTTTGTTTGAATTCTGGCAACTCTAAAGGCAGTGGCATATTCTTAGGATCATTTTCATATTCATAAAAATATTTCAGTGACCCCTTGTACCCTGTGACTTGGGTCATTGTCATCCTGGAAGAGACCACTCCCAACAGAAAACGAATCCCCCCATCATACAATATAAAATTGCTCACCCAGAATAACTCTGCATTGATTTTCGACTTTATGGTGACAATTGGACTCTAACCTTGCCAGGAAAATGAATGAAAGCTTCTGCATTAGTTATATTTGTCCACGCCTTTATTCCGTTTTTTTTTTTCCCTTAAATTTGTCTCCCGTCTATATATTTAGGTTCAGTCTCAAGAGCCTCGAGCTGACATGGCAAATTTCACAAGCCTTGATTCCCCCGCACCTACAAAAATGAATATAATCATAATTATCATGGTCATTATCATAATCATTACTCTAAAGTAATATGAATAATAACCACTCATCAACATGTAGAGCAGTAATTATATTACACTCCCTGACCCAATTTCCTCTAATTTCTCAAATCCTGTAGATTTGGCTTTTTTTCTCAAAATACTTTTTTCTCCATTGGCTTCTAATACAAGTCACACGCCGCACCCTTCCTCTCAATCAATTCTTATTTTTAGTATTGATCTCCTCCTGAAACTCATCTGATTAGCTGAGGTAGGAATCACTGTCATTGCCATTGGTGTTTCTATGGAAACCTGCAACCTGTTCAAGCTGGAGGCTCATAGTGCTGGACCCTAGGGATACAGCCTGTTCGAGTGTTTGGCCATTTGTGACTGAATGACTGACTGATATACCTTGTTAAAACTTGCATGTACAGCGCAATATCTGTTGGCGCTGTAGACACAGAGCACAGTTTGTTCTGCTGTGCTGCCCAGAGCTGTCAAGAAATGCCTGCCAGATTCTGTATAAGTTTTCGCCAGTAACTTTCATGCAGTATTGTGAAAAAAGTATTTGGCCCCTTCTCAGTTTCTTCTATTTTTGCTTATTTGTCATGTTTAAATGTTTCAGATCATCCAGCTAATTTTGATGTAAGACAAAGACAATGTGATTAAGCACTAAATGCAGCTTTGACATGACCATTTATTGACCGGAAAGAGTGTATTCAAAACCTATTTCAAACCCATGTGAATATGTGAATAAATATTTGCCCCCCCCCCCAAAAAAAAAACCTAACAACTGGTTGTGCCACCCTTGGCGGCAACAACTGAAATCAAATGTTTGCGATTTCTGGCATTGAGTCTTCTCCGTCGCTGTGGAGGAATTTTGGCCCACTCTCCTTTGCAGCATTGCCGCAATGGAGGGTTTACAAACATCAAGTGTTCTTTTAAAGATGAGCCAAAGCATCTCAATCAGATTCAAGTCAGGACTTTGACAAGGCCACTCCAAACCCTTCAATTTGTCTCTCTGGAGCCATTCAGAGGTTGGCTTGTCTTTGTACTGCAAATCATTTTCTTGCTACATAACCCAAATGCACTTGAGCTTTAGGTCACATACTGATAGCCGGATATTCTCCTTCAAGGTTTTCTGATGGAGAGCAGAAATCATGTTTTCATCAATTATAGCAAGTTGCTCAGGTGCTGAAACAGCAAATCAATATCAGACCATCAGACCACTACCACTGTGTTTGACTGTTGGCATAATGTTGTTATTGTGAAATGCTGCATCAGCTGTACACCAGATGTAATAGGACCCATGTATTCCAAAAAGTTGCGCTTTTGGCGCATAAGTCACCATAAGTCACTCACCATGGCTCACTGGAGTCCCAGAGCCTACAAAATGCTTTGTAATGCTTTCCAGACAGATGGATGTAGATGACTTTGATTCTCATATGGTCTGGAGTTTCTTTCAATTGCAACGTCTTGTGCTGCTTTCTGCCTACTTCACATTGTCAGACAATTCTATTCAAGTTGTTAAACAGGTTACTTCATATTTGAGAGTTCGTGAAGCAAGTGGGAAATAGTGGTTGTCATTAACGTTACTCAGAAAGCAAGCCACATCAATGCGGGTCAGCGCTATCTCTTGCTGATTTGGGGGCACAGAGTGAGCTGCTCTCTAGGTATTTGGGCCAGTCACAAAAGTCAGAAATTGCTGCTGATTAATGACCAGAAATCCAATGTACTGAAATTGCAGGTGAGTTTATGTCCTGAAATAGAAAAGGTTTTTGGTTTAAGTTTAGTAACTTTAAATTTCCCAGCATGTTATTCGGTTTCAATTTTTAAGACGTCTAAGCCTAAACTCTTTCTGTCGCAATATCACGGCTGAGTTAATGTAGCTGTGAGTGCCGATACAGCTAATGTTACTGTACTATGACGCGAGTGGCAAAAAGTTAAAAGCATGCTTCAGGGTGGATTTTAGTTGTACTACTCGGTAGTTAGTTTACTAAAATTACATTTAATATGGCTACTGATAAAGGATGAGGTAACGTTATGTCTGGGGGTTCATGAAGTAAGTACTATGCATTTATATGGGCTATTACTTGTTAAGAATGAATTTATGTTTGTAGCAAGCTGACAGATTGCACAATTTTGGCCATATGTTTCTGACAATGTCAATCTTCCATTGGAGATTACGAATTATAAACCCTGCCCTCAGAGAATATGCCTTTGTCCTCAGGAAGACAGCAAAATGAGCCAATTCGCTATATAATTTGTGTAGACCATGATTTTCACATTTCCCCTGAGTTAGCTGACCCACAGTGTCCGGCTTAAACCAGGTGTCGCCTGGTTCTTGTTTGGAAAGCACAACAAAAATAATAATCAATGTCTGTGTGGGCTGGACCTATCACAACCTCCTCTCTGCAGTTCGGCCAGCTGGATGCTGGGAAGCCAGTGTGTAATCCTTGATTGGGGTGCTTGAGGTCAGGTCCCTCTTGTTGCTGCTGTCATGCTCTCAATTTGGCCATGGCTTTGTGTTTACCTCGCACTGTTCCTAACTGGCCATCTTCCTCTAAGTCTTGGTATCAGTTTAAGAATGGAAGAGAAGCTAAACCATGCTTTCCTGGTGAATGAGTGAGGCTGTCACATTAGTGTGGGTTTGGATGCAGTCAGTTGTCTTTCATTGTCTGAAGTGGCTCCAGTTCCTGAGCCTAGGGATTTCAGTGTATGAGTTTCCAGAGTCCTCTCCACACTCTGCATACTGCAAGACAGCGGGGCAAATCTAGGGATCAGAGAGCAACAGTCCTGAGTCGTTCAGAGGAAAAATTGGTTCTTCCTCTCCTTGGCCATGTTTTCTCATTATTTTTACCTCCTGGGTAAAGAATTGTTTGAATTTGCAAATCTTGGTGATTGGAACAAAATAGTGAGGAGGAATTTTAATTCTTGAATCTATGTTATACAGGGTAATAAAATTCAGGCTGGATAACTTGGAAACAAAAGTTCACTGGCTGCCTTAAAAATGTGAGTTAAAAATGTGAGTTAACTGATCTTGAAGATTAGCATTGTTTCAACTCACTATTGGTTGAGACAGTGGATAACAGTGTACGTACTCCTCTGCTGTCCTTGTGTGAGAGGGCACTGAACAGAACTGTCCTCGTCTCTCTCACTGCTTCAATCATTCATGTGAACACTCACTAACTTTCATGGCCTCACTCCCTCATTTACTCACTTGCTTCATCTCATACTCCGTCATATTGTCAGTTGTTAAATGCTGATGGAGTTCTTTTAGCACTGTCTTCAGGTCATATTGTGTCAGTCTTCATACTATTATTGAAGTAATGTAGGTATCACACACTATGCACTCATCAATGGGCAATTTGGAGTCTCTGATTAGCTCGCGATGCATGTCTCTTTGGACTGTGGGAGGAAACCCACCCGACAGGAAGGTCCTAAGCCAAAATCCAACCCCTGAACTTCCTGCTGTGAGGCTTCTGCAGTATCCACGGTTCCTCAATGCCACCCCTTGTTTAGTTGTAACCCAGAAGAAGAAGAAGGGGATTATTCCCTGTAGGAATGAATGGGCTGAGAGGGAGAGGGATGGAGGCTGTGGAGAGCTGAGCGCGGTAATGGCACATCATCCCACCCACACTGACACAGCTGCACGTTGTCATGGCAACCCATTCTCCAGAAAATGCAGAAGGCATGGATGTTGTTCCAAAGACAAAAAATACAGAAGACTATCAGACTTCCTTGCTTGTCCCTCTTCATTACACGCATACTTGAGGGAAAATTGGTGAATATTTGGACCCCATAGTTTGGCAATATTAACAGGGAAACTGACAAGACTAAGGATTAGAACATAGGTGCCAGGCCAAGAGGTTGATTCAGAATTATACCGTATTTTCATATGCATTAACTTTGGAACAGTCTTTGAGGCCTTGTAGTTGTTGCTCATGTTATCTCAATGCTCATTTTAGCATGTACATTGAGGTAGAACACATACTGTGTATCCAGTGAGACCATTGCTGTAGTAGATAGACAAATCAGTAGAGTCCAAATTGATATAATACGCAGTCCATATATGTAACTAATGACAATTTCTCCCATTTAATCATAATAACAAAAACCTTTGATGTTTTGATTTAAATGAGTCCTCCTCAGGATGTGGGTAAACATTAGCTGCAGTGATTGTGCTTCTCTGAATGGCCGAGAGGGTAATGCCCCTCGTTGGGTTGCGGAGCTGAAGAGGCTTTTTGTTTTAACTAAATGGCTAAAGAGCGCGGGGAGAGGCTGCACATCCTGGAGGCAGCTGAAGCCCCTCGTCGCTGTCTTCCTCCCCGGCCTCTTTCATCTCTGTTATCTCATCAGTCATTAGACTGCAGTGCCGCCGATGAGCAGGTGCCCAGAGCTCCCTGTGAGTGATTAACTTAGAGAGAGAGAGAGAGAGAGAGAGAGATGCTCGAGATGTCTGCAGAGACACACATGTCCAGTCCATACTGATGGCACCACAAAGCCTGAGAATAGATTATGAATCATCTAGCAGGTGACCCCTATGGAAATTCTTCATGACAAAATTGAAAATAATTTTTTAAAAAATCTTTGTAATTTAAAATAATGCAAGTAAAAGTTGCTTCCTAAAATTTACCCCATACATTCCTATACAAAATATTCCTTAGAATATTTTGCAAATATAATGAAATACTTCACTTGGCTTCTTTTTGGCGGTCATTAACCAAGTATTGAACTTTATAAATGCCAGTGTACTGGATACTATGGGAACTGAGGGATTTTTTTTTTTTTTTTTTTTACTTCTGTGTCATTAAATATGATGCAAGCAGTTTCTCCAACAGCAAAATAACACACAATAACAGCTGCACAAGGTTTTGTTTAAGACCAAATTAAAATTATTATCTGAAACCGTAATTACAGTTCATGATATTCCATTCAATTAAATTCAATTTATTTGTATAGCACTTTTCACAGACTGTCACAAAGATGCTTTACAGTGAGAAATGAAGTAAATGAAAGGGCAGTGCCCAGCCTAATCCCCACTAGAGGGGATATCAGCAATGTCTTGGTAATATGGTTTGATCAAATACAGTATTTGCCACTGTATTGAATAAAAGGATGAGTGAGGGGTATTTAATATGCTGTATTGCATACATTTATTACAAAACATATTTTAGTTGATTGAGCATTTCCTGTTCTATTTTCTAATACTTTTCTGTATGGATGGGCATGTGTCCACCAGCTGGCTGGAGAGGGTGTGCCACCATCCTTTTGAAACCGTGCCATCGCTGTAAAGACCGCTTGCATCAGGAGATTAGTGAGGATTTGAAGCTGGGCCATCTTCAAACGTTTGATGCTGGAGCGTTCGGCTAGCCATTCCCATATTTTTTTTTTCTCTGGCTGAAAGGTCGTTGCTTTCTTTTTCTTTTTTTCGCCCTCCTCTGGTTTTCTCGTAAGCCTTCATCTCGGGCGGAGCTGCACTGACGCAGGCCCCCCTGCTGTGGGTCTAATACGATTGCTTCACCCGAGCCGCGACGCAACAGTCGCTTTGATTCGCCCGCTTATCACCCGCTGCATGGGATCCGCTGTCATGTCCTTCTGTCTGTATTGTACAAAGAACAAGCCTGTAAACATTTGCGATTAGAGGTGTTTCGAGGGACGTTTTTGACCCCGCTGAACATACGAATGGTGGCACGTTCCGCAACAGGGCATTTGGCTCAGGAGCATGTGAATGTATTTGTGAACTAAGTATCAGAATTGCAATGTATTCATGTTTTCACGATTATGGTTTCAAATTGCATTTACTGGCTGTCAAATACGAGTTCCTTCCAGTTTGTGTGAGGAAATGGATGACATTTCCAGCTAATAACAGCTTGGTTCTGAGATTATTTAATTTCTCCTTTTCTCTTGCTGCCTTCTGACTAGCGTATTTTCATGGTGTCTTAATTTGTGTACGCTATTTCTGTGTATTGAATTGCTGATCAGAACACAATTTATTTTAACCTACCGGGGGAAAAAAAGAAAACACTTTCTTGGTGCACTCTCCAGAATGATGTGTTGATGAATAACACACTTCCTGTGTTGTCACTGTTTTACATTTTCCAGTTCACTAAGTGTTAAAACAGTTCATTGGTTTTCTCCCTGGTGGAGTTCCAGGTAACTTAAATTTGTTGTCTTTAACTTGGCACAAGGATTTGCTGAGAAATGTCAGAGTCTGTGTTGTTTTCAACTCACGAGGATGATGATGATGATGATGATGACAATGATGATGATGATCACTTTGCTGGTTCCTAATGGAACTTCTTTCCTCTGTCCTCCCGTCTTTTACTCCCCTCTCCCTCCATCCCCCCACCCTTCCCCGACAGATGGTGAGGCTGGGGAGGTGTCGCCCCCCGTCGGCGCTGGCGTTAACAGCAACAGCTGGCACTTCCGTTACGGCCCCGGCCCCGGACCCCCTCAGGCCCTGAAACCCGGCGAGGTGCCCGAGGCCTTCATCATCCCCGGCTCGCCCGCCATCATCTCCATCCGCCAGGGCGACGGAGACGACTTCAACAAGAAGGAGGAGAAGAAGAAAAAGAAGAAGAAGAAGGGGAAGGAGAAGAAGGATAAAGGGAAGGATGACGGAGAGGAGTAGGGAGGGGCGTTTCAAACAGAGCTACCAACTAAAAACCAATCGGCTGAGCAAAAAAAAGAGAGAGAGAGAGAACAAACAGAGAGAAAAAACACAAAAAAGAGAATCTAATATGATTAAACATGTAAATGCTAAGAGAGCTCCCTGCAGTGTTAACCCAGGGCAACAGCGTTCGATTCCAAATACTTCCGGTCCTTTCTGCCCTACTATTCTGGCCACTCTAACAAAATGGCTGCCTCTCTCAAAGGCCTTGCCGCTCTAAAAAAAGGGCTTCCACTTGATGTTCCACATTAAGATGGTTCTCAGCCTATACATCCCTTCCCCAAACCTCCCCCCCGGACCAGAGAGAGTCTCCCTCTAGCCTGACGTTGGCACCTCTGTATCTCTCCTCCCACTCCCTTCCTTTTTTTAATCACACCAACCGGAAGGAAGCTGCACGCTTGCCTAGATGTTTCACATCAATCAAAAGATAGAAAAAAAAGAACAAAAATTGAAAAAAGTGTTAATTTGCGACTGGAGCAGGACGTGCGCAGCATTTGTAAATAAAGCAGGAAGAAATTAGCAGCGCAGGCCCAACTTTTCAGACGGCTGCATCCATGCACACTTTTATAATGTATGTTCTGGGAGGGCGATGAAACTACAGCAGTCTGCACAATTAGCCACTGTGCCTGACACACCTTAGGCACCACCCCTTAACCGAGCAGGTGTCCAATTGGAAGCGGCGTCAGTCCGCTCGAATCCCGGGGGTGAACCAAAGGCCCTGCTTACCAGCATCACACCCAGACCCCTCAGGCTGCGAGAGAGATAGAGAAAAGAAGTTTTAGAAATATTTTTCTATCGAGGGAGAGAATTAAATGAAACGGGAGAAAAAAAATCTGGAAAACAGCAGTGGAATCTCTCTTCTCCGAGCCCTGTTTAATGAGGGTTGGAATACGAGGCCTGCGCTCTGGTGGTTGGGCTTTGTATGGGTCTTGTAATATAGCAGGAATGTTTCAATCTTAATGCTTGCAGTTTTGTTTTTGTTTATCTCTTTTTTTTTCCTCTAAGTTGAAGCCTGATTCCGCTCTGAATGTTTTGCAGTTGTCCTTGGCTTTATAGTGGTGAAAGCTTCTCTCCTTGCGCGCTGCCTCTTTGCTCTTTGGTGCTCCTACGGTTAGCACATTAATGGGGTTTCCTTCTCTCCCGCTCCTGTCCCCGACGTAGGACTCCTCATCAATAACCTTGGAAAATCACATAGTTTTTGATAATTTACTTATATATTCTGACTGCCTCTTCTCTGAATTGTATATGCTTTTAAAAAAAATAAAACAAATAAAAAAACAAAAACAATTAATATGAAAACTGTAAAACAGACGGCCCACAGCTTATTGGCTCTGGATGGCCAGCTTTAACTCATCTTAAGTGCTGAGTGTTTCAGGCTCAGATTTTGGGAAGCGAAGAAAAGCTACAATGTTCTCTGCTTTGTCCCAGACCCTACAAGCAAAGTACGCTTTGAGTTTGGAGTTATTTTCTCTTTACTATGAGAGCTAATCTGCTAATTGTGGTTTTTGAGAGCCATTGACTGCTTTTGATTAAATTACAGGTGACAGCATTAGACAAGAGAGCAGTTTTACTTTACTTTGGCTAGAAGATAAGAGGGAGGGCTCTCTATTGCCTACTTCAGTTGGTTATTCCCCGAATACCATTGGTGATCTCTTTGGAGATTTGTAATGTTTGGGTCAATACATTACGAGGAAGCATGTTCCTATGAATACTAAATTGCTGATTAGTATGTTAGGACATTTGACGTAATTCAACGATTATGTTGAAGGAATGGGACAAATTTGAGCCCAGTTTGGGACAACATCTAAGAAACTGTGTGAGTGGCTTTAATCAAGTAATAATCACTTCAGCAACAGAGCAGTCAGAAAAAGCTGTTAAATAAATTGGCAGAATAGAAGGAGATGCATCTGGAATATCAGAGTCCATCCGGGTCAATTCCCCCTTTCTTTCTATTCATTTCTGAAAAAAAAAATGGGCGAATCTCATGAAAGGTGAAGTTATATTTCTGTTTGGCTGCTATCAGATGGCTTCCCTGTCTGTAGATGCTCAAAGACTCTACAGTTCAATGCTGTCACATCAATGGCTGTTGCATGTACTTATCAGAGGAAACACAAATTGTATAGAAATGTATATATAGATAGTTATGATTTTAATAGCATTATTTTCCTTCATTAATCATCCAAAGTATAGAAGATCCTACAATCTCGAACCACATCTACGTTTTACACAGGAATCATGCTCCGATGTGTCTCAGACCGACTGTAACTAACCGTATTGATATGTGTAATGCTATAGTGTGATGCCCTCAATTGCAATTCTCTCCTTATTTTTTAACCAACAATTTTCGTTTTCAGGATGAACAAAAAAATTACAAAAAACCTTTTGTGTTAGGCATTGACATGATGATTTTACTAAAACTGTAATGTGAAACTGAGTTATGTATGCTCCTATTACAAGAGATCCTCCCCGTTCTCCCTTTACCAAATATGGAAAACTAACAAAAGAAAAAAATGTAATGGCAAAAAAAAAAAAAAAAAAAAATGTAGATGTGGTGTATATATGTAGTGTACCCTTGTTTAGTGGTGTATGGTCCCATGGACAGCACTGAAATGTACTGTGCTGCTCTGTGTTGAGCCTAATTGTACACCTGCTCATCCACTGTAACGGTGTAGTAGTGACTTTTTTATTTCAATGGATACTGTGGTAATGTGTTTTGTTTATAAATCACAAATAAAGTTTTCTTTCTTAAATATCTCATGAGAATCGCTTGTGTGCTTTCATTCTCGCATTATTCACTGTGTCTCTTAGTGGCTTTTTAACCCAATTAAACCTGTGGACTCATATATGGGTGCGTCAAATGCAGCTGCTGTATTCATGCCTGGGGGAACTTAAGGCCTATTTTAAATTTATTGGACCTCCCGAGGTTTCCAACGATCACAAATATGTCCTGCTGAACTGCAGGGAAATGTGTATAAAATGATGTGCAAGATGTAGATATTTTCTATTTGATGTCATGCTGTGGTCATAAAAAATGGCATCCTGGGTGTGAATATTTCTCTTTGTATAAGTGTGATGTCACCTCAGTGAAGTGCTGCAACCAGCAGATACAGAATATGTATGTGACATAGCCCTACAATATGAAAAAAATGCATCTTATTACTTTGAACCTACTGAAAGGAAAATATAAGGGAAAAGTTAGAGTTTAAGGGGTTAACACAATATTTAGCAAATTCTGACACAACTCACCAATAGGACAACAAGAGTCTATTAGTTGAAATCTGACTGCTAATTTGGCGCAGAGAAGAATGTTTGTGCATCATGTTTTTTCAAATATTTGTCCTTACGTTGTAATTTGAGAGCATGACATTGCGGACAATTGTTGACTGTCGTCCAAATGCATTCTGCGCTTCATAGCTCCATCTCTGTAATAATTTTGAGAGGTCAGTTCTTTGGGCTGAAAACAGACAGCTGACTGCCAGCACTGCGAGGGGAGGGGCTGTTACTTAAAGCAGTTTCTGGTTGGCTTGTCTCAAAACTCTGAAGAAAATGGGGCGATCAATGAAAACTGGTCTTGCGGTGAGAACTCAGCTTGGCCCACAGAGAAAAACGGGGAGAAATGAGGAATCGGAGTCTGAAAACAGGTCAGTCCTGACCAACCTCTGCAGAGATGTGGAGCGCTAGGTGTGTCGCATTGAATCATATTTGTTGAAAGTCAGTTCTTCATTTTGCATAAATTTTTTTTGAAGGCTGAATGATCATGAGTTCATAACTGCTCTGTTTTTGGAGTGTTTTCCCTTTTATGCCTCTGAAAAAAAATGCAGTGGCCATGAAGGTGATCAGACCTGATCACCCAGCCAAGTCATTAAAATGTGAATGCGAAATGGGAGGCACATAAGTGTGCCATTTGAGGGAATGTTCTGGATGCCGCCTTACTCTGAGTGCTGTTTTGCTCTCTGGAGTAATTGAGCCTCTTAGATCCATCTGAAATATCTGGAGCTGGCTCTCTTCGTCTTTGTCATTGTGACATTTAGAGAGGCTCTCGGGTGGGTTCACAAGTTCAGTTGCTTATTTGGGAGAGCAAAACATGCACTTTTCATTCCCTCCTCTCACCCCCCCCACCCGTCCTCGCCTCCTCACCGCGCAGAAACAGGAAGAGGTTTCTATGGTGACTGGGAATGTGTTTCTATGGCAACAACCTGCAGGGAGTATGGTGGTAGTGAAAGTGAGAGAAGATGAGGGTGGGGTTGTTGTATTTTCCTGAAAAGCACCTACTCGATCAGAGTAGCATGTATGCTTGAAAATACACCCTCTGTCCTTTTCCTCTCGTAAACGCACACAAAGAAACGCTCATAAACGTCAAACAGGACAGGAAACGATAAATGGTATCTGTAATTTGCATGCTAATTTTTATCCTTTTCTTATTGGATGTGCTTGACATGATTCATTGAGGTTCCATTTTTACCCCCTGGTATTTTTTGGTTTTACAGGTTTACGAAACACAAATTTAGATCAAAGGGAACTGTCTCCACTATCAGCATTATCAAGCTATCGCTGCCTACTGGCACAACTTCTTTCCTCCTGAATCAATGACAATGCTACTTTATGGCTTGTCCATCATCTGGAGGCAGTCAGGAGTGGAGTAATACTGTAACTAATGCAGCTGAACTGCTGTCCTGTGTGTGACCCACTTGAAATCCTACAGCAGGGGTAGGGCTGATCTATTTATTGCATTCATTCCTCTGTTACTTTACATGCAATCCTCTAAGGCATTTAATGTGCACTTACCATATACACATTGAATAAAAGCATTTATTTCTGGTACCCTGCTATTACTGAGGTATACATATAGCCTGTTCCTTTGAACTTCACACAGAAAGCTCTAAAGCTGTTACAAGTTGCAGTAACATACGGGGATTTATTGTGTGAAATATAAAACATTTTTTGTGTTTCTCTTCCAAGACACAGTAGTTTGGGACACTGTAAACCTTTTGATTTTGGGTAGGGGCCAGACAGGCTGTGCGTCAAAAAAAAATCTCAGAAATGCTGCACAGTATACAAACCGGTAAATGTAAAAGTTGCGTACAATTGTGTGCACTGCTTTTTCAAACATGACTGAATTAAAAAAAATATATATATATATATATATATATATATATGTGTGTGTGTGTGTGTGTGTGTGTGTGTACAGTGGCAATCAAAATTATTCAACCCCCTGCCGCAAATTAGGTTTACTGGCAAAATTTACAAACTTTCAGCTGTTTGCAATGAATAAATCAAACAAGAACAATTTAAATAGCTCAACACAACAAACATTACAAGTGTCTTCTCCAAATTCAACACAGAATGCCACTTTTAATGATTACTGTAGACTCAAAATTATTCAACCCTTTCATGACAAGCATCTTTAATACTTAATAGAGCACCCTTTTGCCACTATGACCTGCTGGAAATGTGATGCATAGGCAGACAACAGCTTCTGGCAGCATTCCTAAGGAATCTTAGCCCAGTCCTCATGGACAATGGCCTCCAGTTCACTAATATTCTAGGGTTTGCATGCTGCAACTGCCTTCTTCAAATCCCAGCAGAGATTTTTTATGGGGTTCAAGTGAGGCGAATGTGATGGGCACTCTAGAATCTTCCCAGACTTCTTCTGAAACCAAGCCTTGGTGGATGTTGAGGTATGCTTAGGATCATTGTCCTGTTGGAAAGTCCAATGATGCCCAAGCGTCAGCTTCCTTACAGATGGCATGACATTTTCTCCTTGGATATCCTGATACTTGACTGAATCCATCTTGCCCTCCACACTTTGCAGGTTTCCAGTGCCAGAGGAAGCAAGGCAGCCACAGAGCATCAAACAGCCCCCACAATTCTTCACTGTAGGCAGGGTGTACTTTTCAGCATATGCTTCTTTATTCCTCCTGCAGACATACTACTGATTCATAAGCCCGAAAAGTTCCAGTTTTGTTTCATCACTCCACAGAACAGTATCCTAAAACTTATGTGGCTTATTACCTCCGCCAACGAAGTTGGGGTGGAGGTTATGTTTCCGCCCCTGTTTGTTTGTTTGTCTGTCTGTTTGTGAACAACATAACTCAAAAAGTCATGCACGGATTTGTCTGAAATTTTGTGGGTGGATTGCTATTACATCAAGGATGGACCCTATTGATTTTCACCACGATCAGTGAAACAATATGGCCGCCACGGCAGCCATCTTGAAATCGTATGACACGAGATAAGTCAACTTTGCTCCCACTCATCAAGATTTGGATTGTGCTGCCTTGGTGGAGGTTTGCACTCTATGAGTGCCTCTAGTTTGTATGGTTTTGAGCATATTGGAGCTTGTGCATTTGGATCAGTTGTGGTGTGTGTCTTGGAGACCTGCAACGTTTTGTATGCGCCTTACTGTGCGACCTGAAACCTCCGTGCCTCCTGCCTCCAAGCCTTGCTGCGGGTCTCCTGCAGTCACTCGAGGGTTTTTGACCTTGTCTCCTCAGGAATCTGGTGGCAGCCATTCATAGCTTCCTCTCTCTGCCACATCCTGGTACTGTAGCCACTCTTGCTTTAACTCTGAACTTGTGAACTATGCTTACAACTTTATCTCTACGAACATTCAGTGCCTGTGCTACCTTTTTGTGTCCTTCTCCTTTTTTGTGCCAGGCAATGATCACCTCTATTAGCTTTTTGGACAATTCTCTTGACAGCCATATTTCTGATGTGCAATCAAATGTCACTGTCAACAAACCCCTAGCGAGTGCAAGTATTTGATGTGTTCTATCTCAAGCAAACCTGATGCAACTAATTAAGCTCTTGATTAGCTGCATTAGGTGTGCTTGAGACAATACCTGACTTGCAAATATGCTCTTATGAAAAATTATTCAACCCCCTGAATACAATCCATCATAAGAGCATATTTGCCAGTCAGGTTCTGTCTCAAGCAAACCTCATGCAGCTAATTAAGCTCTTGATTAGCTGCAGTAGGTGTGCTTGAGACAATACCTGACTTGCAAATATGCTCTTATGACAGATTCTATTCAGGGGGTTAATAATTTTGAGACTGCAGTAGTCATTAAAAGTGGCATTTTGAGTTAAGTTTGGAGAAACCACTTGTAATATTAGTTGCGTTGAGCTATTTAAAATGTACTTGTTTATCTGTTCATCACAAACAGCAGAAAGTTTGTAAATTTTGCCAGTAAACCCAATGTACAATGGGGGTTGAATAATTTTGATTACAACTGTATATGTGTGTGTGTGTGTGAGAGAGAGAGAGAGAGAGAGAGAGAGAGAGAGAGAGAGAGAGAGTGTTCACTGTGGCAGACTATTTGCATTGTCTCTTAACAGTATTGAGAATGCAGACACAAGACTTGCAGGTCATTCCAGTCAGTCAACTGTTGCCCTTTCTTGTCATTTGTCGATTGTTTTGCAACTCCTACATCAGGCTATCATCTTTGGAAATATTAGTCATCCAGTTACGCATCATTTCATCATGACAATGGCTTGGATGGTGTATAAAGGTAGAAATAAATCAATAAATTTTGCAAGAAAGAGCTTGTGTGCTTGCATAAATAAATAGTGTGTGATATGCCATGGATGCCCGAGTATAGGCAGGTTTACCTTTCAACCATGGACCTCAGCTGATTTCACCGACTACCACATTTTCAATCAGATAGGCTGTCACAACCCTCCTGTGAATTCCCTTTGTTTCTCTTCCCATCCAGCAGCTTGTGTGTCTTTTAGTTACATATATTGTCTCTCTTGACTGGTTTGATTTCTTGTGTGCCTCCCCTGCCAGGTGTGATGCATTTCTGCTCCCCGTTCCCTTATGTGTCTGTTGCGGAAATACTAACCCAATGCATTTAGTGTGCAAGTTATTGGATTGTCAGTTGCTACACTGCATGCCCATAAACCAACCAGTCAGTATCTTCCTAATCTAGAGTTTATCATCTTTGGATATTATTTGTAACCCTTAATGATGGTTCAATAAGGAAATACTCCTCCTAGTCAAATTAATTAGGGCACACTCCCAAATTTTTCTCTCGATCTCCAGGATTGGAATTGCATTTCTATAAATCAGTTTTTAGTCTGTTCCTCTGCCCAGTTTATTAGGTACTACTCCTAAGCCTTCTGCAGTCATCAGGATTGGGACTGCATTCCTGCTAAACCCTTAAAAGCTGCCATCTGACAGTTCTTCTCTGGCGAGGGTGATCTCCATCTGGCTGCTACCCTGGGACGCCCCTGCCAGGCATGGACACGCAGCCACACCCAAGCCCACTACCATATGAACTGAACTGTGTCATTTAGCCTGGGCTCCATCCCTCACACTCATTACCGAATTACTATCAATAAACCTAACTATTGGATTGCACTCTCTCTGCATCTGGTTCCTTACCTACATCATAACAGAGGCAGGGCTGATCACTGAAATCAGAGATGGTGTGGTATATCATTGGAAAGAAAGCCAGCATTCCCTCTGCCTCCATTGCACATGTTTGGACAGCACTGGTTGAAGTGGTTCTAAAGCTCCACAGGAAATGTATTGCTTTATCTCCAGCAGCTGTGACAGCATTGTGCAGATTTTCTGAAGAAGATAGGCATGCAAAATCTTTACAAACATGGTTTTATCTGTGTCAGGGAGAATTTTGTTCGACTTAATGAATATAGATTGATTTTTCTGTAAAGCAAATAAACCCAAGCAGATGCAATGCATCAACTGGCGTTTGTGTAGAAGTGCTGGCAAATTAATCAAATCTCTCTCGCTCCCGGTCTCTCTCTGATCAGCTCAATTCGCTTTATTCATTGTTCAATGCACCTCTTTTCAGCATACAGTGCTAAAAACCAGACATTTAACACTGATCCAATCAACACTTGTGACCAAATCAATTAAAAATATGCAATGAGTAATTATATACAAAAACAAAAACAAGGGACTAATGAACTCATGATTGATTATAATTGAAAATACTAATCAATTTAGTAGGTGAACAGCAACGAATACGAAACAATTCATTGTAATGATTATTGTAATAACTATGATGCTGCTAATAACATCAAATACCATCATTTCGTCATGTCAGGCAATATCATTTCTCTCAGTGGATTCCCATGGTGTGTGCTTTAGCAAAGTAAGTTTTGCATTCATATACAGCTTCACTCCTAGTGACTCAGCAAAATGTTTTTTGCTGAGGGCAGGGCAGGCAAGACAAATACCGACAAGGTGAAAATTAATGGCCACAATTTAACAAAATGTGCAAACACTGGCTAGATTCCCTTCAAGCTGTCGGGCAGGAGGTGAAGGAAAATTTAGTGACACATTGGAAGTTCACAACATTGGGACTGCTGAGAAAGAGGCAACTGTGCAGGGCTTGTGTTATGTTTGTTTCATGTTACCTGCTTTTGTTGTTCTGGTCAAAAATGACCCATTATAACTCTTTATATATCTGTCGTTATAGCTATATAATCAACTGATATTGTATCAATTTTATGAAACTCATTTCCAGTAATTGTGACAGGTTTTGCACTTCTTTTTGGAGGTTGTGTTCTGTTGGCCTTATTTATCTGAGATTATACAACTTGTTTTGTGTAAAAATAGCATACTTTATGGCATTTTGACTATAGTAAATACTAGAGTATGTATACTGTGCTATTTATCACAGACTACTTTGTGTCAAAGTATAGCGAGAACATTTGCTTTCCAATTAAAACAAAAGATTAAAAAAAAGAATGGCACAGATTAATGTCTGCTGAGATCCTGCTCAAACCTGACTTGGTAAGACACATCAGAAAATAAAAACAATGGATGACCACCATTTTATTGAGCATCCTAGATATGTCAGCCTATGCATCATAGGTGAAGATGAAATCCTGCAACCCAAGTCTTTGTGCCATCGATCGGTAGAACATTTGTTTCAGGACAAGTAAATCCCACAGAATTAACAGATTTACGAATGCCTGGACATCTGTCCAGTTTGAAGCAGGATTTTATATCATCAGCTCAGAATATGGCAGATCATCATCTACACAGCCAGTTTCATTCTTGAATGCACTGTGCTTACCAGTGTCCTGATCAAAGATGTGACCAAGAGCCTCAAATACAGTGAATTACTCAGTCATCGTACTGCAAAAGCTGAATGGCGAGTAAGGTGCTAATGAAGCTCTACATATCTGAGTGGTGGGAAAGACTGCATATAATGTTGAAACAATATTCTAATTGTAATAATATCAACATTCCCTTCATCCTTCCTGCATGGTGTTCACTACAAATAATAGATCTTAGGAAAAATCCAATTAGACATGCTCTTTCACTTAAAATACAAAAAAAAAAAAAAAATCTGTGATTTCATAATTTGAGAATGAAAATTGTAGGAAAATAGTCAGAATAATTTATTTGAAAGGTATGGATCTTGAAGGGGAAAGTTTCAAAAGGGGAAAGTTACCACAGGGTAAAATTTTATCAGGGAAACTTCCCTTTCAGGGTAAAGATTCTATTGGGGAAGGGGTCCTATTGGGTGAAGATTATTTTTGGGAAATGTTCCAATGGAATAAAGAAAAGTTCCTGCATTGTAAAGATTCTATTGGGCAAAAGTTCCTGAGGGGTACAAGGACATGTCCTGTTTTCCTATCATTCCAGCCCACTTTCGTAAACTTGCCCAAAGTTCTTCCAATTTTGAGTTAGAATGAGCATTACATGTTGAAAGATCATATTTTGACTTTTTTCGTCTCTTACAAAGTGTTAATAAAGAATGAGAGACAGTGAAAGACACCCATTTTTAGCAGATCTCATGTCAGTTGAAACTCTCCAAAAAAACCTGATTAGAATTACCCCATTTTCTTACTTATTATTGCAATAATGTATCCAAAACTCATATGGAAATATCTAAACATAATAAACAATGAAAAATAGGCAAAAGTATCACATTTTATTACATGACTTCTGACGTAGATACAGTTAACAGCAGCCTACATTACTGTCAGAAGTCACTTCATCATGCACTTTCAAAGTTAAAAACATCAACCTTCCCTCTTCTAGGATTCTACTGTTTGAAATAACATTTTAGATATTATAAGTATGTACAACATATATCAAAGATTAGAATCCTGGAGGAGGGAAAGTTAATGTGTTGGGGCTAGAATACAGGAGTAAGAAATCTTGATAGTTTTATTGATATACAAACTATTCACAGAAGTAATGATGACCTAAGAATTTTTCATACTTATTAAAATTAAATATTCTCTTGCTGGGATAAAAAAATGTATAGTATATACCATTCTTTGATGTCTTTATTATTATATCTGACAATTCTTTGAATAAATAAGAAATTAAATATTTATCTTCATACAAATCTATTACTGTTCTATTCTACTAAAACTTTATTTTTTGAGTCATTTTCATCATTTTCTCTTCAGTTTGTGACTTTAATCACAAAAACGCTAGATCATAGGCCTACCGAAAACTTGTTTTTTAAAAGACAAACCAGCACTACACAGTGTTGTTCAGGAGCTGGAGCCATCAAACACCAAGAATAACCTTTCACCCTGACACCAAGCATTACATTTTACTCTGACACCATGCATTAGGTCTGAGAGCACAATGATAATCTACATCTGTCAAAAATCATGGTTAAAGGATTAATGGTTTTTGAGTTATCAAGCTCACAAGAAAACTGAAGACAGACTCACATACACACAAACATTTTCACATATACAAGCCCTGTTGCACTGTTATGCAGGCAAAATTATTTTTTAACCATGAATAGATAATATTCCAACATATAAACATATACGTATACAGATGAGAAACTGAAAGTGGGCTGAAATGATAGGAAAACAGGACATGTTCTTTCCACTGAGAAAAAGTTCCTGTGGGGAAAATATTCTTTCAGGAAAAAGTTCCTGTGAGGTAAACATCCTTTTGGGGAAAAGTTCTGTAGGGTAAAAAAAGAAATTGTGGAACGGGTTCCCATCATGCATGGATTCTACCAGGTAAATATTCCTGTGGGGCAGAATGTGTGTGGGGATTGTGTGGGGATAGACTCCTGCGGGATAAAGTATGTTGCTGGACAGGTTCCCATCAAGTCAATATCGCATTAGTGGAAGGTTCCCCTCTATTTGGGACAGGTACTGGAGCTGTCCGGGGGGTTGTGTTGAGGTGTGTGTGTGTGCGCATGGCTAAAGGGGTCTGGGAGTGGAAGTGTGTCGGCAATGGATGGACAAATTTTTAGTCTCACCAATCCATGTCTAATGGCCAGTCTTTTTTGAACGGGAACACTACAGCAGTACAAAATAAAAATACACCCCTACATTAAAAACACCACAAACACACCTACATTTTGTTGCATGTTCAAAGACTTTATGTGGAGTATTATTCCAATCAAATCAAATAAATTTAAATTTCCAGACATAAAACTTGTTAACTGGAGAAATTTGACTGGAACAGAACAGCAGAATTAATATTTATTTATGCAGGCATAAATTTGACAGTAAATACAATATGTAAACCGCAAGATCAACAGAGCCTATCTGCATCAGCTTTTTCACTGTATTTTTGTTCATCCATTCAACAGATTGCTGCATTACGGTGACATTCACATACATATGATTGATGTTCAGCCACAGACAATGTAGTCAAAGATGTACCATAACCACAAAATCATACATCAGCACTTCTTTTCAGTGGGAATATTCAACTTCAACAGTAAATAGCCCAAGAAAATCCCTTATATTGTGCATCTGTGATGTCACACTCGGCCACGGGATTGTTGACTCCATTCTCACATAATAGATTAGTAAATTCTGGTCTTTCAAACCACAAAAAAGTAATATAATTTCTTAAATTCAAGAAAAATGTTCCATTAGCCAAATCAGTCGGCCCATTTTAAGTTCAGAGTAATCGTGAAATTATTAGCTCATTACACCAGAGAGGAAAGAATAAGTCAAAAGATTATTTCAAGAAGGATGCCAAATGAGCCCTTAATTGGCACTTATCAGGCTTTATGCACTCAGAAAAGAACAAAGTATTAAATTCAAATCAAGCCCAAGCTTTCTTGTCCACTGTGGTTAGAACTGAAAATGACTCAAAGACTCCACTAACAGAAAACAAATAAGACAGAAGTAGTGCAATAAACAACAACAATGTACTTGTTTTGCATTCCTATAATCATGCTGTGGAACCGCTAGTGCTCGTGTTTTTGATTAATTTTAAAATTAAAATGCAGTCAGAAAATACAGTAAAACTAAAAAAAAAAAAAAAAAATACAATAAATCATTGAAAACTCTGGCCTGGAGGCAGCAGCTAGAATTAACTATGGAGCCATTTTTTTCCTGATATTTTCCTTTCAATCATGCTGAGGTGAGAGCATTCAGTAAATTAAATTCATTGCGTTTAATGAAAGTGAGGCCATAAAAATGTGCATGGGCTTTTTAGGGTACAATAAGGAGTATTCCTCATAAAAGGAAAAATAATCTCCAACTGGAAGCCAAGCAACAATAAAATCACAGTTTTGTTTCTTTCTAATTAACATCTACAAATAAAAATTAGTTTACCTTCTAAAAAGGAGAGGAACTAAAATATAATATTGATGGGAGTCTGGGAAATAGCCCAAATTTAGACACACAATCACTACACCTGAGAGATGGTGGTGCCCTGCTGTGCAACATGCTGTTTGATAAACAGTGGCACAACGCATCAGTTACAGGCTTTTACTTGTGAAGAGGGTTTATATCCAAGCCTATCTTACTCCTGGGTGCCCGCACGTTATTTCAACCTTGTGATGACCAGCTGATAGAGCCATTTGCAGTATCCAGAATCTCTGCACAACAAAACGATCAACACTGATAAACGTAACCCAACACAACAGAAAAGTTACCACAAGAGTTGTCTCTACATCATGCTGTATGTGTCAGGAGACACTCAGGGAAGAGGACGAGGAGCAGGGAGGTCGTGCACGGAGCAGGATCTTTAGTTTCACAACACAAGTTACAAATGCTCATGAACCAGGAAATGGAAACGAAACAAGGCAGCACTAGTTACGCTGGCAATGCACGAGTAATACCGCAAAGATATAAATTACACAAAGGCAGAGATGAATACAAACACTTCAGAAATAATACAATTGGTCAAAAATAACTAGACAAACCCCAAAGTAACAAAACACAAAGTATCAAAGGAACAAAAACCGAAAATATAAACCGCACACGCCAAAATGCAAAACCCGCAAAGTACAAAGGAAGATAAAGTTTACAAAGTTAGGATCTGGGAGCTAAATATGTGAGAGTACAATCAAGACTGGGAACCACAGCAGCTAGGGAAACAGGTAATCGCTAGACAACTCCCAGTGACATACTGAGAAAACAGAGGGTTTAAACAGGCATAGAAAAAGGTGAATACAATCAGTATTCAGGGAAGTTGGACTGAGGATGTGATGACTCAATTGTAGTAGTGGGTGTAGTCACCGGGCTGCCAGGCACAGACCTGACAGTGTGACATAGTGGTTGGGATACTTGCACCTTTGAGGGTGGACAAAACTGCCATTGTGTAAGGAAAAATGACTGAGACAACAGTTTGTAGGAAAAGAAAAACAATGGGGGGAAATTAGAAGTCTGACACAGCATGTTTGCTTTTGTTGGTTATCTATTTTCTTCATTTATGTAATTTTGATGGTATCGTTTGATTGTTAGATAAAGCATCCAAATGAATTTTCCTCTTGTGCACTTTAATAAATAAATAAATAAATAAATGAGATAAATGTGACAACTTAAATCATCTGTGAGACCTATGAAACAGTTCAAATGGTGGGCCTCTGTGGAAATAACTTATTTTGTCGAATCATCAGTGTTTGTGTTTTCAAGAGGTAAGTGGTTTTGGTTGTGTTCTCTCATAATACAGGTAACAGGAAACAATTAACTATGTATGAAATACTTTGGAAAGATGTTAACTGAAGCATCTCTTGCTTGCAGAATCTATGCTCAAGATCAGTACTTCGTGGAAGGTGCAGATCCAGAAGCACAGTCACTTATACACGCAAGCACACAGGCACAGATGTTCACACACACACACACACACACACACACACACACACACACACACACACACACACACACACACACACACACACAGCGAATGTACTGATTCAATATATCTTGGAATTTCATGATCAGGCAGCATGATTCTCTCAGCTGCACCATCTAACCACAATTATTCCAGTAGATTCACATCTAAATTAAAAACTCGGTTACTGATTTAAAGTACATTGTCCAAGAGCCATTTAAATAAATAAACTTTGCTTTCTATTGGCCATTGAATACAGAGCAAAATATCTGTTTTCAAATCACCCCACCTTTCCTAAAAAACTGGCGTGCGCTTTCGATCGTGGACGCCCCGCGCGCTCTCTTCCTGTGAGAGGCATGCAGCACGTGGAGCATCGGCACGCCCCAACGTCACACCACACGCCGGATGTAAAACCTTACATCTTTCATCCCAATTCACATTCTTAGAGACCGCTAGCATGTAAAAGTAATATTCCTCGACTCGTCATTCTGCGTCGTGAGCATGTACATCACACTGCCTCCCCACATCCCTGCCACTTTCAAAATCTGAAAATATCATAACTGTTTCCTCATCTCCCGCAGCTAACGGATTCAAACCTTCTCGCAGCACAAACATAAGCTTCCCTACGGATAATCTCCCTTTCAAGATGACCCCCTACGCGCATATTGCATATTGTTATCGCCTAATATTATTAACGTATCTTAGCTAGCCACATACCATATTTTTGTTTCCGCGACGCAACCAGCGAAATATCTTTGATTCAAATATCTTTACAAAAATTCTGTAATCGCTATGTTTATACGAACTGTCATACATTCTCAGTCACGAGCAGACCATAATGTGATCCACCACGAGGTAAGATCATAATCAACCACACTCGCGCTTCCATCGCAAAGCAGCACATCCATGCCTTCTTGCGACGTCTCGCGCCAGGGGCTTGCAAAAATGTTAGAAACTGGATATCAAGCAACAGCGCCCCGAACCGTCAGGATTTAATGTACAAGGCTCAGTAAGAGTGAGTGAAACTCTGAAACCTGTCAATGTTATAACTGAACTTTTATCGATCCAAATCCACCACGCCCCCCTCTCTCGCGCTCAAAAGACTCACACATACACAGGAGATTCACAAGAAGATTCTCCCAGAAATATAATATTACTTTCAGCAAGTAGAGTTCAGGTGCACCTGTGTTGCACCTGTGTCTACATTTACACATGTGGTTGGCTTGTGTGTCCATATGCACATAACTGAATGTATAGAGAGTAATCTTCCCACAGGCCCCTGAAGAAAAACAACAATTATGTTCATCAATTTATTTATTTGCTAGCTTGGTCATGTAGCAAACAAAATTTATGATAAATTTATATATAATCTTATATGACCCATAAGGAAACGCCATCAAATGATATTTTCATTCTGTTGCAACATCATTTGTCACATTTCCAACCTTTGCTACAGGCAATTTGACATCATATGTGCCCCTACAATTTTCTCAAGTGGTGCATGTGAGCAAAGATTGTTTAGACCTACAACATCTCAGTTAATCAAGGCTCAAACCAAAAGCCAGCTAAAAAGCACATGAAGAACAAAAGTAAAAACAACATGGGGTGCAGTAAAGTACAAGTTAAACAAGAGGTAAAAACATAACCTGAGGAGTATTGAAGGATGGAAATTTTGCAGTTGCACTGAAAACAAATGTGATTGTTTTCACGTATGTAGTTTATTATAGCACTGTCTTGTCTGAAGTGGTGGGCTGATCTAAAAACTTCATCAACAGTCATTTACGAAAGTGACCACACAAGTTTTTTTTTTTTTAATTTTTTCTAACCAAAGTGTTTTAGGATAATTTATGATATTTGAAACCTACATACCAAAAACACTCTCAGAAAAAAGTACCTAGTTGTACCTTTAGGGGTAAAAGGCTTGTCGTTGGGGCGGTACCCTCAAAGGTACTGCTGTTGTACCCTCAGAAGTGGGTACTTACTTGCTTTGGAACATAAAAGTACCTTTTAGACCCTAAAAACGTTCATATAGGTACCTTGAGGTCCTATAATTAGCCCTAGGGGGTACATAAGTGCTGAATGTACCTTGGGGAACAGAAATGGACTCCTACTGTACCCCTATTTCTGCCGGTGTATATGCCTATAAAAGCACTCAGTAGTTTTACGTGTGCTTCAATTATTGCAAGTAACTGGTTATCAGCAGAAATATGCTTTCTGAAAAATCCTTTTACAGAACAAAAATAACTTTTTGAATACTGTATATTGCTGTTCCCCAGCTTTTACCCATCCAAATATTTCAATGAGTTGAATGGGTTCATTAAATTCAACATAAGAATGTCTCATTTTCGGAAATTCAGTTCTGGTGTTCATTCTGGGGCTGGTGCTTGCACTGCTGCCCTCCATGTTTCCAGGTTCTTCTTATTATCCAGTGCTGTAACTTCCCCAACCTATGGCATTGGAATCGGACAGGCACACTCTGAAAAATCTAAAAGAGAAAGCAACCAACAAGATGAGGTGACTGGGTTGCTTATGCAGAAAGCAATGCCTTTTTAACTGTTTTTTTCTTTTTTTCCACCCCTTAACCTGGTTTCTGAACACCAGTTACATGTTACATGGCATTTATGAAGCCTGGAACAGACAGCAAACGGGTTATTCAAGTGTATGCAAGTGCACTGACTGTGCCATGTGCTAAGAAGTGGTACTGTATATTTTTGACAGTGGTAAGCAAGGAAAAAACTCCTGCACACTGTCTTCTCACTTGAAATAATTCATTAGGACAATGTTTCGGTAGCTGACCTTCCTCAAGACATCAAACAGAACAAATAGGAGAGCACATCTTAAGAACAGGCTGGCAGGTCTACGTGGTCCAATCAGGTAACATAACATGACCACGAATAAGACGGTGGATAGTTAAAATGTTTACCATCTCTACATGAGCAGTATCAAAAATAAAAAAATTAAAGCTCTTAAAAAAAGTTAGATTCACCTGATTGCACCTAAAACACTAAATCACTTGGTGCGTCCAGTCCCTAAACATTTATTTAGCGTTATGAAAAAGAATGGCAACATTACAAAGTGGTAAATTCTTAATTGTTGCATGAATCAAAATTGGAATGTGTTAATTGTTAAACATCAATGAAATTTATATGGTGAAAGATCAACTAATGCGCTGTTCTACTGTTTTCAAAAGATAATTTCTAAATCTCTGCTTTTATTTTAAATTTAGTTCAACACACCCTCCCAACTTAGTTTTGTCCCAAATTTAAAAAAAAAAAAAGTTGAAAAAATTCAGTACATTGAAAAGAATAAACATGATTACAACTTCATTATTGACAGAGAAATGACAGGTTAAGCAGGTATCAAAATGTAAAAAAAAAAAAAAAAAAAGTTCCCCTTTACCTTTGTTTCCTTTGAGAGATGGCCACATATCAGGCATTGATTGAAGCATCTGAGCTCTCTCGAGGACCGTCTCTGAGAGCCATGACTGAAAGCCCTGCAATAGATGAACCCATCAGTACTCAACACATTTAGCACATTGCCACTGGGATGGAACACATCTCTTAGTAGCATACACAGGATAATGTGCGCATTGCCCTGTACTTATATTGGCAACCCTGGGTAAATATTAGCTAAATAATAGGGGGGGGGGAATCCTCCAAATCCTTTATCTAAAAATTAAACCTGAATTAATAAGAAGACAAAAAGAGCAGAACTATTCATATCTTAAAATTAATTTTTTTCCCCAAAAAACTGTGCACCACAATCATTGACATCCCATAAAATCCTATGAGAAAACTAACTGAAAAGGAGACACACAGGCTAGTTTCCGTCAGCCTTCCATCACCATGGTTAACACAAAAAATAGAGCATTGATGTGTGATGAAAAGTTGTTGAGCTTCAGAAATAGGGACGTGGATTTAATAAAATAACTAATAAGTTGAAAATACTCATTGTTATGATGAGGACAATAAAGAAAATTAAGGCATATAGCAATATTAGTCTAAATCTGCCTGGAAGACTGAGGCCCTATTTTTGTGCACACACTGAAAGGAGGATGGTTCAAGTGTTAAAAGAAACTCCATGGATCACAGTTGGAGAAGTGAATAAATTAAACATGTTTTGGTGTCAGTCTCTTCAACTGCGAACAGACAGCCTCTATGTGACTAAAACATTGAATCCTTCGGCAATAATCCCCAGAGGTGGGTTTGGCGTAAAAACAAAAATAACCATTCTTTCAAAAACCATATCCCCACTGTGAAGTGTGATGGTGGATCTTTAGTGTTGTGGAGCTGTTTTTTTTTTTTCCCTCTCTCAAAGGCCCTTGAACAACGCAGCACGGAGTATGAAATGAAGGGGATCCAATAACTGTGGCACACATATTTTTGAATTTTTTTTTTCATGATTATAATAAAGATTTTTTCTTTCAATCATTGTATTTCAATTGAATGATCTATTTTTGTTAATATTCTGAATTCACGATCTTATGGATATACGTAAAGATGATGGTTCGTCACCAATTTGCTCATATTTGCCAAGGGTGCAGATATAAGCGTGAGGCATTGCACGCGTGGAAAATGCATCTTTTTCATTTTCATTCATCAATGATCATATATCTTCACTAGCAAGCAATGATCCACCGGCTTGGAAATTGTTTAGAATTAGAATTCTGACGATTTTACGATGATTTTCATGGATGAAACTCAGCGAAAATGAACACCCTTTCAACGCACATTGGAAACTAACGTCTCAGTTGGCCGTTAGAACAGCAAACAGAGGGACTACCATCTCTTGCAAAGTTTCAGAAGGACAAAGTCCCCTGCTGGGTGAGTGGCTGACGCTGGCAGCGTTAATGCAAGCTCAGGCAGCCAAAACTAATTTGTTTTAATTAGTTAACTAGTGTTATTTAATTAATGAATAAGTTAATTTTCTGTTCTATGCAGGGGCGTCCCAAGGAATGACGTTTGGTGGGGCCCAGAGCTCCCCTTTAAAACAATGACTAACCCTGACTTGCACGCAATCATTCGCATAATTGACAAACAATCCTTCCAGGATTTCCCGGCCTTTTTCATTGTTTTATTGATTTTTTGCGGTAACTTTTTTCAAAAAGTGGCAATGAAAGTTGCAATGTCTTGGCGATTTATTTTTTTTTGTCCGCGAGAAATTTGCGTGGATTGGTTGTATTTGCTTTAATAGTTGCAATCGCGACATGCAACTTCCTTGAGGGACTGAGCAATAGATTCACTCCGAGAACACGCCGGTACCGTACGGCGACAATCATTAATCTGGACGCGTAATTTCGTGCATTTAAATCAGCGTTGTTCAGAATTGCACACAGACGTTTCAAATGGTCTTTCATTTTATTTAAACAAAACGATCATGAAGCGCCAGTTAAATCACTTGATGTGTGGAAAAGGTAGCGCAGACGTTTGAGAGCAGTTTGTCTTTTACAAAGCGTTGAACAATTTTTGAGTGGCCTAAATAATTTTTCTGATCTGAATTTATCCCATTATTTAGTCATCAATAGATCGCATGGAGAGAGAAACCGTTACTTCGATTGCCAGAGGATTATTGTCATAATTGGAAAACGTGTTAATAATGGAAAATAACTGAGTACAAGCCAGGAACAATCATTGACGCAAAGGCATGGTCCGGGCCCCATCAATTATCACTTCCAGAGACGTCACTGGTTCTATGTAGTTCCTTTGAGCAAAAATGCGTTTTTCGACGAACAATATAATGCTAACTGGTACACGCTGTGTGTTGGAGACTGTGCAACGGAGCGAGCAAGCCAACAGTATTCCTGTTTCCAAAAGAGTAACTTTAACTTCTTAGCCTGGCTCGGTTAAGCAGTGTTTTTCCACATGTGCTGCTTCAAAACGTTCAAGGTTAGTCCAAAAACATTTTCTTGCGCTAGCTGGTGCTATCTACCATCGAAATGTGAGGGTTTGGGGTCAGCGACTTCAAGTCATTTCTTGGATTTAGAGGGTTTTGCTTCCGCTAGCTTGCTGAGTCAAACGCAAAATGTAGCCTCTGCTAATTTGGAACTCGGCGATTGCATAATTTCCCTTAACCAAATAATCCCTCGTAGAAATATTTCTTGAGATAGCTAATTAGATCGGTAGTGAACCTAACTTCCTTGCAGTATTTGGATCTCTATGTGCAACTGGCCTAACAGGTGGCTAACGTTATGAATGACTTTATTTGCGAGGGGAATGGGAATATTTTCCCTGAATAAAGTAGGCCTAAAAGCAGTTGTATAAGCCATATACCCTTCGCAGCGTGGTCAGACATACAAATTAATACCTGCGAAATTCTGCTTTTCTTCGAAAAAGGCATTCAAGAAGAGGTTGGCCTAATTTGAGAGTCAAAGGAAAATGGCACCTGCCTAACCACACGTGAAGTTTGTAAGTCAATGCGCCTCCTTCTAATTTTAGTATCACAATCCACACGAAGTATTTTTAAAATGTATGTACCTGTGATGTACTCATTTGTGTTTTTCTGTTTACTTCATATTTTGTATGATCACAAATTGTGAGAGAGCAGGTGTAATAGGAGGATGATTACTGTGATTTGAAAATTGTGGACCAGAATACAATGATACAGTTGTTTGACCCTTACATATAGACTCATGTTTGCATGTTCTTTAGTGAGTTCCAGTTTTTTTACTCTTTGTCATGTCTGATCCGCGGGTTTAGAGTAGGAGAGAGAGACCAGCATTGGAAGGCGTCAAGATGGAGAGAGCACGACGGTGACTGAGAAAGGAGCATTGTACATTTTAAAGGTAAAGAAATGCAACAGTGCAAAATTAATTCTTACCAAGAAAAAAAATCCTATGCTTTGGACAGTCGACATTTTGAATCACATCTTGGAGCTTCCTACAAAGTCTGTTATCTTTTAATTACATGCAAACAATTTAACTATTCTTTTTACTGTCACATCTTACTTTAAAATCTAACAATAAAATGGGACAGCCACACAAATGAGGCATTCCCCTTGACATTTTTATAAGTCATTCTAAATTTTTTTTTTTTTTTTTTTTTTTTTTTTTTAAATATTGGTATATTAACCAATTAGCCACAACATTAAGACCACTGCATGATATTGTGTAGGCCCTCCCTTGTGCCACAAAAACATCTCAAACCCATCAAGGCATGAATTCCACAATACCTCTGAAGGTGTTCTGTGGTTTATGGCACCAAGACGTTAGCAGCAGATCCTTAAAGTCCTGTAAGTTGCCTGGTGGAGCCTCCATGGAAAGGACTTGTTTTTCCTGCACATCCCACTGATGCTGGATTAAATTGAGTTCTGGGGAATTTTGAGGCCAAGTGAACATCTTGAACTCTTTGTCATGTTCCTCAAACCATTCCTGAGTAATGCTTATGGTGGCGCAGGGCGCATTATCCTGCTGAAGGAGGCCACTGCCATCAGGGTTTACCCTTGCCATAAAGGGGTTTTTGTTTACAATGTTTCGGTAGGTGAAACTTGTCAACATAACATCTACATGAATGCCCAGACCCAAGGTTTCCCAGTAGAACATTTCCCAGGACGTCTCACTGCTTCCACAGGCTTTCCATCTTCCTATGGTGCATCCTGGTGCCATGTCTTCCACCGGTAAGCTACGCTCACATGCCCAGCCATCCATATGATGTGAAAGCCAACATGATTCATCAGACCAGGCCACCTTCTTCCATTGCTCTGTTGTCATGGTTTTGCCCCCGCCGGCTGAAGACATGAAGCCGGCGGGCACTGGGACCATGTACCCAACAGAAGATGGATGGACCCACACGCACAGGCTGAGTAAAAATATAAAAATCTTTACTATTAAAAGATAAAAGCGAACAGGAGAGGAGCAGCGGCAAAAACAGACGGGGCTCTCGACACAGAATGCAACTGCACTGCCAATTTGGCAGTGCAGTGCTTAAATACACTACACTGCATCTCCACCTCAACGAGCAACAGGTGTGGCTCGATGAAGTGGAGGTGCAGACAGCAAGAGAGGGGAGGGACTGCAGGGCAGGACCATCACATCCGTGGTCTAGTTCTGAAGCTCACGTGCACACTATTGGCACTCTTGGCTGTGGACAGGGGTCAGCATGAGCAGAGTGACCAGTCTGTGACGAGGCAGCCCCAAATGTAGTAAGCTGCAATGTACTGTGCATTTTGAGACATCTCTTTCATAGCCAGCATTAGCTTTTTCAGCAATTAGTGGCACCGTTGCTCCTCTATTGGATCAGACCAGACAGGCCAGCCTTCACACCCCAGACGCATGAATGAGCTTTGGTCGCCCATGTTGCTGATCAGCCAATTGTCCTTCCCTGGGCCACTTTTGGTTGGCACTAACCACTGCAAAAGGGGGAACACCCTGCAAAGACCTGCCATGTTGAAGATGCTCTGACCCAGTCATGTGGCCGTCACAGTTTGGCCCTTGTCAAAGTTGGTCAGATCCTTACACTTGCCCATTTTCCGGCCTCTAGCACATCAACTTCAAGAATTGATTGTGCTTTGCTGCCCAATATTTCCTACCCAATGCATTGGTGCCTTTGTAACAAGATGGTGTTATTCACTACACTTGTGTGTGGTTTTAATGTTGTGGCCGATTGGTGCATTACATAAATGTACAATTTTGTCTTTGTATTACAATGCATAGATTCCTCAGGTAAATGATTTATTTCGGGAGAAATATTCCAGAGCAAAATTTTCGTAACCAATGCATCTGCACTATTGATTCTTTTCTACTGTCTTAATACTGAACTGCTTGCTATGGCTACTATATAGTGTTCAGATAAATGTCTGTAAACATATTTTTGTGTTCTGAAATAAATGTTCTCCCAGAGTTTTGGTAGACAAGTACCCTTGATTAAGCACATTCATCCTAAGGCTCCCCAATATTTGATCCCCTAATGTTGATTTTGAGGTTATGGTCTTGTCATATAGAATATTTCGTTAGCGTCATAGCATAATTGCCTATTCCAGTTTTAAGGTTTTTATTCAATTAAAAATTATTATTATTATTTTTTAAGAGAATGGTTTGTTTTTTTTAGGCTTTGAGAAAACAGGAAAAAAAAAAAAACCATTTTTTTTGCCAACACGAAAGAACAGGCAGCCGATATCTCACTTTGGCAAAAATATGACTAAGGCAATTATGCTATAAGGCTAACGATTTGTGGATCTTTGCCTGAAAATGTGTGGTGATTTTATACTCAGATTAGCTTAAATAAAACCACTTTCTTTACATTTCCTTCATTTTTATTATTTTGTTAGTCAAAATAACATTCAGCTGAACTCAGTTTAAAAATAATGGTTTCCAAATTGTTGTGACAGTAAGTTTCCTGTGAAGATACAGTCTCTGACAGCCAAAGACTGTGTAAAATGAACTGAGAGGCTTCAAAAGTGTAAGAAACCCTCTGTAGTTCCACTGGGAATTTAAGCTCAGTAGCCACTGCCTAAACCATAATTAAACTACCGAAGGCAAGAAGTCTTTCCACAGGATTTTGGGTTTACACCATTGTCGCTGCTTGATACAGTGTGTTGCCACACATTTATTACCCATGCATCAGTGCTGATGTACTTGTCTGTAAAGATATAGTTTCATTTGGTAAATACTGGTAGGTTTTGGGATGGCACGTTGCTCAGTGCATCGCACTGTAGCTGGCTCATTGGAGCTCGGGTCTGAATCTGGAATGTTCTCCTCATGTTATTGTGGGTTTTCTTTGGTGTCCTCACACAGTTTACAGATATATTTGGAGACTAAATTATTCATACGTATGATTGCGTGAGATTGATATGTGTTATCTGGGATGGATTGGTAAACTGTCCTTTCCTGTATTGGATCTCCCTCCAACGTCGACCGGCAATAAAATAAGCTGGTTAGATAGCGCAATTGATGCATGATTGTCTGGCATTAAAACGTTACAAAAAACGTGTATATCTGAGTCGTTGCTGCAATGCTTTGAAGAAAGATACATTTTAATGTGATTCAGTGTCAACTGTTGTGTAAATTCAGAGACAGTAGTCATGATCAGGAGCATTTGCAGCTCCTGATAGCTGTTCTAATCAATGACGTGTCTCACTCAGTACAGATTCTGTGAAGCGAAATAAATATACGGACATATTAAACCGCGTAACACGTTCCGATCAATTTCTAAATTAATTAAAGCAGGAAACTGAGATGGCAAATCGGCCAGCGCTCAAGATTCCTGGTCGTTCGTATCGGATAGGCTTCGTGCCGCTTTGTAAAGCACAGGGCTCCTGTATGCTCTCGCAGCTTTTTGCTGCCCTCTACATCAAACCGCCTCATCTCAACTATGTGTGCTCCTCATCCACTGACGTGTCTCTTATATGCTGATATTTCATGGAATCCCATATTCTGTTTTCTTTGACTGTGTTTTGAAACTGATTATTGCAAAGTGTAGTTCGTATACATCATGATCGGTCCTTGGCTGTGCGTGTAGTATATATTGATTTTATACTATTGATTAAAGATATTTTCGCCAATCACAATTTTTTTGATATAGTTGCATTTGTGTTGTTCACTTAGCAGACGGTTTCAGCCTGAGCAAATCAGTTGATAGGTAAATTTGTCATTCAACTTGAACGCTTTCCTGATTATTTCAATGATACGCTATCGCTGTCACTCGGGTTAGATGTATTTCTTATCTACAGCGTCACTTTTAAGCCTAACTTACCAAATAATTGGTTATACTCTGTTCACTTTTTGCTAAAAGCCCAAAGCACGACCGTGGAACGGTTCACTCACGAAGTCGTTGAGGGAAGTGCACGCCTTTCCGCAGATCACCGCGAGCATGCTATAACCCAGTGGTTCCCAAAGTCGGTCCTGGGGACCCACAGCGTATGTCGGTTTTTGCTCCAACCACAATTACGATCCCAGAGTTTTAACAAGCTGTTCATTTTTTAATTAGCAGTTGCTTGTCAGATACGAGGGACATTTTACCCCCCTTAAACCACATTATGACAGAAATGGCTACGCATTCCATGAAATTTCAAAGCCCAACATTCATATTTTTTATTTTGATGTATTCCACGTAAGCACGACAATCAAAGGTGGCAGTATGTTTTATGTGATCAAATGCAAGACTGCAATCAGTCAGTAATCTGGTGATTAGGGTTCTGAATTCAGGTGCTCAGGTTCTTTCCTGAAACCAATCAAGTGACATTTAACAGGTTTGACTCATCGTTTGCTTTGTCTTTGAATTCTTAATTGCCTAATAATTGTTCGCTTTAATGACCTTGGGTCCACAATTTTATCTACTAGAAGCCCATTTATAGATTCATGTCATCAGTTGCAAATTTCCATTTTTTTATGTTAGAGAAGTAATTTCCAATTTAGCACACTATGAAATGATTTTCATCATGGCCATTTTTGACATGTGGTTTAAAAGGATAAATAATCAGCGTGAACAAGAATAGTGCAATCAAGAGCAATGAGCAACTCATTAGCATTCTAAGATTGGAGCTGTAGTTGACACAAAAACCTGCGTACACAGTGGGTCCCCAGGACCGAGTTTGGGAACCACTGCTATAACCGACGTGAGGTTGTGTCTCTGAGAAAGTCGCTGTCCCTTGTCCTGAAAAGCTTGTATGCAGTCCGCAGAAAGGGCCACGGGCACTATGAATGTTTTCTGAAGTTTTGAACGATGGGTTTATTCGAGTCTTTTGGATGAATTACTTTTAAAAATCATTATTATTTTTTTAAATTAGCTTATTATGATACGAGTAAACATGCATTGCGTTTACCGCATAAAGTACTGTATTATAAACAGACAACGAGTACCATTATGTTACGACAGTAATTTAAAATTCCTTGCAAATATGGGGTGGACTATTCCTCTCGCGTCTACCCCTCTTTGGCTCAGTGTGCCGCTGTTCAACTGCTTTGCGACTGGAGGTTCAGTAACCCAGCCCCTTTTAAATTTCCAACATAACATGCAATAAATACTGCTGCAAGAAGATCGCCATCTTGCATTTTTCACTTGAATTAGCGGAAACCGTTACGAAATTATTCCTTTTTGTGGTGCTTTTATATGCATCACTGGGAAACGCAGTTATTTCAAGATAGCAGCTATGAATGAAAGAAAAACACCTCGCGACACCGAGTGGAACGTTACCTGCACCTTGATCCTACTGGTTCTGATTCAGGCCTCTTTTGGCGTTATTCGATATTCTGTTCCAGAGGAAACTAATTATAAATACGTCATTGGTAGCTTGACTAAGGACTTCGATTTGGATACCACAGTCTTGGAGGCTCGACAAGCACACGTGGATTACCAGAGTAAGAGGCGATATTGTAGAATAGACTTCACCACCGGAAATCGCATTGTTCTCGCGAGAATTGACAGGGAGAAGCTTTGCCAGCAAACAAAAGTGGTCAAGCCTTGCACTTTGAATTTTGAGTTCATTTTGGAGAATCCGTTGGAGCTGTATAATATTGTCTTAGAGGTAGAGGACATTAATGACAACCCTCCCGTTTTTTTCCAAAGACATGGTCAAATTGGAAATTAGTGAGGCTGCACCAATCGGGAGTCGCTTTCAAATGCCTACTGCTCGCGATTTGGACGTTGGAATAAATTCGGTTCAAAATTACATTGTGGAACAAAGTCGGTAATTTGCGCTCGATGTGCAAAGCAGCAAAGAGAGGGGCAAATATGCAGAAATTGTGTTGAAGAACACACTGGATCGAGAAAATGAAAGGGAACATACGTTAGTAGTGACTGCGATTGACGGAGGCAGCCCCTCTAAATCTGGTTCAGTCACCGTTCACATGCTTGTTATGGATGTCAATGATAATGCTCCTGTATTCCTGCAAAAGCTTTACAAAGTCAACTTATTCGAAAATGTTCTGCCTGGAACGTTTGTTGTCAAAGTTTGTGCGACTGATAAAGACGAGGGTGCTAATGCTGCCGTAAGTTACGATATTAACCACATTTCGGAAAGCTCAAACCAGTTATTCCACATTGACAGCAAAAGTTGTGAGTTGAAAGTGATTAACAAACTTGATTACGAAGAGGCTTCTTCCCATGAAATTGAAATACAGGCCGAGGATGGAGGAGGCCAAACTGGACACTGTAAGGTTGTTGTGCAAGTAATAGATGTAAATGATTACGCTCCAGTTATAAGTGTGAAATCAACCGTAAACACGATTCCAGAGAATGCCCCGGCAGGTACCGAAATCGCTGTGATAAATGTTAAAGACTTTGATGATGGCGACAACAGTAGAGTTCATTGTGCCCTTTCTGAAAATGACCATTTTGAATTACAGTCATCTATTAAAAGCTACTTCACTGTAGTAACCAAAACTGCTCTTGATCGTGAGGACGTTTCCGAGTTTAATGTCACCATAACAGCCATGGATGAAGGTTCTCCACCACTTTCCACAGAGACTGTTTTAAATATAAAAGTACCTGATATTAATGATAACCCTCCTGTCTTGATGAAATGTCATACAATGCCTATGTGATAGAAAATAACAAACTTGGCACCTCTGTAATCTCTGTAAGTGCAAAAGACCAAGACTGGCGACAAAATGGAACGGTATCTTACTTCATGTTATCGGGTGAGGTCAGTGGTGTTCCTTTGTCCTCATTTTTAGGTCACCTGAGACGAAGTCTCAAAGTGACATATTCTAATCGCCTTTGGTCCGTCGTCGTGCGTCGTGCGTCCGTAAACAATTAACATTTTCGACTTCTTCTCAGAAACCGCTGATCCGATTTCAATAAAGTTTTGCAGGAACCTTCCTTGGTCAAATATGCACCAAACTTGTGAATTATATGGTTCCCACCCCCAGGGGCTTTGAGGGGCGGGGCTAAAACTGGCCAATACATTTTCGACGACTTCTCAGAAACTGCTGATCCAATTCCAATAAAATTTTGCAGGACCTTTCCTTGGTCAAATATGCACCAAAATTATGAATTAAATGGTGCCCACCCCCAGGGACTCTGAGGGGCGGGGCTAAAACTGGTCAATACATTTTCGACTTCTACTCAGAAACCGCTGATCCGATTTCAATAAAATTTTGCAGGAACCTTTCTTGGTCAATTATGCACCAAAATTGTGAATTATATCATGCCCACCCCCAGGGGCTCTGAGGGGCGGGGCTAAAACTGGTCAAAACAATTTCGACTTCTCAGAAACCGCTGATCCGACTTCAATAAAATTTTGCAGGAGCCTTCCTTGGTCAATTATGCACCAAAATTGCGAATTATATGGTGCTCACTTCCAGGGGCTCTGAGGAGTGGGGCTAAAAGTGGTCAATACATTTTCGACTTCTTCTCAGAAACCGCTGATCCGATTTCAACAAAATTTTGCAGGAACCTTCCTTGGTCAATTATACACCAAAGTTATGAATTATATGCTGCCCACCCCCAGGGGCTCTGAGGGGCGGGGCTAAAACTGGCCAATATATTTTCGACTTCTTCTCAGAAACCGCTGATCCGATTCCAATAAAATTTTACAGGAACTTTCCTTGAGCAATTATGCACCAAAATTGTGTATTATATGGTGCCCACCCCCAGGGACTCTGAGGGGCGGGGCTAAAAGTGGTCAATACATTTTCCACTTTTTCTCAGAAACCGCTGATCTGCTTTCAATCAAATTTTGCAGGAACCTTCCTTCATAAAATATGCACCAAAATTGTGAGTTATATGGTGCCCACCCCCAGGTGCTCTGAGGGGCGGGGCTAAAAGTTGTCAAATTGGCTGAAATTTTCAAACTCTTCTTCTCCAGACCCAGATATGCTGGAAAACAATACTCTTCATAGATGGAAGGGTCTTGAGGTGCTTTATCAAAATTACATCAGTTTTTATACAACTCAGGTGACCGTTAAGGCCCATGGGCCTCTTGTTATCCATTAATGGGGACACTGGTGTGATACACGCTGTTAGATCACTTGATTATGAGCAGTTCAGAAACTTCAAAGTTCAGGTCATTGCCAGAGACAATGGTTCCCCTCCACTCAGCAGTAATGTGACAGTCACTGTGTCCATAACAGATGAGAATGATAATGCTCCACAGGTACTATATCCTGCTCCTCTGGGGAACTCCCATATGACAGAGATTGTCCCCAAAACTGCGCAAGCAGGATCTCTAGTTTCCAAGGTGATTGCAGTTGATGCGGATTCCGGACAGAATGCATGGCTGTCCTATCATGTCATTAAATCTTCTGATCCAGGGCTTTTCTTCATTGATCTGTACAGTGGAGAGATCAGGGTGCAACGGGACATTGCTGAATCTGATACCATGAAGCAGATTATTGTCATATCCGTGAGAGATAGCGGACAGCCTTCTCTTTCGACCACCTGCTCAGTGTTTTTACTGATTTCCGACAGCTTAACTGAAATTTCACAGTTTAAAAATATGTCTCATGAAGAGAGCAATTCCAAAGTAACTTTATATTTGATCATTGCACTGGTGTCCGTTGCCACCGTTCTGACGTTCATTGTCCTAATTGCGGCCGTGAGGCTTTATCGTCGAAGAAAACTTCAGCTGTTGTTTGACAGCGCACTGGATGTGCCAGGTACATATTTCCCTCCCAACTACGCTGAGGTGGAAGGAGCAGGGACTCTTCGTTCTTCCTGCAACTACGATACATACTTGACGACTGGCTCACGCACCAGCAACTTCAAATTTGTAAGGTCTTACAATGATGGGACGCTTCCCGCTGACATGACGCTGAGTAGGATTCCAAATCGGCTCAGTCAAGACGGGAACATGAATGAGAATGGATCCAAGTGTGCAACACTGGTAAATAAGTTTGACTGTTTACTTTCATTATAATTATCAGCCATATTTGTGTATTTTAAATCCAATAATGGTCTGATTTTGTGGGTGCTTATGGGCACTGAATGTTTTCTGTGTAGATGTGAATATTTTCAGGCATGATGATCATGCTTGTTGGCTTACCATGGTCTGGGTGAATACTTGATTCTGATTGGCTGCAGGCTGTACATTGATTCTGAATTTGTGAGAACCTAGAAACTATGATTGAGTTCCTGTAAAACTGTCTGTTCACCGTTCTAAATCAATGCTGTGGCTACATATCAGCCAGTGTCTAATAACCATAACAACAGGGACACAGTTAAAACCGTTCATAATTTATTGCAACAATATAACAAGCTACTTACAACAACATCTTCATTTAAATGCCACTGTTCTGGACTTCCAACTATCTCTATCGAGTTTCACAATAAATATAAAGGTGGAATATAATTTTAAATAAGACAGCTAGCTTACTGTAGCACATGGAAGTAGTTTTCCTGCTATGGGTCTTTGCTTTGTCGGGTGCAAAATGAACAGTTATTCATTTTTTTTTTTTTTTTTTTATTACTGTGGCTATATGATTTCCATTTGTACCAATTAGATGGCCTAGATGTCGAGACTTATTATTTCTCAGATATTGACTCAATTTGAGCTTGTTATCAAACTTGTACGTGGGCTTTTTTAAGTTTGCAACTGATGAAACGCAGCTCCTGTCTTTGTAAAAAATGAATATTGAGCAGAAAAGATGCAGACACTATTTGTTGTCTTAATTTTTGTGTATGCTTTTGCTTTTCTCAGAACAAATTTTCACTTATCTGTAAAAAAAAAACACATGGCAAATAGTATAAAGTAAGTCGATCGATGTATTAAAAAGGTAGGATATCTACCTTTTTAATACATCGATCGACTTACTTTATACTATTTGCAGTTGCAAATTACAAATTTGATGTTAATTCTTCGTAGCATTAGGTGGGAAATTTGTTTTTGTTCAGTCACCTCGATTAATTCAGCCTACAACTTTCAAGTTGTCATAGGATCACTGAGACGATTTGCACGCTGATAGAAATTGTACAATCTATTTCTGCAGTTATTTAAAATTACTCAGAGTGTCGCTATATACCAACATGCGAAGGTTTAATGCGGATCTCCACCCACCCAAATGTAAAGACAACGAAATGCGTTGTTAAGCACATCGAACAATCTAACTGGAAAGATCATGCCTGTTTTTTAAATTTCAATTCTCTTTTTATGGAGACGTGATTGGAACGTGCCATTTTCGGATTTTTAAGGATTGCTTGCGAATGATCGTTAATTTCGAGCCTAGTATGGAGCACAGAAGATTGCACAGCCCCATGTTCTGTCTGATGTTGTTTGCTTTCTCTCTACCTGCTTGCTTTGGAGATGTGAGCTATTCCGCTCCCGAGGAAATGAAACACGGACATGTCATCGGAAATATTGCAAAGGATCTCGGGCTGAATCTCAAAAGTCTCTCGTCTCGGAAAGCCCGAATAGACACAGCGGACGGTGTCAAGCGTTATTGTAACATTAACTTGAATGGTGATCTGGTTGTCGCGGAAAGGATGGATCGGGAGCAGCTATGTGGTCAGAAGCCTTTGTGTACGCTATACCAAGAGCTCGTACTGGAGAATCCATTGGAGCTACATCGTATTGCTTTAAAGATAGAAGACATTAATGACAACCCACCGTTGTTTCCAAAAGATACTTTCTTGATGGAAATAAGAGAATCTGCTGTCCGAGGGGCTCGCTTCCCTTTAGATGAGGCCCACGATGCGGATATTGGACTGAACGCCGTCCAAAGCTACACACTAAAAAGGAATGATCATTTTGTTTTGGCTGTTCATACGAACTCAGACGGAGGAAAATATGGTGAGTTGGTGTTAGAAAAAGAGCTGGACCGGGAGGAAAAGCAGGAGGTAGCGTTAATATTGACTGCGGCTGATGGAGGGAGTCCGCAGAGATCTGGTACTGTAGTTATACAGGTTATTGTGTTGGATGCTAATGATAATATCCCCGTGTTTAGCCAGGCTGTGTATACTGTAAGTCTACCTGAAAATTCTCCGTTGGGTACGACTTTGGTTACAGTCAGCGCCACCGACGCAGACGAGGGAGCCAATGGTGAAGTGACATTCGAATTTAGTCGTATATCCGATAATGCGGAAAAACTGTTCACAATTAATCAAAATACTGGCACCATTACCTTGATCGGACAAATAGATTTCGAAGAAGAGTCTAATTATGAAATACGCATACAGGCAAAAGATGGCCCAGGTTTGGCCTCTTTTGCGAAAGTAATTATTGAAATCAGTGATGTGAATGACAACACACCAGTGATAGTCCTAAAATCGTTGCACAATCCCATTCCCGAGGACACGTTACCCGGAACTGAGGTGGGCATCATAAACGTGCAAGATAAAGACTCTGGGGCCAATCGTCAGGTCCGCTGCTCCATTCCACAAAATGTGCCGTTCAAATTGATTCCCTCCATCAAAAATTATTACTCGCTGGTAACTACAGGGAATCTTGACCGCGAAGTACTTTCTGCTTACAACATAACGATCGAAGCAAACGACGAAGGCTCCCCTCCTTTGTCTTCATTCAAAATCGTGCGCTTGTCTATATCAGACGTGAATGACAACCCGCCTTTATTTGACGAGCTGTCATACAGCGCCTACGTGACTGAAAATAACAAACCCGGAACCTCCCTTATTTCTGTAAGAGCGAGAGACTCGGACTGGGGACAGAATGGGACACTGTCCTATTCTTTGTTATCTAGAGACTTGAATGGTGTTCCTGTGTCCTCATTTCTATCCATCAACGCAGACACTGGAGTGATCCACTCCAGCACTTCTTTTGATTATGAGAAGTTCAGGAGCTTCAAAGTACAGGTTGTTGCCAGAGACAACGGCTCCCCTCCACTCAGCAGTAATGCGACAGTGAGTGTGTTCATCACAGATGAGAATGATAACTCTCCACAGATACTATATCCTGCCCCTCTGGGGAACTCCTTCATGACAGAGATAGTCCCCAAAGCTGCTCATGCTGGTTCGCTGGTTTCCAAGGTAATCGCTGTGGATGCAGACTCTGGGCAGAACGCATGGCTCTCGTATGAGATCCTGAAATCTACTGATACAGGACTTTTTTCTATTGGTCTGTACAGTGGAGAGATCAAAACAAGGAGGGACATTTCAGAGTCCGATTCCATGAAGCAGAACCTTGTTATACTGGTGAAAGATAACGGAAAACCTTCTAAGTCTACTTCATGTCCAGTGTATTTGCTGATTTCCGATAATTTGGCCGAAGTTGCCGATTTGAAAGATATGTCTGATGGGGGCAATAACTCTTCGTTAACTACATATTTAATAATTTCCTTGGTCGCTGTATCCACATTCTTTTTGACATTCATTATTCTTGTCGTGGCTGTGAGACTTTGCCGCAGAAGAAAGCCGAGGCTGTTGTTTGACAGCGCAGTGGCGGTACCCGGCGCTTATTTCCCTCCAAATTACGCAGAGGTGGATGGAACAGGAACTTTGAGAGGTTCTTGCAATTACGACACTTATTTAACGACTGGCTCGCGTACCAGCGACTTCAAGTTTGTCAGCTCTTACAATGACGTCACACTACCCGCCCCGCAGACGTTGATTAGAAGCCCGATTGACGCTGCTAGTGTGAAAGTGGACTCTGACATTGAATCGAAGTGCGCAACTCTGGTAAGTTCATTTACCTTATTCACATAGCATGTTCACAATACAAACCGCTTCATGTGCTCGTTGCAGGTGTACTCAGGTACGCTATTAACGTGTCATTGTCATGGTATGAGCTATGACAAGTTATACATTATCATTCTGTTGTTTCTATCGTTTTTATTCGGACCTATCATTTTGAGCCATTTTACGCAGTACTGCTATCGCTGTATAGTTTTGTGAAGTGAAAGTAAGCTGAATTTTACACGGACTATTTCTTATTACATAACTTCTGGAGGATTAACATTTGTGCCCACTTTCACCTTGACGGAAACTTGTTCCGCAACTAAGCGGTTATGTGTGTCATTGCTCTTTCACTACTGCTTGTCTTTGTCAGTGATGGAATTTGACGGATAAAATTCATAGAGATTCTTGTGTGATCGAATTGCTGCACTCCTTTTCTAACTTCCAGCTTGAAGGTAAGTTATCTGTGTATTACTACCTCACATGGCCATCAAACAATTTAGTCGCCAATTTAATAAATTGTTGTATTGCTGGTGTTTTTGGCATTGTATTGTTGATCCATTTGTGGCTATGCTGTTGATCTTTTTCGTTTGCTTTAGTTTTATGCATTTATAATATTTGATTCAGTAGTATATGGAAATATCACGACTGCGCGCATTAGATGTGCTTAAATTAATTTAATAAAATGGAATGTCATGCGTGTATTTTTGAAGCGTGATAGTCACTTTTTTGGCGGCTGATTTAAACATGGATTTACAACTTTGCCATACCCACAAAAAAGGTTGTTTTCATCGGCGTATGGTAATCGATAAAATGCAAAATGGATAATATAAAAACGTAATTCATTGTGTCATTCAGTTACAGGCTATAGTTTTGCAATTTTCTACTTGGCATTCACATTTCACCTCCCGATGTCATTTAGAGAATTGGAGATTTATTTTGAAGCTCGCATGTAAGTTTCCCTTGCCCGAGTATTAAATTATACCTTAAGAATAACTTCATTATGGCTCATCAACACTAGTACATGTCATATTTATTGTTGGATGTACTTATTTAGACGTACTCTTAGTGTCGCTGTTCACCAGCAAAGGGAAGTCTACGCAGTTCTCCACCCACAAAGGAAATATTGATAATAGGAGTCCGTGGCTTCAACATAAAGAGACTTAGAACCGCAAGGACTGTAGTGCTGTTGTCTTCAAATTTGGATGATCTCGGATATCTTAAAAAGAAATCGGAACGTTTATACAGATTTGTTTATACAGTTACCTTGCGGTTTAATTTAAAATGTATATTAAAGGATTGAATGTTATTAGCCAGGCGTGCGTTTTTATTATTTTCCTCATCGTCGTGCCTATTTTCTCGGGAGATGTGAGCTATTCTGTTCCAGAGGAGATGAAACGAGGAACCGCAATCGGAAATATAGCTAAAGATCTGGGTGTTGATGTCGAAACTATAAGGGCTCGCAAAGCCCGTATTGATACCGAGGGTAGTCGCCGACGATACTGCGACGTTAATCTGAATACTGGCGAATTGGTTGTGTCTGAAAGGATTGACCGTGAGGAGCTGTGCGGTGAGAAGACGACCTGTCATGTGAAATATGCTTTTGTTTTGGAGGATCCTTTGGAGTTACATCATATAATCCTTCAAATTCTGGATATAAATGATAACTCCCCCGGTTTACCAAGGATGTTACACGTCTGGAAATTCGAGAATCTGCTGTTAAAGGTGCGCGCTTTCCGGTGAACGAGGCCCGTGACGCGGATATTGGACAGAACGCGGTTCAAAGCTACACGCTACAAAGGAATGATAATTTTGTTTTGGATGTGCATACCAACAGAGAAGGTAGAAAATACGGAGAGTTGGTACTAGAAAAAGAGCTGGATCGTGAGGAACAACAAGAGGTTTCATTATTACTCACAGCTACTGACGGAGGGACTCCGCAGAAATCTGGTACTGTACTTATACACATCACTGTTCTTGATGCTAATGATAACATCCCTGTGTTTAGCCAGGCAGTTTATACGGCTAGCTTACCAGAAAATTCTCCTTTAGGAGTTGTAGTGCTCACCGTGATCGCCACCGATGCAGATGAGGGACCTAATGGGGAGGTGACGTATGAATTTAGTCATATATCTGAAAAAGCAAAAAGAGCATTTTCTGTTGATCAAAAAACGGGGGAAGTTTCCGTGTCCGGACCAATAGATTACGAGGAAGAGTTCACTTATGAAATGCACCTTGAGGGAAAAGACAGAGCTGGGCTGGCTTCTCAGGCTAAAATAATTATTGAAATTTCTGACGTGAATGATAATTCCCCCGTTATAGCTTTAAAATCTCTGAACAATCCCATCTCGGAAAGCACATTACCTGGCACTGAGGTTGGCATCATTCATGTTCAGGATCTAGATTCAGGGGAAAATCAACAGGTCCGCTGCTCTGTCAAACAAAATGTACCTTTCAAGTTGGTCCCCTCAATCAAAAATTATTACTCACTAGTAACAACTGAGGAACTGGACCGTGAGCTGCTTTCTGAATACAACATGACTATTACAGCTGTGGATGAAGGTTCCCCACCACTTTCTTCCTCAAAAGTTATCAACCTCTCTGTGTCAGATGTGAACGACAATGTGCCCGTATTTGATAAGCAGTCCTACAGCGCATATGTGACTGAAAATAATAAACCTGGATTCTCTGTTATTTCTGTGAGGGCAACAGACCCAGACTGGAGACAGAATGGTACAGTTTTCTATTCTCTGTTGTCCAGTAAGGTCAGTGGTGTTCCAGTATCCTCATTCTTATCAATTAATGGAGACACTGGTGTGATCCACGCCATTAGATCATTTGATTATGAGCAGTTCAGGAGCTTCAAAGTTCAGGTCGTTGCCAGAGACAACGGTGCCCCTCCACTCAGCAGTAATGTGACAGTGAGTGTGTTCATCACAGATGAGAATGATAACTCTCCACAGATACTGTATCCTACTCCTCTGGGGACCTCCCTCATGACAGAGATAGTCCCCAAAGCTTCCTCTGCTGGATCCCTAGTTTCCAAAGTGATCTCTGTGGATGCGGACTCTGGGCAGAATGCATGGCTTTCTTACCATATACTGAAACCCTCTGATCCAGGACTCTTTGCAATTGGTCTGCACAGTGGAGAAATCAGGGTGCAGCGAGACATTGCCGAATCGGATACTATGAAGCAAAGCCTTGTTGTCTTAGTGAAAGACAATGGAGAACCTTCCCTCTCTACATCCTGTTCAATATATTTACTGATTTCTGATAACTTAGCAGATGTTCCAGAGTTGAAAGATGCTTCATATGAGGAGAACAGTTCAAAATTAACAACGTATTTGATCATAGCTTTGGTTTCTGTTACCACCTTCTTCCTGGCATTCATCATTCTAATCATGGCCGTGAGGTTGTGCCGTAGAAGGAAACCCCAGCTGTTGTTTGACAGCGCAGTGGCCATTCCAAGTGCATATTTCCCTCCCAACTATGCTGAAGTGGACGGAGCAGGAACCCTTCGCAGTGCTTACAATTATGACACATATTTAACAACTGGCTCACGCACCAGTGACTTCAAGTTTGTCAACTCTTACAATGACATGACACTGCCTACCCAGCAGACATTGGGAATGAGCCCTGTTGATGCTGATGGAAAGAAAGAGGCTAGTGGGAGTGTATCTGGATGCTCAACTTTGGTAAGTTGGTCTGCACAGAGTTTTGCTGCTTTTCTATGGTGCAGAAACATGCTGGTTTAGCATGACCATGTCATTGAACAATAAATAACTCATTTTTTCTTTTACTGGCCTGTTATTTCAGAGACAGTGTTTTACAGCAAAATAAGCTTTTTTTCATATTTTCATGTGTTGTATGCGCTCATGGGGGCATTGAAATTGAGTCATGTCTCGCATGTTATAACTACAAACTCAATCCACGTTTGCAAGTCTGAAGGTTGTACCTTTACAGTATCATGGACTGTATGCAGTATATTCAGTTCAATCTAGTGTTCATTTAATTACTCTTGTGAGGCTCAATGAGCTATTACAGAGTCCATGTGAGCCCACCTTTGCCAAAGCAGGATGAAATTCACTCCTTCAAGGGTGATTTCATGCTTAGCATTTTATTATGTAATATGCATGAACTCAGATTATTTCATTTATTGTGTACCAGTAATGATGATGATTATGATGATGGTTGACTATGAAAGCGGAGATAGAGCTATTTTTTGATACTTTTTAAAGTCAGAGAGTGTTGCTATTGACTAGCTCAGCAAAGTTAGGCGCATCTCTCCGCCCACCGATGCAATGATTTTCAGAGGAAATAGACGGCCTGTTGCGCAACAGAAAATTGGAATACCACAAGGATATTGTGCTATTTTCTCTCAGTACATTGCTTTCAAGGACTGCGCTACCTTGGAATATGTCTATAGACTGAAGGAGTTCGGGACATTTTGAGAGCTTGTTTTGGAGAACCCTCTGGAATTACATCGTGTGTCGCTTCATATTCAAGATGTTAATGACAATACACCAGCATCCTCATTTTTGTCTATTAATGGAGACACTGGTCTGATCCATGCAGTTAGATCATTTGATTATGAGCAGTTCAGAAGCTTCAAAGTTCAGGTTGTTGCCAGGGACAACGGTTCCCCTCCACTCAGCAGTAATGTGACAGTGAGTGTGCTCATCACAGATGAGAATGATAACTCTCCATAGATACGATATCCTGCTCCTCTGGGGAACTCCCTCATGGCAGAGATTGTCCCCAAATCTGCACAAGCAGGGTCTCTAGTTTCCAAGGTGATTGCAGTGGATGTTGACTCTGGACAGAATGCGTGGCTGACCTTTCAGATCATGAAGTCTACTGATCTGGGACTTTTCACCATTGGTCTCCATAGCGGACAGATCAGGGTGCAGCGGGATATTTCTGAATCTGACTTGATGAAGCAAAATCTTGTTATCTCTGTGAAAGACAATGGACAGCCATCCCTCTCTACAACATGCACTGTATATTTATTGATTTCAGATAACTTGGCAGAAATCCCAGAGCTGAAAAATATGTCATCTGAAGAAAGCAATTCCAAATTAACTTTATATTTGATCATCGCACTGGCCTCTGTGTCGGCATTTTTCCTTTCTTTTCTTATTTTAATTGTGATCGTGAAGTTTTGCAGAAGTAGAAAACCCAGACTGTTGTTTGACGGCGCAGTGGCTATTCCCAGCACTTATTTTCCTCCTAACTATGCGGAGGTGGAAGGCGTTGGAAGAACTTTACGGAGTTCCTACAATTATGACACGTGCTTAACGACTGGCTCGCGAACCAGTGACTTCAAGTTCCTCAGCTCTTACAACGATTCCACGATTTCCGCGGGTCAAACGCTGAGGCGAAGCCCGAATGAAACGACTCTGGATGAAGAGCTCCCGGGCTCTGCATCTGCAAGCTCATCTCTGGTAAAACAGTTTATATTCATTGTAATAAAATTTTTGTCCTGTAACTATGAATCCCAAGTAACCATCAGGTATACAATAGGGTTGGCATTACAATTTACAGGGTTCTGACACATTTTCTGACACACACGTTTCTTTTTGGCATGTAGGAACAATGGGTTTTCGTTGTGCGTAATAGGAAAAAAATGCCATTTGTGGTTGCCTGTAATGACTACTAATATTATATTCTGCCCATTCGTAATAATTTGGGTAATTTCTGCGGAGATGGATGATGTCAACCATTTTATAATTTGAATCACAATACCACTATTGTTTCATATGCTTTCATCGACGAGCAATCGCCTTTCTGCATGCCGTCTTAGGAGAACTAGGATTATTTTGTAAAAGCTAGAATTGCAATATTTCTAACCTAAAATTTCATTCATGTCCATTCCACCCTGCATAACTGTACTGAGTAGCTACTAACGAAAGATGGCAATTTTTTAAGTGTAATTCTCGGTTCTTGCTTGCAATGATTTATAAGATTCACATTTAAAAACTCCCTTAGTAGGCTATATTATTTGGCCTAATAGAAATTCACTGGCCGTTTTTAATTCGTTGCAATATTCGTTTTCTGCAGTTTTTAGAAATAACTCCGAGCGTCGCTGTTCACCAGCTACGGGATGCATGATATTTCTCTCCACCCACTATGATATCCATACACGAGCGGCTCAGTACTGCGCCATAGTCGTGCCGTTCTCGTCGCATATTTTATCTTTAAGTTTTGTGATATTTCTGGACAAATACATTTCGCCTTGAGGAATAATAGGATTTACAGAATAAATTACATCACTGTGGTCTGTGTCTTGGCGTTAAATATGGTCTATAATTTATCTTCTGGGAGCGTCATCTTATTCTGTTTGGTTTTCTTTCTTCATTGTCTGCCTGCTTGCTTTGGAGATGCGAGCTATTCCATCCCGGAGGAGATGAAACGCGGGTCAGTTATTGGAAATATCGCAAAGGAACTGGGTGTGGATGCCAAAAGCCTATCTCTTCGTAAATCTCGAATAGATACTGACGGTAGCAGCCGATGTCATTGCGATATTAATCTTGTCTCTGGCAATTTGATCGTTTCTGATAGAATTGACAGAGAAGCGCTTTGTGGGCAGAAGGCTTCTTGCGTTTTAAAATGCGAGCTAGTGCTGGAGAATCCTTTGGAGTTGCATCGTATATTGCTTCACATTGATGATATCAATGACAACTCACCACAGTTTACCAATGATTTTATCGAATTAGAAATTAGTGAATCTGCTGATAAAGGCGCACGCTTTCCATTAGACGAGGCCCACGACGTGGATGTGGGGCAGAATTCAATTCAAAGCTACACATTACAGAGAAATGATCATTTTATTTTGTCTGTTCACTCTAATTCCGCCGGAGGAAAATACGGGGAGTTGGTACTGGAAAAAGAACTGGATCGAGAGGAACAGCAGGATGTAACATTACTTCTTACTGCTGCTGACGGCGGTACTCCACAGAGATCTGGTACAGTAGTTATACACGTTACTGTGTTGGATGCCAATGATAATATACCCGTGTTTAGCCAAGAAGTGTATAAAGTCAGTCTGCCTGAAAATTCACCTTTAGGCACCCTGGTGACTGCAGTCAGCGCTACTGACGCAGATGATGGACCCAATGGCGACATTACTTATGATTTTGGTCGTGTTTCTGGTGAAATAAAGAAACTATTTTTAATAGACCACAAAACAGGTCAGATTAAAGTAAATGGACAAATAAATTTTGAGGAGGAGGCAAATTATGAAATACGAATTCAAGCTAAAGACGGACCAGGATTAGTTTCTTATTCCACAGTTAACATAGAAATAACTGACATTAATGACAATGCCCCTAAAATATTTGTGAAATCTCTGACTAATCCTATTCCTGAAAATGTGACTCCTGGATCAGAAGTGGGAATCATTAATGTCCAGGATACAGACTCTGGGGCAAATCAAAAAGTGAGCTGCTCTATTCGACAAAATGTTCCATTCAAGTTGCTTCCTTCTATAAAAAATTACTATTCGCTGGTTACCACAGGAAAGCTTGATCGTGAGGTTGTGGCTAAATATAACATTACGATAGTTGCAACTGATGAGGGCTCTCCACCATTGTCATCCTCCGAAACTGTTCAAGTGTCTTTATCTGATGTGAATGACAATCCACCTGTTTTTGATGATAAGTCATACAGCATCTTTTTGGCTGAAAATAACAAACCGGGAACTTCTATTATTTCCGTGAAGGCTAGTGACCCAGACTGGAGACAGAATGGTACAGTTTTCTATTCTCTGTTGTCCAGTGAAGTCAGTGGTGTTCCTGTGTCCTCATTTTTATCCATTAATGGGGACACTGGTGTGTTACACGCTGTTAGATCATTTGATTATGAGCAGTTCAGGAGCTTCAAAGTTCAGGTCATTGCCAGAGACAACGGTTCTCCTCCACTCAGCAGTAATGTGACAGTGAGTGTGTTCATCACAGATGAGAATGATAACTCTCCACAGATACTATATCCTGCTCCTCTGGGGAACTCCTTCATGACAGAGATTGTACCCAAAGCTTCCTCTGCTGGATCCCTGGTTTCCAAAGTGATCGCTGTGGATGCAGACTCTGGACAGAACGCTTGGCTCTCTTATCAGATTGTGAAATCGACAGATCCGGGACTTTTCACAATTGGTCTTCACAATGGAGAGATCAGGGTGCAGCGGGACATTTCTCCATCTGATGCAATGAAACAGAACCTTGTTGTTTCAGTGAGAGATAATGGGAAACCCTCTCTCTCCACAACATGTCCAGTGTATTTGGTAATTTCAGATGACTTGGCAGACATTCCCGAGTTGAAGGACATGTCATATGAAGAGAAAAGTTCCAAATTAACTTCCTATTTGATTATTGCATTGGTGTCCGTTTCCACCTTCTTCCTCACATTCATTATTCTAATCGTGGCCTTGAGGTTTTGCTACAGAAGGAAGCCCAGATTGTTTGACGGTGCTGTGGCCATTCCCAGCGCATATTTCCCTCCCAACTACGCAGATGTGGAGGGGGCAGGAACTCTCCGTGGCTCCTACAATTATGACACTTATTTAACCACGGGTTCGCGGACCAGCGACTTCAAGTTTATGACGTCATACAATGATGCCATAACGCCCTCTGGTCAGACCCTAAATATTGGCCAAAATGAAAATAATTTTGAGAGGGACATCACTGGACCAGGATCCGAATGCTCCACGCTGGTAAATCAATTTTATTTTCCCTTAACCTTTTGCTGCCGATTTGCAAGATCTTAGCCATATTTTATCTCCCACGAATACCTAGTTTGAGTACAATTTGGTTGAGTTTTTCATGGGTGAGAAATCCTCCTGTTGAGGGTCTCAAGTTGAAGCAACTTTTCCCAGACTTCGAGGTGGATTGAGAACAGATTGTGGTGTATTCACAAATAGGGCTTATTTCAAATGATTAAATTTTCAAGTTTTGCTGAAACAATTCAGATATTTAAGGCTAAAATTAATATCAATATTCAAATATTGTCCAAGATGTTTGTGGACGTGTCGTAAGATGTTTTTGGAAGATAATGTATTGTCAGTTTTATGGTTTTAAAGGGAATTTCTCATGGGACTGGCATATCAATCCACGGAAATGCATTGCTAGTATGCCATTTTCATTGCTTTTTAGTGTGGTTGAGCTGTATTTCAGAGAGAGTTGCGTATTTAAATTTCAGTGTGATAGTAAATTGTCATCCAGTCATCTTTAGTGTGTACATATATTGGACTTCACTTTTACATCCTTGTGATCTACAATTTCTCTTGCTCGTATATTGCCCTAACAGTTAACTGTGAACCGTTCCGTAGTTCGCTGTGGATGAATCTCCTCTCACATTGGTTGTTAGGCTTCTGCATGCATTTTACAGTATAAAAAAATACATTTATTGTCGGGTATTATTTAAGATATGAAATTATACGCTGGGGGCTGTATAGTGCCATATTATTTGCGTGATATGACTCAAATCCGAATACAATAATTTTCTAAAACAGATAGGCCTGTCTGTTCAACGATTCCGGTCATCCATTAAGCCTTATGATGAAATATTAAATTCTCGGACTCTTGATTTGCGGCAGGTGATTCCTTTATTTTGCTTGAAACTAGAATTGGGGATTTCCATTGCATTTTTAATAGGTAATTTTATTTATTTATTTATTTTTTCATTTTCCTCGTCGAACTAGTTTTCTAAATGCACTTTTCTTATTGCGCTCTGAGTGTCGCTATTCACCAGCTTAGGGATAACAGAGGAATATCTCCACCCTCTTCTGTAATATTCATAAATCGGAGACGGAAAAAGCCGTCATGTTTTATTCTCGTGTTTTTTTCTTTCGGGGAAACGGGTGGTTATCGTGAACTATAGTTTAAAATATAGAGAGATTATACCTCAATTTCAAATTGCAACATGATCTACAGGAGAATCCATGCATACAGTTGGAGGTACTGTTTCCTTCTGGTTTTTCTATCCATACCATCGTGCTCTGGAGATTTCAGCTATTCCATTCCGGAGGAGTTGAAAAATGGCTATGTTATTGGTAATATAGCGAAGGATCTTGGTGTGGATGTTAAGCAATTGTCTTCCCGCAAAGCTCGTATAGATGCGGAAGCTAGACGTCGACATTATTGCGATATTAATCCGAATTCTGGCGATTTGGTTGTGTCTGAAAGGATTGACAGAGAAGCGCTTTGCGGACAGAAGGCATCATGCGTTTTAAAATTTGAGCTTGTACTGGAGAATCCTCTTGAATTGCATCGTTTAACGCTTCATGTTCAAGATATTAATGACAACTCTCCTCAGTTTGGATCGGATATCATTACTCTTGAAATAACGGAATCTGCGGACAAAGGAGCTCGATTCCTCCTAGATGAGGCCCACGATGCGGATATTGGACAGAACGCGGTCCAAAGCTACTCGTTACAAAGGAATGATCATTTTGTTTTGGATGTTCATACAAACTCAGACGGTGGAAAATACGGTGAATTAGTGTTAAAAAAGGAACTGGATCGCGAGGAAAAGCAAGAGGTAAAGTTACTACTTACTGCTGCCGACGGTGGTACTCCTCAGAAAACTGGTTCTGTAATTGTTCAAATTGCTGTGATGGACGCGAACGATAATATTCCTGTGTTTAGCCAGACCATTTATAAAACGAGTTTGCCTGAAAATTCTTCTCCAGGCTCTGTAGTCGTAACTGTAAGCGCCACTGACGCTGATGAGGGAACATACGGCGAAGTGACGTATGATTTTGGCCGTGCATCCGACGAAGTGAATAAATTGTTTTTGCTTGATCGTAAAACGGGAGAAATAAGATTGAAAGGATCCGTAGATTTTGAAGAAGAGTCAAGTTATGAAATGAGAGTTCAAGCAAAAGATGGTGCTGGTTTGGCTTCCCATACGAAAGTAATTATAGATATAACGGATGTGAACGACAATGCCCCCGAGATATTTCTGAAATCTCTGGCCAGTCCCGTCCCAGAGAACGTGTTACCTGGCGTGGAGGTGGGCATCATTAATGTCCAGGATAAAGATTCGGGTGCAAATCAGCAGGTCCGGTGCTCCATTGAACCAACTGTTCCTTTCAAGTTACTGTCCTCCATCAAAAATTATTATTCACTGGTGACAACAGAGGAGCTTGACCGAGAAGATGTGTCTGATTACAACATAACAATTACAGCCACTGATGAAGGTTCTCCACCATTAGTATCATCAAAAACTGTGCTGTTATCTGTGTCAGACGTGAATGACAATCCGCCTGCATTTAACGCGCATTTGTACAGCGCCTATGTGACAGAAAATAACAAACCTGGCACTCCTGTCATTTCTGTGAGGGCAACAGATCCAGACTGGAGGCAGAACGGTACAGTGCACTATTCTCTTTTGTCGGGGGAAGTGAATGGAGTCCCTGTGTCTTCCTTTCTTTCCATAAATGGAGACACTGGTGTGATCCACTCTGTTAGATCATTTGATTATGAGCAGTTCAGGAGCTTCAAAGTCCAGGTTGTTGCCAGAGACAACGGTTCCCCTCCTCTCAGCAGTAATGTGACAGTGAGTGTGTTCATCACAGATGAGAATGATAACTCTCCGCAGATACTATATCCTGCTCCTCTGGGGAACTCCTTCATGACAGAGATGGTTCCGAAGGCAGCTTCTGCTGGGTCCCTGGTCTCTAAAGTGATCGCTGTGGACGGAGACTCTGGACAGAACGCTTGGCTCTCTTATCAGATTGTGAAATCAACAGACCCGGGACTTTTCACGATTGGTCTTCACAATGGAGAGATCAGGGTACAGCGGGACATTTCTCCATCTGATGCAATGAAACAGAACCTTGTTGTTTCAGTGAGAGATAATGGGAAACCCTCTCTCTCCACAACATGTCCAGTGTATTTGGTAATTTCAGATGACTTGGCAGAAGTTCCTGAGTTGAAAGACATGTCATATGAAGAGAAAAGTTACAACTTAACTTCCTATTTGATTATTGCATTGGTATCCGTTTCCACCTTCTTCCTCGCGTTCATTATTCTAATCATGGCCTTGAGGTTTTGCTACAGAAGGAAGCCCAGATTGTTTGACAGTGCTGTGGCCATTCCCAGCGCATATTTCCCTCCCAACTATGCAGATGTGGAGGGGGCAGGAACTCTCCGTGGCTCCTACAATTATGACACATATTTAACAACGGGATCTCGGACCAGCGACTTCAAGTTTGTCACCTCTTACAGTGATGCCGTTACTCCAGTGGATCATACACTGAGGAAGACTACAGATGAAAGCATTGGTGATATTGGCATCACTGAGGCTGACCCCAAATGTCAGATTCTGGTAAATATATTATTATTTTACTCTGCGGTATAAAATGTCTCGATTGTCATATGCCTTGGCTGTTACATAGTTTTAAAGTAAGTGAAATCATCTGTGAATGCAACTTTATTGTTTGTACGTGTATGTTGGTTTGGTCTTTATATTACTGGTACATTTGAGGTTATTTATTTATTTATTTTTTTAGTGAGGTGATGTAAAATTCACTTCGAAGTGAGAAAGTGAGAGATGTGCTGTTTCTGAAGTGCTGTCTCAGAACATTTTTTGCTTGATTTTTCACAATGACGATTTCATTGTGAGGGGAATGTTTGCCACAACAATAGGTATGGATTCAGTGAAATGCATCATCGCAATTATTGTTTAAGAGCAGATTGTTTGTTTCCTTGTGTCTTATTGGCCCAACTGCGGGGCAAATAGCAGAAGTGCTTCTCTTATCCGTCCCACCGCGGTGTGAATAGCAGAACTGCTTCTCTTGTCGGCCCCGGTTGTAGGACAGATAGCCGATCTCTTTCCCCCAGTTCACCCCGCTGCCGGGCGAATAGCCGCTTCCTTTTATTAAAGCAATTTTTGTTCATTATCCCCCATTTAGTGGAGCTAGAATGTTTGGGACCGATGGCCTCAGTGGTGCTCGTGATCAGTGTGATAGCCTCCTCACTGCTTCCTCTGGGAATGATGAAAGTGATGTTTAAAATATCTAATCTTGATTCTGGGACATTTGATGCCTTTGTAGTTTTTCTTTATTGGTATTGGTTCATATTGGCATCAACACTAGGCATAAGAAAGATGAGACTGCCATTATGGGTCTGAAAATTAAGCAGAAAAAATATTCTAAGACCTGGGCCAGCATTGCACTGCATGATTGCCGTTGCAGACCCTCTTACCCAGAGCAAAATAGAACACAAAGTGCATTTGAAGGAACAAAGGCACTGAGAACCCAGGAGGGAAAGATCATATCAAATGGCAAAAGTGACAATATATTGAAAGGACTATGCTCTGTATAATAGTAGTTCGTAGGTTTATGAAAGTAAATCTAAATAAATAAATCCATTCATTAATTAAAGCATCATCAGGAGGTAATTGGTGGTATACTGAGTTATTAAAAGCAGCTTGGTGAGGTAAGGAAGACCTGTACAGTTGATGATCAATGAATTTTCACAGTGATGAAAAAAAATTCTGAAAAATATTTACGAATTTTCCTTCAGTAGAGATGGTAGCCATGAATGTGTGAGTTCAAATGTCTGCATGAATTTTCGGAGACAGTACTGTGGAGGGTAAATGCATGATGCAAGTCGGTTGTTGGCTGCAAAAACGGGATAGTCAGGTACAGTTTTGCTAAGACGGACCTAAAAGAGCCTGCACAGTTTTTAAAACATGTCTTTTGAAATGATGGCAGCAAGATTGACTTCTCTTTTAGAATGATGGTTAATACAAACTATGGGAGCAAAAGATGAGCCAGCAAACAGTTAAAGCATGTACATGCAGGCAATTATATCCTAAAGCTGCTGACTTCAGCACTGGCCCAGCTCAAAATCATCAGAGAAGATCCTCAGGATTGTGTAGAAATGCGTGGGTGGCAGACTTGAAGCAGTCATTGCGTTCAAAGGATGTGTGAACAGTAGTGAACATATACTTTTATATACATAGTAATGGGGGGTAACATCAAGTAAGCATATCAAAAACATTAATGCAATGTAAATAACACCAGTGATGAGTATAAAAATGGTATGTAAAAAAATCTCTAACATTTTGGTTTGATTATGATTTTTTTTTTAAGTTAAACTATACTGTATGCGGGGTTGCCAATGCTCAGATCTTAACACTCTTGCCAGTGAAATGTCTTTTAGAATTACTGACGGAGATTTAGCTCAATTATTTTGCGAAGTTGGCAGTAACATGTCAGTCGCTACAGCTAATTAATATGAATTGCACAGCATGCATTGGATCGAGATGAGCCCGTGGTATTTCAAGTCACATTGTCAGTATCGTTTTTAAAATGAATGCAAGTTTGAGGCACAAACAGTTTACGCAATTAAATAATGCGTTGCTTTGCAGTTGTACAATAGTACGCACAGTGTCGCAATTCACCAGTTAAGGAACGTTAAATGGACATCCCCACCTACTTATCCAGTATTCAGTTGCAGGATACCGCTTCTGTGTGTCAGAAAACCACCTTCTCCATTTTCCATTTTGTGCTTCTGGTATATGAAATCAGAACGAATCTTGAGCAATCTGGAGACTTACGGTTCTAATTCTGGTTGGGATTTTCAGTGTAAGATTTTAATATGACGCATGAGATATTTTCTGTGAACAGCCAGACGCGCTGCTTGTTTCTCTTTCTTTCATTCCTCGCAGTTAGCCTAGGAGATTTGAGCTACTCCATTCCGGAAGAGATGAGACCCGAATCTATTATTGGGAATGTAGCGAAGGATCTTGGACTGGATGTTAAGCATCTGTTTTCTCGCAAAGCCCGTGTGGATACCAAAGGTGGTCGCCGACGTTATTGCGACATTAACCAGAATTCTGGTAACTTAATTGTTTCCGAGAGGATTGACAGAGAAGCGCTTTGTGGACAAAAGCCTTCGTGCGTTTTGAGTTGTGAGCTCGTGATAGCGAACCCTCTGGAATTGCATCATATTGCGCTTCATGTTCAAGACATTAATGACAACGCACCCCAGTTTGGATCAGAGATAATTACGCTTGAAATAAGGGAATCTGCGGTGAAAGGAGCTCGATTTCTTCTGGATGAGGCCCACGATGCGGATATTGGACCGAACGCGGTCCAAAGCTACACACTGCAAAGGAATGATCATTTTGTTTTAGATGTTCACACAAACTCAGACGGAGGAAAATACGGCGAATTACTGTTGGAAAAGGAATTGGACCGTGAGGAACAACAAGAGATAGCATTGCTACTTACCGCGGCTGACGGAGGGACTCCTCAGAAAACTGGTACTGTAGTTATTCAAATCACGGTGATGGATGCTAATGATAATAGTCCTGTTTTTAGCCAGACTCTGTATAAAGCGAGTTTGCCTGAAAATTCTCCTCCAGGAACTGTAGTCTTAACTGTCAGCGCCACTGACGCTGATGAAGGAACATACGGCGAAGTGACTTATGATTTTAGCCGTGCGTCCGATGAACTGAATAAATTGTTTTCGCTCGATCGTAAAACGGGAGAGATGAAGCTGAAAGGACTCATCGATTTTGAAGAAAAATCTAGTTATGAAATGCGATTACAAGCAAAAGATGGTGCAGGCTTGGCCTCTCATGCTAAAGTAATTGTAGAGATCACTGATATGAATGACAATGCCCCTGAGATATTTATTGAATCTCTGCGGAATCACATTCCTGAGAATGCTGGATCTGGTACAGAGGTTGGCATCATTAATGTCCAGGATAAAGATTCTGAACAAAATCAACATATCCACTGTTCAATTCAAACAAATGTTCCTTTCAAGCTACTTTCATCCATAAAAAATTACTACTCACTAGTAACAAAGGAAAATCTTGATCGCGAAATCATGTCAGTTTACAACATAACTATTATAGCTTCTGATGGAGGTTCTCCACCATTATCCTCCTCCAAGAGTCTGCAGTTATCCATATCAGATGTTAATGACAATCCGCCAAGTTTTGAAGAACAGTCCTACAGCGCCTTTTTACCTGAAAACAACAACCCTGGCACTTCTGTAATTTCTGTAAAGGCAACAGACCCAGATTTGAGGCAGAACGGTACAGTCATCTATTCCATGCTGTCTGATGAAGTCAATGGAATCCCTGTATCTTCATTTCTTTCCATTAATGGAGAAACTGGGGTGATCCATGCTGTTCGATCATTTGACTATGAAAAGTTCAGAAGCTTCAAAATGCATGTTGTTGCCAGAGACAATGGTTCCCCTCCACTCAGCAGTAATGTGACTGTGAGTGTGTTTATTACAGATGTGAATGATAACCCTCCGCAGATATTATACCCTACTCCCCTGGGGAACTCATTCATGACAGAGATGGTACCCAAAACCGCTCATGGGGGCTCCCTTGTTTCCAAAGTGATTGCTGTGGATGCTGACTCTGGACAAAACGCATGGCTGTCTTATCAGATCCTGATATCTACTGACCCAGGACTTTTTATAATTGGACTCCATAATGGCGAGATCAGAGCGCAGCGGGATATTTCTGAATCGGACATCATGAAACAGAACCTCGTCATCTCAGTTACGGATAACGGACGTCCCCCTCAATCGACAACATGCACCGTGCATTTATTCATTTCGGATAACTTGGCAGACGTTCAAGAGTTGAAGGAAATGTCATATGAGGGAGACGACTCCAAATTAACTACATATTTGATCATAGCACTTGTTTCTGTCTCCACGTTTTTCCTTACTTTCATCATCCTTATTGTCTCCGTGAAATTTTGCTGTAGAAGAAAGCCGAATCTATTGTTTGACGGCGCAGTGGCCATTCCCAGCGCATATTTACCTCCCAATTACGCAGAAGTAGGAGGAGCAGGAACCCTGCCTAGCACATACAATTATGACAGGTACTTAACGACTGGTTCACGTACGAGTGATTTCAAGTTCATCAGCTCTTACAATGATGCGACAATTTCGTCCGACAAGACCCTTAGACGGAGTCCCTATGAAAGTGTGGGGAAAACTAACCTCCCTGAAGCTGAATCGTCATACACGACTCTGGTAAACAACGTTCAATTTTTTTGTTCGAAAATACTTCTCTGGTTTAATAATCAATTATTCATGTACAAAGGTGAGAATTCATCACTATCACTATCTTTACTGTGCGCTCCGATAATCTGGGATAAATATTTGACTGAAGTTAAGGCAATGCCCTGGGTGTAATTTAATGTGTAAATGTTTACAAGGGGATATACAATGGCTGTTAATCTTGTGAAACATCTGCCTCATCACTGTTGAGGTGTTGTCATGCGGAATTTCGTGCATTGAAGACGGATGTCACCGGTTGTTAGCTTTCATCTTCTATCATTTATTTAATTGAAGGACATACTAGTCACCTGCATAAATTACGTTGATGTTAAATCGGTAGTGGTTGCGTAATATTACTGAAGTGAGTTCCGAGTTGGCATGTTCTTTATGAAAATACCCTATAGTTATTTCTTAGTAATACTATAGTTTTTGGCATAACTATAGTATTACTATAGTTTGCATAAAATAACTAGAGTTATACTATAGCCATCATATTATAACTATAGTATTACCACAGTCAACAGTACCATCAGTACCATGATATTACTATATTCCACGCAACTGTATTGCTGTTGTTTGAATAACTATAGTATCACTATAGTAATACTACACTATGCTGGCGAAAATACCATCCATTTACTATATGATAACTACAGCCTGGAACTATAGTCATTTTTCATAAGGGGTGTGCGCGCTTTCTGTACAGTGTTATTACGGCTGTTATATTCCAATACGTAATATTAAGGCCATATGAAATATTTTGATAAAGCTGACCTGCAATGACATAATTGAGGAACTAGACTTTTAAAACAGGCGTATTTTTCAATAACCTACGGATATGTTTATTTTTATTTTTATTTATTTATTTATTTTTAGCACGACAGCACAGTACTGTCGACTCGATAAGGACAGACTAAATAAGTTCTGGGTTGGCATTTGCTTACGTAGCAGTGTGATAAATGCCGCTGTATTCCGGTCGATAACAGGGGCTTTACAAAACAAACAAATGATGCTTAATACTTAATTTCGCCGCAAGTCCTTGAGGAAATACACAATTAAATGACAGCATTGCACCTTTATTTATTTATTTTATTGTTTATTTGATGTGGACATCACAATTACATTGGACAAACTAGATGCATTGTTTGAGTGTTTTAGCGCATGTGCTAATTTGCAACATTTGTCCACAGGAGGCTTTTGGAATGATAGAAATAATAAAAGTAATAAGAAAGGAAAGAGAAAAAAAGAAAAAAAGAAATGCGGTGTACAATAACATTACAACAGTAAAAGAGAGGCAGTTTTCCAGATTAAATACATACATAAACTACAAAGCAAAGGCAACATGGTCAAGCAATCAACCAGTTAAAACTATTCATGTGAGCACTGTTGTTTGATTTTAGCCATTGTTTGAGTCCTTTGTTAAAAGCATTACTGTTGGTCTCTAGTTTTAGATTAGTGGGTAGAGAGTTCCAAAGTTTTGCCCCCTTTACAGAAAGAGCAGACTGACTGAATGAAGTCTTATATCTTGGGACAAGACAGTCACCACTGGTGGAGGCTCGTGTGGCCGCTCTGTGAGAGCTCTGACGCCTGGTGGCCAATTCAGTGAACAGTAGTGACACATGATTATTTAGACATTTAAAAAACCGTTTAAGAGTACTGAAATTCATAAAATTTTCAAAGGTGAGAAGGTTGTGTTTTCTTAAAATGCGGCAGTGACGCCATCTCATTGGTTTCCGGTCCCTGAGTTTTATTGCCTGCTTGTATATTGAGATTATAGGTTTTAATGTGGTTGAAGAAGCTTGTGACCATGATGTGATGCAATATGACAGATGAGAAAAAATCATTGCATGCATGTACAGATTTGCAGCTTAATGTGACAGGTTCCTTCTAATAAAAGGAAAGCAGTTAAGATTTGGTCTAACCTTATTGCAGATGTACTTAACCTGACTATCAAACTTTAAGTTCTTGTCCAAGATGATGCCTAGGTACTTGACTTCATTCACTTCATCAATGATTTCCTTCTTAATCCTAACCTCAAATACATCATGTGCGGGCCTATTATGCATGGAGAAGCACATGGATACAGTGTTTTTTACATTAAGAGTTAGATGGGATAACTCGAGCCATTCAGAGATGTTCAATAAAGCCTGCGTCAGATGCTCACCTGCCAGGCTGGGTGTTTTAGTGGACACATGGATGACTGTGTCATCAGCGTACATCTGGCAGTTGACATCTGGACAGCAGCTTGGTAGGTCGTTAATATACAGTGTGAACAACAATCGACCAAGAACAGACCCTTGCGGTACTCCCATGCTGTTTGCATTCATATGTGACTTCACCCCATTGACCCTGACGCATTGCTGTCTCCTCCCCCAGGTATGATTTGAACCAATTCAGAGCTGCAGGTGACATTTTGAATTGATTTAGTTCATTGAGTAAGATACTGTGGTTAACAGTGTCAAAGGCCTTTTTTAGATCCAAGAACACTGCCCCTACAACTTTTCCTTTATCCAGAGAGGCTTTGATCTTCTCAAGCAGATAACAGTTTGCTGTTTCTGTGGAATATTTTTGTCTAAATCCAAACTGCTGTGGATGAAGCAGTTGGTTAGACTCTAACCCCCGAATTCATAAAGGGTGTTTTTCCCTTGATCACGGTTAACTTGGCTAAACAGTGTATAAACAGGTGATGATCGAGCGGACAAATTTAGGCCCGAATTCATAAAGAGAGATCAGATCAGCTGCTGTTTATCCAACGTACATGGTTAGTCACACCTGTCTAAGTAATAAAATAAATTCTAATCGTCCCATGGGGCTTGTTTATCTCGTGTACAAGCTGCCAATTCTCTGTTGGCTTGCTTGTGTGGCTGGACGTATGACCATGGATCTCTTGCGCATAATTGAAATAGCACGGGAAGAGATGGCTGACCAAAGGCAAGGTGCCGAATTGAGGGTTTTCAAAGACAGGACGAATCCTTTCGAAGAGTATAGCGACATGAAATTTGTCAAGCGATACAGAATTTCCAAAGAATCATACCGTTATATTCTAGACCTAATCGAAGCAGATATTGACCATCCCACAAGACGAAACTATGCCCTTCTTCCAGTATACCAACTGTGTATTGCCCTGCGCTTTTATGCATGTGGTGCATTCCAAATGGTTGTTGGTGACACGTGTGGTGTATCACAGGCTACCTGCTGTCGAGTAGTTTGTTGTGTTACCGAGGCAATATGTGCCAGGAAAAACCACTTCATATCATGCAGAGTGTCACATGACACCACTACACATCGGCTAAGCGGGGACTTGTACACGGGTGGGTAAACACCCGATTATGTTCTACCTGAATTGCGCTAGTCACAGGAGTTTATCCACACGCGTACTTCTCTGTTTTAGCCACCGTACAGTAGTTGTACTTGACTAAAATAATCGGGTGATCATCACCCTTTATGAGTTCGGGCATAAATGTTCCATTAATTGTTCAGCTACGATCTTCTCCGGAACTTTTGAGACTACAGGGAGGATGGCAATGGGCCTGTAATTACGTGCTAAGTCTTTGTCTCCTGATTTATAAACTGGGGTAATTATTGCCGTTTTCCAGCTCTCTGGGAAGATTTTTGTTTGTATTGACAGTTTACTAAATAAGTAATTGGGTCCAACAGACAGCTCAGATATTTCTTGATAAATTCAGCATTTAAGTTATGGATATCCTTAGACATGGTGTTCCTCATGTTTGCAATCACTTTTTTGACTTTATCATGGGATACCTCTTTTATATAATAGGAGTCTGTGTGAACATGGTCAAATTCTTCAGGAGATGACTCAGTAGATTTAAAATTTATTGCCAATTCTTGTACAGACTCAATAAAAAAAACTATTAAAACCATTTGCAATAGACTCATTACTATCAATAATTTTATCACAAACTTTGAGGCAGTTTATTTTAGGGTCCGTTTGCTTACTTGAGTTAGTTAGTCTATTTATATGTTGCTACAGTTTAGAACTGTTGCCACTGGCCTCTTCAATGAGTTTGGTGAAATGATTAGTCTTGGCTTTCCGCAGCTCAGACACCACTTTGTTCCTTAAGCCAGTAAAAATAAGGCGGTCAATATTTGTTTTAGTTATTAAAGACCTTTTAAGAGCAAGATCTCGCTCTTTAATGATCTGAAGGATGCACCGGACATTCATTCTAAGTAAACTAGCAGCTGTTTACCCCCTCGATTCTGGAAGATGGAGTATTGTTGTCCGCTCTGCCGTTCGTCCGTCTGCTTGTCTGTCTTCCCTTTGCGTGTTACCGGTCTAGCTGTTGCACTGTTGAAGGGACAGCCCTGAAATTTAAAGAGGTCATTCATAGGCTATCGGGGGTCTCTAGAGGCCTATTTAATGTCAAGGTCATAGCTCCCACTTTGACCAAATTTTAATGCACGCCGAGGAGGTGTATAGCGCCGAGCGCAATCTTGTATTATACTTCACTACAATGCACAGCACCAGTCCGAGATTGCAAACCTCCGCCAAGGCTTACAACCCCCCATTTGTCAGCACCATCAGTTTGTGATATTTTCTTGGCATCACTGAGATAATGCTCCCCCTCCCATTCATTAAATAATTTCTAATCATTATGTATTTCTGAAAATGTGACTCAAAATATCTGGTGTTTCCTCATCTCACGATGGGGAGGCATCTTCAAAAAAAAAAAAAAAAAAAATCCTGGATTCAAATCCGGATCCGGATCACTCTCAAAATCTAATCACCTATAAGTCGGGCCAAGATCCACCTCTGGTATACGCAAAACCGTCGATCACATAACCTCCTTGGTGGACGTAGTAATAACTAACTGCCTCTGCTGAGCACTATTAGCAGATTTACTGACCAGTTAGTCGTCACATATTTTATAAATTCTTACGATTTTGTTCGTTTCAGCAATTTCCCTCGTCCATCTGGTTGCAGGGGGCCTCTACTGTTCATTAGCGCAATATTTCCATTTTCAAGATGGAGATAAATTCTGTTTCATCAATGAAATATTTATCTTACTTCAATAATTCCATCTAACATACTGATAAAAAAAAAAATATCAGATGGCTGGATGTTTTTTTTTTTTTTTCCTCGTGTTACCTAATTTTTTAGTCTTCCCTGACATGGATTTACTAGACCAGGGGTCACCAACTCCGTTCCTGGAGGGCTACCATCCTGTAGGTTTCTGCTCTGCCTCCTCTTTGGCACACCTGATTCAAATAATTAGCCACTCAATTGCCAAGCCTAGTGATCTTGTTAATTAGCTAATTAGTTGAATCAGGTGTGCTGAATAGGAGGTAGAACAGAAACCTACAGGATGGTAGCCCTCCAGGGACGGAGTTGGTGACCCCTGTACTAGACAATGCCATATTACTACTTAAAGACCAATTGCCTCGTTAATTTCTACGATTTATAACAGTTTTTTTTTTGTTGTTGTTGAATTTAATCTGCAGTTTTCGAAATTTTCTGAGTGTCGCTATTCACCCGCTAAGGCTCAACAGATTTGCCTCTCCTCCCACTGGGGTAATGGGAGACCGTATTGTACCGCAGAAAACATCATATCATCATATGTTTATAGGGAACCTGGATCTCTGTGAATGTACCGCTTTTTTTTTTGCTCTAAATATCGGAACTACTGTGAGAATTTTTACTCTGATTTTAAGATGATCTGGACTGAATTCATCGGCAGTAACATCGGGTGCTGCTTATTTTTCTTTCTTCTCTTCCTGCCTGCTTCATTTGGAGATGTTAGCTATTCAGTTCATGAGGAGATGAAACACGGATCTGTTATTGGAAATATTGCAAAGGACCTTGGTGTGGATGTTACAGCCCTGTCTGCTCGCAAAGCGCGTCTAGATACCTATGGTAGCCATCGACGTTTTTGTGATATTAATCTTAATACTGGTGATTTCTCTGTGTCTGCCAGGATTGACAGAGAAGAGCTATGCGGTGAGAAAGTTTCCTGTCCTCTTATCTATGAGCTGATTTTAGAGGACCCTTTGGCGATGCATCGTATTAATCTACAAATTCAGGATATTAATGATAACTCACCTACGTTTACTCGAGAATTCATCAAGCTAGAAATAAGTGAATCGGCCGTGAAAGGAGCTCGATATCCTTTAGATGAGGCTCATGATGCGGATATAGGGCAGAACGCGGTTCAGAGCTACACGCTACAAAGAAACGACCACTTTGTTCTAGCTCTTCGTACGAACACAGACGGAGGAAAATACGGAGAATTGGTATTGGAGAAAGAGTTGGATCGAGAAGAACAGCAGGAGCTCACATTATTACTTACAGCGATTGATGGAGGTATCCCGCAAAGGTCTGGTACTGTAGTTGTACATATCACTGTGCTAGATGCTAATGATAATATCCCCGTATTTAGCCAGGCTGTGTACATAGTCAGTCTGCCTGAAAATTCCCCCCTAGATTCTGTTGTACTTGCAGTCAGCGCCGCTGATGCAGATGAGGGAGCCAACGGTGAAGTGACATATGATTTTAGCCGTATATCTGATAAAACTAAAAAAATGTTTTCTATTGATCACAAAACCGGAGAAATCCGGGTCTCTGGGAATATTGATTTCGAAGAAGAGTCTGTTTACGAAATGCGTATCGAAGGGAAAGATGGGGCTGGACTTGCATCTCACGCGAAGGTCGTTATAGAAATTACTGATATGAATGACAACGCCCCGGTGATACTTGTGAAGTCTCTTAAAAATCCCATCTCTGAAAGCGCAATATCTGGCACAGAGGTGGGCATCATCAATGTTCTGGACAAAGATTCAGGGGGGAATCGACAGGTCCACTGCTCCATTCAACAAAATGTTCCTTTTAAATTAATTCCGTCCATTAAAAATTATTACTCACTGTTGACGACAAGCGAACTGGACCGTGAACTAGTGTCTAATTACAACATGACAATCATAGCCACAGATGAAGGCTCACCGCCACTGTCCTCCTCAACAATTGTTCAGTTGTCCGTTTCCGATGTGAATGACAACTCGCCTGTATTTGATGAGCAGTCTTACAGCGTCTATCTGACGGAAAATAACAAACCTGGCACTTCTGTTCTGTCTGTGCGAGCGAAGGACTTGGACTGCAGACAAAATGGCACGGTTTTCTATTCGCTCCTGTCAAGTGAGATCAACGGTGTTCCGGTGTCCTCGTTTTTGACCATTAACGCGGATACGGGAGTGATCCACGCTGTCAGATCATTCGATTATGAGCAATTCAGTAGCTTCAAGGTTCAGGTCGTTGCCAGAGACAATGGTTCCCCTCCACTCAGCAGTAATGTGACTGTGAGTGTGTTCATCACAGATGAGAATGATAACTCACCACAGATATTATACCCTGCTCCAACTGGGAACTCTATAATGACTGAGGTGATTCCCAAAGCTTCTCAAGCCAGTTCCTTGGTTTCCAAGGTAATCGCAGTGGATGCAGACTCGGGACAGAATGCTTGGCTGTCTTATGCTATTGTGAAGTCCACCGATCCGGGACTTTTCTCCATTGGTCGTCACAGTGGAGAGATCAAGACGCAAAGAGACATTTCTGAATCTGACGCCCAGAAGCAGAATCTTGTCATTACCGTGAAGGATAACGGAAAGCCATCTCTTAGTTCATCTTGTTCAGTTTATTTATTGATATCCGATAATTTGGCGGACGTTCCCGAACTGAAGGACATGTACAAAGAGGAGAACAATTCTAATCTCACTTATTATTTGATCATCGCACTGGTCTCCGTTTCCACGTTCTTCGCAACTTTCATTATTCTTGTAGTCACCGTAAGGTTTTGCAGTAGGAGGAAGCCCAGACTTTTATTTGACAGTGCTGTTGCCATTCCAAGTGCTTACTTCCCCGCTGAGGTGGATGCAACAGGAACTCTCCGCAGTTCTTACAATTATGACACCTATTTAACAACAGGCTCACGCACAAGCGACTTCAAGCTCGTTCGGTCTTTAAAAGACGTCACTCTTCCTTCTGATCAAACTTGGAAGAAACCCAATGAGACAACTGACGGCACAGAGGATGGATACAGTCGCGCAACTCTGGTAAAACTTTATTTTGATTTTGTATTGGGTGCTTGTACCAGCCTCTCTGTAGAGATCAGTGCAGTTATATTTGCCTATTTGGTGTACTTTGACTGTTCTATTTGTAATTTTTAGTTTAATGTGGCTGTGGTTGCAGTTTGCTCCAACAGTTTTTGACCCGGTTTCGCATCCTTGGTGCTAAATTGTCTTAGCGAATTGTGTCAACTAAACTGTCTTATTTAGTTGACAATTAGGCCTAATGTTTTATTAAATCTCTCGTGCATTTAGAATGCACCTGTGTTGTGCTCTGAAATTGACCTTTGGTCCTACTCTGTGAGGAGTTGGGGGTGCAGTGGTTATTGGGTAGCTGCTGATTTCTGTATCACTGAAATATAAAGCCTTTGAGGAAGTCTTATTAGATTAACAAAATTAGCGAGGATTGACAGTAGTAGTCTGTGGTACTTTATGAATGCATAGGCTTGGGACAAAAAAGCTGCTTTGAAGTAGGAAATGATGTGTGGCTATTCTAGCAGTGAAACATTTTTTAGACATACGTTTTCATAGTTTTAATTGCAAATACTGACAAGGTAACTGGTTTCACCTTTTAGAAAATTAACGCATGTGCTCTCATATAGACAAAATTGCATACTGAATAACACTATCAATGATGGATGTCTTTGTTTGTGCCATGTTCTGGGTAATTACTCGATTATGATTGGCTGTGCATTATTTCCAGATATATGGACACCCATATTTCCAGTGAAACTGTCTGTTCATCGTCCTAAGTTGATGCACTGGCTACATAGCCATCAGCCTGGAACCATAGCAACAGGGAAGCAGTCAAAACCGTGTGCAGTTAATTGCAAGAAGATAACAAGTTGTCCCGAAGATGAGCAGTGCCCATTATGGCCAGCCCCCAACAGTCGGGCACACTCCTTGAAACGCCGCTATGCTGGATTCGCCAATATCCTTATCAAATTTCATAATATGTAGAAATGCCGAATATAATTTTAAATGAGACCGCTGGCTTACTGTGGCATATAGAACAAGTTTTCCTGCTGTGGGTGTTTGCTTTGTCTGATGCAAATTTAAAGTTGATTTAGTTTTTTGTACTGTTGCTATATTATTTCAGTTTACGCCAATCTGTGGAGCGGTTCTCGTTGTTTACATGATTCTTTGTGGTAAAACACAAGTCATTTTCTCGTGGAAATTATATTTACTGTGTGTCTACAGTACGCTATCTTACCGACTTTTAACCTAGCTAGCATGACGTTCGCCTTCTCATAAGTGAGCCAAAGGGTTCTTTGAGCTGAGCAGACTGGTTTATCACCAGTTAAAAGGGAAGCGGAGTTATGGCTGACGAAGACTTCAGATTTTGTTTGCTAAACGCAGGGAAATATAAATCAGTGGTCTTATTTTTTCCTTTGGCAAGTGACCATGGTATGAGCGGGATAATGCCCTTCGAGGTGTCCATCATCTGGATTAATGGACCCCGCGGAGGGAACCGTCTGGCGCGCTGCCTCCAAATCGTCTATTAATTGCAAATAATGGACAGCTAGTCGGGAAATATCCCTTATACATGTTTCGCACTTCATGGTACACTGAAGAAACTGGGACTTAGGGTCAAAGTAAAAATATTGCATCATTCGAAAAATCTAATTGCTAGTTTTTAGGTGCGAATTTGAAATTTAAGCAAATCAACATTATTAGAAAATTAAGAGAAAACGATTTCATTCGATAAGTTGAAGTAGAATTGCCTCTTCATATGCATGGCGGCTCATGTTCCCCTTTTTTAAGTTTAGACACTGGTTTTTGAGTCTTCAGGACTATTAAAACATGAACAGGACATGATTGTTTCAATAAGAGCAATACACCAGTGTGATTTGTTGGAGGGCTTGGAAAATGCTTGCGTTGAAATTGTGATTTAAAAGAATTAACTCAAGATGTCGCTGTTCACCACCGTGTACAGGTTATATATGCGCCTCCTTCCTCATTTAATATTTTTCGGATGCAGTTGGTCTGCTGCCACACCAAACCCATACTTACGCACCAAAAGACTGTGTGAGGTGTCTGAGATAAAGAGAATTTCTGCATTGGAATGGGACCATTCACTCACTTGGAGAAAATGGATCTCGGAGGCTTTTCTGTCACCAGAGCGGATTACTGTTGGTTTTTATTTGTTTTAATTATTCCGGCTTCGATGGGCGACCTGAGCTATTCTGTTCCCGAGGAGCTGAAGCGCGGATCTATCATTGGGAATATTGCAAATGATCTCAGAGTGGATTTTAACAGTCTCTTGGTCCGCAAGGCCCGTTTAAACGCTGAAGGGAGTAGCAAGCGCTATTGTGAACTCAGTCTGAATACTGGGGATTTGATTGTCTCTGAAAGAATCGACAGAGAACAGCTTTGCGGTCAGAAGGCTGTTTGTACATTAAAATACGAGCTCATGCTTGAAAGTCCATTCGATTTGCACCGTGTAATTGTGCAGGTTCTGGATATAAATGACAACGCGCCGCGGTTTCCAAAGGATATTATCCGTCTGGAAATTCAAGAATCTGCGAATAAAGGCGCTCGTTTTCCTGTTAATGAGGCGCATGATGCAGATATTGGACTGAACGCGGTACAAAGCTACGCACTACAAAGGGATGATCATTTTGCTCTGGCTGTTCAGACGAATGCAGATGGTGGAAAATACGGTGAGTTAGTCTTAGAAAAAGAGCTGGATCGCGAAGAACAACAAGAGATTACATTATTACTTACTGCTGCCGACGGAGGGACTCCACAGAAATCTGGCACTGTAGTTATTCAAGTCACTGTCCTGGATCACAATGATAATAGACCAGTGTTTACCCATGCCGTTTATAAAGTCAGCCTTCCTGAGAATTCTCCTGTAGGCACTTCAGTGGTTACAGTCAGCGCCAGTGATGCTGATGAGGGAGCCAATGGCGAAGTGACGTATGAATTTAGTCGTATTACTGACACAGGAAATAATCTATTTAGTCTTGATCTCAAAACCGGGGAAATAAGAGTAGCAGGAGCCATTGATTTTGAGGAGGAGTCCAGTCATGAAATGCGCATTGAAGGGAAAGATGGAGCTGGACTTGCTTCGCAGACCAAAGTGATTGTCGACATCACTGACGTGAACGACAACGCACCGGTTATCTTTGTCGCGTCACTGATAAAAACATTGCCCGAGAGCGCGCCTCCTGGGACAGAGATTGGCATAATTAATGTTCAGGACCTTGATTCAGAAAGGAATAACGAAGTTCGGTGTTCTGTTCAAGGACATGTACCTTTTAAATTGATACCTTCTGTCCAAAACTATTATTCAGTTGTAACCACTAGTGCTTTGGACCGGGAACTCCAGTCAGAATACAATATTTCACTCACTGCCTCAGATGAAGGCTCCCCGCCCCTGTCCACCTTTAAAACACTGCATGTATCCATATCGGATGTGAATGACAATCCACCTGCATTTGATGAGCCTTCTTACAGCACCTATGTGGCTGAAAATAACAAACCAGGCACCTCTGTCATTTCAGTTATGGCGACAGACCCAGACTGGAAACAGAATGGTACAGTTTTATATTCTCTGTTACCCAGTGAAGTCAGTGGTGTTCCTGTGTCCTCATTTTTATCCATTAATGGAGACACGGGGGTGATCCATGCTTTGAGATCATTCGATTATGAACAAATTAGAAGCTTTAAAGTGGGGGTTGTTGCCAGAGACAACGGTTCCCCTCCACTCAGCAGTAATGTGACGGTGAGTGTGTTCATAACAGATGAGAATGATAACTCTCCACAGATACTATATCCTGCTCCTCTGGGAAACTCCTTCATGACAGAGATTGTCCCTAAAACTGCACATGCAGGCTCTCTAGTTTCCAAGGTGATCGCAGTGGATGCAGACTCTGGACAGAATGCCTGGGTGTCCTATCAGATCCTGAAAATTACTGATCCAGGACTTTTCACCATTGGTCTCCATAATGGAGAGATCAGAGTGCAGCGGGACATTTCTGAATCTGATACCATGAAGCAGAACCTTGTTGTATCGGCGAAAGATAATGGACAGCCATCCCTCTCAACAACCTGCACAGTATATTTACTGATTTCTGACAATTTAGCTGAAATTCCAGAGGTGAAAGATATGTCACTTCAGGATGACAATTCCAGACTAACTTCATATCTGATCATTGCGCTGGTGTCTGTTTCCACCTTCTTTCTGATGTTTATTGTCCTCATTGTGGTTGTCAAGTTCTGCCACAGAAGAAAGCCCAGGCTGTTGTTTGACGGTGCAGTGGCCATTCCTGGTGCATATTTCCCTCCCAACTACGCGGATGTGGAGGGAACAGGAACACTTCGCAGCTCTTATAATTATGACACTTACTTAACGACTGGCTCACGCACAAGCGACTTCAAGTTTGTTCGGTCATTTAATGACGGCACGCTGCCCGCTGATCAGACACTGAAGAGGAGCCCACTTGAGAGCAATGAGCAGGGTCAGACTACAGGGGATGGATCACTGTTCTCCACATTGGTAAATAAAGCTTTGTTTTTTTATTTCCAGCTTAATATAATGTTTCCGTCGGTTATTGAGTTTGAGCAAATGGAATGGACTTAAGCCTACTGCACCTGCCACATATTACGTTTGTGAGGTTATTGTTATTAACCTGTTGCTCCATAAATGAAGGATTTTGGTACTTTTTTGTATGCCCTCTTCCAAGTGACTGATATACGAAAATGACTTTTTTGCTCTTTATACATCAAATGACAAAAAATAATTTCGCCACCTTCTTTTTGACTGTTAGCTGTGCTTTGGGTGTGCCGTCTACTGTTGCCATGCTATTTCTCTCCATAAGTTTGTACTTTGGTCTTGCAAAGTCCATGATCATATCTACTGTATTATTTGACTTTCATACTCAGACTTTAACCCACTGCATGTGTTTGTAAGAGTCCATTGTTCTTTTTATTTCTTTCACTCAGGAAATGTCCGCACTGTTCTAAACTGGCACCTTATTTACCAGTTATTTTAACTGTAATTTTACAATCAGTTTATAACAAAGGTTTCGTGTTTGTTAACTGTAAACCACAGTTTTATGCACGCAGTACTGTACTGACAGCTAAAATAACAAGGAGACAATGCATTCATTTAACTGTTAAATTCAGTCAATTTATAACAGTTCAAAGAGCGCTTGCATGAGGGTTCGTATTTTGCTTTGTTGTGTCATCTGGCAGCATGGATATTAATGAAGAATTACAATGCTTGGTCTGCTTTTCAGGGGAACATCCCCACCATTTCCCTGGGCATGCGTAATGAGTCTTACTTACTGCTTGCAATGCATTTGGTATTTTTAGTATAATTTGGTAGATGCCCAGGACTCATTACGCTTGATTTGGGAACCACTTTTTTGGTGTATTTTTTTTGGAATGCTACAATGTACACTTTATCCGAAGAGCAAAGGTTTGGTGCAGTAAAGTACCTGCTTCCAAAGTGTCAGCATTTACTGACGCTCAGTTGTTTAGTTTTACAGGGGAACCTATGACTTAATGGGGAACCGTGCTAATAAGAGTTGGCCATGTAATTGCCCTCCAGTATTTTATGATGGTTTCTTGTATTAATGCAACTATGATGGTTTGCATTACAGTCCGGTGTACATCCTAATTTATAGGCCCAACTTGGATATGGTGCTTGTGATAATCCTAAAGGTATATATTTCTGTTTGTTAGTGCTGTTAGTTTTGATCAGATTAAGATATTTTCAATGGGAAGAGTGACAGTTTGTGAATGCTGCCTGTATGTGTTAACAAACTGGATGTGATACATTATTTTTATTCATTTCTTTTGAAGTCAGATACAATAGTTAAGCAGTCTTGTTTTGGCATTTTGATGGATAATACGTTGACAAAATGCGATTTACAATATGGCTTTAATTTTGACGTGTTAAATAGTCAGTCATTAAGCACCTATGCAAGTTATTCAAAGCTAGATTGTTGTAATGACACAGTTTCAAAAGGTCCACATAGTTTATGTTTAAATTGCAGGAGCGTCAGTCACAAAAATGGCAAAGTTGTTTAAGGTGGCATGAGGAACTGTGTTCAAAATTATTACAATGTATACCAAACATGAAAAATAATGCAGCTCAAAAAAAAGTATGGAATTGCGGAAGCATAGATGAAATTTGGTGTATTTGACTCATTTTGATGTGGTTTTCAGAGGTTTTCTCTTTCAATTTCAACACAGTGTTGGTGTATGGCAGTCAAAAAAAGGTTCTTGGTCTTAACCTTCTGTACTCTGATTAGCCATTTAAAGACTCTGTATATTTTTTTCCTCACTGTTTTTGGTTGTATTATCCCTCACTCATTCAAGTGAGTTAAGTTTAACAAGCCTTAGGAATTATCGGACGTACTTGGTTTGGTAGTCCTTCTATGCTATTTTCTGTCTCCTAAACCTTCAGAATAGGCTGATCAGGCCTGACTCATCAGATCTTTGCTTTTGTTGCTAATCTATGCCTGTTGTTACCACCTGCTGTGACTTTTGAGCCCCGGACGGATGCTTGCTGACTTGCCTATCTTTTGAGTGCTCCAATGCTTTTCTTGGACAAAATAGGGACTAAGTGGCTGCAATTTATCATACTTTATAGTTCATAATATATTGAATCTATGTTTTATGCAATGTGCTCATATGCTTTGATGAACACATTTAACAATGGCTTAAAGCCATTTGTTGAATGTGAAAGACTGCTGTGCCCTTATCTTTACTTATTTTAGGTTATAGTTGTGCTGGAAATGTTGTTGCCTATGCTCCTGTCTAACGGCTCCTTTTAAAACTGTGTAGATGTACAATCATTATATTGACATATTTTAACGAGTCTCTATTTTCGGAGTAATCACAATGAAATGCCTTATCATCTGCTTAATTGGAGTAGAGCAGCTATTTAGTTTCATTCCAATCATATATTCATAAATGATGTATTTTTTACAGATGAAAAGAAAACGTCTTTGCATAAAACCTACTCTGCAACAGCCCATTAAATCACAATGTTTTGTGGTTGACGGAGAAACTTTGTCGACAAAAACATTAGTGATATTTTTTCAGTATCGTAAATAAGCAATTTTTACTGACAGTAAAGTTCAATATTTGATTTACAATTAAAATATAATGAGCTGATTTATTTTTAAATTTATTAACATCTCATTTTGAGAATTGTATGCTTTACCTTTGAAAACGTTGTATTTTATCGAAACGACTCTGAGGGTCGCTATTCGCCCGCTTGTGCGCTTTACCCAATCTCTCCACCCACTAAAGTAGTATTGAAAGGGATAAAAATCCAAGCCACATCACTCATTCACAATAACGTTTGGGTTCTTTGCGCCAAATCTTTTGGATCTTTGTTGTATGCTTTTCAAAACTAAACACTGGATGACAGAACAGACAGTGCCACTTTATCGTGGAAATGGAATACAATTTTTTTCTTGCTTCCCTGCTCAAATGCTTTTATGCTTACGCCCTGCTTGCAATGTCTCTAACGACTGGAGATATAAGCTTTACAATTCCGGAGGAGATGCAGCGTGGATCTGTGATTGGAAATATAGCGAAGAATATCGGCGTGGATGCTGGCAGTCTGTCATCTCGAGAAGCTCGAATAGATATTGAAAGGAGCCGCCGACGTTACTGCGACATTGATCTGAATTCTGGAAATTTGATTGTGTCTGAAAGGATTGACCGAGAGTCTCTTTGTGGCCAGAAGGTTTCGTGCGCTCTTAAAATGGAACTTGTGTTAGAAAATCCGCTAGAATTACACGGTGTATCTCTCCATATCCAGGACATTAACGACAACGCGCCACGATTTGCAGTTGACCAAATAAAACTGGAAATCACAGAATCCGCGGTGAAAGGGACTCGCTTTCTCTTAGATGAGGCCCACGACGCGGATATTGGATTGAACTCAGTTCAAAGCTACTCGTTAGAAAGGAATGATCATTTTGTTTTGGACGTTCAAACAAGCCCAAACGGTAGAAAATACGGCGAATTAGTGTTAGAAAAAGAGTTGGACCGTGAAGAACAGGAAGACGTTACATTATTACTTACTGCAGCTGATGGAGGCACCCCGCAGAAATCTGGTACTGTAGCTGTACGCGTCATTATTCTGGATGCGAACGATAACAGACCTGTGTTTAGCCCGGCAGATTATAAAATCAGTCTGCCCGAAAATTTTCCTTTAGGTACTGTCGTGGTAACGGTCAGCGCCACTGATGCAGACGAGGGCGCCAATGGTGAAGTGACTTATGAATTTGGCCACGTTGAGGATGAAGAAAAAATATTGTTTTCCTTGGATCGTAAAACAGGTCATGTTACACTCAGTGGCATTCTTGATTTTGAAGAAACGTCACATTACGAAATGAGAATTGCGGCGAAAGATGGATCAGGTTTAGTGTCGTATTCGACGGTCATTGTAGAAATCACAGATGTGAATGACAACGCCCCGGAGATATTTTTAAAATCGCTGAAAAATCCCATCTCTGAAAATGCAAAGCCTGGCACAGAGGTGGGTATTATTAATATCCAGGATAAAGATTCAGGAGAAAACCGACAGGTTCATTGCTCCATTCAGCAAAATGTTCCATTCAAGTTAGTCCCCTCCATAAAAAATTATTACTCACTTGTTACAGTAAATGAACTGGACCGCGAACTAGTATCTGATTACAACATAACAATTATAGCCAGAGATGAGGGATCTCCGCCACTATCTTCGTCAGAAACTGTGCAATTATCTGTGTCTGATGTAAATGACAACCCGCCGATGTTTGAGGAGCAGGCATACAGCGCTTATATAATGGAAAATAATAAACCTGGAACCTCTGTAATTTCTGTGAAGGCGAGAGATCCAGACTGGAGACAGAACGGCACTATTTTTTATTCGCTTTTCTCTGGTGAGATTGCTGGTGTTTCTATATCTTCATATATTTCAATTAATGGGGATACTGGTGTGATCCATTCTGTTAGATCATTTGATTATGAGCAGTTTAGAAGTTTCAAAGTTCAGATCATTGCAAGAGACAATGGTTCCCCTCCTCTCAGCAGTAATGTGACAGTGAGTGTGTTCATCACAGATCAGAATGATAACTCACCACTGATATTATATCCTGCTCCAACTGGGAACGTTTTAATGACTGAGGTGGTTCCCAAAGCTGCCCAAGCTGGTTCCTTGATTTCCAAGGTAATTGCAGTGGATGCAGACTCCGGACAGAACGCCTGGCTGTCCTATCAGATCCTGAAATCTACTGATCCAGGACTTTTCACCATTGGTCTCCACAGTGGAGAGATCAGGGTGCAGCGAGACATTGCTGAACCTGATACCATGAAGCAGAACCTTGTTGTATCAGTGAAAGATAATGGACAGCCATCCCTCTCAACAACCTGCACAGTATATTTACTGATTTCTGATGATCTGGCAGAACTTCCTGAACTGAAAGATATGTCACATGAGGAAAACAATTCCAGATTAACTTCATATCTGATCATTGCGCTGGTGGCTGTTTCCACCTTCTTTCTGATGTTCATTGTCCTCATTGTGGTTGTAAAGTTCTGCCACAGAAGAAAGCCCAGGCTGTTGTTTGACAGTGCAGTGGCCATTCCTGGTGCATATTTCCCTCCCAACTACGCGGATGTGGAGGGAACAGGAACACTTCGCAGTTCTTACAATTATGACACTTACTTAACGACTGGCTCACGCACAAGTGACTTCAAGTTTGTTCGGTCGTTTAATGACGGCACGCTGCCTGCTGATCAGACACTGAAGAGGAGCCCACTTGAGAGCAGTGAGCAGGGTCAGACTACAGGGGATGGATCACAGTTCTCCACACTGGTAACTAAAGCTTTGTTTTACCTTTTTCTACTTCATATAATGTTTCCATATATAATGTTAGGTTAATTGCATTGGGCTTGAACAAAAGGGATCGATTAAAACCCATTTTTTGCTCCTGTAACTTATTAACTTTGTATTTGTGAGTTCATAGCTGTCGCCATTTACATCAGAAACGAAGGATTTCAGTCATTTTCATATTTCCTGGTCTGAAGAGTGTATGCCATTGCTCTTGGCATTTCTAGTGACTGCAATAAATTACATTTTTCAGTTTGTTTGTCAGCTCTGCATTAGCAGTTTTTTCAAATTTTATCATGTTATATCCCTCCATAAGTTTGCATTTTGGTCCCGACGAGTCCATTGTCATATCCTTAGTTGGCCTGTCACTCCCAGGTTTTGAACAACTGAGTTTATAAATGTCCCTTGTTATGCTAATTTTATTTGATCCAGGAAACATCCATTGAAAGCTTACAGGAGGGTTGATATTCTGTTATGCAGTATAGTGTAGAATCATCAAAGTTAATGAAGGCTCACAGTACTGGGTCTGCTTTTCAGGGCAACGTCCATATCATGGTCTTGTTCGCGTTTATTAAGTCTTGTTGCCAGATAGTATTTTAAGTATTATTTAACAGATACCTTTGGCCCACTGGGCTTAGTTCTGGAAATCCTTTAGTGTGTGTATTTCTTGCGATGCTAGAAAATGCACATTTTCCAGAGAGCTTGGGTTTGGCACAGTGATGTTTCTGCTTCCAGAAAACCTGCATTTACTCAAACTCAGTGCAGTTGTCTTACAGGGGAAACTGTGACTTAAAAAAAAAAAAGAGTCAGCCTTCGCGACTTAGTTCAGGGGAACTGCCCTGGTAAGAGTCAGCTATGTAATTGGCCTCAAGTGTTTTATGCTGATGTATTGCTCTGTTAAACTGTTGCAGTCATGTATACATCCTAATTTACTGGCCCAACTTGAAAATGCTGCTTGAAATTATTCTAAAGGTATATGTCTTCTTTTTTTATTACTATTAATTTTGATTGGTTGCCCTCCAAGATTATCTAAATGAGTTAACTAATGGTTTTTGAGCACTTTCTCTGTGAACGAAAAACATGGATAGCATAGGCTACATTATTACTATAAATGTTTTCTGAAGTCAAGTACAATATGTATCGTTCAAGTAGTCTAGCTCATGCATTTTGATGTAAAATTGAATTGGTGTCTGCAGGGTATGGACGAAATATCTGAAGCAACAAACCTGAAAAATTGCTTTAACTTTGACATCTTGAATGCGCACTTGCTAAAGAACTTGCGCAGGCCATTCATATCATCTTGTCTGGTAGTAAATAGCATGTGTCTGCAAAGGAGTTCTAACCAGCAACACTGTGCTAGCTACTGTATTTCTCCAAAGCAGGATGAGAATACTAACTCTGATTAAGTTCCAAAGGGGCCAAATAGTTGACTTCCGAATTGCAGGTGTTTTTGTCACAAACTGGCAAAATAATTAAAGACAGGAAAGGAAAATGTTTCCAAAATCATAGTAACATATTACAGACACCAAAAAACAGCAGCAGCTAAAAAGAACTGTGCTAGCAAGCAAAAGCCCTCAGACGGGATTTGACGGAAATTTGGTAGTTTTGTTAAGAACTATTCGACTACAGCCCTGAAAATTACCCGAGAATTGAAACAGCCCATTCTGTATCTAAAGCAGGTTCAACAGAAACAGCGCATCATTAGCTTTGTAAAGGTAGTTTTTTTTTTTTTTTTTTGGCCATTTTTGCCATTATTTGACCACTCTCTGTATCTCGTTTAGCCTTTATTTTGTGACTTTTCTTGTTCCAGCGCCCTTCCTTCTTCTGAAGCCGGTTAGCGAAATTTTGAGTGTTTTCCTTCAGGCCATAAAATCTCTCACGGAGGCTGTTCATTTGAGTGCAAGAAACTTTGGAATATTAAGGGGAGATATGATCAAAATCATTACCAAATTAAGGTGATCAAAATACATGTAGATACAAAGCAAAATATTGTGTTGCCCTTTAAATTACGGCTAATGATTTTGATGTTGGAACGGCATGGTGGTGCAGCAAACAGTCAGTTCAAATCCCTGCCGGAGCCTGCTATTGCCTTTCAAACAGTTAGTCAACTTGCACTTTGTTTAATAGAAAGTCAAATTTCCCATTGTAACTTATTGCTGTGTGTGGCTTTCAATGGAATGGGAGCTTGTTTCGGGTGTATTGCGGCCTTGTAGTGCATCGGCAAGTGTTGTGCTACACTGCACCACCCGTGTCTGGTAACAAGATAAACTCAGGTCGGATAATGTATGTAAGGATGGAGTTTTATTAATTAAATCACAGATGTATGAATAGAAGTTGGTGAATTTGATTAATTTTAAATTTTGCCTTTCCTCCGCGGGTTTCTCTTTAAATTTCAGCACCATGTTGGTGGACAGCAGCCAAAAGGAAAAAAAAAAAAAAAACTGTCTTAACCGTTCCTATTCTGACAAGCCAGTTAATTGCGTGGTCTGTTTTATCACCACTGCTTTTGGGCAGTTAATCTCTCATTCATACAACAGAGTAAAGGTTGACTATCCTGTGTACGATTTATTTGAAGCATTTACCATGCCACTCCTTCCATGCAATTTTTTGTCCCTTAGGCTCATCATTAACAGACCTTCATTTTTGCTAAACTTTGTTTGCTGTTACCACCTGTTGTAGATTTCTTTCTCACCCGAGTGGGATGTTTGCGAATTGGCATTGCTTTTGGTTGCTCCAGTGCATTTCTTGGAATGAAATAGTGTATTGAGCTGTATTTTAGAATGTTTTATTGTTCATCATCTCATTTAATATATTTTTTTATGCAAGGTGCTAAAATGCATGAATTGAACGCATTCAGTAACAGCTACAATTAATTTGTTAAACGTGAAAGACGAGTTCTCCTTTTTCTTATCTTCTTTTAGGTTCTAAAAGTGTTGTAAACACTGTTTCCTATGACCATTTCTGAATATTCAGCTTCTTTTAGAATTACTGATTCATTGCAATGTTTTTTAGCGAGTTTTATTGCGGGGCACCAGGTGTAATAAATGCCATTTCATCTACTTAATTCGAATAAAACAACGAATCGTATATTTATGATCCATTTTGCAAATGCAAAGAAAACATCTGATTGAAACGTACTCTGCTGCAGGCCGTTAAATCACAAAGGTTTTAGTGGTTGACTGAGAAACCGTTTGGAGACGGTAATATTTATGACATTGCTTTACACTGTCGGAAATACGCACATTTTTTCCAGTCTTTGGATGAAAATATTTCATTTGGAAATAAAAAATATGATAAATTATTAGTTCCAGAGCATTACATTATTTTGCGAATAGCACGTTTTATTATCCAAAAATGTGACTATAGTAAATGGTGCATTTTATTGAAATGACTCGGAGTGTCGCTATTCACCAGCTTGGGCGCTGAAACGAACCTTCCGCCCACTAATGTAGTATTCATCGGGAGAGAAATCCAAGCCACGTCAGTCATTCACAATAACGTTTTGATTCTGTACGCATTATCCTTTGGTTCCTTATCATTTGCTATTTCGAAACTGAATACTGAATTTCGGAACAGACGCTGTCGCCTTGTCGCAAGATGGAATACAAAGATTTTCTCGGTTCCCAGCTGAAATTTTGTTCTGCTTTCTTTCTTCTTGTCCTGCCGCTAACGAGCGCAGATATTAGGTTCTCGATTCCGGAGGAGACGAAACGCGGATTCGTTATTGGAAATATAGCAAAAGATCTTGGCGTGGATGTGAAAAGTCTGTCTGCCCGAGAAGCTCGTATAGACACAGAGAGAATCCACCAGCGTTACTGCGACACTGATCTTAATTCTGGCAATTTGATTGTGTCTGAAAGGATTGACCGTGAATCTCTTTGTGGCCAGAAGGTTACATGTGCTCTTAAATTTGAACTGGTACTACAAAATCCTCTGGAATTGCACGGAATATCTCTTCATATTCAAGACATTAATGACAACACGCCTCAATTTGCAGACGACCTTATACAACTGGAAATCGGAGAATCTACCAATAAAGGTACTCGCTTTCTCTTAGATGAGGCCCGCGATGCGGATATTGGATCGAACGCTGTTCAAAGCTACTCGTTAGAAAGGAATGATCATTTTGTTTTGGATGTGCAAACCAACCCAGACGGAAGAAAACACGTCGAATTAGTGTTAGAAAAAGAGTTGGACCGTGAAGAACAGCAAGAAGTAACATTATTACTTACTGCAGCAGATGGAGGCACCCCGCAGAAATCTGGTACTGTATCTATACACGTCACTGTACTGGATGCGAACGATAACAGACCCTTATTTAGCCAGGCAGATTATAAAATCAGTCTGCCGGAAAATTCTCCTTTAGGTACAATCGTGGTAACAGTCAGCGCCACCGATGCAGACGAGGGCGCCAATGGTGAAGTAACTTATGAATTTGGCCACGTTGAGGATGAAGTAAAAATATTGTTTTCCCTAGATCGTAAAACAGGTCTCATCACACTCAATGGTATTCTCGATTACGAGGAGACGTCACATTACGAAATGAGAATTGCTGCAAAAGATGGATCGGGCTTAGCGTCTTATTCGACGGTCATTTTAGAAATCACTGATGTGAATGACAACGCCCCGGAAATTTATTTAAAATCGCTGAAAAGTCCCATCTCTGAAAATGCAATGCCTGGCACTGAGGTGGGTATCATTAATATCCAGGATAAAGATTCAGGAGAAAACCGACAGGTCCACTGTTCTATTCAACAAAATGTTCCATTCAAGTTAATCCCCTCCATAAAAAACTATTACTCACTTGTAACCGTAAATGAACTGGACCGCGAACTAGTATCTGATTACAACATAACAATTATAGCCACAGACGAGGGATCTCCGCCACTGTCTTCGTCAAAAACTGTGCACTTACCTGTGTCTGATGTAAATGACAACCCGCCGATGTTTGAGGAGCAGGCATATAGCGCCTATATAACCGAAAATAATAAGCCTGGAACCTCTGTAATTTCTGTGAGGGCGAGAGATCCAGACTGGAGACAGAACGGCACTATTTTTTATTCGCTTCTCTCTGGTGAGATTGTTGGTGTTTCTGTATCTTCATATGTATCAGTTAATGGGGATACTGGCGTGATTCAGGCAGTCAGAACATTTGATTATGAGCAGTTTAGAAGTTTCAAAGTTCAGATCATTGCAAGAGACAACGGTTCCCCTCCTCTCAGCAGTAATGTGACGGTGAGTGTGTTCATCACAGATGAGAATGATAACTCACCACTGATATTATATCCTGCTCCAACTGGAAACTCTTTGATGACTGAGGTGGTTCCCAAAGTTGCCCAAGCCGGTTCTTTGGTTTCCAAGGTGATTGCAGTGGATGCAGACTCTGGACAGAACGCCTGGCTGTCCTATCAGATCCTGAAATCTACTGATCCAGGACTTTTCACCATTGGTCTCCACAGTGGAGAGATCAGGGTGCAGCGAGACATTGCTGAATCTGATCCCATGAAGCAGAACCTTGTTGTATCAGTGAAAGATAATGGGCAGCCGTCCCTCTCAACAACCTGCACAGTATATTTACTGATATCTGATGATCTGGCAGAACTTTCTGAATTGAAAGATTTGTCACTTGAGGAAAACAATTCCAGATTAACTTCATATCTGATCATTGCGCTGGTGTCTGTTTCCACCTTCTTTCTGATGTTCATTGTCCTCATTGTGGTTGTGAAGTTCTGCCACAGAAGAAAGCCCAAGCTGTTGTTTGACAGTGCAGTGGCCATTCCTGGTGCATATTTCCCTCCCAACTACGCGGATGTGGAGGGAACAGGAACACTTCGCAGTTCTTATAATTATGACACTTACTTAACGACTGGCTCACGCACAAGCGACTTCAAGTTTATTCGGTCATTTAATGACGGCACGCTGCCTGCTGATCAGACACTGAAGAGGAGCCCACTTGAGAGCAGTGAGCAGGGTCAGTCTGCAGGGGCTGGATCACAGTTCTCCACATTGGTAAATAAAGCTTTGTTTTATATTTTTTTTAACTGAGTGTAGCATATCCATAGGTTAATCACATTAAGCTTGAACAAAAGGGATGGATCAAAGCCTATTTTTTCTTATAACGTTTTAAGTTTATGGTTGTGAGTTCATAGTTGTTGCCATTTACGAAGTGAAAGATTTCAGTATTTGTTATATTCCCTGTTCTGAAGACGGTATGCCATTGCTCTTGGCATTTTTAATGACTGAAATTAATGAGCCGTTTTGAGTTAACAACATGCAGTGCCCTAATTGAGACTCAAAATGTCCAATTGGGTATTTTTGTGTGACGGATAGTTGTGTGTGACCTGTGATATGGCTGATTGACTCGGGCATCTCTGCCTGCTGCCCAGTGCATTGTCAAGTGTTGAGCTGGGGTCCACCATCCCTGTGCCCGTAAGAAGGTAAACTTGGATTGTACGTATTGATAGAGTTTCATGAATAGAATGGATGGTCATTTTTGAACTGTTCTTCTGTGGCCTTTTCTCTGAATTTCAGCATCATGACAGGACATAATTTCTGTCAGCCTTATTTTGAAATGGCTTCCTAATTTTTTTTTGCTTCTTTTGGCAATTGAATCACTCACTCGTACAAGTGAGTAAAGTTTGACAATCCTCTGTGGGTGTCATTTTACGCGCTTGTCTTGCTTCTCCTACTCCTTCCTTTTTTTATATGTCCCTCATCATGTTTGGCTTTATTTATTTTTTGACATACTGATACATTTCTAGGGAGAAAAAACAGTATACAAGAATAATTCTAAATAGATGATGTTAAATCTGTTTTTATGCAAAATTCTGGATGTTTGACTAATAAATAATGTGTTGGATAGCTGATTAAAGTTTTCTTTTTATGTGAAAGACTAGTTTAACTTTTCTTCGGTTGTGGGTGTATTGCAAAATGTTGCTGCCCGTGTCCCTGTCTGAAAAACTGGCTTTTTGAATGACAAAATTTTTCAATAATTTTATGTAATTTTGCTGTTTTTCATCAGTTGTAGTTTGTGGTTAGTAGATTTATTGGCACACTGAAAGCGGAACTCTAGGATTGACTGACCGATACTTGAAGAGTGGTTATCTTTTTGACCTAAGAAGGACTGAGAGAGAGGTATTTATTCCGGTGGCTATTTCTGCATTCTTATGGAGAGTCCTATTGATGTGTACTTCATGATTGTGTGTATGTAGTTATGGGAAACATCATGCAGTACTGATGATATTTCCGTCCTAATCACTATTTATCCAGGAAAATGTGAAGTCGCTTATAATAACTTTCACTGGTTTACTTGATATTTTATTATCGTGAAAAAATGCTGCTTCATCTTACGAAGAAAACTACAGAAGTTGATTTGTGTACATTACAGCACTCCTATTTATTATCCACATTACGTAGCATTCATATGCAATCAAAACTAGTTATTTAGGTTAGAGACTTTTGCTACAAGAGGCAGATAATTTTAGATGTTATGCACTTGCTGCAACTCTAGAATATGAGTATGGATGGAAAGATGGATGAAAGGATGGATGCATGGGTGACTGGATGAAGGTATGTCCCTATTTATGTGTTAGCATCATGAATGAAACCTGTAAGAGGGACTTCTGCTCTGTGTCTGAACAATATGAGCATTATTCTCTGATATGAAAAGTCTGGCCGTCTTTTTAATGCTATGCTGCACAGCTGTTGAGGTTCGCTGAGCAAATTTCAGTTTTAGCAATTGTCCTATTGAAAAAAAAAAAAAAAAAAAAAAAAAAACATCACAGAAATGCCAGGTAATCTGCAAAATTCAAATAGGACAGCTATTTAGTTTTATCTGATTCCATTCATACTGTATGTTCATGACTGAACTAGTTTTGCACATGAGAAGAAAAAAATCGCTCCGTACAGTGAACTCTGTAACAGTGAGTTGAATCACTGTAGTTTTGGTGATTGACTGTGAAACTGCTTTTGGATGAAAACAATCATATAAATATATTGTTTAATTGAAATTAAATAATTTTCTCTATAACTGTAATAAGATTATGCTTTTTATGTCCCTGAAGTCAGTTTTTAATACCAAATCCGGTATTATGTAGTTTATTGAAACGACTCTGAGTGTCGCTATTCACCAGCTTGGACATTTTGCACGAACTTCTCCACCCACCAATGTCGTATTCAAAGGGAGTGAAATCCATATCAGGGCACTCTTTCATAACAACGTTCGGATTATGCGCGCAATATCCTTTGGATTCTTATCATATGCTCAAACCTAATCATTGGATTACACATTAGAAACCGTCAATTCGACGTAGACATGGGACGCAAAGATTTTTTCGGTTTCCTGCTTAAATGCTGTTATTCTTTCGCTCTGCTTTCAATATCTGTAACGAATGGAGATATAAGCTTTACGATTCCAGAGGAGATGAAACGTGGATCCGTGATTGGAAATATAGCGAAGAATATTGGCGTGGATGTTAAACGTCTGTCTTCCCGAGAAGCTCGAATAGATACAGAAAGGAACCGACGACGTTACTGCGACATTGATTTGAATTCTGGAAATTTGATTGTGTCTGAAAGGATTGACCGAGAGGCTCTTTGTGCCCAAAAGGTTTCATGTGCTGTTAAATTTGAACTTGTATTAGAGAATCCTCTGGAATTACACGGTATTTCTCTCAATATTCAAGACATTAATGACAACCCGCCTCAATTTGCAAGTGACCTAATAAAACTGGAAATCCAGGAATCCGCGATTAAAGGAACCCGCTTTCTTTTAGATGAAGCCCACGACGCTGATATAGATCAGAATACGGTTCAAAGCTACTCTTTACAAAGGAATGATCATTTTGTTTTGGATGTTCACGCTGGCGCAGACGGAAGGAAATACAGCGAAATGGTTTTAGAGAAAGATCTGGACCGTGAAGAACAACAGGAATTTACATTATTACTTACTGCAGTTGATGGAGGCACCCCGCAAAAATCTGGTACTGTAGTTGTACACGTCACTGTACTGGATGCGAACGATAACAAACCCGTGTTCAGTCAGGCAGTTTATCAAATCAATCTGCCCGAAAATTCTCCTTTAGGTACTGTTGTGGTCACAGTCAGCGCTACTGATGCAGACGAGGGAGCCAATGGCGATGTGAGTTACGAATTTGGCCGTGTTCCGGATGAAGTGAAAATGATGTTTTCCCTGGATCGTAAAACAGGACAGGTTACACTTAATGGTAATCTCGATTTCGAAGAGACTGCAAATTATGAAATGAGAATTCAAGCAAAAGATGGGCCAGGTTTAGCGTCATATTCAACAGTTATTGTAGAAATCACTGATGTGAATGACAATGCCCCTGAGATATTTTTGAAATCTTTGAAAAATCCAATACCTGAAAATGCATTACCTGGCACAGAAGTAGGTATAATTAATGTCCAGGATAAAGATTCAGGAGAAAATCAACGGGTCCACTGCTCCATTCAGCAAAATGCTCCTTTCAAACTCATCCCGTCTGTTAAAAATTATCACTCTCTAGTAACAACAAGCGAACTAGATCGTGAACTAGTGTCTGATTACAACATTACAATTACGGCGAGTGATGAGGGCTCTCCATCACTGTTTGCCTCAAAAACAGTGCAGATATCTGTTTCAGATGTGAATGACAACCCGCCGTTGTTTGAAGAGCAGTCCTACACTGCTTATGTCACAGAAAATAGTAAGTCTGGCACCTCTCTCATTTCTGTGAGGGCCAGAGACCCTGACTGGAGACAGAACGGTACAATTTTCTATTCTCTGCTAGCTGATGAGGTTACCGGTATTCCTATATCTTCATATTTATCAATTAATGGGGATACTGGCGTGATTCAGGCAGTCAGGTCATTTGATTATGAGCAGTTTAGGAGCTTCAAAGTTCAGGTCATTGCCAGAGACAATGGTTCCCCTCCACTCAGCAGTAATGTGACAGTGAGTGTGTTCATCACAGATGAGAATGATAACTCTCCACAGATGCTATATCCTGCTCCTCTAGGGAACTCCTTCATGACAGAGATCATCCCGAAAACTGCACATGCCGGTTCTATAGTTTCCAAGGTGATTGCAGTGGATGCAGACTCTGGACAGAATGCCTGGCTGTCCTATCAGATCCTGAAATCTACTGATCCAGGTCTTTTCACCATTGGTCTTCATAATGGAGAGATCAGAGTGCAGCGGGACATTGCTGAAGCTGACACCATGAAGCAGAACCTTGTTGTATCAGTGAAAGATAATGGACAGCCGTCCCTCTCAACAACCTGCACAGTATATTTACTGATTTCTGACAATTTAGCGGAAATTCCAGAGATGAAAGATGCGTCACATGAGGAAAATAATTTCAGATTAACTTCATATCTGATCATTGCGCTGGTGTCTGTTTCCACTTTCTTTCTGATGTTCATTGTCCTCATTGTGGTTGTGAAGTTCTGCCACAGAAGAAAGCCCAGGCTGTTGTTTGACAGTGCAGTGGCCATTCCTGGTGCATATTTCCCTCCCAACTACGCGGATGTGGAGGGAACAGGAACACTTTGCAGTTCTTATAATTATGACACTTACTTAACGACTGGCTCACGCACAAGCGACTTCAAGTTTGTTCGGTCATTTAATGACGGCACGCTGCCTGCTGATCAGACACTGAAGAGGAGCCCACTTGAGAGCAGTGAGCAGGGTCAGACTACAGGGGATGGATCACAGTTCTCCACATTGGTAAATAATGCTTTGTTTTATATTTCCAACTTCATTTTACATTTCCATACAGGTTAATTACATTGACCTTTAACCAAAGGGATGGATTAATGTCCATTTCTTCCTTTTAACTTCATGTTTGTGAGTTTATAGTTGTCAACATTTACATCAGAAAATAGGCATTTCCGTTGGTTTCATATTCCCTGTTCTGAAGAGCATACGCCATTTCTCATGGCATTTCTAGCGATTGAAATAAATGAGCATTTTTCAATTGGCCTGTCTGCTCTGCACTGTAAACCCTGACAAGTGTGGTGAACTCAAATGTTTAGTGAAAACCAATTACCTCAAAAAAATTGAGTATGCCAACTTAATGATTTGTGTTCACAGCACTTAAAAACGTAAAAAAAACAAAAAACTTTGCCTTATTTTCTTTAAGTTCCTTCCACACTGCAATTCAGTTGGCCTACATAATATTCCAGTTTCAGTTCACAATAATCAGTTTCCACAAAACATTTGAGTTCACCACACTATCAGGGTTTACAGTGTGTGTCAGTCGTGTTTTCAGATTTTATCATCTTATTTCCCTTCATAAGTTATCGTTTTGATCTTATTAAGTGTATGATCATATCTTTTGTTGACTCATCATACCAGGTTTTTAACAACTGGTTTTATTGGTATCCATTGTTCCATTAATTTTATTTGATTCAGGAAAAGTCCATAGAGTGCTTACATGAGAGTTGAAATTCTGTTATGCAGTGTAGTCTAGAATCATTGAAATGAATTAAAACTTACAGTGGGTTTGCTCTTCAGGGCGACATCCCAACCTTGTTCCTGTTTGCATCTATAAAGTCTTGTTGCCAGTTAGTATTATAAGTATAATTCCACAGGTACTTTGGGCCCACTGGGCTTTTGTGTATGGATTTTTTGCAATGCTTCAAACTGCATATTATTTAAAGAGCTTGGGTTTAGCACAGTGATTTTTCTGCTTTCACAATACCTGCTTTTCTTAAACTCTGTGCAGTTGCCTTACAGAAGAAACTGAGACTTTAAAAAAGAGTTAGCCCTGGGAACTGATTTCAGGGGAGCTGCCCTGTCAAGAGTTAGCTATGTAATTGCGTTCAAGTGTTTTATGATGATTTGTGCCTTTTTAAACTATTGCAGTCATGTTTACATCCTAATTTACTGGCTCAACTTGGAAATGCTGCTTGAAATCATTCTAAAGGTATATTTTCTGGTTGTTACTCGTGTTAGATTTCATTGGTTTCCCCGTCCCCCTAAGATTATTTCAGGGAGTTGACTGACAGTTTGTGAGAATTTTGTGAGTCCACAATATGCATTGGATGCATTATCTCTAGTGATTTCTCATAAAATTCATAAAATCAGATATTCATATTTAAGTATTCTAGCTCTGACATTTTTACTTAAAATTTGAAAGTAATTTGCAGGGATAGACAAAATATCTGTAGAAAACCTGAATAAGGCCTTAAGTTTAATTTCTGTATACTTACAGACTAGTTTTCTTTTTGAACTATATGAAGGACTGAAGGAGAGTCATTTTTTCCCCTGGGTATTACAGCGTGCTTATGGAGAATCCACTTGATGTGTACTTCATCATTGTGTATGTGCAATTATGGGAGACATCATACGGTACTGATGATTTTTAAGTTGCACTTACTATTTATCTGGGAACCTGTGAATCGTCACTATCATTAACTTTCACTGTTTTACTTGGGATTTTATCATTATGAAAAAAAAGAGATGCTGGTTTATCTCAATATGAAAAACAAACAACAAAAAAACAAATTTATTTGTGTTCATTATGGCACTCCTACATAATGTCTATATCATGCAGTATTCATATGCAGTCAAAACAAGTTTTTAGTAACTATGGATGCAAAAAGTGGGGAATTTTAGATTATTGCACTTGTTGCAAAGTCTAGAATATGAGCATGGATGGAAAGGTAGATGAATGGATGGATGCATGAAGAGTTAATTGATGGCATGTCCCCTCAGGAAATATATATTTATGTTAGGTCTTCATGATGCTGTCAGAGGGACCTCTATTCTGTGACTGAACAATATGAGTTTTATTCTCTGATGGTGAAAAGTCTGGCAGTCGTTCAGATACTATACTGCACAGCTGTTGAGGTTTGCTGAACAAATTTTAGTTCTAGCAATATGTTCTGTCTTAGGGAATTTGGAAAATGTCAGGTCGTGTGCAAAATTCAAACAGGACAGCTACAGTTTTATCTCATTCTATTCATATGTTCATACGTGAAATAGTTTTACAAATGAGAGGAAATCATCTCTCAATACTGTGTACTCTGTAACAGCGTGCTAAATAGCTAGTTTTGTGATTGACTGTGAAACTGTTTTTATATAAAAACAATACTATATTATTAACTACAATACAACAATTTTTTCAGTAACTTTCGCAAGATTATGTTTTTTATGTCTCTGTAATCAGTTTTCATACCAAATTCGGAATTATTGTGTAGTTTATTGAAACGACTCTGAGTGTCGCTATTCACCAGCTTGGACATTTTGCACGAACCTCTCCACCCACCAATTCCGTATTCAATGGGAGTGAATCCATATCACGGCACTCTTTCACAACAACGTTCGGGTTGTGCGCGCAATATCCTTTGGATTCTTAACATATGCTCATCAAAGCTTGACATTGGATTACAAAACAAATACCGTCGCTTCGACGTAAACATGGAACACAGAGATATCTTAGATTTCCTGCTTAAATGCTATTATGCTTTCACCCTGCTTGCAATGTCTGTAACGAGTGGAGATATAAGCTTTACAATTCCGGAAGAGATGAAACGCGGATCCGTGATTGGAAATATAGCGAAGAATATTGGCGTGGATGTTGAAAGTCTGTCTCCCCGAGAAGCACGAATAGATGGGAGCCGCCGACGTTACTGTGACATTGATTTGAATTCTGGAAATTTGATCGTGGCTGAAAGGATCGACCGAGAATCTCTTTGTGCGCAGAAGGTTATGTGTACTGTTAAATTTGAACTAGTATTGGAGAATCCTTTAGAATTACACGGCATTTCTCTCCATATTCAAGACATTAATGACAACCCGCCACAATTTGCAAGTGACCTAATAAAGCTGGAAATCAGAGAATCCGCGATTAAAGGAACTCGCTTTCTCTTAGAAGAAGCCCACGACGCTGATATAGAACAGAATGCGGTTCAAAGCTACTCTTTACAAAGGAATGACCATTTTGTTTTGGACGTTCATACGAGCTCGGATGGAAGGAAATATGGCGAATTGGTTTTAGAGAAAGATCTGGACCGGGAAGAACAACAGGAATTTACATTATTACTTACTGCAGCTGATGGAGGCACCCCGCAGAAATCTGGTACTGTTGCCGTGCACGTCACTGTACTGGATGCGAACGATAACAAACCCGTGTTTAGTCAGGCAGTTTATCAAATCAGTCTGCCTGAAAATTCTCCTTTAGGTACTGTTGTAGTTACAGTAAGCGCCACTGATGCCGACGAGGGAGCCAATGGCGATGTGAGTTACGAATTTGGCCGTGTTCCGGATGAAGTGAAAATGATGTTTTCCCTGGATCGTAAAACAGGACAGGTTACACTTAATGGTAATCTCGATTTCGAAGAGACGGCAAATTATGAAATGAGAATTCAAGCAAAAGATGGTCCAGGTTTGGTGTCATATTCAACAGTCATTGTAGAGATCACTGATGTGAATGACAATGCCCCTGTGATATTTTTGAAATCTTTGAAAAATCCAATCCCCGAAAACGCAATACCGGGCACAGAGGTAGGTATCATTAATGTCCAAGATAAAGACTCTGGAGAAAATCAACGGGTCCACTGCTCCATTCAGCAAAATGTACCTTTCAAACTCATCCCTTCCATTAGAAATTATCACTCACTTGTAACAACAAGCAAACTAGACCGTGAATTAGTGTCTGATTACAACATTACAATTACGGCAAGTGATGAAGGCTCTCCACCACTGTTTGTCTCAAAAACAGTGCAGATATCTGTGTCTGATGTAAATGACAACCCGCCATTGTTTGATGAACAATCATACACTGCATATGTCTCTGAAAATACTAAGTCTGGCACCTCTGTCATTTCTGTGAGGGCCAGAGACCCTGACTGGAGACAAAACGGTACAATTTTTTATTCCCTGCTAGCCGGTGATGTCACTGGTGTTCCTATATCTTCATATATTTCAATTAATGGAGACAGTGGTGTGATCCACGCTGTCAGATCATTTGATTATGAGCAATTTAGAAGCTTCAAAGTTCAGGTCATTGCAAGAGACAATGGTTCCCCTCCACTCAGCAGTAATGTGACAGTGAGTGTGTTCATCATAGATGAGAATGATAATTCTCCTCAGATATTATATCCTGCGCCAACTGGGAACTATTTAATGACTGAGGTGATTCCCAAAGCTGCTCAATCCGGTTCCTTGGTTTCCAAGGTGATCGCAGTGGATGCAGATTCTGGACAGAACGCCTGGCTGTCCTATCAGATCCTGAAATCTACTGACCCAGGACTTTTTACCATTGGTCTCCACAGTGGAGAGATCAGGGTGCAGCGAGACATTGCTGAATCTGATCCCATGAAGCAGAACCTTATTGTATCAGTGAAAGATAATGGACAGCCATCCCTCTCAACAACCTGCACAGTATATTTACTGATATCTGATGATCTGGCACAAGTTCCAGAACTGAAAGATATGTCACATGAGGAAAATAATTCCAGATTAACTTCATATCTGATCATTGCGCTGGTGTCTGTTTCCACCTTCTTTCTGATGTTCATTGTCCTCATTGTGGTTGTGAAGTTCTGCCACAGAAGAAAGCCCAGGCTGTTGTTTGACAGTGCAGTGGCCATTCCTGGTGCATATTTCCCTCCCAACTACGCGGATGTGGAGGGAACAGGAACACTTTGCAGTTCTTATAATTATGACACTTACTTAACGACTGGCTCACGCTGGCGACTTCAAGTTTGTTCGGTCATTTAATGACGGCACGCTGCCTGCTGATCAGACACTGAAGAGGAGCCCACTTGAGAGCAGTGAGCAGGGTCAGACTACAGGGGATGGATCACAGTTCTCCACATTGGTAAATAACGCGTTTATTTTTACATTTCCCAAACTTTATAAAATGTTTTCAGCTGGTTCAATCAAATTCAACTTGAAAAAATAGGATTTATGCCCTTGCGTTTTTATAAATGTATTTTTTGAACTATGCATTTGAGAGGTTAATTGTTAACTGTTTACGTTGATAATGTAAGATTTCTTGTGACTTTTTCATTCTTCTGAACACTGTATGACAGAAATACAACCTTTTAATTCTCTAATTTTTTTTTTTTTTTAGATAATTGGATCACTTGTCTTTGACCTGTTCACTGTGCACCAGTCATTCTAAATATTATTTTCCTTCTTCTGGAAAATGTGCTTTGGTCTCGCACTATATTATCTTACACATCTAGTAGTTGTGTGTAATATCCATGTTGTATACAAAAGGAGGAAACCTGCACTGAGTGCGAGATGATCCTGATTTGTTCTGGAAGTTTTATTGTAGTTTATTGCGCATGCTGAGCTCATAAAAGTATCTTTCTGCCACGTTCTCTGCTCCCTTTTATATTCTCTTTTTCAAGTGTTTCATACTTTGCTTGCTTATGTAATCTGATGTATAACTGGTATGAAACTAAAGGTATAAAAGTCCCACATACCCTAGTGAGGTAAATGCCTTTTGGTTGGCCAGTGTCTTTTGTTGAGTGCTTATGTTTGGGACTGTGGAGTTCTGCTGATAGAATACCTTCGTTCCCTTGGTCTCAAAGCATTGATCTATGGCTTACAGGCATTGGTGGAAAATTCTAAATCAGGCATTTATAATTTTGCTCCAGCTCTCCTGGATTTGCTCTTAAGTCCAGCCGCAGGAGATGCAACAGTTTATCAGTCGGATCAGTTTATGGGTCGAACAAAAACATGGTGGGATTTTTACTTTCGGATTCCTGGATTTTACTGCTGTGCTCATGGGGAGACTGTATTTGGAAAGTACAGCCATTTTTTTTTTTGACCCTGGGAGGTTTGTTCTCGACGTGTTGCCTATTTCTACAGAACTGAGGTGTTAACATCAATGCTAAGAGTCTGACTGGTGGCACTGCACTGTTCTCACTCTGAGTTTGTTTTATTTTGCCAAATGTTGGAGACACTGTCCCAATAGAGCCACAATATGAAATATACTATGACTACGATTTTTATTTTTGTCCCCCCCAAGATGATTTGAAGATTTGAAATAGATAGGTGACTTTCACATTTGGTGGGGTCTGCCCCAGTGTGTTAGCAAGATTAATTGAATTCAAATTTTCAATATTGTCTTGCTTGTTCATTTTGACTTTGATTTGAGTGAATATTTATCTGACTTCGCACCCTAGAAATATCTCTCTGGTATTTCAGCACCACTCTGGTGGACAGCAACCTTCCAATGTGGCAGATTTGCAAAATATCCTCTCTTCATCCCTTTTATTATATTTGAGTGCAGTAAACTCTCTCATCAAATGCATTAAAGTTTGCTCACTACAATGAGATACGACGGAAAAATAAGTTATCTTAATAATCTATGTCCAAAACCAATAGGGAAGAAGAACATATCTTTTGCTTTTAATGCTGCTTTAAATTTGTTTTAAATTGGGATGGGCCAAATAGTGTGTGCATCTTGTGATATATTTGCACACAGGGTGTGTCCCTGCCTTACGCTCGGAGTCAGATGGGATATGCTCCAGCTCCCCCGCAACCCTAGTGAGGAAGATGCGGGATAGAAAATGGATGAATGGATTAGGGTGGACCAATGGCCTGAGGGCCTTGTGTATGGAGTTTGAATGCTCTTCCTGTGTTGACACAGGTTTTATCAGCATACGTTTGTTTCCTCTCAGAGTCCCATAACATGCAATATGTTGACTGGAAGCTCCAAATATTTTCCAGCTAATATTGCATGAGTGAAATGGTGTGTATGTGCCTATGATGCATTTCAAGGCTGGGTGCAGTCCAGCCTTTTTCCCTCTGCATTAGCTAGTGTAGGGACCCTGACTTGGATGAAATGCTTTACATAATGGGTGGAACGTGGATGGAGTGGATTTCTAAATTTGATCATGGATGAATGGATGATTCATGGTTTAGACACTGGATGTGTGGATGACATTTGATGTATTTGATCAATACAGTATTTGTCTGCTAACCCTCCATTAACAGATTCTCTTTGTAAATTTCAGCACCATGCTGGTGGACAGCAGCACAGCATCATCTCTGCTCTCATCTCCACATTCTGGGGTAGTTCTGCAAAGCTTTCAGCCCCTTATATTTGGCTTATTATTCTCTCAGTTAGAAAACTGAGTGGTATTTGACACTCAGTCGTGAATTTTATTTCATGCGCTTTTCTTAAGCAAAGCGGGATCTGTGCAACTATTAAAGACTGCAATTTATGCTTCATATTTTCAGGGCACTGAGGTTATTAGTTAATCCACATTTGTTTTAGAGCATGGGTACTAACTTAAAAATTTTGATTGAGAACAGATGACTACAGTTCCTTGTCCTTACGGCGAACCAATCATGCATTTTTTTGGAAATGTTTGTATGCAGGTACAGGCAACTCGAGGCTAGATGAAATGTGGAAATGGTGCTCTGTGGTGTGGAATTGAATCTCTTTTGTATTGCATCTTTGGCTGTAGGTCATTAAAATGATTGTGTCTTGTACATTTTCAGAATATTATACCAGAGACGTATGAAATATAATATATTTGAATCGTCTCTGATCGTACTATACGTTTGTTTGGTGAAGAAAACGGTGATAGTTTGTTTAAGTACATTTATTTACACATTCCAGTTTTATAAAACAACATTAGATGTCGCTATTCATCAAGAGAAAATTAGTGACGCATCTCCGCCCTATTCTTGTTCATGTTCCTACCCAATCGGTGCAATTCCACACTAAAGCTTTATCTATTGTACACTGTGAAGACTGCGTTCGTTGTGTTGCCGAAATATACACATTTTTTTTCTGCAAGCTAATAAGTTTGATTGGGAACTTTTCATCGCATCAGCCACACCATGGAACGTAGACGCTTTTCTGTTTTCGCAGTGAGCAGTTTTTTCTTTCTTTTATTTACGCCAGCTTCATTTGGAGATATGAGCTATTCTGCTCCGGAAGAGCTGAAACGCGGATCAGCTATTGGAAATATTGCGAAAGATCTCGGGGTGGATTTTAAAACTTTGTCGGTTCGCAAGGCTCGCTTGCACACTGAAGGGACCAGCAAGCGCTATTTTGACATTAATCTGAAATCTGGCGATTTGATTGTGACTGAGAGGGTCGATAGAGAACAGCTTTGTGGACAAAAGGCTGTGTGTACCTTAAAATACGAGCTAGTTCTTGAAAATCCATTGGATTTGCACCGCATTGTTGTGCAAATTCAAGATATAAATGACAACTCGCCTGAATTCTCGAAGGATATTATCCGACTGGAAATTCACGAAGCTGCTGATAAAGGTACCCGCTTTCCCGTGAATGAGGCGCACGACGCGGACATTGGATTGAACGCGGTACAAAGCTACACACTGCAAAGGAATGATCATTTTATTTTGTCCGTTCTGACGAATAACGAAGGCGGCAAATACGGTGAATTAGTCCTAGAAAAAGAGCTGGATCGAGAAGAACAAAAAGAGATTACATTATTACTCACTGCTGCCGACGGAGGGACTCCTCAGAGGTCTGGTACTGTTGTTATTCACGTCACTGTTCTCGACAATAACGACAATATCCCCGTGTTTAATCAAGCCGTTTATAAAGCCAGTCTTCCAGAAAACTCCCCTGTTGGGACTGTAGTGGTTGCGGTCAGCGCCAGTGATGCAGACGACGGAGCCAATGGCGAGGTGATGTATGAATTTAGTCGCGTTTCCGTCAGTGCAAAAGATTCATTCAGTCTTGATCGAAAAACTGGTGAAATTCAAGTAAAGGGAGAGATCGACTTTGAAAAAGAGTCAAATTACGAAATGCGCATTGAGGGGAAAGACGGAGCGGGACTTGCTTCTCAAGCCAAAGTAATTATCGATATCACTGATGTTAATGACAATGCACCAGTTATATTTCTAACGTCACTATCTAGCTCAGTAGCTGAAAGCTCGCCACCGGGCACAGAGGTCGGTATCATTAATGTTCAGGACATTGATTCTGACATTAATGGTCAGGTTCATTGTTCTATTCAAGGACACGTACCTTTTAAATTGAATCCCTCAATCAAAAACTTTTACTCCATTGTAACAACTAGTGCTTTGGACCGGGAACTCCAGTCAGAATACAATATTTCACTCACTGCTTCAGACGAAGGCTCCCCACCCTTGTCTTCTTTTAAAACACTGCATATATCCATCTCAGATGTGAATGACAATCCACCTGCATTTGCTGAGCCTTCTTACAGCACCTATGTGAGTGAAAATAACAAACCAGGCACCTCTGTCATTTCTGTGAGGGCGACAGATCCAGACTTGAGACAGAACGGTACAGTTTTCTATTCTCTGCTGTCCAGTGAAGTCAGTGCTGTTCCTGTGTCCTCGTTTTTATCCATTAATGGGGACACTGGTGTGATACATGCTGTTAGATCATTTGATTATGAGCAGTTCAGGAGCTTTAAAGTTCAGGTCATTGCCAGAGACAATGGTTCCCCTCCACTCAGCAGTAATGTGACTGTGAGTGTGTTCATCACAGATGAGAATGATAACTTACCACAGATACTATATCCTACTCCTCTGGGGAACTCCTTCATGACAGAGATCGTCCCTAAAACTGCACATGCCGGCTCTATAGTTTCCAAGGTAATTGCTGTGGATGCAGACTTTGGACAGAATGCCTGGCTATCCTATCAGATCCTGAAATCTACTGATCCAGGACTTTTCACCATAGGGCTTCATAATGGAGAGATCAGGGTGCAGCGGGACATTGCTGAATCTGATACCATGAAGCAGAACCTTATTGTATCAGTGAAAGATAATGGACAGCCATCCCTCTCAACAACCTGCACAGTATATTTACTGATTTCTGACAATTTAGCAGAAATTCCAGAGGTGAAAGACATGTCATATGAAGAAAACAATTCCAGATTAACTTCATATCTGATCATTGCACTGGTGACTGTTTCCACCTTCTTCCTGATGTTCATTGTCCTCATTGTGGTTGTGAAGTTCTGCCACAGAAGAAAGCCCAGGCTGTTGTTTGACAGTGCAGTGGCCATTCCTGGTGCATATTTCCCTCCCAACTATGCAGATGTGGAGGGAACAGGAACACTTCGCAGTTCTTATAATTATGACACTTACTTAACGACTGGCTCACGCACAAGCGATTTCAAGTTTGTTCGGTCATTTAATGATGGCACCCTGCCCGCTGATCAGACACTGAAGAGGAGCCCACTTGAGAGCAGTGAGCAGGGTCAGACTACAGGGGATGGATCACAGTTCTCCACATTGGTAAATAAAGCTTTGTTTTATATTTTTCACTGAGTGTAGCATGTCCATAGGTTAATCACATTGACATTGAACAAAGGGGATGGATCACAGCCTATTTTTTTCTTGTAACGTTTTAAGTTTATGCTTGTTAGTTCATAGTTGTTGCCATTTACTTAAGAAATGAAGGATTTCAGTACTTGTTATATTCCCTGTTCTGAAAAGGGTATGCCATTGCTCTTGGTATTTTTTAATGACTGAAATAAATGAGCAGTTTTGAGTTTGCATTTATGAAGTATTGTTGCCAGATAGTATTTTAAATACGATTTGACAAAAACATCAAGCCCACTGGGCTTAATTTGGGAAACACTTTTGTGTATATTTCTTGCAATGCTGCAAATTGCACCTTTTCCAAACAGCTTGGCTTTGGCACAACAATGTTTCTGCTTCCAGATAGCCTGCATTTATTCAACCTCAGTGCAGTTTTCTTTACAGGAGAAACTGCGACTTAAAAAATAGCCATGAGAGCTGAGTCAAGGGGAACCGCCCTTGGAAGAGTTGGCGATGTAATTGCCCTCAAGTGCTTTGTGATGATTTGTTGGTCTGTTAAACTATTGCAGTCATGTATACATCCTAATTTACTCACTCAATTTGGGAATACTGCTTGAGATTATTCTCATTGTATATTTTTTGTTAGTTATTACATAGCCAAAATCCCAGTGTTAATTCAACTCCAACAGAGTTTATATGAGACCAACCCATCCATTTTGGACTCAAATGAACTCTATTGGAGTTGAATTAACACTGGGATTTTTGCTGTGTCGTGTTAGATTTGACCAGTTGCTACTCCGCCAAATTAACAACATGCAGTGCCCTAGTTGAGACTCAAAATGTCCCATTGGGTATTTTTGTGTGACTAATAGTTGTGTGTGACCTGTGATATGGCTGATTGACTCGGGCATCCCTGCTTGTTGCCCAGTGCATTGTCAAGTGTTGAGCTGGGGTCCACAACCCCTGTGGCTGTAAGAAGGTTAACTCAGATTTTATGTATTGATTGAGTTTCATGAATAGAATAGATGGTCATTTTTTGAACTATTCTTCTGTGGCCTTTTCTCTAAATTTTAGCATCATGTCAAGACATTTCTGTCTTAGCCTTATTCTGAAATGGCTTCCTAATTTTTTTTCTGCTGCTTTTGGCAATTGAATCACTCACTCATACAAGCAAGTAAAGTTTGACAATTCTCTGAGGGTGTCATTTTGCACACTTGTCTTGCTTCTCCTACTCCTTCCTCTTTTTTATATGTCCCTCATCAAGTTAAGTTTTATTTGCTTTTTGACGTACTGATACATTTCTAAGGAGAAAAAAACGGTATACAAGAATAATTCTAAATAGATGATGTTTAATCTGTTTTTATGCAAAATTCTGGATGATTGACTAATAAATGACATGTTGGATAGCTGATTAAAGTTTTTTTTATGTGAAAGTCTAGTTTGACTTTTCTTCAGTTATCTTCGTTTGTGGGTGTGTTGTAAAATGTTGGTGCCTGTATCCCTGTCTAAAAAATTGGCTTTTTGAATGACAAAAGTATACAATAATTCTGTGTATTTTTGCTTTCTTTCATCAGTTGTAGTTTGAGGTTAGTAAGTTAAATGGCACACTGAAAGCGGAACTCTGGGATTGACTGACCTATACTTGAAGAGTAGTTATCTTTTTGATCTAAGAAGGACTGAGAGAGAGGTATTTATTCTGTTGGCTATTTCTGCATGCTTATGGAGAGTCCACTTGATGTGTACTTAATGATTGTGTGTATGTAATTTTGGGAGACATCATGCAGTACTGATGATATTTCCATCATCATAACTATTCATCCAGGAAAATGTGAGCAGTCGCTTGTATTAGCTTTCACTGTTTTACTTGATATTTTATTATCGTGGAAAAAAATGCGGATCTATCTTTTTATGAAGAAAACAACAGAAGTTGATTTGTTTTCATTATAGCACTCATATTTATTATCCACATTATGCAATGCTCATATGCAATCAAAACAAGTTATTTAGGTTAGGGAGTATGGCTACAAGAGGCAGATAATTTAAGATTTTTCACACTTGCAGCAAGGTCTAGAATATGAGTATGGATGGAAAGGTGGATGAATGGATGGATGCATGGGTGACTGGATGAAGGTATGTCCCTATTTATGTGTTAGCATCATGAATGAAACCTGTAAGAGGGACCTCTGCTCTGTGTCTGAACAATATGAGCATTATTCTCTGATGAAAAGTCTGGCTGTCTTTTTAATGCTATGCTGCACAGCTGTTGAGGTTCGCTGAGCAAATTTCAGTTTTAGCAATATTTTCTGTCATAGGGAATTATGGAATGTCAGATCATGCGCAAAATTCAAGCAGGACAGCTATTCAATTTTATCTCATTCCATTCACATGCTTATACGTGAAATAGTTTTGCCAACGAGAGGAAATCATCTTTCTGTACAGTGTACTCTGTTGCAACCTGCTAAATAACTGCAGTTTTTGTGATTGACTGTGAAACTGTTTTTGGATAAAAACAATAATATAAATATATTATTAACTACAATACGACACTTTTCTCAATAATTATTGTAAGATGATGTTTTTATGTCTGTGTAATCAATTATTATACCAAATTCAGTATTATTGTGTAGTTAATTGAAACGACTCTGAGTGTCGCTATTCACCAGCTTGGACATTTTGCACGAACCTCTCCACCCACCAATGTCGTCGTATTCAAAGGGAGTGAAATCCGTATCACGGCACTCTTTCACAACAACATTCGGATTATGCGCGCAATATCCTTTGGATTCTTATCATATGATCTTAAAAACTAATATTTGGATTACAAAACAGAATCAGTTGCTTCGACGTTAGCATGGGACACAAAGAGTTTTTCGGTTTTCTGCTTAAATGCTGTTATGCCTTCGCCCTGTTTGCAATGTCTGTAACGAATGGAGACATAAGCTTTACGATTCCGGAGGAGATGAAACGCGGATCCGTGATTGGAAATATAGCGAAGAATATTGGCGTGGATGTTAAACGTCTGTCTTCCCGAGAAGCTCGAATAGATACAGAGAGGAACCGACGACGTTACTGTGACATTGATCTGAATTCTGGAAATTTGATCGTGGCTGAAAGGATTGACCGAGAGTCTCTTTGTGCCCTAAAGGTTTCATGTGCTCTTAAATTCGAACTTGTATTGGAGAATCCTCTAGAATTACACGGCATTTCTCTCAATATTCAAGACATTAATGACAACCCACCACAATTTGCAAGTGACCTAATAAAGTTGGAAATCCGGGAATCTGCGATTAAAGGAACTCGCTTTCTCTTAGATGAAGCCCACGACGCTGATATAGAACAGAATGCAGTTCAAAGCTACTCTTTACAAAGGAATGACCATTTTGTTTTGGATGTTCACACTGGCGCAGACGGAAGGAAATACAGCGAGATGGTTTTAGAGAAAGATCTGGACCGCGAAGAGCAACGGGAATTAACATTATTACTTACTGCAGTTGATGGAGGCAACCCGCAGAAATCTGGTACTGTAGTTGTACACGTCACTGTACTGGATGCGAACGATAACAAACCCGTGTTTAGCCAGGCAGTTTATCAAATCAGTATGCCCGAAAATTCTCCTTTAGGTACTGCTGTGGTAACAGTCAGCGCTACTGATGCAGACGAGGGAGCTAATGGCGATGTGAGTTACGAATTTGGCCGTGTTCCGGATGAAGTGAAAATGATGTTTTCCCTGGATCGTAAAACGGGACAGGTTACACTTAATGGTAATCTCGATTTCGAAGAGACTGCAACATATGAAATGAGAATTCAGGCAAAAGATGGGCCAGGTTTAGCGTCATATTCAACAGTTATTTTAGAAATAACTGATGTGAATGACAATGTACCTGAGATATTTTTGAAATCTCTGAAAAATCCAATACCTGAAAATGCAATTCCTGGCACAGAAGTTGGTATCATTAATGTCCAGGATAAAGACTCCGGAGAAAATCAAAGGGTCCACTGCTCCATTCAGCAAAATGTTCCTTTCAAACTCATCCCGTCTGTTAAAAATTATCACTCTCTAGTAACGACAAGTAAACTAGACCGTGAACTAGTGTCTGATTACAACATAACAATTACGGCGCGTGATGAGGGCTCTCCGCCACTGTTTGCCTCAAAAACAGTGCAGATATCTGTGTCTGATGTAAATGACAACCCTCCATTGTTTGAAGAGCAGTCATACACTGCTTATGTCACTGAAAATAGTGAGTCTGGCATCTCTGTAATTTCTGTGAGGGCCAGAGACCCTGACTGGAGACAAAACGGCACAATTTTCTATTCCCTGCTAGCGGGTGATGTCACTGGTGTTCCTCTATCTTCATATATTTCAATTAATGCAGACACTGGTGTCATACACGCGGTCAGATCATTTGATTATGAGCAGTTTAGAAGCTTCAAGGTACGGGTTATTGCCAGAGACAACGGATCCCCTCTACTAAGCAGTAATGTGACAGTGAGTGTATTCATCACAGATGAGAATGATAACTCTCCACAGATACTATATCCTGCTCCAACTGGGAACTATTTAATGACTGAGGTGATTCCCAAAGCTGCTCAATCCGGTTCCTTGGTTTCCAAGGTGATCGCAGTGGATGCAGATTCTGGACAGAACGCCTGGCTGTCCTATCAGATCCTGAAATCTACTGATCCAGGACTTTTCACCATTGGTCTCCACAATGGAGAGATCAGGGTGCAGCGGGACATTGCTGAATCTGACACCATGAAGCAGAACCTTGTTGTATCAGTGAAGGATAATGGACAGCCATCCCTCTCAACAACCTGCACAGTATATTTACTAATTTCTGATGATCTTACAGAACTTCCTGAACTGAAAGATATGTCACATGAGGAAAATAATTCCAGATTAACTGCATATCTGATCATTGCGCTGGTGTCTGTTTCCACCTTCTTTCTGATGTTCATTGTCCTCATTGTGGTTGTGAAGTTCTGCCACAGAAGAAAGCCCAGGCTGTTGTTTGACAGTGCAGTGGCCATTCCTGGTGCATATTTCCCTCCCAACTATGCGGATATGGAGGGAACAGGAACACTTCGCAGTTCTTATAATTATGACACTTACTTGACGACTGGCTCACGCACAAGCGACTTCAAGTTTGTTCGGTCGTTTAATGACGGCACGCTGCACGCTGATCAGACTCTGAAGAGGAGCCCACTTGAGAGCAGGGAGCAGGGTCAGACTACAGGGGATGGATCACGGTTCTCCACACTGGTAAATAACTCATTTATTTTTAAATTTTACGAACTTTATAAAATGTTCTCAGCTGGTTCAATCAAATTGGCTGGAAAAAATATGGATTTAAGTCAGTGCGTTTTTATAATTGTATTTTCTAACCTCTGCATTTGAGAGTTCATAGTTATTAACTGGTTGAATTGAAAATGTAAGATTTCCTGTATTCTGACTTTGTCATAGTTCTGAAGACTGTATGACAGAAATACAACCTTTTCTTTCTCTTAATTTTTTATAGTAAACAAAAAAAAAAAAAAAAAAGAATTGGCTCACTCGTCTTTGACCTGTCTGCTCTGGGCTAGTCAAGTTAAATATTATTTTCCCCTATCAGGAAAAGGTGCTTTGGCCTCACACTGTATTATCACACGCATAGTGGTATGTAATGTCTATGTTGTAAAAAAAGGCAGGAAACCTCCACTGAGTGCGAGGTGATCCTGTTTTGTTCTGGAAGCTCTATGGTGGTTTATTGAGGAAGGTCTACTCTCTAACATATCTTTCTGCCTCTTTTCCTGCTCACTTTCTTGTTCACTTTTCAAGTGTCTCGTACTTTGCTTGCACATGTAATCTTAAGGATGACGGGAACAAATCTAGGGATACAGAAGGCCCACATAGCCTAGTGAGGTAAATCCCTCTTGATGGGTCACTCTCAAAATGCTATAACTTTTCCATTACTCAGAGAGCTTAAGTTGGGCACTGTGGAGTTCTGCTGATTGAATACCTTTATTCCCTTTATCTCAATGCCATGCTATATCGCTTATGGGCAGAGTTGGGAAATTTTAAATCAGAAAGTCAAAATTTTATTCCTTGTCTCCTGGATTTGCTATTGAGCCCAGCCACAGGAGGTGGAGGAGTTTATCAGTAGGATCAGTTCATGGGTGGAACAAAAACAATACAGGATTTTTACTTTTGGATCCCTGGATTTTCCAGCTGTTCTTTGCCCCTGGGTGGTTTTTGATGGTGTGTTGCATTGTTCTGTAGAAATGAGGTGTTAACATCAATGTTAACAGTTTGATTGGTGGCAAAGCATAATTATCACTCCTAGTTTATTTTATTTTGACTAATTCTGGAGATGCTGTCTTTGAAGAGCCAAAATATGAAATTAATTATGACTACGATTTTTATTTATTGTATCCCCCCCGCCCCCCAAGATTATTTAAATTAGACTGGTGACTTGAACATTTTGTGAAGTCTATCTCACTCTTCTTACAAGATGAATTATATACAAATTTTAAATATTGTCTTGCTTGTTTATTTTGACTTTGAATTGAGTTTATGCTCATCTCAGTTTGCACTTCAGCAATTTCTCTCTTATATTTCAGCACCACTCTGGTGGACAGCAACCTTCCTATGAGGCAGATGTGCAAATTATACCCTCTTCAGGGCTTTCAGTATCTTTTACTGTAATCCCCTCACAAGAAATGCAACAAAGTTCGCCCACAGCTACGAGATATGAAAAATCTTGTAAAAAAAAAAAAAAACAAAAATATTTATTATGATAATCTAGCTCAAATACCAAGACAAAAAAGGCACATTTCTGTCACTTTTAATGCTGCTAAAAATTTGGGGTGGGCCAAAAGGTCTGTGCACACTGTGATATATTGGCTCACAGGGTGTGTCCCTGCCTTACACACATAGTCAGCTGGGATAGGCTCCAGCTCCCCCGTGACCCAACGGAGGAGTAAGTGGCATAGATAATGGATAGGTGGATTTTGGTGGCCCAATGGCCTCAGGGACTTGTGTGTGGAATTCGAGTGTCTTCCTGTGCTGACACAGGTTTTATCAGAGTATTTTTGTTTCCTCCCGTGGTCCCATAACATGCAGCAGGTCCAACATCCAGCCTCTCTCCTTCTGCATTAGCTAGTGTTTGGACCCTTACCTGGATTAAAGGCTTTACATAATGGATGGATCATGGATGGATTGAATTTCCAAATTAGATCATGGGTGAATGGATGATTAATGGTTTAGATACTGTATTTGGATGACATTTTGTGTACTTGATCAGTTCAGTAACTCTCCATTAATAACTTCTCTGAAGTTTCAGCACCACGCTGGTGGACAGCAGCACAATTGTGCGAAATTTTCAGTTCCTTAAGTTTGGCCTTTTCATTTCTCAGTTATAAAAATGAGTGATGTTTGATACTCAGTTTCGAATTTTATTTCATGTGCTTTACTTACGGAAACTCTATTTCAGAATACTGCTTGGTTGATCTGAAATGTAATGCACTGTGCTGAGGTTGTAGAAATGGAGTGAATCATTTTATTTCATTGAACTATTTTTGGAATACCTTTTTGTCTTCGCTGATGTAGAAAATGCATATCAGAATGAAGTTCTCCAAAATATCATGGTCGCACAGACTGTTTAAAGTACACAATATACACATGTATTCAGAATCAAAACCGTGTTTTTCTTATTAAGTCCACAGGGATGATGGAAGCTTCCCTGCAGCTGACTTTTGGCAAAAGGCAGGAACACACCCTGGACAGCTCACCAATCCAGTGCTGGGCTCACACACCATTCATACACACACTCACATCAAAGAGTAATTTATAGTCTTCAGTTAACGAAGCACACGTTTTGGGTTGTGGGAGGAAACCAGAGTAAACTTGCAAACTGCATGCAAAAGACTCCCAGGCTGGACTCAAACCTTGCTGTGAAAAATGTTGCGCCACCATGGCACCCTATGCTATATGATTTGAATTATTCCTCATTCTTGATCAGCAACCTTTCTACTTAAGTCACTGTTGAGTCCTGCAGGCCTTCAGAAGGATTCCTGCTTCTGAAGTTGCAGCAGAATTCTTAGAGATTGCTGTTTACTCTTCATATTGTTTCAGGGCACTGAGATTAATAGTTAACCCATAATTGTTGTAGAGCATGGGAACCAACTTAAAAATTTTGATAACTGCAGTTTCTTGTCCTTATGGGGAACTAATCATGTATTTATTAGAACTGTTTGTGTGCAGATAAACACAAGGCAACTGGAAGGCTACATGCAGAGTGGAAATGGTGCTCTGTGGTATGGAAATGAATCTCTATAGTATTACATCTTTGGCAGTAGGTCATTGAAAATGGTTGCGTCTCCATGTACATTTTCTGAATATTTACCATAATGTATCTATAACGTCGCTGATGATACGATCCGTTTTTTTTTTTTTTTTGGTGAAGAAAACCGTTATAAAGTATGTTTAAACACATTTATTTAAGCATTCCAGTTTTCTAAAACAACATTAGATGTCGCTATTCACCATCAAGAGAAAATTAGTGACGCTTCTCCCTCTTATTACTATTCCTACCCAATCGGTGCAATTTTACACTTAAGCTTTATCTATTGTACCCCGTGCAGACTGCATTGGCTGCGTTACCGAAATTTCGGCAAGTATATTTGTTTGATTGGGAACACAGTCGTATCAGCCTCACTATGGACCGTGGATGCTTTTCCGTTTTTGGAGCGAGCTGTTTTTTCTTTCTTTTATTTACGCCAGCTTCATTTGGAGATATGAGCTATTCTGCTCCGGAAGAGCTGAAACGCGGATCAGTCATTGGAAATATTGCGAAAGATCTCGGGGTGGATTTTAAAAGTCTGTCTACCCGCAAGGCTCGTTTGCATATAGAAGGAAGCAGCAAGCGATATTTTGACATTAATCTGAATTCTGGCGATTTAACTGTGACAGAGAGGGTCGATAGAGAACAGCTTTGCGGACAAAAGGCTGTGTGTACCTTAAAATACGAGCTGGTGCTTGAAAATCCATTGGATTTACACCGCATTGTTGTGCAAATTCAGGATATAAATGACAATTCGCCTCAGTTCTCGAAGGATATTATCCGACTGGAAATTCAAGAATCTGCAGATAAAGGTACCCGCTTTCCCGTGAATGAGGCGCATGACGCAGACATTGGATTGAACGCGGTACAAAGCTACACATTGCAAACGAATGATCATTTTGTTCTGTCCGTAAAGACGAATAACGAAGGAGGCAAATACGGTGAATTAGTCTTAGAAAAAGACCTGGATCGAGAGGAACAACAAGAGATTACATTATTACTCACTGCTGCCGACGGAGGGACTCCTCAGAGGTCTGGTAGTGTTGTTATTCACGTTACTGTTCTGGATACTAACGACAATATCCCCGTGTTTAATCAAGCCGTTTATAAAGCCAGTCTTCCAGAAAACTCCCCTGTAGGAACATTAGTGGTTACGGTCAGCGCCAGTGATGCAGACGACGGATCAAATGGCGAGGTATCGTATGAATTCAGTCGCGTTTCCGTTAATGCAAAGGATTTATTCAGCCTTGATCGCAAAACTGGGGAAATTCGAGTAACGGGAGACATCGACTTCGAAAAGGAGTCCAGTTATGAGATGCGCATTGAAGGTAAAGACGGAGCGGGACTTGCGTCTCAAGCCAAAGTAAATGTCGATATCACTGACGTTAATGATAATGCACCGGTGATATTTCTGACGTCATTGTCTAATTCAGTAACTGAAAGCGCGCCACCGGGCACAGAGGTCGGTATCATAAATGTTCAGGACATCGATTCTGATATTAATGGTCAGGTTCAATGTTCTATTCAAGGACACGTACCTTTTAAATTAATGCCGTCAATTAAAAACTTTTACTCCATTGTAACAACTGGTGCTTTGGATCGGGAACTCCAGTCAGAATACAATATTTCACTCACTGCTTCAGATGAAGGCTCCCCGCCCTTGTCTTCTTTTAAATCACTACATGTATTCATCTCAGATGTGAATGACAATCCACCTGCATTTGAGAAACAGTCTTATAGCACATATGTGACTGAAAATAACAAACCAGGCACCTCTGTCATTTCTGTGAGGGCGAAAGACCCAGACTGGAGACAGAATGGTACAGTTTTATATTCTCTGTTACCCAGTGAAGTCAGTGGTGTTCCTGTGTCCTCGTTTTTATCTATTAATGGGGACACTGGTGTGATACACGCTGTAAGATCATTTGATTATGAGCAGTTCAGGAGCTTCAAAGTTCAGGTCATTGCCAGAGACAATGGTTCCCCTCCACTCAGCAGTAATGTGACAGTGATTGTGTTCATCACAGATGAGAATGATAACTCTCCACAGATACTATATCCTGCTCCTCTGGGGAACTCCTTCATGACAGAGATCATCCCAAAAACTGCACATGCAGGTTCTATAGTTTCCAAGGTGATCGCAGTGGATGCAGACTCTGGACAGAATGCCTGGCTGTCCTATCAGATCATGAAATCAACTGATCCAGGTCTTTTCACCATTGGTCTTCATAATGGAGAGATCAGGGTGCAACGGGACATTGCTGAAGCTGACACCATGAAGCAGAACCTTGTTATGTCAGTGAAAGATAATGGACAGCCATCCCTCTCAACAACCTGCACAGTATATTTACTAATTTCTGACAATTTAGCAGAAATTCCTGAGATGAAAGATGCGTCACATGAGGAAAATAATTCCAGATTAACTTCATATCTGATCATTGCGCTGGTGACTGTTTCCACCTTCTTTCTGATGTTCATTGTCCTCATTGTGGTTGTGAAGTTCTGCCACAGAAGAAAGCCCAGGCTGTTGTTTGACAGTGCAGTGGCCATTCCTGGTGCATATTTCCCTCCCAACTACGTGGATGTGGAGGGAACAGGAACACTTCGCAGTTCTTATAATTATGACACATACTTAACAACTGGCTCACGCTCGAGTGACTTCAAGTTTGTTCGGTCGTTTAATGATGGCACGCTGCCCGCTGATCAGACACTGAAGAGGAGCCCACTTGAGAGCAGTGAGCAGGGTCAGACTACAGGGGATGGATCACAGTTCTCCACATTGGTAAATAAAGCTATGTTTTATATTTCCAACTTCGTTTTACGTTTCCATGCAGGTTAATTACATTGACCTTTAACCAAAGGGATGGATTAATGTCCATTTCTTCCTTTTAACTTCATGTTTGTGAGTTTATAGTTATCACCATTTACATCAGAAATGAGGCATTTCCGTTGGTTTCATATTCCCTGTTCTGCAGAGCATACGCCATTTCTCATGGCATTTCTAGTGATTGAAATAAATGAGCATTTTTCAATTGGCCTGTCTGCTCTGCACTGTAAACCCTGACAAGTGTTGTGAACTCAAATGTTCAGTGGAAACCAATTACCTCAAAAAAATTGAGTATGACAACTTAATGATTTGTGTTCACAGCACTTAAAAACGTTTAAAAAAAACAAAAAAACTTTGCCATATTTTCTTTAAGTTCCTTCCAAACTGCAATTAAGTTGGCCTTCAGTTTCAGTTCACAATAATCAGTTTCCCCAAAACATTTTAGTTCACCACACTATCAGGATTTACAGTATGTGTCAGTCGTGTTTTCAAATTTTATCATCTTATTTCCCTTCATAAGTTATCGTTTTGATCTTATTAAGTGTATGATCATATCTTTTGTTGACTCATCATACCAGGTTTTTAACAACTGGTTTTATTGGTATCCATTGTTCCATTAATTTTATTTGATTCAGGAAAAGTCCATAGAGTGCTTACATGAGAGTTGAAATTCTGTTATGCAGTGTAGTCTAGAATCATTGAAATTAATTAAAACGTACAGTGGGTTTGCTCTTCAGGGTGACATCCCAACCTTGTTCCTGTTTGCATCTATAAAGTCTTGTTGCCAGTTAGTATTTTAAGTATAATTCTACAGGTACTTTGGGCCCACTGGGCTTTTGTGTGTGGATTTTTAGCAATGCTTCAAAGTGCATATTGTTTAAAGAGCTTGGATTTAGCACAGTGATTTTTCTGCTTTCACAATGCCTGCATTTTCTTAAACTCAGTGCAGTTGTCTTACAGAAGAAACTGAGAGTTAGCCCAGGGAACTGATTTCAGGGGAACTGCCCTGTCAATGGTTAGCTATGTAATTGCGTTCAAGTGTTTTATGATGATATGTGCCTTATTAAACTATTGCAGTCATGTTTACATCCTAATTTACTGGCTCAACTTGGAAATGCTGCTCGAAATCATTCTAAAGGTGTATTTTCTGGTTCTTATTCGTGTTCGATTTCATTGGTTTCCCCATCCCCCTAAGATTATTTCAGTGAGTTGACTGACAGTTTGTGGGAATTTTGTGAGTCAACAACATGCATTGGATGCATTATCTCTAGTGATTTCTCATAAAATCAGATATTAATATTTAAATAGTCTAGCTCTTGCATTTTTACTTAAAATTTGAAAATAATTTGCAGGGATAGACACCTGAAAAATGGCCTTAAGTTTAATTTCAACTGTGACTTACTGTATACTTGCAGACTAGTTTTCTTTTTGAACTATATGAAGGACTGAAGGAGAGTCATTTTTTTTTTCTCCTGGGTATTACAGCGTGCTTATGGAGAATCCACTTGATGTGTTCTTCATCATTGTGTATGTGCACTTGGTGGTATTCGATCCGCGTCATCAACGTTCGATGCGGCCATATTGTTGACATCCCCACTAACATTCCTGACTCGGCTCTATCGTGAGGCTTCTACCTCACATTCTTTAGCGATCGTATCAACCCTGGTTGGTTCAACATGGTTTGCTGAGTGGTTCACGGCTTCTACCTCACATTCTTTAGCGATCGTATCAACCCTGGTTGGTTCAACATGGTTTGCTGTGTGGTTCACGGCTGTTCTAATAACAGCAACAACAAAAAAAAAAAAAAAAACTGCATTAGATTTTTTTGCAATACCCACTGTGAGGAAAAGAGAGGGGAGAGAGGCAGAGGAGTTGAGCCAGCGGAGGAGAAACCTGTGGCTAGCTAGAATCAATAGGAGAGACTTCCAGGCTACTCCTTACAGCAAAGTCTGTTCCGATCATTTTACCTCAGGTAACGTTAGAGTTAGATAAGCCACTTTCCCTAGTAAAGTGTGTGCACAGCATTTAATCACTGGTAGATAACGGTTTTATTAGTCAGAGATCGTTTTGTCAGACAGTGAATGTTGCTTGATGTGAAAAAAGATGCAAGGTGCTAGCTACCGGCGCCTGACATCGTTTTGGTAGGAGGCGACGTCAAGACAGCTGATAGGACAGTCGATATTATTGACTTCCGAGATTCATGGTGAGCTACTGTTGAATTGAGTTAATGGCTGCATCCAAAAGCGCCGAAATTAAATCCTCGTTCTGTAGCTACACTTGCATCCTTTCCGTTCTATGGAACACAGTTTTATCCAAAACGTCGGTTTCGGCGTCAGCATTAAAATTTTGTATTTGTGTCTTAAGACGCCATAAAATGCCCGGTTAAGACACACGGATACAAAATATTAATGCTGACACAAAAACCGACGTTTTGGACCAAATGCAAGTTTACAGAACGAGGATTTAATTCAGGCGCTTTGGGAGGCAGCCAATGTTAGCTTAGTTATATGAAATAGTTATACGACTCCATGGATTTGTACGCCTTCAGCTCCTGCGTCGTGTAGGCGGACACTGTGTGGATTAAATAGTGGCAAATATCGGGGTAATCCACGGCTGGCAGCACAGATATATCTCGGCTAAATGCTGCTGAGTCCAATTTATATGGATCGACGCCAATCAAACAAGTTTTCTCATCATAGTGCGATGAGGATGCCATGACGGCTCGTTTAACTCAATTGAAATCTTCGCTCTGCTCCTCAGCGGTATGTCAACAATATGGCCGCCGTGACGTCAGAAGGCTGTCTGCGAATACCATCAATTATGGGAGACATCATACGGTACTGATGATTTTTAAGTCACACTTACTATTCATCTGGGAACCTGTGAATCATCACTATCATTAACTTTCACAGTTTTGCTTGGGATTTTATTATTATGAAAAAAAGATGCTGGTTTATCTCATTATGAAAAACAAACAAAAAAAAAACAAATTTATTTGAGTTCATTATGGCACTCCTACGTAATGTCTATATTATGCAGTATTCATATGCAGTCAAAACAAGTTTTTAGGAACTATGGATGCAAAAAGTGGGGAATTTTAGATTATTGCACTTGCTGCAAAGTCTAGAATATGAGCATGGATGGAAAGGTAGATGAATAGATGGATGCATGAAGAGTTGATTGGCATGTCCCCTCAGGAAATATATATTTACGTTAGGTCTTCATGATGCTTTCAGAGGGACCTCTATTCTGTGACTGAACAATATGAGTTTTATTCTCTGATGGTGAAAAGTCTGGCAGTCATTCAGATACTATACTGCACAGCTGTTGAGGTTCGCTCAGCAAATTTCAGTTTTAGCAATATGTTCTGTCTTAGGGAATTTGGAAAATGTCAGGTCCTGTGCAAAATTCAAACAGGTCAGCTATTGAGTTTTATCTCATTCCATTCATATGTTCATATGCGAAATAGTTTTATAAATGAGAGGAATCATCTCTCAATACTGTGTACTCTGTAACAGCGAGCTAAATAACTAGTTTTTGTGATTGACTGTGAAACTGCTTTTGTATAAAAACAATACTATATTATTAACTAGAATACAACAATTTTCTCAATAATTGCCGTATGATTCTGTTTTTTTATGTCTCTGTAATCAGTTTTAATACCAAATTCGATATTATTGTGTAGTTTATTGAAACGACTCTGAGTGTCGCTATTCACCAGCTTGAACATTTTGCACGAACCTCTCCACCCACCAATTCCGTATTCAACGGGAGTGAAAGCCATATCACGGCACTCTTTCACAATAACGTTCGGATTGTGCGCGCAATATCCTTTGGATTCTTAACATATGCTCATCAAAACTTGACAGTGGATTACAAAACAAATACCGTCGCTTCGACGTAAACATGGAACACAGAGATTTTTTCGGTTTCCTGCTTAAATGCTATTATGCTTTCACCCTGCTTGCAATGTCTGTAACGAGTGGAGATATAAGCTTTACAATTCCGGAGGAGATGAAACGCGGATCCGTGATTGGAAATATAGCGAAGAATATTGGCGTGGATGTTGAAAGTCTGTCTTCCCGAGAAGCACGAATAGATACGGAAAGGAGCCGCCGACGTTACTGTGACATTGATCTGAATTCTGGAAATTTGATCGTGGCTGAAAGGATTGACCGAGAATCTCTTTGTGCGCAGAAGGTTATGTGTACTGTTAAATTTGAACTAGTATTGGAGAATCCTCTGGAATTACACGGCATTTTTCTCCATATTCAAGACATTAATGACAACCCGCCACAATTTGCAAGTGACCTAATAAAACTAGAAATCAGCGAATCCGCGATTAAAGGAACGCGCTTTCTCTTAGAAGAAGCCCACGACGCTGATATAGAACAGAATGCGGTTCAAAGCTACTCTTTACAAAGGAATTACCATTTTGTTATGGACGTTCATACGAGCGCGGATGGAAGGAAATATGGCGAATTGGTTTTAGAGAAAGATCTGGACCGGGAAGAACAACAGGAATTTACACTATTACTTACTGCAGCTGATGGAGGCACCCCGCAGAAATCTGGTACTGTTGCCGTGCACGTCACTGTACTGGATGCGAACGATAACAAACCCGTGTTTAGTCAGGCAGTTTATCAAATCAGTCTGCCTGAAAATTCTCCTTTAGGTACTGTTGTGGTAACAGTAAGCGCCACTGATGCCGACGAGGGAGCCAATGGCGATGTGAGTTACGAATTTGGCCGTGTTCCGGATGAAGTGAAAATGATGTTTTCCCTGGATCGTAAAACAGGACAGGTTACACTTAATGGTAATCTCGATTTCGAAGAGACGGCAAATTATGAAATGAGAATTCAAGCAAAAGATGGTCCAGGTTTGGTGTCATATTCAACAGTCATTGTAGAGATCACTGATGTGAATGACAATGCCCCTGTGATATTTTTGAAATCTTTGAAAAATCCAATCCCCGAAAACGCAATACCGGGCACAGAGGTAGGTATCATTAATGTCCAAGATAAAGACTCAGGAGAAAATCAAATGGTCCACTGCTCCATTCAGCAAAATGTACCTTTCAAACTCCTCCCTTCCATTAGAAATTATTACTCACTTGTAACAACAAGCAAACTAGACCGTGAATTAGAGTCTGATTACAACATTACAATTACGGCAAGTGATGAAGGCTCTCCAGCACTGTTTGCCTCAAAAACAGTGCAGATATCTGTGTCTGATGTAAATGACAACCCGCCATTGTTTGATGAACAGTCATACACTGCATATGTCTCTGAAAATAGTAAGTCGGGCACCTCTGCCATTTCTGTGAGGGCCAGAGACCCTGACTGGAGACAAAACGGTACAATTTTCTATTCCCTGCTAGCCGGTGATGTCACTGGTGTTCCTATATCTTCATATATTTCAATTAATGGAGACACTGGTGTCATCCACGCTGTCAGATCATTTGATTATGAGCAATTTAGAAGCTTCAAAGTTCAGGTCATTGCAAGAGACAATGGTTCCCCTCCACTGAGCAGTAATGTGACAGTGAGTGTGTTCATCACAGATGAGAATGATAATTCTCCTCAGATATTATATCCTGCTCCAACTGGGAACTATTTAATGAATGAGATGATTCCCAAAGCTGCTCAATCCGGTTCCTTGGTTTCCAAGGTGATCGCAGTGGATGCAGATTCTGGACAGAACGCCTGGCTGTCCTATCAGATCCTGAAATCTACTGACCCAGGACTTTTCACCATTGGTCTCCACAGTGGAGAGATCAGGCTGCAGCGAGACATTGCTGAATCTGATCCCATGAAGCAGAACCTTATTGTATCAGTGAAAGATAATGGACAGCCATCCCTCTCAACAACCTGCACAGTATATTTACTGATTTCTGATGATCTGGCACAAGTTCCAGAACTGAAAGATATGTCACATGAGGAAAATAATTCCAGATTAACTGCATATCTGATCATTGCGCTGGTGTCTGTTTCCACCTTCTTTCTGATGTTCATTGTCCTCATTGTGGTTGTGAAGTTCTGCCACAGAAGAAAGCCCAGGCTGTTGTTTGACAGTGCAGTGGCCATTCCTGGTGCATATTTCCCTCCCAACTACGCAGATGTGGAGGGAACAGGAACACTTCGCAGTTCTTATAATTATGACACTTACTTAACGACTGGCTCACGCACAAGCGACTTCAAGTTTGTTCGGTCATTTAATGACAGCACACTGCCCGCTGATCAGACACTGAAGAGGAGCCCACTTGAGAGCAGTGAGCAGGGTCAGACTACAGGGGATGGATCACAGTTCTCCACATTGGTAAATAAAGCTTTGTTTCATATTTCCAGCTTGGTTTGACCTGTTTTCCCAGGTCCCAGTTTTAATCAAAATGTGCTTGAATAATGGGTTGATTTAAAACCTGTTTGTTTTTATACATAGTCAGGTCCAAAATTATTTGGATAGGAATAAAATTTCATCATTTTGGCTCTGTACTTCACCACAATGGAAAGGAATTGAAATGTTTATGATATTGTATATTTGAAGTTTATATTTTCTCCTTTCAGGGTTTTTCCAAAAAAAGGTTGACTACCTCGTATAATCTCAAAATAAACTTTTTTTTTTTTTTAATCCTTGGTTGCAATACCTCTGCTCCCCAAATGATGGCTTGCTTCACTAGCAGTGACAGGTGTTCAGACTCCATATTTAGAGTTTGCAGGAACAAACTTTTGATGCAAATCCACACTTGAAATCGATACCAGACAATCTTTCTTATTACTTGTAAATGATACAATGAGAGACTAATAAACAACTGGCCACAGAAGAGGTGTGGAGTAAATTGTCTTCTTATTTCTATCCATTAAAAATGGTGATGGAGTGGCATATGTAATAAGTGCTGTAATTCCTACACTGTTTGCTTACTTTTTGAAAGTAAGTGCACTTCAATTAAAAGTCCATAGCTTGTGCTCTCTGCTCATTTTCCTCATTCAATTTCTGTTTTGTGCTACTACAATAACAATTTATCACTGTAAAAAAATTTTACAGCCCTACTTGCATGTAATTTATAATGTTTGTTCTTGTGAGTTGATAGTTGTTATATTATTCACTTTAGAAATTTAAACTTTTGGTTTATTTGTAACACTTTTTACTGTTCTAAAGAGAGTATGACAAATTCAACATTTTTGCATCCTCAGTTTGGAATGATGAAAAAAAAAACTTGTTCTCATCTAAAACTGCACATGCTGCACAGGTTGTGCTAAATGCTATTTTCCCCTTAAGGTGTTTGCGCTGTGGCCTTACTCTTTTGGTTCCACTTCATGTGTATCTAGTTTGGATTAATATCCCTACTGTGAACAAATGCATGAAATTTTCATTGAGTTCTCGGTGTTTGTATTTCATTAAAATAGTTTTTGGATGTACAGGCTCCACTTTTCAGAGTGCTGTCCAGTTCCATTCTGTGCTTGCGATCGTCATTGCATTTAGCGTCTCAATTTCTTGGACATATTGAACATTTATGTGCGATTGGACAGAAAACAGGGGCCTGAATGGGGAAACCCCTTTGTTCAGCTATTACTTGGGATGTTAAAGGCTTAACGCAGTCCTAAGAGCTTCTGTTTGATACTTTGCAGTTCCACTTAAAGTTTTCATCTCCGGAAGCTCAAAGTATTGTTTTGTGGCTTAATTTGGGGGCTGTCTTGGGCTTCTGTAGTTGTGTGGTTGCCCTCAAGAGGTAAATGATGGTCCTTGAATTGTTTAAATAATGTGAGATGTTAGCTGTAATGTTTTCAGTCTGGCAGCAGAACACAATCAGCCGTCCAAATGCATTGTAGTTGGGCCAGCCTTGGCTGAGAAGAGCCAAACTATATAGAATATATGTGCACAGTAATTTAGATTAGATGTTTAGTTTTTCCCCTAAGACAATCTGAATGAGATGATTTACTCCACAGTTAATTTGCCTTTTAACTGAGATTAAACAAGATGGGCACATTATTTAAACTTATGCAAAAAAATCTAACTGAATTCAAAGATTTTCTTGCTTTTTCTGTACGACAGAGAATTTGGCAGGTATTGATTTCAGTTTTCCCTCAACTGGGGAAATTTCCATTTCAGCACCATCTTGATGGACAACACCCTTTCTGTGTAGCAGTTTTTTGACATCTTACCCTATTCATGCCATCTATCCTCCTGTTTGGGTGTAATTAAGTCAACAAGTGCATGAAGGTTTGGCACAAACCTTGCTGATATGACCTGCCATTACAAACATGTTAATTTGACTTGCATGCAGATAGATTCATAAGTGCGTGTTACCTTTGATAACGCTTTTTGTGGTTGTTTATTTATTTATTTATTTATTGTGACAAATAAATTTGACAATGGGGTGGCTTAGTGGCCCCAAGGCATTGTTTGTTCTGTCTGTATTCACAAGGGTTTTCTCTATGTACTTTAGTTTTCTCCCACAACTCGCAGCAGATTGTCTGGAAGTTCTAGATATCATATAGCTATGATAGTCTTAGTGAATGGTGTCAGTGACTGTGAAGGAATTTCACTTTGGGTTTATGCCTGCCTCTCACTTACTGCATTGGCTACTGCTGAGATCCTGCCCTGCAAAAAGAGGATTTGATAGTGGCTGGACAGATTAGATTTACTGTAGTGAATCAGGAATGCATGATTCCAATTTAATGTTTTAGACAACAGAAGAAAGGATGACATATAATAAGATAGATAACTATTCGTCTGCTTTCCCTCCATCAATATCATCACTCTTTTAGTTTCAGCGCCATGCTGGTGGACAGGAGCACAACATAATTTCTGCCCTAATCTTCCCTATTGTGGGCCATTTTTGTAAAGTCTATAGTCTCTTCTCTTTAATCCATTTCATTTCTTAGACAAGTGATTGATGTTTGACCCTTAATTGGGAGTTTAATATGGCACACTTTTCTTATTACACCTCCCGCAATGTTCTCTGCTTGTTAAAAATGCGGATGTGGCTCATTTTGAACAACACTGACTAATTATATTTAATCCTTGCTTAAATTACCTTTTTATTAACTTTGGATGACTTGCATGCCCAAATGCAACTCTGTTTCAGAATACTACCTGGTTTATCTTGGTAATGCAGTGGGCTGAGTTTGTTGAAATTAAGTAGATCAAGTTATCTTGGCAGACTATTTTGGCATGCGTTTATGCATTTTGAAGTGTAGCAAATGCATATCAACATGAACTCCTCCAAAATCTTATGGACACACAGACAGCCAGATGATCAGCATACTTTTTCTACCGGATATAAATTACACAGTATATGTTATTTGCATTCCCCATTCTGGCTCTGTAACATTACTACTCAAGTCAATGTTGTGTAAACCTTCAGATGCAGTCTTGTTGCTGAAGTTGTTTAGGCCACTGAGGTAATAATTCAACCTGTCGCTGAATTAGAGCATGGGCACTGATTTACAGTGTTTGATGCATTCTACCGGGTGGACATATACAGCTGCGGAGGATGTTTAAGAACATTTATTTAAATATAACAGTTTTACAAGGCATCATTAGATGTCGCTGTTCACCATCGACTTGAAACTTGTGAGGCATCTCCTCCTCCCTAAAAATTAATATTCACAACCGAACGGTACGCCTCTGCACAAGACCCATATTCCCATATACACCGTAAAGCCTGCGCTGGTTGTACAGTCGAGATCATATTAAGCTAATGAATATCACGATATTTGAACTTTTACTCGTCCCAGTTATACCATGGATCGCCGAGCCTTTTCTGTCATTGGAGCAAGTTGTTTTTTATTTGTTTTATTGACGCCAGTGTCGTCTGGAGATGTGAGTTATTCTGTTCCGGAGGAGCTGAAACGCGGATCAGTCGTTGGAAACATTGCGAAAGACCTCGGGGTGGATTTCAAAAGTCTGTCGGTTCGCAAGGCTCGTTTACACGCAGGAGGAAGCAGCAAGCGCTATTTTGACATAAATCTGAATTCTGGCGATTTGATTGTGGCCGAGACGATCGACAGAGAAGAGCTTTGCGGACAAAAGGCTACCTGCACTTTAAAATACGAGCTGGTACTGGAAAGTCCGTTGGATTTTCACCGCATTGTTGTGCAAATTCAGGATATAAATGACAACTCGCCTGAGTTTTCGAAGGATGTTATCCGACTCGAAATTCGAGAATCTGCCGATAAGGGAGCCCGCTTTACCTTGAATGAGGCGCACGACGCGGATATAGGGCTGAACGCGGTTAAAAGCTACACACTACAAAGGAATGATCATTTTTCTCTGTCCGTTCAGACGAATACAGATGGAGGAAAATACGGTGAGTTAGTCTTAGAAAAAGAGCTGGATCGAGAGGAACAACAAGAAATTACATTATTACTTACTGCTGCCGACGGAGGCACTCCTCAGAAATCTGGTAGTGTAGTTATTCAGATCACTGTACTGGATGCTAACGACAACATCCCCGTGTTTTCTCAAGCTGTTTATGAAGTCAGCCTTCCAGAAAATTCTCCTGTAGGAACATTAGTGGTTACAGTCAGCGCCAGTGATGTAGACGACGGAGCTAATGGCGAGGTGACATATGAATTCAGTCGCGTTTCCGGTAATGCAAAAGATTTATTTAGCCTTGATCGCAAAACTGGGGAAATTCGAGTAACGGGAGACATCGACTACGAAAGGAAGTCTAATTATGAAATGCGCATTGAAGGGAAAGACGGAGCAGGTCTTGCTTCTCAAACCAAAGTAATTGTCGATATCACTGACGTGAATGATAATGCACCTGTAATATTTCTGACGTCATTGTCTAACTCTGTGGTAGAGAGCGCACCATCAGGCACAGAGGTCGGTATAATCAATGTTCAGGACATTGACTCTGGAATTAATGGTCAGGTTCATTGTTCTATACAAGGACATGTACCTTTTAAATTGGTGCCTTCCATCATAAACTTTTTTTCAATTGTAACAACTAGTGCTTTGGACCGGGAACTCCAGTCAGAATATAATATTTCACTCACTGCTTCAGACGAAGGCTCCCCACCTTTGTCGTCTTTTGAAACACTGCATGTATCCATCTTGGATGTGAATGACAATCCACCTGCATTTGATGAGACTTCTTACAGCACCTATGTGACTGAAAATAACAAACCAGGCACCTCTATCATTTCTGTGAGGGCAACAGACCCAGACTGGAGACAGAATGGTACAGTTTTCTATTCTCTGTTGTCCAGTGAGGTCCGTGGTGTTCCTGTGTCCTCATTTTTATCCATTAATGGGGACACTGGTGTGATACATGCTGTTAGATCATTTGATTATGAGCAGTTCAGGAGCTTCAAAGTTCAGGTCATTGCCAAAGACAACGGTTCCCCTCCTCTCAGTAGTAATGTGACAGTGAGTGTGTTCATCACAGATGAGAATGATAACTCACCACAGATACTATATCCTGCTCCACTAGGGAACTCCTTCATGACTGAAATCATCCCAAAAACTGCACATGCAGGTTCTATAGTTTCCAAGGTAATTGCTGTGGATGCAGACTCTGGACAGAATGCTTGGCTGTCCTATCAGATCCTGAAATCTTCTGACCCAGGACTTTTCACCATTGGTCTTCATAATGGAGAGATTAGAGTGCAGCGGGACATTGCTGAATCTGATACCATGAAGCAGAACCTTGTTGTATCAGTGAAAGATAATGGACAGCCATCCCTCTCAACAACCTGCACAGTATATTTACTGATTTCTGACAATTTAGCTGAAATTCCAGAGGTGAAAGATATGTCACATGAGGAAAACAATTCCAGATTAACTTCATATCTGATCATTGCGCTGGTGTCTGTTTCCACCTTCTTTCTGATGTTCATTGTCCTCATTGTGGTTGTGAAGGTCTGCCACAGAAGAAAGCCCAGGCTGTTGTTTGACAGTGCAGTGGCCATTCCTGGTGCATATTTCCCTCCCAACTATGCGGATGTGGAGGGAACAGGAACACTTCACAGTTCTTATAATTATGACACTTATTTAACGACTGGCTCACGCACAAGCGACCTCAAGTTTGTTCGGTCGTTTAATGACGGCACGCTGCCCGCTGATCAGACACTGAAGAGGAGCCCACTTGAGAGCAGTGAGCAGGGTCAGACTACAGGGGATGGATCACAGTTCTCCACACTGGTAAATAAAGCTTTCTTTTAGATTTCCAGCTGGGTATAACCTGTTTTTCCAGGTTTAATCACATTGTGCTTAAATACTGGATTTTTTAAAACCAGTTTGTTTTAATACACAGTCAGGTCCATAATTCTTTGGAGAGGATTAATATTTCATTGTTTTGGCTCTGTACTTAACTACAATGGAAAGGAATTAAATATTTATAATATCTTTGAAGTACACGTTTTCATCTTTAACGGTTTTGCCGAAAATTGAGAAACCATTCAGGAATTGCAACCGTTTTTGTACACACAGCCCACCACCCCCCCGCCCCTCCCCCGTTGTGGGGCTTGACGACAGCTTGACCACCTTATATAATCTCAAAATTAACTGTAGTTTCTTTTATCCTTGGATGCAATACCTTTTCTCCCCAAATGATGGCTTGCTTCGCTTGCAGTGACAGGTGTTCAGACTCCATATTTAGAGTTTGCAGTAACACATTAACACATTTCAGATGCAAATCCACACTTGGAATCGACAACAGACAATCTTTCTTCTTACTAGTAAATGATACAATGAGAGAGTAATAAACAACACGCCACAGAAGAGGTGTGGAGCAAATTGTCTTCTTATTTCTATCCATTAAAAAATGGTGATGGAGTGGCATATGTAAAAAGTGCTGTAATTCCTACTCTTTGCTTACTTTTTTGAAAGTAAGTGCACTTCAATTAAAAGTTGGCAGCTTTTAGCTCATTTTCAGTATTCAATATCTGTTTTGTGCTACTACAATAACAATTTATCTCTTTAAAAAAAAATTTTACAGCCCTGATTGCATGTAATTTATGATGTTTGTGCTTGTGAGTTCATTCATAGTTGTTTGATTATTCAGTTTAGAAAATCAAACTTTTGGTTTATTTGTAACTCTTTTCACTGTTCTAAAGGGAGTATCACAGAAATTTATTATTTTTGCATTCTCAGTTTGGAATGATGAAAAAGAAAACTTGTTCTCGTCTAAAACCGCACATGCTGCACAGGTCTTGCTAAATGCTATTTCCCCCTTTAATTGTTTGCGCTGTGGCCTTACTCTTTTGGTTCCTCATCATGTGCATCTAGTTTGGGTTAATGTCCCTACTGTGAACAAATGCATGAAACGTTCATTGAGTTCTCAGTGTTTGTGTTTCATTAAAATAGTTTTAGGATGCACAGGTTCCAATTTTCAGAGTGCTGTCCAGTTCCATTCTCTGCTTGTGATCATCATTGCATTTAGCGTCTCAGTTTCCTGGACATACTGAACGTTGTGTGCGATTGGACAGAAAACAGGGGCCTGGATGGGGAAACCCCTTTGTTCAGCTATTACTTTGAATGTTAAAGGCTTAACACAGTCCTAAGAGCTTCTGTCTGTTACCTTGCAGTTCTGGTTAAAGGATGTTTTCATCTCCGGAAACTCAAAGTATTGTTTTGTGGCTTAATTGGGGGCTGTCTTGGGCTTCTGTAGTTGTGTGGTTGCCCTCAAGAGGTAAATGATGGTCCTTGAATTGTTTAAATAATTTGAGATGTTAGCCGTAATGTTTTCAATCTGGCAGCAGAACACAATCAGCAGTCCAAATACATTGTAGTTGGGCCAGCCTTTGTAATGGGCAGTGATAGGACGCCAGGTGCCGCGACCAGTAAGAGACAGAGAAATGAGCAGCCCAGACAAGAGACAAACGCAAAAGAGGTAAACACCTCCGGGAAAGGCTCGCGCTTCCAAGGACAAATAAAAGTCCACAAAACGGAAGCGGTGCGAGAGAAAATAAAAACAAGAGAGAACATTTCTAAAAGAAGCAATTCCTAACAATAAAAGGAATATAACAAATCACTAGGAAATTTGTCTAGAGATTTTTTCCGGCCGAAGTGCTAGTAACAAACAGACACTCTAGCAATAGGCGTGGCGAACCCCCGGTCATATATATAGAGTCCGGAAACTCTGCCCCAGCTCAATCAGCCAGCTGGGCCAGGAATTCGATAGAAAATAACTCCGATATCGTCCCGGACGATAGAACAAAGAAAGGTCCAACAAACAAATGCAAGCTTAAACCATGACAGCCTTGGCTGAGAAGAGCCAAACTATATGGAATATATGAAGACCACAATGGAAAAATGATCAGAGTCACATCTTCACATTGTGGAGAAATGATGAATTTAAAATTCAAAACAATATTAGAAACAAAGCACTGAAAAAATATGCAAAAAAATATAAATTATAAAAATATTATAATAACATATAATATTAATATTTATTATAATAAATATTATAATTGTGTGTAATATATAAAATATACAAAAATGCAAAATTTGGACTCTGATCGTTTTTTCTTTGTGGTCTTCATACGTGTACAGTAATTATGTTAATTTTTCCCCTATGACAATCTGAATGAGTTGATATCCTCCCCAGCTAATTAGCTTTTTCACTGTGATTTAACAAGATGAGTACATTATTTCCACTAATGCAAAAAAAATCAAACTGAATACAAATATTTTCTTGCTTGTACTGTATGACAGAGAATTTGGCAGGTATTGATTTCACTTTTCTGTCCGCGGGGGAACTCCCACTTCAGCACCATCTTGGTGGACAGCACCCTTTCTTATAATGTCTTACCCTATTCATGCCATTTATAATATACTTCCTTCTAAATAAGGGCAATCTGCCCATGTGATACGAGCGGGAGGCACGAGGCTGTATCAGCCCGCCGGGCAAAAATCTTACATCACCCGTATCTGCCCGCCGGTAAAACCTCGTATCAGTGGCAGCAACCATTGCCACAGAAACAGTCACGAGCGTCGTTGGCAATGCATCGCTTCAGATGCTGATTAGACGCTGTCATGGCGGAGAGACTCATTAATTCCTCAGCGGCTGAAATTTCTGAACTGTACTATGTTATGGAAAAGGAACGTTTCATGCGTAAGCTATCTTAGAAACGCAAATTTATTACCTTAATGGAGAAAATTGCGTTTACATGCTAGCTAGCTAAGTTGCCATTTCATTGACTTGAAAACACTGCTGAGTAAAAGCAAATGCCAGCGCTACTGGCCTGTAATGATGACAATAATAACCAAAAAAAAAAAAAAAAATGCTTTGGATAAAATGCATCGTTAATTATGGTCAAAATCAGTATATGATAAATAGAACATCATATGCGCATTTTCATAACACACAGTGCATCAACCCTCGACCAGTATCAGCCCTCAAGCTACTGGGGTCTCGGGTTGATATAGCGTGTGATATGAAGATGTCCATATGATATTCTCTATTTATCATCCAATTTGGGTGTAATAAAGTCAACAAGTGCATAAAGGTTTGATACAAACCTTGCTGATATGACCTGCCATTACAATCATAATTTGACTTGAATATAGATAGATTCATAAATGTGTGTTACCTTTTATGAAGCTTTTTGTGTTTGTTTGTTTATTTATTTTTTGTTTTTGACAAATAAATTTGACAGTGGGGTGGCTTGGTGGCCCCAAAGCATTGTGTGTCCTCCCTGTGTTCAGAGGGGTTTCTGCTACGAACTTTAGTTTTCTCCCGCTGTCCCACCACTCGCTAGAGGTTGTCTGGAAGCTCTAGATATATCATAGCTATGATTGTCTGAGTGAATGGTGTATGTGCCTGTGAAGGATTTCCACTTTGGTTTATTCCTGCCTCTTAGCTACTGCATTGGCTACTGCTGGTATCCTGCCCTGCAATAAGAGGATTTGATAGTGGCTGGACAGATTAGATTTACTGTAGTGAATCAGGAATGGATGATTCCAATTTCATGGTTTAGATAACTGAAGAAAGGATGACATATAATAACATTGATAAGTATTTGTCTGCTTTCCCTCCATCAATATCATTACTCTTTTAGTTTCAGCGCCATGCTGGTGGACAGAAGCACAGCATAATTTATGCCCGCATCCTCCTTATTGTGGGCTATTTTTGTAAAGTCTTTGTCTCTTCTCTTTAATCCATTTCATTTCTTAGACAAGTGATTGATGTTTGACCCTTAATTGGGAGTTTAATATGGCACACTTTTCTTATTACACCTCCCTCAATGTTCTCTGCTTGTTAAACATGTGGATGTGGCTCATTTTAAACAACACTGACTAATTATATTTAATCCTTGCTTAAATTACTTTTTTATTAACTTTGGATGACTTGCGTGCCCAAATGCAACGCTGTTTCAGAATACTACCTGGTTTATCTTGGTAATGCAGTGGGCTGAGTTTGTTGAAATTAAGTAGATCAAGTTATCTTGGCAGACTATTTTGGCATGCATTTTTGCATTTTGTAGCGTAGCAAATGCATATCAACACAAACTTCTCCAAAATCTTATGGACACACAGACGGCCTGACTTTTTCAACCTGATATAAATTACACAGTATATGTTATTTTAATTCCCCATTCTGGCTCTGTAACCTTGCTACTCAAGTTAATGATGTGCAAACCTTCAGATGCAGTTTTGTTGCTGATGATTTTTAGGCCACTGAGGTAATTATTCAACCTGTCTCTGAATTAGAGCATAGATACTGATTTACAGTGTTTGATACATTCTACCGGGTGGACATATACAGCTGTGTATATGTCCACACAAATAAATGTTTAAGAACATTTATTTAAATATGACAGTTTTATAAAAGATCATTAGATGTCGCTGTTCACCATCGACATAAAAATTGTAAGGTATCTCCTCCTCCCTACTAATTAATATTCACAGCTGAACGGTACGCCTCTGCACAAGACCCATATTCCCATATACACCGTACAGCCTGCGTTGGTTGTACAATCGAAATCATATTTCGGAGCTTATGAATATCACTACATTTTAACATTTACTCGTTACAGCCACACCATGAATCGCCGAGACTTTCCTGCCATTGAAGTGAGTTGTTTTTTCTTTCTTTTATTTACGCTGGTTTCGTCTGGAGATGTGAGTTATTCTGTTCCGGAGGAGCTGAAACGCGGATCAATCGTTGGAAACATTGCGAAAGACCTCGGGGTGGATTTTAAAAGTCTGTCTGTTCGCAAGGCTCATTTACACGCAGTAGGAAGCAGCATGCGCTATTTTGACATAAATATGAATTCTGGCGATTTGATTGTGGCCGAAACGATCGACAGGGAAGAGCTTTGCGGACAAAAGGCTACCTGCACTTTAAAATACGAGCTGGTACTAGAAAGTCCGTTGGATTTACACCGCATTGTTGTTCAAATTCAGGATATAAATGACAACTCGCCTCAGTTTTCTAAGGATATTATCCGACTAGAAATTCAAGAATCTGCTGTTAAAGGCGCCCGCTTTCCCTTGAATGAGGCGCACGACGCGGATATAGGACTGAACGCTGTACAAAGCTACACACTACAAAGGAATGATCATTTTGTTCTGTCCGTACAGACGAATACAGATGGAGGAAAATACGGTGAGTTAGTCTTAGAAAAAGAGCTGGATCGAGAGGAACAACAAGAAATTACATTATTACTTACTGCTGCCGACGGAGGGACTCCTCAGAAATCTGGTAGTGTAGTTATTCAGATCACTGTACTGGATGCTAACGACAACATTCCCGTGTTTTCTCAAGCTGTCTATGAAGTCAGTCTCCCCGAAAATTCTCCTGTGGGCACTTTAGTGGTTATAGTCAGCGCCAATGATGCAGACGACGGAGCAAATGGCGAGGTGACGTATGAATTCAGTCGCGTTTCCGCTAGTGCAAAAGATTTATTTAGCCTTGATCGCAAAACTGGGGAAATTCGAGTAACGGGAAACATCGACTACGAAAGGAAGTCTAATTATGAGATGCGCATTGAAGGGAAAGACGGAGCAGGACTTGCTTCTCAAACCAAAGTAATTGTCGATATCAGTGACGGGAATGACAATGCACCTGTAATATTTCTGACGTCGTTGTCTAACTCCGTGGCAGAGAGCGCACCGCCTGGCACTGAGATCGGCATCATCAATGTTCAGGACATTGACTCTGGAATTAATGGTCAGGTTCATTGTTCTATTCAAGGACATGTACCTTTTAAATTGGTGACTTCCATCATAAACTATTTTTCAATTGTAACAACTAGTGCTTTGGACCGGGAACTCCAGTCAGAATATAATATTTCACTCACTGCTTCAGATGAAGGCTCCCCACCTTTGTCGTCTTTTAAAACACTGCATGTATCCATCTTGGATGTGAATGACAATCCACCTGCATTTGATGAGCCTTCTTACAGCACATATGTTACTGAAAATAACAAACCAGGCACCTCTATCATTTCTGTGAGGGCAACAGACCCAGACTGGAGACAGAATGGAACAGTTTTCTATTCTCTGCTGTCCAGTGAGGTCAGTGGAGTTCCTGTGTCCTCATTTTTATCCATTAATGGGGACACTGGTGTCATACACGCTGTTAGATCATTTGATTATGAGCAGTTCAGGAGCTTCAAAGTTCAAGTCATTGCCAGAGACAATGGTTCCCCTCCACTCAGCAGTAATGTGACAGTGAGTGTGTTCATCACAGATGAGAATGATAACTCTCCACAGATACTATATCCTGCTCCTCTGGGGAACTCCTTCATGACAGAGATCATCCCGAAAACTGCTCATTCAGGCTCTATAGTTTCCAAGGTAATCGCAGTGGATGCAGACTCTGGACAGAATGCCTGGCTGTCCTATCAGATCTCGAAATCTACTGATTCAGGACTTTTCACCATTGGTCTTCATAATGGAGAGATTAGAGTGCAGCGGGACATTGCTGAATCTGACACCATGAAGCAGAACCTTGTTGTATCAGTGAAAGATAATGGACAGCCATCCCTTTCAACAAGCTGCACAGTGTATTTACTGATTTCTGACAATTTAGCTGAAATTCCAGAGGTAAAAGATATGTCATTTGAGGAAAACAACTCCAGATTAACTTCATATCTGATCATCGCGCTGGTGTCTGTTTCCACGTTCTTTCTGATGTTTATTGTCCTCATTGTGGTTGTAAAGTTCTGCCACAGAAGAAAGCCCAGGCTGTTGTTTGACAGTGCAGTGGCCATTCCTGGTGCATATTTCCCTCCCAACTATGCGGATGTGGAGGGAACAGGAACACTTCGCAGTTCTTATAATTATGACACTTATTTAACGACTGGCTCACGCACAAGCGACTTCAAGTTTGTTCGGTCGTTTAATGATGGCACACTGCCCGCTGATCAGACACTGAAGAGGAGCCCACTTGAGAGCAGTGAGCAGGGTCAGACTACAGGGGATGGATCACAGTTCTGCACATTGGTAAAAAGCCTCATTTTATATTTCCAACTTGGTTCAACCGGTTTTCATAAGTTTTGGTCATATTGTGCTTGAGAAAGGGGTTGTATTGAAGCCAGTTTGTCTTTCTGTATACAGACAGGTCAATAATCATTTGGACAGTGATGCAGTTTTCATCATTTTGGCTCTTTATGTCATCACAATGGAATTACAATTAAAATGCAATTGAAGAGTAAACTTTCATCTTCAAGGGTTTTGCCCAAAAATGTCACAAACAATGCAGCGATTGATCCTTTTTTTTTCCACGGAGCCCCCTAGTTTCAGGGGCTCAAAACAAGTTTTTTTGTCTTACATAATCATACTAATTAAAAACAAGAATATAATTTGTTTGCAGTTTCCTTTGCTGTCTTTGACAGCCTGAAGTCTGGAAGAGATGGACACTTTTCCATCAGTTCTGCCCTCAGCCACTGAACTCAGTTGCATCCAGGTCAGGTGACTGGTCATTGTCTAAAATTCCTTTTTTTTTTTTTGCCTTAAAGATTATTTGGTTTCTCCTGCAGTATTTTTCTGGTCATTCCTTATCTGTGCTGCTTTTTTACTACATTTACATCATCAATAAATAAAAGGCATCCAGTTCCATTAGCTGATAAGCTGGTTTACTTTGGATAATGAACAGATCCTTACCTTGTTCATTTATGGCCCTGATTATATGTAGTTTATTATGTTTGTGCTTGTGAGTTTATAGTTGTTAACATTTTACTTTGGAAAGTAAAGTTTACTGTTTTTATTTAATTATTCCCTGTTCATGAGAGTTTATGACAGAAATTCAACCTTTTTGGTTCCTCAATCTTGAATTTGTTCCCTTGTCCTTGATCTTAACCTGTGCAGAGTTTATGCTAAGCAATATTTCCCCCCTTTTAGGAGATTACAATTTGGTTTCACAGTTCTGGTCTCACACTTTTGACCACTCACAGTTGCAATCATATACATCTATCTTGGGTGTCCTGTCCATACTGTGAACAAAGACATTAAACTTCATTGAGTTATAGGTGTTCATATTTAGTCCAATTATTTTGTAGTTTCAGGATGGCTAATAGGATGGGGTCTGATCCTCATGGCGCTGTCCTGTCCCATTCACAAATCTCAAAATGGTCTTTACATTTTCATGCTTCAATTTACTGTGCATGTGCAATCTTGGGTTTGATTAGATTGAGAGCGGAAGCCGAGTTTGGGATACCCCCTTGTTCAGATAGTGCTTGGAAAACTGCAGGCTGAGCACCTGTCAAAGAGCTTCTGTTTGGCACCAGGCAGCTCTGTTGGTGAAATGCTATGATTTCCTAAAGCAGTGGTCTGTAGCTTGCATGGAGGCTTTCTTGGGCAAGTGTTGCCATGTAGTTGCCCTCAATTGGCTTATGATGGTTCTCAAATTGTGTTAAGGATCTGGGGTGTTAACAGTGATGTTTGCAGTTTTTCAGACTACAGAGTACTCCTTATTTATTTTAAGTGGACCAATCCTGGCTGAGAAAAGTCACAATATAAAATATCTTATGAGTACAATCATTTAGATTTTCTTGGCCTTAGACAATCTTAGTGAGGTGATCAACTTCGAAGTTTCTGACCTCTTACTTTCTGAGTTAACAAGATGGATTCATTATTTGTGTTTATTTATTATTATTATTTTAAAATCAGATGAATCAGTTCAAACCCTCTCTTGCTTGTACATTGTGGCAGTGTGTTTGGCAAACGTTCAGTCGGTTTTCCCCTACTGGGGAATTTCCATTTCAGCACCATGCTCGTGGACAGCAACTTTCATTAATGGGGCAGTTTTGTGACTGTTTAGCCCGCTTGGCCTCTACGCCAGTCGGGCTTATGCTGAGGTTAGATGCCTTCATAGCGGTTTGTCGTACGTCTATAAACTTTTTGCCTTGTCAGCGCTCTAGCACCTTCAGTTTATCATATGCATGCATATGGGATGAAAATCTAGGCCAAGTTTGATTTTGGCCATGTTTGGCCAAGTGGCTTTGCCACTGTTTTTACCCTATTCAGGCAATTTAACCGTGGATGCAATGATCTCCCTCAACAAGAACATTAAGGTTTGCCACAGATATAGGTAATATGACCAGCCATAATAATCATGATAATTTGATGTCCATACAAATAAATAGATAAATGCATGTTGCTTTTTATATTGTGACATATGAATCTGCCAATGGGGTGGAACAGTGGCCCCGGGGCCTCATTTTTGGAATTTCTGTGTTCTCCCTGAGTCAACACTGGTTTTACGAATACACTTTAGTTTCCTCTCACGGTCCCGCAACAAATGGTATAGGGTCTGCAAACTTGAAATATTGCACAGGTATGATTGTGTGAGTGAGTGGTGTGTGTGTGTGCCCTGTGTTAGATTTCTAGGCTAAGTGTAGCCTTGTCTATCTCCTGCTTCATTGGCTAGTTTTAAAACCCTGACGAGGACTGAGTGAATTCGATCAGTGATTTTCAGACCTGATCTTAGGGTACCACTGTGTATGCCAGTTTTTGTTTCAACTGCAATTGTTATGACAGTTTTAAAGAGCTGCTGATTTTCCTTAACTACTTTATTCATTTTTATGAGTATTATATGAAGTTTTCAAGTCAAATAATGTCAGGAAGAGCCATGCATGCCCTGAACAGTTCCGTATTCATATTGTCCTCTATTGAAAATGGGAAGTAGTTGATGAAACTGATGAGTCAGTGGGCTTGTAATTGCTGAAATTGTGGATACGGAGTCAATAAACTACTTAGTAGATAATATAGCATTCAGAAACAAAGTCAATTATATGAATCACACCTGTGTTGTGTCATTTTTGTGCTACATTCAGGAAAAAAAAAAAAAAAAAAACATTTTAAAAGGACTTAAACATCTGTTTTCAGAAACCTAACTGGTAGCTCATAGATTAAACATAGTCTTGAATTTGATCAGTTATAAATGTCATTTTTTGTTCTCATATGGAAAATGGGGAAATACACACAGTGTGAAGATTGGGCTTTTATTGTTCATGTAATGCATAGCCATTTTTGCCATTATGTGTTTTACAAGGTTATATAGTCCCTCTACAAATGAAAAGGTGCAAAATTAGAGAAAGAGAATAGCATGGTAAAATTCTGGGATTGCAATTGTGCCTGAAACAAAAACTAGCATACACAGTTGTATCCCAGGACCAAGCTTGTGAACCACTGGATTATATAATGGGTAGATGGATTTGATTTCCATCATTTTATCAGGATTATTCAAATTTCATGACTTAGATAATGGATGACTTTAGATGAATTTGACAAATATTAGTCTGCTTGCCCTGTATCAATAACTGCTGTTTATAAATTTCAGCACCATGTTGGTGGACAGCAGCACAGCATCATTTCTGCCTTAACCCCAGGAGCGCTCAAATAATTACATTTTTATGATAGGATTTCAACAGCTTTGAGTTTGATATCTTACATCATTGAGCATTAATAGCTGCGTTTAGCACTCTAAGTGTTAATCTTCCTTATTTTGGTGTATTTTTGTGAAGTTTTTTGTCCCTTTTATTTGGCCATAATATCTCTCAAGCAACTGAGTGATGTTTGACTGCCAGTTATGAGTTTTATTCGCTGCTCTTTTTCCTATTACTCTTCTGACTCTATCTACTGTCCCATAAACATGCTGACTTGGCTGATCACTGATCATTAACATCCCTGACTAATCCTACTTAATCTTTGCTTAAACTGCCTTTTCTAGTAGCTACTTTAGATGAGTTCTTTATACTGTACATGTGTGCGGAAAGATTTGCATTGCCTTGGGGTTCAGATCCTCCCAAAAAAGAATCAGTTGAGTTAAGACTTGCAGTATATTGATGATACAAAATTTCTTTTAAATGTGAAAGGAAATGGGGCGCCCCGGTGGCTCATCGGTCTAAGCGCGCGCACCATAAAGGCTGAGTCCTTCCCGCAGCGACCTGGGTTCGATACCGGCTCGGGTCATTTGCTGCATGTCTTCCCCCATTCTTCTCCCCAACCTTCCTCTCTCTCTACACTGAACAACTATCAAATAAAGGAAAAATTCCCAAAAAAATGTGAAAGGAAAGTCTTCCTCTTTCTTCCTTCCTTTCCCATAAACAACAACTCATATGTATCCTAGTTAATCATGCTCCGGTCATTCAATTGAATCCTACTATCCTGCATCAGTATTTAAGAGCATTTTTACATGGCATAGATGCACATTTGAAGTGGATGACATCATTCTATCTGACTTTTTAGGCATGGCTTTGTGCCTTTGGTGGTGTTGCAAAGTTTTGAAGTTTAGTCAATGTCATTATTTTTTACAGTGTACCTGGTGTATATCATTTCATTTCTGCCTCATTCTGGATTAGTGAACTTGTTTGTGAAGTCAGTGCTGTGTATGATAAAGCTTCAGAAGAAGTACTGCCAGTGAACTCATTCTGGGGCATAAAAGATTGCAGTACATACTTCAGCTTATTTAAGGGCACTTAGCAAATTATTCAGTCCTCATCTGACTTAAAGCATAGATACCAATGTCCGATATATGACTCAGCGACTGAAAGAGTTAACTGTCATTTACTGTAATAAATAATTGTGCCTTTCGCTATTTCAAGAATATTTTAAGCTGTCAAGTCAATGAAAGTTAACCACTCATTCTCTATTTTGTTGAGAAAATTACAATTTCAGTCAACAAATTGAAACATTTTGAAATACGAAAGGATCAACCATTTTTCAGTGTTTTGAGTAACTGTGAATTGCACATTGGATTCATTCTGGATTTAATTTTTTACACCTGAGGAATTCTGGTTTACAAATTTGATGAGGAAAACAATAGAAATAACTTTGATATTGTGTGTTTCTGTCGGCTTTACTGTTAAGCATTTTATCATCGCGTGTTTGCCTCCAGAACAAGCCTGTGGAAACAAATGTATTTCAGATCAGTCCCCAAAGCAGCCAAAGACATGGCAATGAGAATTTTGCATTCTTTTACTTGCGCTACTGCTAAAATCTGAGAGCATCACATCATCTTATAGTCAAAATTTGTTCTGATGAGATCGACAAATAGACACTGCTGGGAGACGTTATACCTGTAGGCTTTCTGCCAGAAGGCCTTTAGGAAGGCAGGTTAAGTGGTATAAAGAGCCACACAGTCCTCATAGCAAGCAAGATGTACTGGGTCAATGGGTTAAGCATAGGACTCTCATGCAGGAGAACAAACTTTGAATTCCATGTGTAACTTCATACTGATTTATTACTTCTAGAGTTAGTTTCAGTTTGAGTTTTATTTAGGAATTTCAGTCCTCAGTTACAGTTTGGGTAACTTTTGTCTACAAAACTATTTGGATAGGTTTTGGCAACAAAACTTATTGGTTTGGTTTAGGCTAGAAAGTGACTTTTTGAGGTTCATTCTGACTCCAGGACTATTTAGTGAGGTTTTGGAAAAGATCATGGTTTGACTTAAAAGGGCCCTTTCACACATTAACCATGTCCACAAAAGGCTGTCTTTCTAACCTTTCTGGCAGAAAGCCTTCAAAGCTAACTTTTCCCACGTGCCAAATGGTAACACTCTGGAATTACAGATATGAATTTAAATTTTGATTGTAAACTGTGAATACATATCCTTGGTCATTCATAGAGTCAATGATGAATTTATTGGAAATGTTTTCCTGCAAGTACTGGCAACTGAAAAGCTGGCTGCATTTTATGCGGTAGTGGTTGGCTGAACCGCTGTTGTAAGACAAACTAAACATCAGGATAATACACTTTCTGAGTGTGGGAACATTTAAATTTGACAGTATTCTAAAATAGCATTAGATGTCGCTGTTCACCATCGAGATGAAACTTGTGATGCTTCTTCTCCTCCCAAATGCTTAATATTCACACCCAGGCGGTACATTTCTGCGCCAAACAGATTCCTACGCCGTACTGCTGGTGTTGGTTGTGCAGCAGAGATCATATTTCTAAGCTAGTGAATTTAATTAGATTTGAACATTTTCTCATTTCAGCCACACTATGGATCGCCGAGCCTTTTCTGGTGTTGGAGCGAGTTGTTTTTTCTTCCTTTTGTTTACGCCAGCTTCGTCTAGTGATGTGAGTTATTCTATTCCAGAGGAGCTGAAACGCGGATCAATCATCGGAAATATTGCAAAAGATCTCGGGGTGGATTTAAAAAATTTGTCGGTTCGCAAGGCTCGTTTGCACACAGAAGGAAGCAGCGTGAACTATTTTGACATCAATCAGAATTCTGGTGATTTGATTGTGGCTGAGAGGATCGATAGAGAAGAGCTTTGTGGACTTAACGTTGCATGCACTTTAAATTACGAGCTGGTACTTGAAAGTCCAATGGATTTACACAGCATTTTTGTGCAAATTCAGGATATAAATGACAACTCGCCTCAGTTCTCAAAGGATATTATCCGACTGGAAATTCGAGAATCTGCTGTTAAAGGCGCCCGCTTTCCTGTGAATGAGGCGCACGACGCGGATATAGGACTGAACGCGGTACAAAGCTACACACTACAAAGGAATGATCATTTTACTCTGTCCATTCAGACGAATACAGATGGAGGAAAATACGGTGAGTTAGTCTTAGAAAAAGAGCTGGATCGAGAGGTAAAGCAAGAGGTTTCATTATTACTTACTGCTACCGACGGTGGGACTCCTCAGCAATCTGGTACTGCTGTTGTTCAAATCACTGTGTTGGATGCTAACGACAATATCCCGATGTTTTCTCAAGCTGTCTACAAAGCCAGCCTTCCAGAAAATTCTCCTGTAGACACTGTAGTGCTTACAGTGAGTGCCAGTGATGCAGACGACGGAGCCAATGGCGAGGTGACATATGAATTCAGTCGCGTTTCCGTCAATGCAAAAGATTTATTTAGTCTTGATAGCAAAACTGGGGACATTCGAGTAATAGGAGACATCGACTTCGAAAGGAAGTCTAATTATGAAATGCGCATTGAAGGGAAAGACGGAGCGGGACTTGCTTCTCAAGCCAAAGTAATTGTCGATATTACTGATGTTAATGATAATGCACCTGTAATATTTCTGACGTCACTGTCTAACTCTGTGGCTGAGAACGCACCGCCTGGCACAGAGGTCGGTATCATTAATGTTCAGGACATCGATTCTGGAATTAATGGTCAAGTTCAATGTTCTATTAAAGGAGTGGCGCTTTTCAAATTAATGCCCTCTATAAAAAACTATTTTTCTATCGTAACAACTGGTGCTTTGGACCGGGAACTCCAGTCAGAATACAATATTACAATCACTGCTTCAGATGAAGGCTCCCCATCCTTGTCTTCATTTAAAACACTGCATATATCCATCTCAGATGTGAATGACAATCCTCCTGTATTTCATAAGCCGTCTTACAGCACCTATGTGAATGAAAATAACAAACCAGGCTCCTCTGTCATTTCTGTGAGGGCAACAGACCCAGACTGGAGACAGAATGGTACAGTTTTATATTCTTTGTTGTCAAGTGAAGTCATTGGTGTTCCTGTGTCCTCATTTTTATCCATTAATGGAGACACTGGTGTGATCCACGCTGTTAGATCATTTGATTATGAGCAGTTCAGGAGTTTCAAAGTTCAGGTCATTGCCAGAGACAACGGTTCCCCTCCACTCAGCAGTAATGTGACAGTGAGTGTGTTCATCACAGATGAGAATGATAATTCTCCGCTGATATTATATCCTGCTCCAACTGGAAACTCTTTGATGACTGAAGTGGTCCCCAAAGCTGCCCAAGCCAGTTCCCTGGTTTCCAAGGTAATTGCTGTGGATGCAGACTCTGGACAGAACGCCTGGCTGTCCTATCAGATTCTGAAATCTACTGATCCAGGACTTTTCACCATTGGTCTTCACAGTGGAGAGATCAGGGTGCAGCGAGACATTGCTGAATCTGATACCATGAAGCAGAACCTTGTTGTATCAGTGAAAGATAATGGACAGCCATCACTCTCAACAACCTGCACTGTATATTTACTGATTTCTGATGATCTGGCAGAACTTCCTGGACTAAAAGATGTGTCACGTGAGGAAAATAATTCCAAATTAACTTCATATCTGGATCATTGCGCTGGTGTCTGTTTCCACCTTCTTTCTGATGTTCATTATCCTCATTGTGGTTGTGAAGTTCTGCCACAGAAGAAAGCCCAGGCTGTTGTTTGATAGTGCAGTGGCCATTCCTGGTGCATATTTCCCTCCCAACTACGCAAATGTGGAGAGAACAGGAACACTTAGCAGTTCTTATAATTATGACACTTACTTAACGACTGGCTCACGCACAAGCGACTTCAAGTTTGTTCGGTCGTTTAGTGACGGCACGCTGCCTGCTGATCAGACACTGAAGAGGAGCCCACTTGAGAGCAGTGAGCAGGGTCAGACTACAGGGGATGGATCACAGTTCTGCACACTGGTAAATAATGTTTGGTTTTATATTTTCAACTCAGTATAACCTGTTAACCCATGTTTAATCATACTGTGCCTGAGAAAAAATGGGTTGGATTAAAGTTTTTTTTTTTTTTTTTTTTTTTTTTTAAATATGCAGCCAGGTCCATAATTATTGTGCAGCGATTAAATTTTAATTATTTTGGCTCATTACGTCACTACAATAGAATTGAAACTGATATATCAAAATGTATTTGAAGTTTAAACTTTCATTTTTCAGAATTTTGCCAAAAGAATTCATGAACTGTTACAGTAACTGAAACCATTTTTATACCATTCCCCTCCCCTTAGTTTTAGGGGCTCAGAACTATTTTGACTGGCTTATGTAATTCCACATTTAATTGCAATTTTTAATACTTGGTTGCCATGCCTTTGTTGTTTATGACTGTCTGAAGTCTGCAAGTGATAGATACTTTTTCTTCAGTTGTGCCTTAATTCATTTAAATGTTTGCTTAGATCCATTCAAGTCAGGTGATTGACTTGGTCATTGCTGAAAATTCCACTTCTTTTCTCAAAGATTCTTGGGTTTCTTCTGTGGTATTCTTTGTGTCCTTTCCCATCTGTGCTGCTTTTGTCAGCAGTTATATCATCAATAACTACAGAGCAACCAGTTCCATTGTCTGTCATGCATGCTCATATGACCATGCTTCACATATATGCAGGTATGCTTTGATGAGAAGTTTCTCAGTTGTTGCTCTTGTCCATTCTGTTCGCTTCCTTCCTTTTTTTTTTTTTTTGGGGGGACTTCCTCCTCTTTAAACTTATGATTATCTTTCTGTATACTGTGAAGTCTTGTCTTTATTGTTGACCTTGATACAGATTGGCCAACATAATGTTTGTCATCCTTCGCAATTGTTACACAAGGCCTATTGGTGTTCTTGAGCTCACTGGTGTGTTCTTTTTCTTTTAAGCTCTAAGTAGTTGAATTTACCACAACCTATTTTTTGTTATTTTATTAAGGGGATTTTTTTTTTCTTTTTTTTTTTTTTTTTTAAATTTTCAGCCAAATTATGGCTTGCTATGCTAGCAGTGACACATCCTCAGACTTCATATTGTGAGTTTTCAGCAACAAATTTCAGACGCAAATGCCACACTTCCAATCATCTCTAAACCCTCTATCGTCTCACTTGTAAATGATATCATGAGAGAATAATAAAAAGTTGGCAGTGAAACACGTCTGCAGCCAATCGTCCATCTATTTTAGTCCAGTAATGTAGTGGTGGTGGTGGTGGTGGTGGGGTGTCCTTTGTAAAAAGCGCTGTCATTTCTACACTGATTTTTTTTATTTAAATGCAAATGCCTTTAAATTAAAAGCTGACAGCTTATGCTCTGAGCTCATATTCATTATTTAATTTCTGTTCTATGCAACTACAATAAAAGGTTATCATAGTGCAAATATTTATGTCTCTGATGATGTGTAATTTTATATTTGGGCTTGTGAGTTTATAGTTTCATTTACATTCGAAAGTCAAGATTCAGGTTATTTTTCATCCTCTCACTGTTGTGAGGAGTTAATGACAGAAATTCAAACTTTTGGCACCCGCAATAGGCAAATTAGTTCACTTGTTTTAGACCCTACACTCTGCGCTGTTATGCTAAAGTTTATTTCCCCATTTCAGGGGATTGCACTTTTTTCTTACACTCGCGGTTTGTGATCAATTTTATACACTTTGAGTGTCATTCCCATGCTGTGAAAAAAAAAACATGAAACTTTGTGTTCTATAGGTGTTCATATTTTGTTCGAATGATTATAGGATGTACAAGGTTCGATATATTGGGCGTTGTCCTGCTCCATTCAGTGCTTTACATTGTCTTTACATTTAGAGCATGTCAATTTGCTGTGAACATGGTCTGTGGCTTATATGGAGACATCCTGGGCAGGTATTGTCATGTTGTTGCCCTCATGAAGTTTATGATGGTCATTGAATTGTTCTAAAGATCTGAAAAATGAACAGTAATGTTCTCAGTTTGGCAGGCAGTAAAGCACAATCGGCACTCATAATATATTTTGATCAGGCCAAGCTTGGCTGAGAAGAGCCACAATATAAAATATGTTTGAGTACAATAATTTAGATGTTTTTTTTTTTCTTTCAAAGACAGTCGGAGTGAGATGATGGACTCCACAGTTTGTGACCTCTGCCTGTGAGTGGACAAGAGGGATTACTTGTTTCCATTTATATTAAAAATCCAATACAATCATAAAATTGTCTTGTTTGTATATTGTGACAGAGAATTTGGAAAATGTTCATGTCTAATTTTCCTCTGCTTTAGAATCTCTGCTCAGCACCATGCTGGTGGACACAAAATTTTCTAGGCAGCAGTTTTGTGATATTTTATGCTTTTATGGCCAGTAACCTTTCCAATGTTGTGCTGTGATCTCTCTCAACAAGCGCATTGATGTTTGACGCAGACCTAGCTCATGTGACCAGCTTAACTAATCCTGATAATTTGAAATCTGTTCAGATAGATACATACATGTTTTGTTTTTTATATTGCGACAAATAACTCTGGCACTGGGGTAGCTCGGTGGCCCAAGGACTTTGTGTATGGAGATTGCGTGTTCTCCCTCTGTTCAGTTTTTCCTGTGTAATTAGCTTCCTTTCACAGTCCCATAACATGCAGTAGGGTGACCATAAGTTCTAAATATTCCATGGCTAATATTTCCTGAGTGAATGGTGTGTTTGAGCCCTGTGATGGATTTTCAGGCTGGATGAACTCCTGCCTCTCCCTTTTGATTGGCTAGAGTTGGGACCCTGACCAGGATTTAAGTGCATTCCATAATGGGTGGACGTATTTGATTTTCTTAATTGGATCATTAACTGATGATTCACAATTGATGGTTTAGATATTGGATGAATTGATGAAATTTGATTAATTTTGGTAAACATTCGTCTGCTTTCCTTCAATTAATAAGTTCTCTTAATGACTTTCAGCACCGTGCTAGTGGACAGCTCCACAACATTATTTCTGCTCTGTTCTGCCCAATTCTGGGATTTGTGCTAATTATGCGACTGGCATCTAGCTTAGAGCATGGGTACTAACACAGGAGGTGCTACTTATCGACTTAAAAAGTTAACTGTCATTTACTGTGAGAAATAGCTTTGCCTTTGGTTGTTTCATTTCAACTTGTTTTCAGTTGTCGAGTCAATGACAGTCAAGTCAATGACTCATCCTTAATCTTGTTGAAAAAATTGCAATTAGAATGGTCAAATTGTAATGTCTTGAAATATGAAAGGAGAAACCATTTCATAATGCTTTGATTATTTGTTTGATTTTTTAATTAATTTTTACATCATGGAAATTCTTGTTTACCAATATTAAGTGGACTCAATAGAAATACAGTAGATATGCGGAACAGGAAAGCCTTCACAAACACATTTTTTTCAATCCATGTTTGCATCCAGTAGAAACACATGAAAATAAATTATATCAGATCAGTCACCAAAATTACAAAAGACATGATGATGAAAACTTTTCATTCTAATACTCCTTCTGTGACTAGAATCTGAGAGCATCACACCGTCTGTGATGCAAAGTCGTTCCAGTTTAAATAAAAAAATAGCCATAATTTTGGATAAAAGCTGTGATTTAAAATTTTGATTGAAAATAGATGAATAAATAACCAGTGATGTATTATTGGAAATATTTTCCAGCAAGTACAGGCAGTTGGAAGGCTAGCTGCAATTCATGTTGAAAATGGTTGGTTGAGTTTCTATGGTAAGATGTATTAACCATCGGCTCAAGTAAAATACATTTTCTTAAATATGCCAGTTATCTAAAATAGCATTAGATGTCGCTGTTCACCATCGAGATGAAACTTGTGACGCATCTCCTCCTCCCAGATAATTAATATTCACACACAAACGGTACACTTCGCCAACAAATCTTGATTCCTACACCGTACAGCCTGCGTTGGTTGTGCAACCGAAACCATATTCCTAAGCTAATGAGTTTCACTTGATTTGAACATTTACTTATATAAGCCATACCATGGATGGCCGAGCCTTATCTGCTGTTGGAGCGAGTTGTTTTTTCTTTCTTTTGTTAACGCCAGCTTCGTCGAGAGATATGAGCTATTCTGTTCCGGAGGAGCTGAAACGCGGATCAATCGTTGGAAATATAGCGAAAGATCTCGGGGTGGATTTTAATAGTTTGACGGTTCGCAAAGCTCGTTTGCACACAGAAGGAAGCAGCAAGCACTATTTTGACATCAATCAGGATTCTGGCGATTTGATTGTGGCTGAGAGGATCGATAGAGAAGAGCTTTGTGGTCTAAACGCTGCATGCACTTTAAATTACGAGCTGATACTTGAAAGTCCGTTGGATTTACATCGTGTTGTTGTGCAAATTCAGGATATAAATGACAACTCACCTCAATTTTCGAAGGATATTATCCTACTAGAAATTCAAGAATCTGCTGATAAAGGTACCCGCTTTCCGGTGAATGAGGCGCACGACGCGGATATTGGACTGAACGCGGTACAAAGCTACACACTACAAAGGAATGATCATTTTGTTCTGTCCGTACAGACGAATTCAGAAGGTGGCAAAGACTGTGAAATGGTCTTGGAAAAAGAGCTGGATCGAGAAGAACAACAAGAGATAACATTATTACTTACTGCTGCCGACGGAGGGACTCCTCAGAGGTCTGGTACTGTTGTTATTCACGTTACTGTCCTTGATACTAACGACAATATCCCCGTGTTTAATCAAGCTGTTTATAAAGCCAGTATTCCAGAAAACTCCCCTTTAGGAACTGTGGTGGTTACAGTCAGCGCCAGTGATGCAGACGACGGAGCTAATGGCGAAGTGACCTATGAATTCAGTCGCGTTTCCGTTAATGCAAAAGATTTATTTAGTCTTGATCGCAAAACTGGGGAAATTCGAGTAATAGGAGGCATCGACTTCGAAAGGAAGTCTAATTATGAAATGCGCATTGAAGGAAAAGACCGAGCGGGACTTGCTTCTCAAACCAAAGTAATTGTCGATATCACTGATGTTAATGACAATGCACCGGCTATATTTCTGACGTCATTGTTAAACTCAGTGGCTGAGAGCGCGCCACCTGGCACAGAGATCGGTATCGTTAATGTTCAGGACATTGATTCTGGAATTAATGGTCAAGTTCAGTGTTCTATTAAAGGGCTGTCGCCTTTCAAATTAATGCCTTCTATTAAAAACTTTTTTTCCATCGTAACAACTGGTGCTTTGGACCGGGAACTTCAGTCAGAATACAATATTTCCCTGACTGCCTCTGACGAAGGCTCCCCACCCTTGTCTTCATTTAAAACGCTACTTGTATCCATCTCTGATGTGAATGACAATCCACCTGCATTCGATGAGCCTTCTTACAGCACCTATGTGACTGAAAATAACAAGCCAGGCACCTCTGTCATTTCTGTGTGGGCGACAGACCCAGACTGGAGACAAAATGGTACAGTTTTCTATTCTCTCTTGTCCATTGAAGTCAGTGGTATTCCTGTCTCTTCATTTTTATCTATTGATGGGGACACTGGTGTGATCCACACTGTTCGTTCATTTGATTATGAGCAGTTCAGGAGCTTCAAAGTTCAGGTCATTGCCAGAGACAACGGTTCCCCTCCACTCAGTAGTAATGTGACAGTGAGTGTGTTCATCACAGATGAGAATGATAACTCTCCACAGATACTATATCCTGCTCCTCTGGGGAACTCCTTCATGACAGAGATCATCCCAAAAACTGCACATGCAGGCGCTATAGTTTCCAAAGTAATTGCTGTGGATGCAGACTCTGGACAGAACGCCTGGCTGTCCTATCAGATCCTGAAATCTTCTGACCCAGGACTTTTCACCATTGGTCTTCATAATGGAGAGATTAGAGTGCAGCGGGACATTGCTGAATCTGATACCATGAAGCAGAACCTTGTTGTATCAGTGAAAGATAATGGACAGCCATCCCTTTCAACAACCTGCACAGTATATTTACTGATATCTGACAATTTAGCTGAAATTCCAGAGATGAAAGATATGTCATATGGGGACAATTCCAGATTAACTTCATATCTGATCATTGCGCTGGTGTCTGTTTCCACCTTCTTTCTGATGTTCATTGTCCTCATTGTGGTTGTGAGGTTCTGCCACAGAAGAAAGCCCAGGCTGTTGTTTGACAGTGCAGTGGCCATTCCTGGTGCATATTTCCCTCCCAACTACGCGGATGTGGAGGGAACAGGAACACTTCGCAGTTCTTATAATTATGACACTTACTTAACGACTGGTTCCCGCACAAGCGACTTCAAGTTTGTTCGGTCGTTTAATGATGGCACGCTGCCCGCTGATCAGACACTGAAGAGGAGCCCACTTGAGAGAAGTGAGCAGGGTCAGACTACAGAGGATGGATCACAGTTCTCCACATTGGTAAATAAAGCTTTGTTTCATATTTCCAAATCAGCATTACCTGTTCTCATAGGTTTTTAATTTTGCTATAATTATTTGCTTATAATTTTGTTTGTACAGATGGCATAGATTAAAGCCAGTTATATGGTTAGGTCCACAATTATTTGGACAGTCATACAGTTTTTGTAATTTTGGCTCAGTACGTCACCACATTGGATTTAAAATGGAAAGGTCAAAAGGTTGAAGTTTGAAGTTTCTGTTTTAATTGAAGCATTTTGCCAAAAATTCTATGACCTGTTCTGAAATTCCTTCCATTTCTTTGCCTAGCCCTCACAGTTTTTTTCATGCCTTTTGCACCATCCAATTTCAATATCAGCAGATTGCAATGCCAGGTACAGTCCAACTGCTTCTTTCAGCAGTTACGTCATCAAGAAATACAAGACAGTCAAGTTCCACTGGCTGTCATGCATGCCTACATATGACTGCGCTTTACAGATGAGCTGGTATGCTTTGGGTGATGAGCTGTTCAGTCTTTTGTCCATATGCTTCCATTTCTATATTGCTGGTACAGGATGTTTTTCCAGATATGAACCTGCTTTTTATATGGTTTTTTAAAATTGTATTTTATTTGATTTTACTCTATGATGAAGTCTTCTCTTTATTGTTCACTTGACAAAGATACAGACACACCAACTACCTGGGGGGTGTTTTTAATCAGGCCAACTATTGTATAGTGGATTTTTTTCACCTTGGGAAGAATTTATCTGCCTTCCACAGCAGTTGCTATTTTGAGCCTTAATAGTTTTTTTGACCGCATGCTAAGTTTTTGCTACCTCTCTGAGGGGCTTTTCAGCCGAGTGACTGCTGGCTTTATGAGCGGCGACAGATCTTTAGAAATCATATTGAGAGTTAATGGTACCAAAGCTCAAATACAAAGGCCACACTTGAAATTAACCCTCCATCTTTCACCTGCTTACTCATCCGTGATAGAATGAGAGAATGATTAACACCTGGCCATGGAACATGTTCAGCCAAGCGTCCAATTATTTTTAGCCCTTAAAATGCAATTTGGGGGGGGGGGGGTTAGTGGGCTTCACACAGTGCTGTTACTCCTACATCGTTTATTTTCAGTTGAAGATAAATTCCCTGAAAGTAAAATTTAAAAGTCTTTACTTTGAGCTCATATTCTTCATTAATCCCCGCGACGTCACGAAGTGGGGGATATTGAAATGGCCCGTCTGTCCATTCGTCTGTCTGAACAGTCCAGATAAGTGGGTATGAGTTTTCTCAAAACCTACTCTATGCAGATGAATGGAAAAATTGTGTGTGTATGCTATTTGGCATGACCTTGACTGGGTTCAAAAATGGGACTCCACGGTCGCAAGGGATAATGATGACTGTTTATTTCTACTCCTATTTGCTGTCCTGTGCTAGTAAAATAACAAAATTGTAGCAATTTGTCAGTATCCAAATATTTATGAATCTGGCTGTATGTAATTCATTTTTTGCTTTTGAGATTCAAGCTTGTCTAATGGAAATACAAGCTTTTTGTATCCTAAATTTAATGATTAATCAGCCAATTGACTCACTTGTCCAGCACAGTATGATTTTTGCTGTTTATGGCTAATGTTATTTTCCTCCTTCAGATTGCACTTTGTTCTTACTCTTTTGGTTGGTGATCATATGTTCATTATTTGTATTTCATGTCAACACTACAATCAAAGATGTGAAACGTTTTGTGAGTTGTACGTGTTCATATTTGTTCAGATTTGTTGCAGGTTTTGGATGGATTATATTGCAAGGTTCGATCTTCAGGGTGTTGTGCTGTCCTGTTACCAGCTTGTGATCATCTTTACATTAAGTGTGCCTCATAAATTGCTTTGCATATTGAATGCTGTGTTTGATTGGAATGAAAATAAGGACCTAGATTGGGAAACCTCTTTGTTCAGGTAATACTTGGAATGCTAAAAGTTGACCATTAACCATTGGCTTGTGTTTGGCACAATGTACTTTTGCTCATATCTCATATAATCAAATCCCAAATTTCCTGTAACCCAAAACAATGGTCTGTAGCTTACATGAGGCTGTCCTGGGAGGATGTATACATGTAGTTACCCTCAAGAGTTTATGGTAGTCCATCAATTGTTGTAAAGGTCTGACATGAACAGCAGTTTTTGCAGTCTGGTAGCAAAACACGAGCAGCGCTTAGAATATATTTTAATCGGACCAAGCTTGGCTGAGAAGATCAACAAAATAAAACATACTGTGAGTACAGCAATTTCAATTAGTTGTTGTTTTTTTTTTCTTCAAAGACAGTCTGAGGTGATTGACTTCACAGTTTGTGTGCTCTGTCTGTGAGTTAACAAGATTGATGACTTATTTCTATTTTCTTCTTACAAAATCAGATATAATTTCAATATTGCATCGCTTGCATACCGTGACTGAGAATTTAACAAATATTAATTTCGGTTTCCCTGAACTGCCGACTCTCTATTTCAGCACCATGCTGGTGGACAGCAGACTTTCAGTGAAGCATCTTTGTGAAATGTTACCCTATTTAGGCCATTTACCCTTCCAATCTGGTATAAATATCTCGCTGAACAAGTGCATTAAGAATTGATGCAGACCTCAGTGATATAATCTGTAATAATAGTGAAAAATTGACACACATTCAAATAGATATTTTTCTTACTTTTCTATCCTGTGACCATTTAATTTGACTTTTGGGTGGCTTGGTGGCCTCAGAGCCTCGTGTGAGGAGTTTGTGTTCCCCCTGTGTCCACACCTGTTTTTTTCCCTGTGTACTTTAGTTTCCTCTCACAGTCCCATAACATGCAGTAGGGTTGACAGTAAGCTCTAAATATCACATAGCTAATATTTCCTGAGTGAACAGTGTGTTTGAGCCAGGTGATAGATTTCCAGGTTGGGTGAAATCCTGCCTCTCTCCCTTTTCATAAGCTAGTGCTTGGACCCTGAACAGGATTAAGTGCATTACATCATGGGTGGATGCATTTGAATTTCTTAATTAGATCATTAATGGATGATTCAAATTTCATGGTTTAGATATAGGATGTATTGATAAAATTTGATTGATTTTGGTAAACATTTGTCTGCTTTCCTTCCATTAATAAGCTCTCTTTATGAGTTTTAGCGCCATGTTGGTGGACAGCAGCACAGCATCATTTCTGCTCTGTTTTTCCCAATTCTGGGGCAGTTTTGACCAATTTTTACTCCCTACATTTGACCATTTTATGTCTTGCTTAGATAAGTGACTGAAATTTGACACCGAGTTATGAGTTTAATTTGATGTAGTTTTCGTAATACTCCTCTTATGTTATCCTCTGTCCCTTGAACATACTGATTTGGCTAATTATTAACATCCCTGACTGATCATATTAATATTTGATTAAACTGCCATTTTTTTTAGTAACTGCTTAAGATGAATATTTGTATGAACATGAGAATTTCTACATTGCTTCTGGGTACAGATATGCAACCCCTCACCCACTCCCCAATAAATAAGAAAGTAGGAAAGGAAGTAAATAAATAAATGAATGAATAAATAAGATTTGGGAATATTTTTCCTGGCGTAGATAACCATTCCAAGTGAATCACATCATTTTACAAGACTCTTTTGGCATACATTTATGCATTTGTGCCTATGGTGATGTAGCAAATGCCCACCAGCTTAAATTTGTCTTAAATCTCATGGACACTAAGAAAGTCAGACTGCCAGCTTCTATTATGTGTATTTAAAGTATACAGGATATATTGTTTGAATTTGCCCTTATTCTGGAGCATTACCCTTGTTATTGAAGTCAATTTTGTGTTCTTTCAAGCTTCAGTGGGAGCACTGTTGCTTAAGATGCTCAGGAGCCTTGAAACATTGCAGTTTAAACTACTGTGTCATTCAAAGATCTGAGCTTATTATACAACCCACATCTGGCTGAAAGAATGGGGGCTAATATAAGATGTACTGTTTGTTGACTAAAACATTACCTGTCATTTACTGCAAGAATTGGCTATGCCTTTTGTTATTTCAAAATGTTTTCAATTGTCAAGTCAAAGGAAGTCAAGTCAACTACTCATCCTTTAGTTGGTTGAGAAAATTAAAATTTGAATGGTCAAATTGAAATGTCTTGAAACACGTAAGGAGAAACCATTTTAGAATGTTGTGATGAACTGATTAATTGCAATTTTTTAACCTTCCTTTAAATACTGGTTTACCTATTTTATAAGGACACAATAGAAACACAGTATCTATCATATGTGTTTGAACTTTCCTATTCTGAATTTTTTCACACCATCTTTGCATCCCGGAAAAAACACATGAAAACAAATGTATTTCAAATTAGTAGCCAAAGCTACCAAAGACTTGATGATGGGAATTTGGCATTTTTGCTACTGCTAGATCCCAGAGCATCACACTGTTTGCTGTGCAAAATTGATTTAAAATTTTGTTTGAGAACTGATTAATGCAAATATCCGGCTTTAGAGGAAACCAATGATGCATTTATTGGAAATGTTTTCCTGCAAGTACAGGCAACTGGAAGGCCAGCTGCAATTTATGTTGGTGATGGTTGGTTGAATCTGTTCTAAGACATTAACTATCAGGTCAACTAAAATATATTTGGTGAGAATAAAAACATTTTAGTATGGCAGTTATCAAAAATAGCATTAGATGTCGCTGTTCACCATCGAGATGAAACTTGTGACGCATCTCCTCCTCCCTAATAATTAATATTCATACCCAAACGGTACACTTCTGCACCAAACCTAGATTCCTACGCCGCACAGCTTACGTTTGTTATGCAATCAAGATCATATTTCTCGGCTAATGAGTTTCATTAGATTTGAACATTTACTCGTATCAGGTACACACCATGAATCGGGGAGCCTTTTCCGCTTTTGGAGCTGGTTGTTTTTTGTTTCTTTTGTTTACGCCAGCTTTGTCGAGAGAAATGAGCTATTCAATGCCAGAGGAGCTGAAACGCGGATCAATCATTGGAAACATTGTGAAGGATCTCGGGGTGGATATTAAAAGTTTATCGGTTCGCAAGGCTCGATTGCACACGGAAGGAAGCAGCAAGCGCTATTTCGACATCAATCAGAATTCTGGCGATTTAACTGTGGCTGAGAGGATCGATAGAGAAAAGCTTTGTGGACAAAAGGCTTCGTGTACTTTAGCATACGAACTAGTTCTTGAAAGTCCAATGGATTTACACCGTGTTGTTGTGCAAATTCAGGATATAAATGACAACTCGCCTCATTTTTCGAAGGATATTATCCGACTGGAAATTCGAGAATCTGCTGATAAAGGCGCACGCTTTCGTGTGAACGAGGCACATGACGCGGATATAGGGCTGAACGCGGTACAAAGCTACACATTACAAAGGAATGATCATTTTGTTCTGTCCGTTCAGACGAATGAAGATGGTGGAAGATACAGTGAGTTAGTCTTGGAAAAAGAGCTGGATCGAGAAGAACAACAAGATATTAAATTATTACTTACTGCTGTCGACGGAGGGACTCCTCAAAAATCTGGTACTGTTGTCGTTCAAATCACTGTGCTGGATGCTAACGACAACATCCCCGTATTTTCTCAAGCTGCGTATAAAGTCAGCCTTCCAGAAAATTCGCCCACTGGCACTTTAGTGATAACAGTCAGCGCAAATGATGCAGACGACGGAGCCAATGGCGAGGTGACGTATGAATTCAGTCACATTTCCGCTGATGCAAAGGATTTATTCAGTCTTGATCAGAAAACTGGAGAAATTCGAGTTATGGGAGACATCGACTTCGAAAAAGAGTCCAGTTATGAAATGCGCATCGAAGGGAAAGACGGAGCAGGACTTGCTTCTCAAGCCAAAGTAACTGTCGATATCAGTGACGTTAATGACAATGCACCTGCAATATTTCTGACGTCATTGTCTGACTCAGTTGCCGAGAGCGCGCCACCTGGCACAGAGGTCGGTATGGTTAATGTTCAGGACATTGATTCTGGAATTAACGGTCAAGTGCAGTGTTCTATTGCAGGACACGTACCTTTTAAATTATTGCCTTCTATCAAAAACTTTTTTTCCATTGTAACAACTACTGCTTTGGATCGGGAACTCCAGTCAGAATACAATATTTCACTCACTGCTTCAGATAAGGGCTCCCCACCCTTGTCTTCATTTAAAACACTGCATGTATATATCTCGGATGTGAATGACAATCCACCTGCTTATGATGAGCCATTTTACAGCACTTATGTGACTGAAAATAACAAACCAGGTACCTCTATCATTTCCGTGAGGGCAACAGACCCAGACTGGAGACAGAATGGTACAGTTTTCTATTCTCTTTTGTCTAGTGAAGTCAGTGGTGTTCCTGTGTCCTCGTTTTTATCCATTAATGGGGACACTGGTGTGATCCACGCTGTCAGATCATTTGATTATGAGCAGTTCAGGAGCTTCAAAGTTCAGGTCATTGCCAGAGATAACGGTTCCCCTCCACTCAGCAGTAATGTGACAGTGAGTGTGTTCATCACAGATGTGAATGATAACTCTCCACAGATACTATATCCTGCCCCTCTGGGAAACTCCTTCATGACAGAGATCGTCCCTAAAACTGCGCATGCAGGCTCTATAGTTTCCAAGGTAATCGCAGTGGATGCAGACTCTGGACAGAATGCTTGGCTGTCCTATCAGATCCTGAAATCTGCTGATCCAGGACTTTTCACCATTGGTCTTCACAGTGGAGAGATCAGGGTGCAGCGGGACATTGCTGAATCTGATACCATGAAGCAGAACCTTGTTGTATCAGTGAAAGATAATGGACAGCCATCCCTCTCAACAACCTGCACAGTATATTTAGTGATTTCTGACAATTTAGCAGAAATTCCAGAGATGAAAGACATGTCATATGGGGACAATTCCAGATTAACTTCATATCTGATCATTGCGCTGGTGTCTGTTTCCACCTTCTTTCTGATGTTCATTGTCCTCATTGTGGTTGTGAAGTTCTGCCACAGAAGAAAGCCCAGGCTGTTGTTTGACAGTGCAGTGGCCATTCCTGGTGCATATTTCCCTCCCAACTACGCGGATGTGGAGGGAACAGGAACACTTAGCAGTTCTTATAATTATGACACTTACTTAACGACTGGCTCACGCACAAGCGACTTCAAGTTTGTTCGGTCGTTTAATGACGGCACGCTGCCCGCTGATCAGACACTGAAGAGGAGCCCACTTGAGAGCAGTGAGCAGGGTCAGACTACAGGGGATGGATCACAGTTCTCCACATTGGTAAATAAAGCCTCATTTTATATTTCTTATTTAGTATTACCTATTCTCCTCAGTGTAACAATTTTGCTAATGCAGATGGGATGGATTAAAGCCAGTTATATGGTTCCATCCATGATTATTTGGACAGTCATACAGTTTACATCATTTTGGCTCAGTACGTCACCACATTGGATTTGAAATAGACAGATCAAAAGGTTGAAGTTTGAAGTTTGTTTTAATTTAACAGTTTTGCCAAAAATTCTATTAACTGTTCTGAAATTCCATCCATTTCTTCGCCTAGCCCTCAGTTTTTTTAATGCCTTTTGCACCGTATATTAGAATATTAGCAGATGGCAATGCCAGGTACAATCCAACATCATCAATAAATACAAGACAGTTCCACTGGCTGTCATGCATGCCCTCATGTGACTGTGCTTTACAGATGAGCTGGTATGCTTTGGATGAGCTGTTCAGTCTTTTGTCCATAGGCTTCCATTTCTATATTGCTGATACAGGATGATGTTCCAGATATGAACCTGCTTTTTATATAGTTTTTTTAATATTGTATTTTGTACAATTTACGCTGTGAAGAAGTCTCTTTATTGTTCACTTGACACAGACACAGACACACTAACTACCTGGTGGGTGTTCTTCATCTGGCAAACTATTGTCAGTGGATTTTTTCACCTGGGAAAGAATGAATCTGCCTTCCACAGCAGTTTTTATTTGAGCCGTAATAGTTTTTTTTTGACCACATTCTAAGTTTTTGCTACTTCTCTGAGGGGCCTTTTCAGCCAAATGATGGCGTTCTTTAGGAGCAGCGACAGGCCTTTAGACATTACATTGAGAGTTAGCAGTACCCAATTTCAAATACAAAGGCCACACTTAAAATTAACCCTCCATCTTTGACTCGCTTTCTCATCAGTGATAGAGTGAGAGAATAATTAACTCCTGGCCATGGAACGTGTTCAGCCAAGCGTCCAATTATTTTTAGTCCATTAAAAAAAGCAGTTTGGGGGGAGTGGTGGATTTCAAAAAGTGCTGTTACTCCTACATCATTTATTTTAAGTTAAATTTAAATGCCCTGAAAGTAAAATCTAAAAGTCTGTACTCTGAGCTCATATTCTTTAGTAATCCCCGCCACGTCACGAAGTGGAGCGGGGGATATTGAAATGGCCCGTCTGTCTGAACAGTCCAGATAAGTGGGTATGAGTTTTCTCAAAACCTACTTTATGTAGATGAATGAAATTTTGTGTGCATGCTATTTGTCATGACCTTGACTGGGTTCAAAAATGGGACTCCACGGTCTCAAGGGATAATGATGACTGTTTATTTCTACTCCTATTCGCTGTCCTGTGCTAGTAAAATAACAAAATTGTAGCAATTTGTCAGTATCCAAATATTAATGAACATGGCTATATGTGATTCATTTTTTGTGCTTTTGAGATTCAAGCTTGTATAATGGACATACAAGCTTTTTATATCCTAAATTTAATGATTAATCAGCCAATTGACTCACTTGTCGAGCACAGTATGATTTTTTGCTGTTTATGGCAAATGTTATTTTCCCCCTTCAGATTGCACTTTGTTCTTACTTTTTTGGTTGGTGATCATATTTTCGTAGTTTGTATTTCATGTCAGTGCTATGATTAAAGATGTGAAACGTTTTGTGAGTTGTAGGTGTTCATATTTGTTCAGATTTGTTGCAGGTTTTGGATGGATTATATTGCAGGGTTCGATCTTCAGTGTGTTGTCCTGTCCTGTTACCAGGTCCTGATCATTTTACATTAAGTGTGCCTCATAAATTGCTTTACATATTGAATGCTGTGTTTGATTGGAATGAAAATAAGGCCTAGATTAGGAAACCTCTTTGTTCAGGTAATACTTGGAATGCTAAAAGTTGAACATTAACCATTGGCTTGCGTTTGGCACAATGTGCTTTTTCTTATATCTCCTATAATCAAATCCCATATTTCCTGTAACCCAAAGCAATGGTCTGTAGCTTACATTAAGGCTGTCTTTGGAAGATATATACATGTAGTTACCCTCAAGAGGTTTATGGTAGTCCTTGAACTGTTATAAAGGTGTGAAATGAACAGCAATTTTTGCCGTCTTGCACAAGCAGCAGTTATAATATATTGTAATTGGACCAAGCTTGGCTGAGAAGAGCAACAATATGAAGTATACTGTGAGTATAGTTATTTAGATTAGATGTTTTTTTTTTTTTTTCTTTAAAGACAGTTTGAGGTTTTGCGCTCTGTCAGTGAGTTAACGAGATTGATGATTTTTACTATTTTCTTCTCACAAAAATCAGATAAAATTTAAATATTGCATCGCTTGCATACTGTGACTGAGAATTTAACAAACATTAATTTCGGTCTCCCCTCCACAGATAAATCTCAATTTCAGCACCATACTGGCAGACAGCAGACTTTCAGTGAAGCATCTTTGTGAAATGTTACCCTATTTAGGCCATTTACCCTTCCAAATTGGTATAAATATCTCGCTCAACAAGTACATTAAGGATTGATGCAGACCCCAGTGATATAATCTGCATTAATAGTAAAAAATTGACAAGCATTCAAAAAGATTCAAACTTTTTGTTACTTTTTTTAATACTGTGACCATTTAATTTGACATTTGGGTGGCTTGGTGGCCTCAGAGCCTCGTGTGAGGAGTTTGTGTTCCCCCTGTGTTCCCCCTGTGTCCACACCTTTTTTTTTCCCTGCAGTAGGTTGTAGGTTTAACATGCAGTAGGTTGACCATAAGCTCTCAATATCACATAGCTAAGATTGCCTGAGTGAATGGTGTGTATGAGCACTGTGATAGATTTCCAGGCTGGGTGAACTCTGTCCCTTTTCATTAGGTAGAATTGGGACTCTGACCATGATTGAGTGGATTACATAATTGGCGAATGTATTTAATTTTCTTAATTAGATCATAATAGATGATTCAAATTTTCTGGTTTAGATAGTGAATGTATGGGTGAAATATGATTTACTTCTTAAATATTGTTCGGTTTCCTTCCATTAATAAGTTTCCTTCATGAGTTTCAGCACCATGCTGGTGGACAGCGGCATTCCTGCTCTGTTCTTCCGCATTCTGTGGGAGTTCTGAGAAGTTTTTACTTCCTCATATTTGGCCATTTTATCTTTCACTTAGACTAGTGTCACGGCCTCCCTGGGCAGAGATACTGCAAGCTTCGTCTTACCGAGGTTTTTTGTTTTACACAGTGAGCGTTTGCTCGGAATTTGTCTAGGGTAGTAAGTTCTCTGTATCCCCACGAACTCCCCAGGGTGGCGTGCAGCTAATGCACTCGGTTTGCTTGCATACAATTCAAGAGAAAGGTTGACGTTACCTGGTTCATCGTCGAAACTTCTTGCACGGCCAGCCCGATCCAGTCGCCCGGCGACGAACAGCCCAGTCTCCGTGCTGATGCGGGATGCAGACGCTTCCCTTCAGCAATCAGTTCATTTTATTTTATTTTTCTAAAAGATTCCCGTTCGGTTGGTTGCACTACTTAGTTGGTTGGAGGTTGCTTTTCCCCACTGGGAACACGTGGACGCCGTGTCTGTAATCTTCAGAGACTTTTTAAGCCCCGCTTCCACTGCTGCCACTTGCCAACACGCACCCCAAAAACTACCGCGCTAACCCCGGATATCATCATCACAGTCGCGTCACTCGGTCACGGGATCAAACCATTCTCATTAAGCAACGTCAACCCCAATTGTATGCAAGCAAACCGAAATATTCTAGGGGAATCCACCAAATATAAAAATCTAATTAATAATAATATCTCATCAGGCCACCTAGCCTATCATTCTGGCACTCTTACCGGGTTATGCTTTTACGAGGAAATGGCCTGTCTGTAACAATACCCCCTTTAAGCCAAAAATTCTAAAAAAGAAATCACAATTTCATCTTTCTTTTTTTTTTTTTTTTTTTTTGTTTGACTGTTTTCCTTTTTTTTTCCTTTTAATTTTTTGGTAAAAACACTACGGACAGACATTTCTGCCTGTCACCACCTGACCAGCTACCACCACACATCTAGGTAGAAAAGTCACATCTAAACACAACACCAAAAATTCAGAAAATATACTAACTCTAAATTGGCACTTATCAAATCCAAGAATTCATGGCCAATTTTATCTCTAGAGCTTCCGTCATGGACTCATAATGACCGGCACAATAAAAAAAACTAGAAACACTGCCGTCTCATTTCAAGTACCACTCCGGGAAAGGGCATCCGCAATAACGTTATCTCTACCCGCAATGTGTTTCACTTTCAAACCATACGGCTGCAAAATTAAGCTCCATCTGAAAACACGCGCATTTGAGCTCTGAAACCTGGCAAGAAACGTAAGCGGATTGTGATCCGAATAGACCACAACATCACCAGCTACACTAGACACGTATATCTCAAAATGTTGCACTGCCAATACCAAGGCCAGAGCCTCCTTCTCGATGGTAGAGTAATTCTTTTGGTAGCGATTTAGTTTCTTTGAAAAATATGCAACCGGTCTCTCAACACCATCAGTTCCAGCCTGAAGGAGAACACCGCCTACTCCAACGTCGGAGGCATCTACGGCGAAGGCAAAAAGGCTGTGAGAAGTCTGGTGCAGCCAACACAGGTTCACATATAAGAATTGCCTTCACAGCATCTAGAGCAGACTGACACTCTGGAGACCAGACCCACTTAACCCCTTTCTGCAGCAGGTCCGTAAGCGGAGCAGTCACAGTGGCAAAATTAGGGACGAACTTGCGGTAGAACTCGCACATCCCCAAAATTCTCATTGCGATTCTGCGGAGCCGGAGATCCATGATGGCCTTAACTTTGGCAGAACGTGGAAGTACCTTACCACGCCCTACGCGATGACCCAAGTAAGTGACCTGACCCTGGCCAAACTCACATTTAGGTAAATTTACAACCAGTGAAGCCTCAGCAAGTCGCGTAAAAAGTGCAGAAATGTGCCCAATATGGCTCTCCCATGAGTCACTGAACACAACCACGTCATCAATATAAGTAACTACATTGCCCAGGCCCCTGGTCACCTGATTCATCAGCCTCTGAAAACAAGCGGGAGCATTCTTCATGCCAAATGGTAAGACCTTGCAGGCATACAAGGAGTCATGTGTAGTAAAAGCAGACACTTCCTTGGCGTGGTCGGAAAGAGGCACCTGCCAATATCCTTTCAGGAGGTCAAATTTCGACACCCACTTAGCCTGGCCAATGTGGTCAATACAGTCCTCCATTCGCGGAATAGGATAAGCATCCGATCGTGTCACAGCATTAACCTTCTGATAGTCAATGCACAGACGAGGCGCAGCACCTTCCCTCACTACTAATACGACTGGGGAGCTCCACTCACTCACCGTGGGCTCTATTGCACCCGATTTTGAGCATAAAGTCAAGTTCTTGCTGTACCATGGCCCGCTTCTGAGGAGCTAACGATATGCATGCTGCTTTATTGGAGCAGCTGTCCCGTGTCACATCATGAACCACCAGCTTAGTCAAACCTGGAGTGTCTTTAAACAACTCAGGGAAAGACTCAACCAAGCCCACAATATCCTCAACTTGAGATGCTGTCAAATGAGTCAGGCTATTCCGGAGGTTTCCCCGTGCTTCCGTATTCTGAAGGCGAGCACTGACCGGCTCACGAGGAGTAAAACCCATTTCTTCATCACACTCCTCAGGGTGCTGCACCAAATTAAAACACACTGGAACCCCAGCCTCTCGCCCTACAAAGGGTTTAAGCAAATTAACATGACACACTCGTGTCTTAACACGGCGATCAGGAGTGCTGGTGACATAAGTACAGGGTCCAGCCTGCTTTACGATTGAATACGGCCCTTCAAACTGGACACCAAGTTTGTCGCCCCTGCTGGCAACAAAACAAGCACCTTATCCCCAGCCGAAAAGCTACGCGGCTGAGCCCGCTGGTCATAGTGGAGCTTCATCCTAGTTTGTGAACCCGCAAGCTTCTGCCGGGCCACCTCACAAGCAACCTGCAGTCGATCAGTAAACTGAGCAACATATGCGAGTGAATCCTCTGGAACGCTCTCACCCACTAACCGCTCCTTTAGTAGGCCCAAAGGTCCACGCACCTCATGCCCATAAACTAACTGAAAAGGGGTAAAGCCGGTGGATTCATTGACACTATCCCGAACCGCAAACATAAGAAAAGGCATGGCAGCATCCCATTCCCCAGGGAACTGATCGCTGCATGCTCTCACCATCTCTTTCAAAGTCCGATGGAAGCGCTCAATCGCTCCCTGGGACTGAGGATAAGCTGAAGACAAAACTTGCTTAATGCCAAGCTGATTCAAAACCCTTGGAAAACAGTAGAAGTGAAATTTGATCCCGATCAGACTGAACCTCCCGTGGAAGACCATATCTGGAAAAAGAACTGAATGAGGCTCTCAATTACAGTTTGGGCCCTGATGTTCCTGAGGGAACCGCTTCAGGAAACCGTGTGGTAACATCCAGTATTGTAAGAAGATACTCATTACCCTTCTTTGTTCTTGGAAGGGCCCAACACAATCAATCATCACTCTTGTAAAGGGGTGGAAAAAAAGCGAAGCGGCTTAAGAGGCACGGGCGGTGGCCTGTGCTGAGCCTTCACCAAGACGTTGGCATGGCTCACAAGATCTACAGTACTCAAGAACACTTCTCTTCATACTCGGCCACCAAAAATGTCGTCTAAGTCGTTCTAGAGCACGGTTTACCCCCACATGACCAGCCATGGGTCCAGCGTGAGCCATTTTAAGCACACCTTCCCGATATCCCCCCGGCAAAACTACCTGCTGCAATACGTTCCATTCCTCAGCAGGATCCCTTGGAGGCCGCCAACGTCTCATCAAGACATTGTCCTGCAAGTAATACCCCTCAGACACCACAGTATCCCGATAGGTTCCTCCACCAAACGGAAAAAAGGGAGCCAAATCAGCATCCGCAAGCTGAGCTTCAACCAGAGCCTCCTACTCAAGCGGGGGTCCTCCTGCGTCTGTTTCAGGTGGGCCATAAATGTGTCACACAAATTAACTGGTGCGTCTTGTTCCTCACATTGAGTGGGAGGAGCACGAGATTTCGCCTGTGCACGCGTCACCACGCACGCAGTGAACACCTCGGGAAACTCCTTAGCCAGCTTCTCGGTGTCCACCGCATTGATAGGTTCAGGGGAGAGAACAGGAGGTTCCATAACTCTGTTACCTGCCAGGTCATTACCCAACAATAATGTCACACCCGGAACAGGGAGAGAGTCAATAACGGCCACCATCACGGGACCATTAACCAACTCAGAGCGCAGGTACACCTCCATTAGCGGATACGGCCCAAACTCCCCTCCTAAGCCAGCCAGAAGTACAACAGGACTTCCCGGTATGGGGGCGGGCAGATCCAACACACCAGCAGCCAACAGGGACTGACTAGCCCCAGTGTCTCTCAGAATTTGAATTGGAACTTCCGGCTCTCACAATTCAAAGCTACAGAACCGGGGGAAACAAAGCAAGCATTATCAGGTAACAGCTCTTTCCCATTATTATCATGCTCCCCGTTTCTCAGCCTCAGAACTCTGGGTTCTGGCTGACACCAGAGCAACAACCTGCTCACGGTCTGCTCTGTCTCTAAGGGCTGGGCAATTACTGCGAATATGCCCTGGCCGCCGACAATAGTGACAAATAATATCCTGGCGGGAAACAGGTCCACCACGTCCATTTCGGACAGAGCGCTCAGGGAGCCGCTGGCCACCGCCCCCCTGTTGAGCATCACTTTGTTGAGCCTTCCCGGAATCCAAGCTTCCACCCTGTCCAGGCTGGTCACTACCAGACCGCTTCATCTCAGGCTTTGAGCTGCCAAAGGACCTCCGTTTGCCCTGACCCCGATCCTGATGACCACGCCCCACGCCACCATGATGGATGACCTCCCATGTATCTGCAAGTTCCGCTGCCTCCTTCACCGTCTGAATGCCACGCTCAGCAATGTACACATCAATTTCCCGCGACACACAGCTCCTAAACTGCTCCATCAAAATGAGCTCAGTCAGAGTCTCCACAGTGTCTGCCTTGCATGCACTTAACCAGCGTGTCATAAGTATCTGTTGTCTACGAAATAAATCGAGGTGGGACTCACCACCTTTACGCCTGTAGGATCTAAACTTACGGGCGATATTCATCGAACGCTTCCATAGGCGGTTAACACAGCCTCTTTACGCGTCATAATTGAGAGAGAGAGAGACGTCTAATGCAGCATATGCGTGTTGTGCCTTACCAGTAAGAGCCGCTGCACTAGCAGTGGCCATCTTGAACGGGCCAAGCCAACTCAGTTGCCACTCGTTCAAAGGCATCAAAAAAAATATCTACCTCCTCCTCATTAAACTGAGGTAGGAGTTTCTCAGCAGAACTCAGATTAAAACTGGGTTCTGACAACACACCTCTCTCCCTCGCAACTTTTTCCACCTCCAACTTCATACGTTCCAGCTCGAACTTCTGCTCGCGCTCCCTCTTCTCGAGTTCAAAATGGCGCTCCCGTTCCTCTTTCGCCAACCTCTCCTGGCGCTCCTTCTCCTCCTTCTGCTCCGCCCAAAGTTCCTCCAGGCCAAACAGCTCCTTCACCAATGCAACCAGCTCTTTTTTAGTCATGGAAGATGGAACTTCCATTCCATCTCGCTCAGCCATTACAGCTAGCTGTGGTCTTGTAAGAGTCCTAAACTGAGCAGCAGTAGGCAACTCAAACCCGCCAGCGAGATCAAGAGATGGGGCCATCCCACTCGTAGAACTACCACTCGTCATGACCGTATCTCACAAAAATTATCTCGAAGACAACAGTAATCACAGCAACGCTGAAGCACAAAAAAAATTCCCGGAGCGCAACTACAAATGTTCAACACATGCCACGTGCAGTAGCCACAGGAGAGCATTCACCTCTCAAAAAACAAAAAAAAAGAAGACGTGCAACAAGAGCACAATCAGGCTCGCAAAAAAATTGGAGAAAACCCACAATTCAGCAGGCAAAGAACAACCAAGACAGTTTCTGGAGTGCCACCCACAGAACACTGTCTAACCGCTCAAAGCGTAACAAGTGGCTATAACTAGCACAGACACGCGAGTAACGCAAAATCTCAGACACCGCGGCGTTCCACTAGTTAGAAAAAAAAAAAAAAATTAGCCAAGTTATGCCTAATCTAAGATAATCTAGGACTAGCCTATTATTACTCTTAGCTAAGCCAAACTAAACAATATCCAACCAAACGGATTTAACCGACACACAGTTCTTTAATGCTAGGGAGCGGTACAGCACGACTAATTTTGGCGCTTGGGCCTACACACTCATACTAAACTACCTATCTAACCTGGCAATGTGTAGCCCTTTAGCAGGCCCAAACAACCCCGTGTACGTTTCCCAACACAAAGAACTGTATTATCCGTAATTAATTAACCAACTACAAATCCAACCTGATTCTAGTTATACCGATTTAAACGGCTAATCTCATCAGTGCAACAAACAAACGAACAAGTACGTCGACCTTAATTACTTTCCCGACATATGCTAAGGCATACAAACAGCAAACCCAGTTAATTCACTCCCGGACGAGCCCCCTCTCTGTCACGGCCTCCCTGGGCAGAGATACTGCAAGCTTCGTCTTACCGAGGTTTTTTGTTTTACACAGTGAGCGTTTGCTCGGAATTTGTCTAGGGTAGTAAGTTCTCTGTATCCCCACGAACTCCCCAGGGTGGCGTGCAGCTAATGCACTCGGTTTGCTTGCATACAATTCAAGAGAAAGGTTGACATTACCTGGTTCATCGTCGAAACTTCTTGCACGGCCAGCCCGATCCAGTCGCCCGGCGACGAACAGCCCAGTCTCCGTGCTGATGCGGGATGCAGACGCTTCCCTTCAGCAATCAGTTCATTTTATTTTATTTTTCTAAAAGATTCCCGTTCGGTTGGTTGCACTACTTAGTTGGTTGGAGGTTGCTTTTCCCCACTGGGAACACGTGGACGCCGTGTCTGTAATCTTCAGAGACTTTTTAAGCCCGCTTCCCTGCTGCCACTTGCCAAACGCACTTTAAAAACTACCGCGCTAACCCGGATATCATCATCACAGTCGCGTCACTCGGTCACGGGGATCAAACCATTCTCATTAAGCAACGTCAACCCCAATTGTATGCAAGCAAACCGAAATATTCTAGGGGAATCCACCAAATATAAAAATCTAATTAATAATAATATCTCATCAGGCCACCTAGCCTATCATTCTGGCACTCTTACCGGGTTATGCTTTTACGAGGAAATGGCCTGTCTGTAACACTAGTGAGTGATGTTTGATGCTCAGTGGAGAGGTTTCTTTGATGCACTTTCCCTAGTACTCTGCTTACTTTACCCTACATGCTGATTTGGCTGATTATTAACATCCTTGGCTGATCATATTTAATATTTGGTTAGACTGTCATTTTTATTAACTGCTTTAGATGAGTTCTTTGTATGTAGGCAAGAATTTTTGCATAGATTTTTGGGTGTGGATATGAAGATGCTCCTGTTTTGCATTGTATCACACCATGTTTGCATTCAGAACAAACACGTGAAAACAACTGTATTTCAAATCAGTCTTAAAAGCTGCCAAAGACAGTATAATGAGAATTTTGCACTCTTTTACTTTTGGTACAGCTAGATTTCAGTGCATTGCACTGTCTGCTGTGCAAAATTGTTCTAGTTATATCAATAAATAGGCATATTTTTGGATTTACTGATGTAATTTAAAATGTTGATTGAGAACTGATGAGTGCATACAACTGTCTTTACTGGGAACGAATCATGTATGTATTGGAAATGTTTTCCTGGTAGTTCTAGCAACTGGAAGGCTGGCTGCAGTTTATGTTTATTGAGTATCTGTTTTAAAGGCGTATTTAAGACGTAAGACGGTCAAGTAAAATACATTTTCTGAGTGTTTGAATATTTAAATATGGTAGTTATTGAAAACAGCATTAGATGTCGCTGTTCACCATCGGGATGAAACTTGTGACACATCTCCTCCCCCCTAATGATTAATATTCATGCACAATAGGTACACTTCTGCACCAAACCTAGATCCCAACACCGTACCGCCTGCGTTGGTCGTGCAATCGAAATCATATTTCTAAGCTAATGAGTTTCACTAAATTTGAACATTTACTCATATCAGCTACACCATGGATCGCCGAGCCTTTTCTGCTGTTGGAGCGAGTTGTTTTTTCTTTCTTTTCTTTACGCCGGTTTTGTCTGGAGATGTGAGTTATTCTGTTGTGGAGGAACTGAAACGCGGATCAATCATTGGAAATATTGCGAAAGATGTCGGTATGGATTTTAAAAGTCTGTCGGTTCGTAAGGCTCGTTTGCACACAGAAGGAAGCAGCAAAAGCTATTTTGACATCAATCAGAATTCTGGCGATTTAATTGTGGCTGAGAGGATCGACAGAGAAAAGCTTTGTGGACAAAAGGCTGCATGTACTTTAATATACGAGCTCGTACTTGAAAGTCCGTTGGATTTACACCGCGTTGTTGTGAAAATTCAGGATATAAATGACAATTCGCCTCAGTTCTCGAAGGATATTATCCGACTGGAAATTCAAGAATCTGCTGATAAAGGCGCCCGCTTTCCCCTGAATGAGGCGCACGACGCGGATATAGGGCTGAACGCGGTTCAAAGCTACACACTACAAAGGAATGATCATTTTTCTTTGTCCGTTCAGACGAATACAGATGGAGGAAAATATGGTGAGTTAGTCTTAGAAAAAGAACTGGATCGAGAGGAACAACAAGAGATCACATTGTTACTTACTGCTGCCGATGGAGGGACTCCTCAGAAGTCTGGTACTGCTGTTGTTCAAATCACTGTGCTGGATGCTAACGACAACATCCCCGTGTTTTCTGAAGCTGTCTATAAAGTCAGCCTTCCAGAAAATTCGCCTACAGGCACTTTAGTGGTTAAAGTAAGCGCCAGTGATGCAGACGACGGAGCCAATGGCGAGGTGACGTATGAATTCAGTCGCGCTTCAGTTGATGCAAAGGATTTATTCCGCCTTGATCATAAAACTGGAGAAATTCGAGCGATGGGAGACATCGACTTCGAAAAGGAGTCCAGTTATGAAATGCGCATTGAAGGGAAAGACGGAGCGGGACTTGCTTCTCAAGCCAAAATAATTGTCGATATCACTGACGTAAATGATAACGCTCCGGTTATATTTCTGACGTCATTGTCTAACTCCGTGGCAGAGAGCGCTCCACTGGGAACAGAGGTCGGTATCGTTAATGTTCAGGACATTGATTCTGGAATTAATGGTAAAGTTCAGTGTTCTATTAAAGGACACGTACCTTTTAAATTAATGCCTTCTATCAAAAACTTCTATTCTATCGTAACAACTAGTGCTTTGGACCGGGAACTCCAGTCAGAATACAATATTTCAATCACTGCTTCAGATGAAGGCTCCCCACCCTTGTCTTCATTTAAAACACTACATGTATCCATCTTGGATGTGAATGACAATCCACCTGTATTTGATGTGCAGTCTTACAACACCTATGTGACTGAAAACAACAAACCTGGCACCTCTGTCATTTCTGTAAGGGCGACAGACCCAGACTGGAGACAGAACGGTACAGTTTTCTATTCTCTGCTGTCTAGTGAAGTCGGTGGCGTTCCTGTCTCCTCGTTTTTGTCCATTAATGGAGATACTGGGGTGATACACGCTGTCAGATCATTTGATTATGAGCAGTTCAGGAGCTTCAAAGTTCAGGTCATCGCCAGAGACAGCGGTTCTCCTCCACTCAGCAGTAATGTGACAGTGAGTGTGTTCATCACAGATGAGAATGATAACTCTCCACAGATACTATATCCTGCTCCTCTGGGGAACTCCTTCATGACAGAGATTGTCCCCAAAACTGCAAATGCAGGCTCCATAGTTTCCAAGGTAATCGCAGTGGATGCAGACTCTGGACAAAACGCCTGGCTATCCTATCAGATCCTGAAATACTCTGACCCAGGACTTTTCACCATTGGTCTTCATAATGGAGAGATCAGGGTGCAGCGGGACATTGCTGAATCTGATACCATGAAGCAGAACCTTGTTGTATCAGTGGAAGATAATGGACAGCCATCCCTCTCAACAACCTGCACAGTATATTTACTGATTTCTGACAATTTAGCTGAAATTCCAGAGATGAAAGATATGTTGTCTGAGGAAAAAAATTCCAGATTGACTTCATATCTGATCATTGCGCTGGCATCTGTTTCCACCTTCTTTCTGATGTTCATTGTTCTCATTGTGGTTGTGAAGTTCTGCCACAGAAGAAAGCCCAGGCTGTTGTTTGACAGTGCAGTGGCCATTCCTGGTGCATATTTCCCTCCCAACTACGCAGATGTGGAGGGAACAGGAACACTTCGCAGTTCTTACAATTATGACACTTACTTAACGACTGGCTCACGCACAAGTGACTTCAAGTTTGTTCGGTCGTTTAATGACGGCACGCTGCCCGCTGATCAGACACTGAAGAGGAGCCCACTTGAGAGCAGTGAGCAGGGTCAGACTACAGGGGATGGATCACAGTTCTCCACATTGGTAAATAGAGCTCATTTTATATTTCTAATGCTCAATAACCTTTTCTACTATGTTTAATTGCCTGAACAATTGGAATGGATTAGAGCCAGTTATTCAGTTCTACGTATTTATTTGGACATTCACCATTTTGATCATTTAGGCTCAATACATCACTACAATGGATTTGAAATAGAAATATGTCATTGAAGTTCTCCCCCTCCCCCCAGGTTTTGGTGCCTTTAGTATCAACCAATTTGAATCTGAGCAGATGGCAATGGCAGCTGAAATTTTGCAGTCATATCGTCAATAAATGCAAGACCGTCCGTTCCATTTGCTGTATACAGTCCAGTCCGTTCATTCCATATGCCCACATATGTGCTTTACAGATGAGCTGGTATGCGTTAGATAATGAGCAGTTCCTTCTTTTGTCCATACACTTCTGTTTCTATATTTCTGGTACAGAATGCTGTTCCAGATATGAACCTGCTTTTTATATGGTTTTCTGGCCAACTGTTGTCATGTAGAATTTTTCACCTGGGAAATAATGTTTCTCTCATGCACAGCAGTTGTTACTCTGAGCCTTTGGGCGTTCCTCAACTCATCAGCGTGTTCTATCTCAATATGAACTAAATAGTTTTTTTTTTTTTTTTTTGACCGTATCTCAAGTTTTTGCTACTTCCTTTAGTGGCTTTTTCAGCCAAATGATGGCGTGCTTTACGAGCAGCGGCAGGTCTTGAGAAATCATTATGAGAGTTAATGGTCGGAAATTTCAAATATAAAGGCCACACTTGAAATAAACTCTCCATCTGTCACCCGTTTTCTCATCAGTGATGGATTGAGAGAATAATAAACATCTGGCCACGGAACATGTGTGTAGCAAATTGTCCAATTACTTTTAGTCCATTAAAAAAGCAGTTTGGGGAGGGGGGAGGGGGTTAAAAAGTGTTGTGATTCCTTCACCATTCATTTAGAGGTAAATGTAAATGCCCTGGAAGTAAAATCTAAAAGTCTGTACTTTGAGTTCATATTCTCCATTATCCTCCGCCACGTCATAACGTGGAGTTGGGGATATTGTAACGGCTCGTCCATCAACTTGTCTGTCCAACCCATCTGGATAAATGGGGATGAGTTTTCCTAGACACTTTTTTACGTAGATGAATGAAATTTTGTGTGTGATTGCTACTAGTCATGACCTTATTTGGCTTCAAAATCGGGACTCCGCGGCGGCAGGGGATATTTATGACTTTGTCTTCTTGTTTAATTTCTACTCCTATTCACTGTCCTGCGCTGGTAAAATCACAATCGAAGCAATTTGTCAGTGTCAAAATATAAAGATCCTGGCTGTATGTAATTCTTTTTTTTTTTTTTGTCTTTTGAGTTTCAAGATTGTATCACGGAAATACAAGCTTTTGGTGTCCTGAATTTTTATTGATTAATCAGCAAATTGGCTCACTTGTTTGTCGAGCACGGTACTATCTGCGCTCACTGTTTATGGCTAATGTTATTTTCCTCCATCAGATTGCACTTTGTTCTTACACTTTTGTTTTGAGATCATAGTGTTTATAGTTTGGATGTCATGTCTATACTATGATCAAAGATGTGAAACTTTTTGTGAGATGTAGATGTTCATATTTTGTTCAGATCCTTTGTAGTTTTAGGAAGGATTATATTGTAGGGTTCGATCTTCAGTGTGGTTTCCTGTCCTATTACCAGCTCTTGATCATCTTTACATTTAGACAGACACATAACTTGCTATGCATATTGAATATTGTGTGTGATTGAAATGTGATTAAAGGCCTAGATTGGGAAACCTCTTTGTTCAGGTAGTAACTGGAATGCTAAAAGCTGAGCACTGACAAAGAGCTTGTTTGACACTATGTGCTTTTGCTCATGTAGTCAAATCCTGAATTTCCTGTAACTGGAGGCAATGGTCTGTAGCTGACATGTAGGCGGTTCTGGGCAGATATAGTCATGTACTTGCCCTTAAAAGGTTTTGTAATTGTCCCTCAATTGTTCTTAAGATCTGACGTGTGAACGGTAATGTTTGCAGTTTGGCAGCAGAAAATGGTGAGCACTCACAATATATTTTATTCAGGCCAAGCCTAGCTGAGAAGAGCCACAATATAAAATATACTGTGAGTACAGTAATTTAGATCTTTTTTTTTTTTGAAGGACTTTCTGAGGTGATTGACCTCTGTTTGTGAGCTTTGCCTGTAAGAGATCAAAATGAATGATTTCTTTTTTTTTTTTTTTTTTTTTTTTTTACAAAAATCAGATTAAATCTAAATGCTGTATTGCTTGCATATTGTGACTAAGAACTTTAAAAAACATTCATTTCTTTTTCCCCTCCACTGATGAATCTCCATTTCAGCACCATGCTGGTGGACAGCAAACTTTCTATGAAGCATCTTCGAGATATTTTACCCTATTCAGGACATAAACCCTTTCGATTTGGTTCAGTGATCTCTCTCAACAAGTGCATTAATGTTTGATGCTGACCTCGTTGATATGAACAGCGAAACTGATCCTGACAAATTGAAAACTGATCAAATAGATCCATAAATGTGTGTTGATTTTTCTATTGGGGAAACTGACTCTGACATTGGGGTGGCCCAGTGCCCCCAGGACCTCATGTGTGGAGTTTGCATGTTCTCCCTGTGTTCATGAGCGTTTTCTCTTGGTACTTCAGTTTCCTCTCACAGTCCCACAACATGCGCTACGTTGACTAGAAGCTATTTATAGCACATAGCTAATATTGCCTGAGTGAATGGTGTGTATGAGCCCTGTGATGGATTTCCAGGCTGGGTGAACTCCGGCCTCTTCTCTCTTTTCATTAGTTAGAGTTGGGACCCTGAACAGGATTAAGTAGATTACATAAAATGTAGATACTCTATATTTGATTTTCTTGATTAGATCATTAATGGATGAATCACATTTCATGGTTTAGATACTGGATGTATGGATGAAATTTGATTCATTTTGCTGAACATTCGTCCACTTTCCTTCTTTTAATAATTTTCCTTAATGACTTTCAGCACCATGCTGGTGGACAGCAGCACAGCATCAATTCCGCTCTTTTCTTCCGCATTCTGCGGCATTTATGAGAACTTTTAACTCCCTAATGTTTGGACATTTTCTCTCTTGCTGTAAGAAGTGAGTGACATTTGACGCTTCATTGTGAGTTAAATTTGGTGCACTATCCCTTATACTCCTCTCACGCCATTGTTTGCCCCATAAACATGCTGATTTGGCTGATTACTAACATTTCTGATTGATCATATGCAAACTTTGCTTAAACTGCAGTTTTTAACTAATTGCTTTAGATGAGTGATTTTTATGTGGGCTAGACTTTTTATATTGCTTTCGGGTGTGGTTATGTTCCAAAAAAAAAAAAAAGAAGAAAATAAGAAGATTTAAGACTTTTTTTTTTTTCCTGGGGTCAAAACACATTCTGAGTGGAGCACATAATTTTACAAGCCACTTTTGGCTTGCATTTTGGCGTCTGGTGATGTACCAAGTACGTACCAGCATGAATTTGTCCAAAATCTCATGGACACACGGAAAGCCTGGCTGTCAACTTCTAATATCTGCATTTAAAGTATACAGGATATATTATTTGGAGTCTTCCTAATTCTGGATCGTTAACCTTGATATTTAGCGAGTTTTGTGTCCTTTAAACCTTCAGTAGGAGTACTTTAGCTGAAGGTGCTCTCTGGAGACTCAATGATTGCAGAATACACTACAGCTTCATTTAGGGATCTGAGCTGATTGTGCAACCCACATCTGACTTAAAGCATGAGTACTAACCCAGGAGGTTCTACTCATCTACTAAAAAAAATGAAACTGTCGTTTACTGTGAGAAATGGCTGTGCCTTTTGTTATTTCACAATGTTTTAATTTGTTGAGTCGATGAAAGTCAAGTAATCTACTCATCTTTTATTTTGTCAAGAAAATTAAAACATGAATTGTCAAATTTAAACGTCATGAAACATGAATGGAGCAACCATTTTATAATGTTTTGATTACCTGTTTAATGGCAATTTTTTTTTCTCATCTTAGAAATTCTGGTTAATCTGTTTTATGAGGACACAATTGAAATACAGTAGCTATTATGTTTTTGTCAAAGCTTTCCTGTCTTGCATTTTATCATACCATGTTTGCATCCAGTACAAATACGTGGAAACAAATGTACTTCAGATTCATTGCCAGAGCTACCGAAGAAAATATGATTAGAATTTTGCATTCTAATACTTGTGTTACTGCTGTAATCTGAGAGCGCTGCACTGTCTGCTGTGCAAAATTCTTCCAGATCAATAAATAGGCGTACTTTTGGAGTTTGAGAGCTAATGAATGCATATATTTGGCTTTACAGGAACCAGTGATGTATATCTTGGAAATCTTCTCCTACAAGTTCAGGCAACTGGAAGGCTAGCTGCAATTTTTGGTGGAAATGGTTGTTTGAATAGCTGTTGTCAGACATATTAACCATCAAGTCAAGTAAAGTACATTTGTAGAGAATAAGACCATTTTAATATGGCAGTTATCTAAAATAGCATTAGATGTCGCTGTTCACCATCGAGATGAAACTTGCAACGCATCTCCTCCTCCCTAATAATTAATATTCACACCCAAACGGTACACTTCTGCACCAAACCAAACCAGACTACGTCGGCTGCGTGACCGAAATTATATTTCTGCTTCCTAATGACGTTGATTGGATTAAAACATTCACTCGTATGAGCCACACCATGGATCGTCGAGCCTTTTCTGCCATTGTATTTTGTATTATCTTTCTTTTATCTACGCCGGTTTCCTCTGGAGATGTGAGTTATTCTGTTCCAGAGGAGCTCAAACGCGGTTCAGTGATTGGAAATATTGCGAAAGATCTCGGGTTGGACTTGAAAAGTTTATCGGTTCGCAAGGCTCGTTTGCACGCAGAGGGAAGCAGCAAAAGCCATTTTGACATCAATCAGAATTCTGGCGATTTAATTGTGGCTGAGAGGATCGACAGGGAAAAGCTTTGTGGAAAAAAGGCGTCTTGTACTTTAATATACGAGCTAGTGCTTGAAAATCCGTTGGATTTACATCGCGTAGTTGTGCAAATTCAGGATATAAATGACAACTCCCCTCAGTTTTCGAAGGATATTATCCGACTGGAAATTCGAGAATCTGCTGATAAAGGCGCCCGTTTTCCTGTGAATGAGGCGCACGACGCGGATATAGGACTGAACGCGGTACAAAGCTACACACTACAAAGGAATGATCATTTTGTTCTGTCCGTACAGACGAATTTACATGGTGGAAAATACGGCGAGTTAATCCTGGAAAAAGAACTGGATCGAGAAGAAAAACAAGAGATTACATTATTACTTACTGCTGCCGACGGAGGGACTCCTCAGAAATCTGGTACTGTTGTTGTTCAAATCACTGTGCTGGATGCTAACGACAACATCCCCATGTTTTCTCAAGCTGTTTATAAAGTCAGCCTTCCAGAAAATTCGCCGACAGGCACTTCGGTGGTAACAGTCAGCGCAAATGATGCAGACGACGGAGCCAATGGCGAGGTGACGTATGAATTCAGTCACATTTCCGTTGATGCAAAGGATGTATTCAGTCTTGATCATAAAATCGGGGAAATTCGAGTGATGGGAGACCTCGACTTCGAAAAGGAGTCCAGTTATGAAATGCTTATTGAGGCGAAAGACGGAGCGGGACTTGCTTCTCAAGCCAAAATAATTGTCGATATCACTGACGTGAATGATAATGCACCTGTAATATTTCTGACGTCTTTGTCTCACTCTGTGGATGAGAGCGCACCACCGGGCACAGAGGTCGGTATCATTAATGTTCAGGACATTGATTCAGGAATTAATGGTAAGGTTCAGTGTTCTATTAAAGGACACGTACCTTTTAAATTAATGCCTTCCATCAAAAACTTCTTTTCTATCGTAACAACTAGTGCTTTTGACCGGGAACTCCAGTCAGAATACAATATTTCACTCACTGCTTCAGACGAAGGTTCACCATCCTTGTCTTCATTTAAAACACTGCATATATCCATCTTGGATGTGAATGACAATCCACCTGTATTTGATGTGCCGTCATACAGCACCTATGTGACTGAAAATAACAAACCAGGTACCTCTGTCATTTCTGTGAGGGCAACAGACCCAGACTGGAGACAGAATGGTACAGTTTTCTATTCTCTGCTGTCCAGTGAAGTCGGTGGTGTTCCTCTGTCCTCATTTTTATCCATTAATGGAGACACTGGTGTGATCCACGCTGTTAGATCATTTGATTATGAGCAGTTCAGGAACTTCAAAGTTCAGGTCATTGCCAGAGACAACGGGTCCCCTCCACTCAGCAGTAATGTGACAGTGAGTGTGTTCATCACTGATGAGAATGATAACTCTCCACAGATACTATATCCTGCTCCTCTGGGGAACTCCTTCATGACAGAGATTGTCCCAAAAACTGCACATGAAGACTCTATAGTTTCAAAGGTGATCGCAGTGGATGCAGACTCTGGACAGAATGCCTGGCTGTCTTATCAGATTTTGAAATTTACTGACCCCGGACTTTTCACCATTGGTCTTCATAATGGGGAGATCAGGGTGCAGCGGGACATTGCTGAATCTGATACCATGAAGCAGAACCTTGTTGTATCGGTGAAAGATAATGGACAGCCATCCCTCTCAACAACCTGCACAGTACATTTGGTGATTTCTGACAATTTAGCTGAAATTCCAGAAATGAAAGACATGCTATCTGAGGAGAACAATTCCAGATTAACTTCATATCTGATCATTGCGCTGGTGTCTGTTTCCACCTTCTTTCTGATGTTCATTGTCCTCATTGTGATTGTGAAGTTTTGCCACAGAAGAAAGCCCAGGCTGTTGTTTGACAGTGCAGTGGCCATTCCTGGTGCATATTTCCCTCCCAACTACGCGGATGTGGAGGGAACAGGAACACTTCGCAGTTCTTATAATTATGATACTTACTTAACGACTGGCTCACCCACAAGCGACTTCAAGTTTGTTCAGTCGTTTAATGACGGCACACTGCCTGCTGATCAGACGCTGAAGAGGAGCCCACTTGAGAGCAGTGAGCAGGGTCAGACTACAGGGGATGGATCACAGTTCTCCACATTGGTAAATAGAGCTTTATTTTATATTTCCATCTTGGTTTAATCTGTTCTCGGTTTCAATCACATTGTGCTTGAATAATGGGTTGGTTTAAGGCCACTGTTTTTTTTTTTTTAACACAGGTCCATAATTATTTGGACTGTAAAAAATTTTCATTTTAGCTCTGTACTTCACCACAAAGTAATGGACTTGAATAGTTCACAGTATATTCAAACAGTAAATTTTCATCTTTAAGAGTTTTGCCAAACATTGAGAAACCATTCAGGAATTGCAACCATTTTTATGCATTGAGCTCCCCCAGTTTTTGGGGCTCAAAAATACAACAGTTTGACTGTTTCACCGATCTTGAAATAAGCTGGCTTTTTTTACTATTGATTGCAATTCCTTTTCTGTCGTGTTCATTTTTCGGAGGGGATGGTTTTGTTTTTTTTGCCAAATTATGTCTTTCTTCACTGGCAGTGACAGGTCCTCAGACTCCATATTTAGAGTTTGCAGTAGCAAGTTTCAGGTGTAAATCCATACTTGAAATCAACTCCAGACAATTTTTCTTTGCACTTGTAAATTATATAATAAAATAATAATAAAAAACTGGCCACAGAACAGGTGTGGAGCAAATTGTCCATTTACTGTTATCTATTAAACAAAGGGTGGGGGGTGGCATATGAAACAAGTGCTGTAATTCCTATGCTGCTTATTTTTACTTTTAATATAATGCTCCTAAATTCAAGCTGATAGCTTGTGCTTTCCTCTCATTTTCATCATTTCATTTCTGTTCTGTGCTACTAAAATGGCAATTTATCAATGCACAATTTTTACGGCCCTGATTGCATGTAATTTGTAATGTTTGCGCGTGTGGGTTCATAGTTGTTCGACTGCTTATTGTGGAAAGTCAAAATTTCAGTTTATTTGTAAGTCTTGTCATTGTTCTTTAGAATGTATGACAGAAACTCAACCTTTTTACGTTCCTATTTTTGAATGATGAATAAGCAAACTTGTTCCCTCAACTTTAACTGAACATCCTGCTGTGGTTGTGCTAAATGTTATTTTCCCCCTTCAGAAGGTTGCACTTTGGCCTTACTCTTTTGGTTCCAGATCATGTATCTAGTTTGGATGCAATGTCCCTGCTGTGAACAACTGCTTGGCACTTTCAGTGAGTTCTAGGTGTCTGTATTTTGTTCAAATAGTTTCAGGATGTGCAGGGTCTGATCTTTAGGGTGCTGTCCTGCTCCATTCACTGCTTTGATCACCTTTAAATATATTGTCTGAATTTGCAGAACATGTTGAATTTTGTGTATGCATTGAAAGAAAACAGGGGCATAGAGTGGGGAACTCCTATATTCAGGTATTAATTGGAATGTTTAAAGTTGAACTTAGTCCAAAAAGCCTCTGTTTGGCACCTTGCGGCTCTGCTAATTGAATGTTTTCACATCCTGAAATGCAAAGCATTGTTCTGCAGCTTAATTATTTTTTGAGATTTTACCCTATTCAGGACATTTTTCCCATTTGGGTGTAATAAAATCGACAAGCACATGAAAGTTTGACGCAGACCTAGCTGATGTGACCTGCAGTTACAATCATGATAATTTGACACACATACAAATATATACATAAATATCATAAATATGTGTTCCTTTTTATGAGGGTTTTTTGTGACAAATTAATTTGACAGTGGGGTGGCACGATGGCCCTAGGGCGTTGTGTGTTTTCCTTGTGTTCATAAAGGTTTTCTCTATGTACCATAGTTCCTTCCCACCGTCCCATAAGACGCAGTAGGTTGACTTCAAGCTCTAAATATCATATAGCGATGATTGTCTGAGTGTATGGTGTGTATTTGCCCTGAGATAGATTTTCACTTTGAGTGTACTTATGCCCCTCACCTACAGCATTGGCTAGTGCTGGGACCTTGACCTGGATTGACAGGATTATGCAGTGGCAGGACAGTTTAGATTTCCAGACGTACTGTAGGTATGGAATGGATGATTCTAATTCCATGGTGTAGATAATAGATGTATGGATGATATTTGATGAATTGATAAATATTAGTCTCCTTTGCATCTATAAATAACCCCCCCTTTAAGTTTCAGCACCATGTTGGTGGACAGCAGCACTACATAATTTCTGCTCTCATCGTTTCCATTCTGGGGTATTTTTGTAAAGATTTTAATATCTTTTAATTCATTAAATTTCTACGTTTGACAAGTGCTTGATGTTTGACACTGATTTGCGAGTTTAATTTGGCACACATTTCTTATTGCACCTCCCTCACTGATCTCTGCTCATTAAATTTGCTGATGTGGCTTATTTTTGACAACACTGACTTATCATATTTAATCTTTGCTTTAAGTGCCTTTTGACTTGCTTTGAATGACTTGCGTGCCTTAGTGCAACTCTGTCTCAGAAAACTGCCTGGTTTATCTTGGTAATGCAGTGGGCTGAGTTTGTTGAAATAAATTGGATCATTTTTTTCTTGGCAGACTGTTTTGGCGTGACAGCCTGACTACCAGAAGACTTATTGTACCTATATTTAAAGTACTCAGTATATGTTATTTGAATTATTCCCTATTCTGGTTCTGTGACCTTGTTACTCTAGTTAATGTTGTGCTAACCATCAGATGCAGTCCTGTAGCTGAAGTTCTTCTGGGCGCTGAGGTAATTATTCGACCCACATCTGGTTTAGAACATGGAAATTGACTTGAAGGTGTTGGATACATACTAAATGGAGGACAACGTACAGCTGTGAAGCATGTCTACCAAAATTTATTTAAATAAGACAGTTTTCTACCACATCATTAGATGTCGCTGTTCACCATCGACATGAAGATTGTGAGGCATATCCTCCTCCCTAATAATTAATATTCACTGCCGAACGGTACGCCTCTGCACCAGACCCATATTTCCATGAACACCGTAGCCTACAGCCTGCATTGGTTGTGTAACAGAAATTATATTTCTGCAAGCTAATGACTTTGATTGGATTGGATCGTTTACTCGCATGAGCCACATCATGGACCGTCGAGCTTTTTCTGCTATTGAAGCGAGTTTGATTTTCTTTCTTTTATTTACGCCAGGTTCGTCTGGAGATTTGAGTTATTCTGTCCCAGAAGAGCTGAAACATGGATCAATAATTGGAAACATTGCGAAAGATCTCGGGGTGGATTTTAAAAGTCTGTCGGTTCGCAAGGCTCGTTTACACACAGGAGGAAGCAGCAAGCGCCATTTCGACATCAATCTGAATTCTGGCGATTTGATTGTTGCCGAGGCCATCGACAGAGAACAGCTTTGTGGACAAAAGGTTACCTGCACTTTAAAGTACGAGCTGGTACTTGAAAGTCCGTTGGATTTGCACCGCATTGTTGTAGAAATTCAGGATATAAATGACAATTCGCCTCAGTTTGCGAAGGATGTAATCCGATTAGAAATTAGAGAATCTGCTGTTAAAGGCGCCCGCTTTCCTGTGAATGAGGCGCACGACGCGGATATAGGACTGAACGCGGTACAAAGCTACACACTACAAAGGAATGATCATTTTTCTCTGTCCGTGCAGACAAATACAGATGGAGGAAAATACGGTGAGTTAGTCTTAGAAAAAGAGCTTGATCGAGAGGAACAACAAGAGGTTTCTTTATTACTTACTGCCGCCGACGGAGGGACTCCTCAGAGATCTGGTACAGTTGTTGTTCAAATCACTGTGCTGGACGCTAACGACAACATTCCCGTGTTTTCTCAGGCTTTGTATAAAGTCAGCCTTCCAGAAAATTATCCTGTAGGGACTTTAGTGCTTACAGTCAGCGCAAATGATGCAGACGACGGAGCCAATGGCGAGGTGACTTATGAATTCAGTCGCGTTTCCGTTAATGCAAAAGATTTATTCAGTATTGATCAAAAAAACGGGGAAATCCGAGTAATGGGAGACATCGACTTCGAAAAGGAGTCCAGTTACGAAATGCGCATTGAAGGGAAAGACGGAGCGGGACTTGCTTCTCAAGCCAAAGTAATTGTCGATATCACTGATGTTAATGACAATGCACCGGTTATATTTCTGACGTCATTGTCTAACCCAGTAGCTGAAAGCACGCCACCTGGCACGGAGGTCGGTATCATTAATGTTCAGGACATTGATTCTGACATTAATGGTCAGGTTCAGTGCTCTGTTCAAGGACATGTACCTTTTAAATTGGTGCCTTCCATCATAAACTTTTATTCTATTGTAACTACTGATGCTTTGGACCGTGAACTCCAGTCAGAATACAACATTTCACTCACAGCATCAGACAAAGGCTCCCCAGCATTGTCTACATTAAAAACATTGCATGTATCCATCTCTGATGTGAATGACAATCCACCTGCATTTGATGAGCCGTCTTACAGCACCTATGTGACTGAAAATAACAAACCAGGCACCTCTGTCATTTCTGTGAGGGCAACAGACCCAGACTGGAGACAGAATGGTACAGTTTTCTATTCTCTGCTGTCCAGTGAAGTCAGTGGTGTTCCTGTGTCCTCGTTTTTATCCATTAATGGGGACACTGGTGTGATCCACGCTGTTAGATCATTTGATTATGAGCAGTTCAGGAGCTTCAAAGTTCAGGTCATTGCCAGAGACAATGGTTCCCCTCCACTCAGCAGTAATGTGACAGTGAGTGTGTTCATCACAGATGAGAATGATAACTCTCCACAGATACTATATCCTGCTCCTCTGGGGAACTCCTTCATGACAGAGATTGTCCCTAAAACTGCTCATGCAGGTTCCATAGTTTCCAAGGTGATCGCAGTGGATGCAGACTCTGGACAGAATGCTTGGCTGTCCTATCAGATCCTGAAATCCTCTGACCCAGGACTTTTCACCATTGGTCTTCATAATGGAGAGATCAGAGTGCAGCGGGACATTGCTGAATCTGATACCATGAAGCAGAACCTTGTTGTATCCGTGAAAGATAATGGACAGCCATCCCTCTCAACAACCTGCACAGTATATTTACTGATTTCTGACAATTTAGCTGAAATTCCAGAGATGAAAGACATGTCATATGGGAAAAAAAATTCCAGATTAACTTCATATCTGATCATTGCGCTGGTGTCTGTTTCCACCTTCTTTCTGATGTTCATTGTCCTCATTGTGGTTGTGAAGTTCTGCCACAGAAGAAAGCCCAGGCTGTTGTTTGACAGTGCAGTGGCCATTCCTGGTGCATATTTCCCTCCCAACTACGCGGATGTGGAGGGAACAGGAACACTTCGCAGTTCTTATAATTATGACACTTACTTAACGACTGGCTCACGCACAAGCGACTTCAAGTTTGTTCGGTCGTTTAATGACGGCACGCTGCCTGCTGATCAGACACTGAAGAGGAGCCCACTTGAGAGCAGTGAGCAGGGTCAGACTACAGGGGATGGATCACAGTTCTCCACATTGGTAAATAAAGCTATGTTTTATACTTCTAATGCTCAATAACCTTTTTTACTATGTTTAATTGCCTGAACAATTGGAATGGATAAAAGCCAGTTATTATGGTCAAGTCGTAATTATTTGGACATTCACCATTTTGATCATTTTGGCTCATGACACCCCACTACAATGGATTTAAAAATAGAAATATGTCATTGAAGTTTTTCTGTTCCCCCAGGTTTTGGTGCCTTTAGTACCAACCAATTTGAATCTGAGCAGATGGCAATGGCATCTGAAATCTTGCAGTCACATACAGGTCAATAAATACAAGACTGCTTTTTTTCCATTCACATCTTTATGCAGTCCAGTCAGTTCATTCCATATGCCCACATATGTGCCCTTTTACAGATGAGCTGGTATGCATTAGATAATGAGCAGTTCCTTCTTTTGTCCATACACTTTCTTTATATATTTCTGGTACAGAATGTTGTTTCAGATATGAACCTGCTTTTTATATGGTTTTTGGCCAACTGTTGTCATGTAGAATTTTTCTACCTGGAAATAATCTCTTTTCTCTCATGCACAGCAGTTGTTACTCTGAGCCTTTGGGCGTTCCTCAACTCATCAGTGTGTTCTATCTCACTAAGAACTAAATTGTTTTTTTTTTTTTTGACCCTATCTCAAGTTTTTGCTACTTCATCTTTAGCAGCTTTTTTTCGCCAAATGATGGCGTGCTTTACAAGCAGTGGCAGGTCTTGAGAAATCATATTGAGTTAATGGTCTGAAATTTCAAAGATAAAGGCCACACTTGAAATAAACTCTCCATTTGTCACCCGCTTTCTCATCAGTGATGGATTGAGAGAATAATAAACTTCTGGCCACGGATCATGTGTGAAGCAAATTGTCCAATTACTTTTAGTCCATTAAAAAAGCAGTTTGGAGTGGGGGGGGGGGCTAAAAAGTGTTGTTATTCCTTCACAATCATTTAGAGGTAAATGTAAATGCCCTGGAAGTAAAATCTAAAAGTCTGTACTTTGAGTTCATATTCTTCATTAATCCCCGCCACGTCATAAAGTGGAGTGGGGGATATTGTAACGGCTCGTCCATCAATTCATCTGTCCGACCCGTCCGAATAAGTGAAGATGAGTTTTCTTAGACACTCCTTTATGTAGATGAATGAAATTTAGTGTGTGATTGCTACTAGTCATGACCTTGATTCGATTCAAAATCGGGACTCCACGGCAGCAGGGAATATTGATGACTTTGCTTTCTTGTTTAATTTCTACTCCTATTCACTGTCATGTGCTCGTAAAATAACAATCGTTGCAATTTGTCAGTGTCCAAATATTAAGATCCTGGCTGTATGTAATTCATTTTTTTTTATTATTTTTTTTTGTGCTTTTGAGTTTCAAGATTGTATCACGGAAATACAAGCTTTTGGCTTCCTGAATTTTTAATGATTAATCAGAAAATTGGCTCACTTGTTTGTCGAGCATGGTACTATCTGCGCTCACTGTTTATGGCTAATGTTATTTTCCTCCTTCAGATTGCACTTTGTTTTTACACTTTTGTTTTGAGATCATAGTGTTCATAGTTTGGATGTCATATCTATGCTATGATCAAAGATGTGAAGCTCATTGTGAGATGTAGGTGTTCATATTTTGTTCAGATCCTTTGTAGTTTTAGGAAGGATTATATTGTAGGGTTCAATCTTCAGTGTGGTTTCCTGTCCTATTACCAGCTCTTGATCATCTTTACATTTAGACTGACACATAACTTGCTATGCATATTGAATATTGTGTTTGATTGAAATGAGATTAAGGGCCTTGATTGGGAAACCTCTTTGTTCAGGTAATAACTGGAATGCTAAAAGCTGAACACTGACAAAGGGCTTCTGTTTGACACTATGTACTTTTGCTCATGTAATCAAATCCTGAATTTCCTGTAACTTGAGGCAATGGTCTGTAGCTGACATGTAGGCTGTTCTGGGCAGATATAGTCATTTAGTTGCCCTTAAAAGGTTTATAATTGTCCTTCAGTTGTTCTAAAGATCTGGCATGTGAACAGTAATGTTTTGCAGTTTGGCAGCAGAAAACAATGAGCACTCACAATGTATTTTATTCAGGCCAAGCCTGGCTGAGAAGAGCCACAATATAAAATATACTGTGAGTACAGTAATTTAGATCTTTTTTTTTTTTTTTTCCAAGGACCTTCTGAGGTGATTGACCTCAGTTTGTGAGCTTTGTAAGAACAAAATGAATGATTTCTTTCTTTCTTTTTTTTTTTTTTTTTACAAAAAATCAGATTAAATCTAAATGCTGTATTGCTTGCATATTGTGACTAAGAATAAAAAAAAAACATTCATTTCTGTTTCCCCTCCACTGATGAATCTGCATTTCAGCACCATGCTGGTGGGGACAGCAAACTTTCTATGAAGCATCTTTGAGATATTTTACCCTGTTCAAGCCATTAACCCTTCCGATTTGGTGCAGTGATATCTCTCAACAAGTGCATTAATGTTTGATGCTGACCTAGTTGATATGAACAGCAAAACTGATCCTGACAAATTGAAAACTAAACAATTAGATACATAAATGTGTGTTGCTTTTTTCTATTTGGGCAAATGACTGACATTGGGGTGGCCCAGTGCCCCCAGGACCTCGTGTGGAGTTTGCATGTTCTCCCTGTGTTCATGAGGGTTCTCTCTTTGTACTTCAGTTTCCTCTCACAGTCCCACAACATGCGCTAGGTTGACTAGAAGCTCTTTATAACACATAGCTAATATTGCCTGAGTGAATGGTGTGTATGAGCACTGTGATAGATTTCCAGGCTGGGTTAACTCTGGCCTCTCTCCCTTTTCATTGGTTAGAGCTGGGACCCTGAACAGGATTAAGTGGATAACATGATCTATAGGTACTGTATTTTGATTTTCTTGATTAGATCATTAATGGATGAATCACATTTCATGGTTTAGATACTGGATGTATCGATGAAATTTGATTAATTTTGCTAAATGTTCGTTCATTTTTCCTTCTATTAATAAGTTTCCTTTATGACTTTCAGCACCTCTTTTCTTCCCCATTCTGCGGAGGTTATGTAAGGGATAATGCCCGACGAGGTGTCCATTATCAAAAATGAATGGACGACGCAGAGGCGTGAACCGTCCTCCGCGAAGACCATTCATTTCTGATAATGGGCACCTCTTCGGGCATTATCCCGCTTATACCAAAGACTTAAATATTAAATCAATTATTAATACGTTAATGTTTTTTTTTACCGTTTTACCGTTAAAATAGTAATTTATCTTCGTTGTGCAAGAATTTTTGCATTACCAAACATTAAACCGGCTCAGCCACAGAACCTGCAGCTCGGTTAAGAAAAATTTTTTCTGTTGCCACGGTTACCAACTAGCGTTTGAGCCATGGCATGCAATACTGAAAGAACAATCAGGCTATTTGACCGGAACTGGTTTTTTATAGGTGTCCTACAGCACTTGGACATAACGGACAGTCTGGCTGCAGCCAATCAGAATCGCTTATATTCACCCAGACCATGGTATAAGAGAAGTTTTAAGTCCCTAATGTTTGGACATTTTGTCCCTTGCTGCATCCCCCAAAAGAAAAAAAGAAGTAAGAGTGATGCAGTGTGAGTTAAATTTGGTGCACTTTCCCTTATACTCCTCTCACTTCATCATTCGCCCATAAACATGCTGATTTGGCTGATTATTACCATTTCTGATTGATCATATGCAAACTTTGCTTAAACTGCCATTTTTTAATAATTGATTTAGATGAGGTCTTTGTATGTGGGTGAAAGAAGTTTTTTACATTATTTTTCGAGTGCAGATATGTCAAATTTAAAGAAAAAAAAAAGAAGATTTAAGACCACTTTTTTTTTTTTTAGCGTCGTTTAACGCAATTCTGAGTGGTCACATAATTTTACAAAGGTGTTTTATGAGCTTGCATTTTGAAATTTGGCCTATTGGTGACGTCGTCAAGTACATGCCAGCGTGAATTTGTCCAAAATCTCCTGGACACACAGGAAGTCTTGCTGCCAACTTCTAATGTAAAGAATACAGCATATGATTTGAATTCTGCCTCATTTTGGATTATTAACCTTGATATTTCGTTTGTTTTGTGTCCTTTAAACCTTCAGTAGGACTACTTTAGCTGAAGGTGCTCTGGAGCCTTAAATATTGCAGAATAAACTGCAGCTTCATTCAGAGATCTGAGCTGATTGTGCAACCCACATCGGGCTTAAAGCATGAGTTAACATCACCCTTACTAAGCTGTGATCATGAGGAGGCACTACTCAATCGACTACAAAAGTTAATTGTCATTTACTGTGAGAAATGGCTTTGCCTTTTGTTATTTCACAATGTTTTAATTTGACAAGTCAATGAAAGTCAAGTCATCTACTCATCCTTTGTTTTGTCGAGAAAATTACAACTCGAATTGTCAAAATCAAACGTCTTGAAAAATGAATGGAGCGACCATTTTACAATGTTTTGATTAACTGTTTAATTGCAAATTTATTTATTTATTTTTTTACATCATAGAAATTCTGGCTAACCTGTTTTATGAGGACACAATTGAAATACAGTTGCTTTAATGTGTTTGTCAAAGCTTTCCTGTCTTGCAATTTATTATACCATGTTTGCATCCAGTACAAACACGTGGAAACAAATGTACTTCAGATCCGTTGTCAAATACCAAAGAGAGGATGATGAGAATTTTGCGTTCTAATACTCGTGTTACTGCTGTAATCTGAGAGTAATGCACTTTCTGCTGTGCAAAATTCTTCCAGATCAATAAATAGGCATACTTTTGGAGTTTGAGAGCTAATGAATGCATATATATTCGGCTTTACAGGAAACCAATGATGTATTTATTGGATATTTATTTGTTAAGTTCCAGCAACTGGAAGGCTAGCTGCAATTTATGGTGGAAATGGTTGTTCGAATATCTGTTTAGACATATTAACCATCAAGTCAAGTAAAGTACATTAAAAGAGAATAAGAACATTTTAATATGGCAGTTATCTAAAAAGCATTAGATGTCGCTGTTCACCATCGAGATGAAACTTGTGACGCATCTCCTCCTCCCTAATAATTAATATTCACACCCAAACGGTCCACTTCTGCACCAAACCAATATTCTGACACCATCTAGACTGCGTCGGTTGCGTGACTGAAATTTATTTCTGCTTGCTAATGAGTTTGATTGGATTAAAATATTCACTCGTATGAGCCACACCATGGATCGTAGAGCCTTTTCTGCCATTGGATCGAGTTGTATTTTCTTTCTTTTATTTCTGCCTGTTTCCTCAGGAGATGTGAGTTATTCTGTTCCAGAGGAGCTCAAACGCGGTTCAGTGATTGGAAATATTGCGAAAGATCTTGGGGTGGATTTTAAAAGTTTATCGGTTCGCAAGGCTCGTTTGCACACAGAGGGAAGCAGCAAAAGCCATTTTGACATCAATCAGAATTCTGGCGATTTAATTGTGGCTGAGAGGATCGATAGAGAAAGGCTTTGTGGAAAAAAGGCGTCTTGTACTTTAATATTCGAGCTAGTGCTTGAAAATCCGTTGGATTTACATCGCGTTGTTGTGCAAATTCAGGATATAAATGATAACTCGCCTCAGTTTTCGAAGGATATTATCCGACTGGAAATTCAAGAATCTGCTGTTAAAGGCGCCCGCTTTCCTGTGAATGAGGCGCACGACGCGGATATAGGACTGAACGCGGTACAAAGCTACACACTACAAAGGAATGATCATTTTGTTCTGTCCGTTCAGACGAATTTACATGGTGGAAAATACGGCGAGTTAGTCCTGGAAAAAGAACTGGATCGAGAAGAAAAACAAGAGATTACATTATTACTTACTGCTGCCGACGGAGGGACTCCTCAGAAATCTGGTACTGTTGTTGTTCAAATCACTGTGCTGGATGCCAACGACAATATCCCCTTGTTTTCTCAAGCTGTTTATAAAGTCAGTCTTCCAGAAAATTCGCCTACAGGCACTTCAGTGGTAACAGTAAGCGCAAATGATGCCGACGACGGAGCCAGTGGCGAGGTGACGTATGAGTTCAGTCACATTTCCATTGATGCAAAGGATGTATTCAGTCTTGATCATAAAATTGGGGAAATTCGAGTAATGGGAGACCTCGACTTCGAAAAGGAGTCCAGTTATGAAATACTCATTGAAGCGAAAGACGGAGCGGGACTTGCTTCTCAAGCCAAAGTAATTGTCGATATCACTGACGTGAATGACAATGCACCTGCAATATTTTTGACGTCTTTGTCTAACTCCGTGGCTGAGAGCGCACCACCGGGCACAGAGGTCGGTATCATTAATGTTCAGGACATTGATTCTGGAATTAATGGTAAAATTCAGTGTTCCATTAAAGGACACGTACCTTTCAAATTAATGCCTTCTGTCAAAAACTTCTATTCTATCGTAACAACTAGTGCTTTGGACCGGGAACTCCAGTCAGAATACAATATTTCACTCACTGCTTCAGATGAAGGCTCCCCATCCTTGTCCTCATTTAAAACACTGCATATATCCATCTTGGATGTGAATGACAATCCACCTGTATTTGATGTGCCGTCATACAGCACCTATGTGACTGAAAATAACAAACCAGGTTCCTCTATCCTTTCTGTGGGGGCGACAGACCCAGACTGGAGACAAAATGGTACAGTTTTCTATTCTCTGCTGTCCAGTGAAGTCAGTGGTGTTCCTGTGTCTTCGTTTTTGTCCATTAATGGAGACACTGGTGTGATCCACGCTGTTAGATCATTTGATTATGAGCAGTTCAGGAGCTTCAAAGTTCAGGTCATTGCCAGAGACAACGGGTCCCCTCCACTCAGCAGTAATGTGACAGTGAGTGTGTTCATCACAGATGAGAATGATAACTCTCCACAGATACTATATCCTGCTCCTCTGGGGAACTCCTTCATGACTGAGATCATCCCAAAAACTGCACATGCAGGTTCTATAGTTTCTAAGGTGATCGCAGTGGATTCAGACTCTGGACAGAATGCTTGGCTGTCCTATCAGATTTTGAAATCTACTGATCCAGGTCTTTTCACCATTGATCTTCACAATGGAGAGATCAGGGTGCAGCGGGACATTGCTGAATCTGATACCATGAAGCACAACCTTGTTGTATCAGTGAAAGATAACGGACAGCCATCCCTCTCAACAACCTGCACAGTATATTTACTGATTTCTGACAATTTAGCAGAAATTCCAGAGATGAAAGATACGTTATTTGAGGAGAACAATTCCAGACTAACTTCATATCTGATCATTGCGCTGGTGTCTGTTTCCACCTTCTTTCTGATGTTCATTGTCCTCATTGTGGTTGTGAAGTTCTGCCACAGAAGAAAGCCCAGGCTGTTGTTTGACAGTGCAGTGGCCATTCCTGGTGCATATTTCCCTCCCAACTACGCGGATGTGGAGGGAACAGGAACACTTCGCAGTTCTTATAATTATGACACTTACTTAACGACTGGCTCACGCACAAGCGACTTCAAGTTTGTTCGGTCGTTTAATGACGGCACGCTGCCCGCTGATCAGACACTGAAGAGGAGCCCACTTGAGAGCAGTGAGCAGGGTCAGACTACAGGGGATGGATCACAGTTCTCCACATTGGTAAATGAAGCTTTTATTTGTATTTCCACCTGAGTATGACCTGTTTTCCCAGGTTTCATAATTTTGCTTGGACAAATGGGATGGACTAAAGCCAGGTATATTGTCATGTCCATAATTATTTGGACACTGACACTGTTTTCATAACATCACTGTTTTTCACCGATAAAATGCCTCGGCCCATGTTCATAAGACCAGTGACTGGTTTAAGGATTACTAATATGGTTTTAACAAGCAGAACGGACGGTGACTTCTTGGGAAAGACTAACTGGTTGGACTACTACCGACACTGTTGGACTCCTTGGGTCGACATAAAAGAGCAAAGGACTGAAAAGGTATGTGGGGTTATTCAAGACAAATGTACTGGGAGCGTGTCTCCTAGCCGATGGAAGACACTTGATTTGCATGACTAAGTTTCCAGAGTATGACTCTCCGGAGAGTTGCGGCTTCTTCGGAGTTAACACGGAGCAAAAAATGTTTGACTTTGAATACATCGTCGATCCGGAAAATCATGTATTTAATCAAATCAATGACACTTGTAATTATTATACTAACGATCTATTTAATGAAAAGTTTGAATTAGACAATTCATTTTCTTTGATGCATTTTAACTGTAGGAGTCTTTACACAAATTTTACGAAGATTGATGAGTATCTTTCAACATTTAAAAATAAATTTAAAGTGATAGCCTTATCAGAGACGTGGTTGAATAAGGAGAAAGGTGCTGACTTCCACATTGAAGGTTATACTCTGCATTATATTAATAGAACCAACAAGAGGGAGGGGTGTGGCCCTGTTTGTTGATTGCGACCTGAAGTGTAAATTAGTTGAATGTATGACAACAGTAGTCGACGATTTAATGGAATGCATAACTCTGGAAATACAAATTGAAAAGATGAGAAATATTGTTGTGACGTGTGTATACAGAACACCAGGGTCAAGTGTGGAAGTATTCAAAGACCATTTAGAAGAAATAATTAGCAAGTGTAAAGAAAATAAAACGTTTATAATATGTGGAGATTTCAACATCGACCTCCGAAATGCATCTAAACATAAAATAACGTCAGACTTTCTAGATGCACTATATAGCAGAGGGCTATACCCACTGATCACAAAACCCAGCAGAATCACCTCTAACTGCTCATCACTAATCGATAATATTTTCACTAATGTTTTGGAGAACACTGTTAAAAGTGGGCTTATGATAAATGACATAAGTGATCATTTACCTGTTTTTGTAATATATGATTGTCATATAAAGAAAAAACGATATGCAGAGTTTCAAAAGATATGTTAGAGTTAGAAGTGATGAAGCAATAAACCAGTTTAGGAATGAGCTTCTGAAAGAAGAATGGAAAGGGGTTTATGTTGAAGATGTAAATGCAGCTTATGATTCATTTTTGAATACCTACTTATCACTTTATGATAAACAGTGTCCATTAAAGATTATTAATCATAAATGCAATTTTCATAAAAAGCCTTGGATAACAAAGGGCTTACAAAATTCTTGTAAAAAGAAAAACAATCTTTATAGAGATTTTATAAAATTCAGAACAAGTATTGCTGAAAGGAAATACAAGGTATATAAAAACAGGCTGACAACTATTATGAGACTAGCCAAAAAAAGAATATTATAATAAAATATTAATTGATAATAGAAATGATATTCAACACACTTGGAAAATTCTTAATGGTATTATTGGGAACAAACCTGCGGCCATAGCCCAACCTGGTTATTTTATTAATGATAATAATCAACTGTTGAAAAATATGAATGAGGCGGTAAACGAATTTAATGCTTTTTTTGTAAATGTCGGACCTAATCTTGCCTATTCTATAAAAAAAACATGGTGATGGACAAATAGAGGCTAACTGGCATGGAGAAAGCAAAGTGTTGCACTCCTTCTTTCTTGGAGAAGTGAGTGAAACTGAAATCAAATCTATTGTTGCATTATCTAAAAATAAGACATCAACTGATAATGATGGGATTGACATGATTATTGTGAAAAAAACTATTGATTGTATAAGTAAACCGTTAAGTTATATTTTCAATCTTTCTTTTTGTTCTGGGGTATTTCCAGACAGAATGAAGATAGCAAAGGTTATTCCACTTTTTAAAACAGGAGATAAACACAGCTTTAATAATTACAGGCCAGTGTCCTTGCTTTCACAATTTTCAAAAATACTTGAAAAACTGTTCATACAAAAATTTGATACTTTTATTGAAAATAATAAATTACTGAGTGACAGTCAGTATGGCTTTCGGGCAAACAGATCCACATCATTAGCATTAATGAACATAGTGGAAGAAATTGCATCAGCATTAGAAAGTAAGAAATACACAATAGGGGTTTTAAAAAAAAAAAAAAAAGCCTTTGATACAATAGATCATAATATCCTCATATCTAAATTGCATACTTATGGTATAAGAGGAATAGCTCAGAACTGGATCAGCAGTTATTTGGATAATAGGCAACAATATGTACATTTTGCTGGTATTACATCTGATCATATGAAGATTAAATGTGGAGTCCCACAAGGTTCGGTTTTGGGACCTAAACTCTTTATTTTATATATTAATGACATCTGTGACACATCAAAATTATTACGATTTGTGTTGTTTGCTGACTATAACACATTTTTTTTTTTTGTTCAGGAGAAGATTTGCGTATGTTGACAGAAACTATTGCAAATGAAATGGTCAAGCTCAAAAAATGGTTTGATGACAATAAGTTATCACTAAACTTGAACAAAACAAAATTTATGGTTTTTGCAAATCGGAGAAAAGAGAATGTTTCACTGTGTATAGATGAAATAAGTATAGAAAAGAGTGTCTGAAATCAGATTTTTGGGTGTTATAATGGATGATAAATTGACATGGAAATATCATGTATCACATGTGAAAACTAAAGTATCTAAAAAATGTTTTTGTGCTCAACAAAGCAAAGTATTTGTTGGATTATAAGTCAATGCGGATTTTGTATTGTTCTTTAATTTTGCCGTATTTGCATTACTGTGTTGAAGTGTGGGGCAACACATATAAGAGTAATTTAGAATCATTATTTATTTTACAGAAAAAAGGCAATGAGAATTATTTTTAAGGTACATCCAGGAGAACACACAAATGCACTGTTTATTGAATCAGGGCTGTTAAAATTTAAAGATTTAATTGAACTGCAGACTTTATTAGTTGTACCGGGCAAAAACCGAACACTACCAGAAAATATACAGAAATTATTTGTTTTACATTTAGGAGATGAGCAACATAGAAGGAAATTTAACATTAAGCATCCGTTTGCACGGACTACGATGAAGCAGATGTGTATCTCTGTAACTGGGGTAAAACTGTGGAATTCCTTGCCAAATGATTTAAAGGGCTGTATGAATATCTTTAGATTTAAGAAAATGTATAAAGAAAGAATAATCAGACAATATGATGGTGTTAGATAATTTGTTTCTCAGATTGTAAATTATTGTGTTTTGACCTTTGTGTTTGTTTACTACTATACGTAGTGGTTGCTTAGCAACTGTGATTGGCAGGCCATCTTTTCTTTTCTATTTCTGATTGTATATTTGAATAAGGGGCAGGTAAAATAAGATTTTCTTCTCCCTGCTCCTTTCCGTCATGGGTTATGTAAACTGCTCAGAGCTGAATATATTTTGTGAATTTCTTTTTGTCTCCAATGCCATGAGCGGAACAAATAAAATGAATGAATGAATGAATGAATAATTTTGGCTCATTATGTCAATACAATGGATTTGAAATGGAAAGATCAAATTGCACCTGAAGTTTAAGGTTCATGCATAGACCACCGATCCCCCCTTTTTGGGCCCTTTAGCGCCATCTAATTTGAATCTGAACTGACAGCCATGCCAAGTGCAATTCACAATTCATTCTGCCACCTTTTTTCAGCACCCACGTCATCTATAAACACCATTGGCTGTCATGCATTCCCACATAGGTCTGTGATTCACAGATGAGCTGGTATGCCTGGGATAATGAGCGGTTCCTTCTTTTGTCCATACGCTTCCCTTTTTACATTCCTAGTTTTGGATGTTGTTCCAGACCTGAACCCGCTTTTATGTTTTTTTTTTTTTTTGGTAAATGTTTTCAGATGTTTTAAAACAATGATGAAGTCTTCCCTCATTATTGTTGACCTTGACACAGATACATGGAGTCGCAGGTCACTTGGTGGGTGTTCTTGATCTGGCCAACTGTTCCCGGTTATGGATTGCAGTTATCAAAAATTGCCATTTAGCCTACCAAATTTGAAATGCATTGATGGCTGTCACGCGGTTTGAGGGAATCAAAAGAGGATATTTAATTGTAGCTTACATTGAGTGAACAGAACATATAGTGGATTCTGTCTTTGTTTGTTGCAACTCAGTCAACAATCAGACGATCAACAACGCATGTACGTCCTTTATTTACTGAGAAAGCTTCGAATGAATTCCCTTATTTAGCTCAATATCTTAGTGGCGTGCCACCTGACAGAAGTTACATCACTAACATCATCTTGTATGTCCATTGTTTTGATGAAGGGGATGGTCTTTATTCTCTGCCTGAGCAGTGATTGTGCACAGCACAGATTAAGTTACTGTCATTCATCCATTGTCTGTCCACCGAACAAGATGCAGAAATGGATGGCTAACTCATTATGTCACATCCATTTAGCATTCGAGGTTTCTTCAACTGGCAGAACGGTTATTGGCCTACTGAGGAAAAACTAGGTAAATAGCAACAGATTGAGGTGGTGGAGGGAGGAGAAAAGTGTGTGGTGAAAGTCAGGCAGGACATGTGGAATAGCATGTTCAGTTGGGGAATGATTTCTTTTTAGGCCAATAAGTATGGGCAACAGCAAGTCAATTTAATATGTTGAAACTGGCAAAATAAAACAAAAAAAAATCTACAGTGTCAGAATTATTTATTCATTTATTTGCTTATTTTTACAATCAAGTTTGCTGGTGTTGAGAGTTATAGACCCGAGGTTCAGCTGAAACTGTGTTATACCTTTGCCCAAAAAGTATTTTGAATGTTTATAATGTTCTGCTGAATTCATTCATCTTGTCAGTAATGAATAGCTTTCGTCTCATGGAAAGCACTCCTCCCTTGCTCGACTTTCCCATTTTATCAGCTTCTTTATTGCATAAATGCAGCATATATTACTAAATTTAAAAGTTTATTTTAATAAACATCATACATTAATATTATGGATTTTTTTTTCTTTTGAATTATGGAATTAAAGATTGCATAAATTGCACGCTGCTGCATCAAACAAGACAATGGCTAGTAAATAATGTACTTGGCTGTAGAACTTGGAAATGCCCAGCCACTGTCGCTGGTAGAGGAAAAAGTTCATTCCCAACCCTAGCTAAGATCGGCTGAGTGAATAGTTCGTGTGTCCTGTGATAAATTTCCAGGCTGGGTGTATTAGTGGCTCTCAGATACTGTTTTGACTAGAGCTGGGACCCTGACCTGGATTTAGTGGATTAGATAATGGGTGGGTGGATGGAATTCCCTTAAATAGATCATGAATGAAGAATTCAGATTTCATGGTTTAGATAATGGATGCATGGATGGCATTTGATGAATTTGATCAATAAATATTTGTCTGCTCGTCCTTCGCTAATAGTGTATGTTTTATGTTTCAGCACCATGCTGGTGGACAGCAGCACAGCATCATTTCTGCCCTTTTCTTCCCCATTCTGGAGTATTTATCTGTAGTTTTTAGTCCCTTATGATTGGCCATTTAATCTCTCAGTTAGTGAAGGGACAGATGTTTGACACTCAACTGTTAATTACTTTTATTTCATGCACTTATTCCATTACTTCTTCCACATTACCCTCAGTCGCTTTTTGATGCTGACTTGTCTGATTATTGACCCCCACCCTGACTTGTCATGTTTAATCTTTGCTTAAACTGCCTTTTTTAATGAATGTTTGAGTTTGTTGGATGACTGACTTGTATGCAGGCAGATTTATGTCTAGCTAACTTTGAATACCTGTATTTAAAGTACAGAGCATGTACTTTACAGAGCTCGATAGAACACTAAATTCAACTTATTCGTTTTATATTTTGCATGGCCCTTATGTGAGTTAGGGTCACGATTGTCTGGTTTCATTCAGGAATTGTGTTTTGGTAGGAAATGATCGTGACCACAGTATCAGCTAGTATGTGGCACAGTATTTGGACATCATGAAATGTACTGGTACCTCAAAGGTGATTGGATGATATTGTTCAATGGCCAAATTGCACAGTGGCCCTCACAGCCAGAGCTTTCTTCGGTGTGTTTTGTTTCCCAAAATTCATTGCAATCTGTGTGCTGCCCTTGACCCAATTTTACTTAACGGACTCTGTTGAGAGTGATTTTTTTTTTTCTTTTCTCTTCACACGATAAATGCACCCGATGGCCTTCTTTGCGCAGAATGCATTTAATGCCAATTTTTTTCCTGTTATGCATGAGCCTATTTAGGCTTTAACTATAACTCTGTATTTGTGTCACAGAGACTCAGGAAAATTATTCCAGTGAAGCAAAACATTTGGAAATTCAATTACAGAATTATTTAGGAATTCAATTTTGGAATTTACAGAAATAAGATGCCAGTACTGGTCTTGTTGTCCCACTTTCCATCACGTCTACTTGCGACAATCGTACTACTTGTGCAATTATTGAAATAAATGTACTGTGGAAGAACCACTCCCAGTGACAAATCACTAAAGAGGTTGTGATAGTCCTCATATGTATCACCTATGTGGGAAAAATCAAGATCTGTGTGTTTGTGAAGGTTTTCCTAGTTTGCATTTTATCATTATGCGTTTGCTTCCACAGCAAGCCCATAAGGGCAAATACACTTCAGATCTGTCCCCAAAGACACAAAAACATGAAGACAATAATTTTAAATATTTGTGTACTCCCTGCAGTTGGAATCTGAGAGAGCATCCCACTGCCTGTTTTTATGTCTCCTCCACAAAGGGAGAGAGGACATATTGTTTTTGTCCAGTTTCCTGTTTGCATGTGCATCCGTGTCGGCATTCCCACCATTTCCAGACCATGACTCCAAAACCGTTTGATATATTTCCATGAAAATTTGCAAACATTTGCACCAGGTTGTGCAGACATGCCTTTTGCTATTTTGAATTTATCAGCTTTTCTATTTTCTTCCTAAATGTCTGTGAACATCAATGAGGGGTGGCTGTTTGGGGGTGGGGGGAGACATTTGTTTTTTTTTTTTTTTTTGCCTTAAAAACAAACTGTTGTTCAAAATGGTTCCAGTTAGAACAACGGATAGATATTCTTTTGCATTTACCGCTCTGATTTAAAATTTTGATTGAAAACAGATGATTGAGGCTCTATTGCATTACAGAAGCCAATTGTGTCTATTGGAAATGTTTTCATGCTTGTACAGGTAACTGATATAGGATTAAATGCAATTATATGTGGAAAAAGTGCTTTCCATTTCTGTTGTATTACGTTGTTCATCTTAAGTAATAAATAAATTAAAATGACATTATTCGTGTACATTTTCATGATGTAATACGACTCATTCATTTTGGGGGGAAGCTGTAAAGTATGTTTAAGCACGTATATAAATATTCCAGTTTTCTAAAGTAACATAAGATGTCGCTGTTCACCATCAAGGGAAAATTGTTGCCTCTCCTCCCTAATATTTAATATGTACACCGAACGGAAGGCTTCCGCAACAAACCTAACCGCATGCGTTGGTCGCGTAACCGAAATCATTCTTCTTCAAGCTGCTCAGTTGGATTGAATGGGAACAATCACTCGCCTCAGCCACACCATGGACCGTGGGGGCTTCTCTGTTTTTTGTGCGAGTTGGTTTTTCTTTCTTTTAATAACGCCATCTTCGTTTTCAGATGTGAGCTATTCTATTCCAGAGGAGCTGAAACGCGGATCAATCATTGGAAACATCGCGAAAGACCTTGGGGTTGATTTTAAAAGTCTGTCGGTTCGCAAGGCTCGTTTGCACACCGAAGGAAGCAGCAAACGCTATTGCGATATCAATCTGAATTCTGGCGATTTGATTGTGGCAGAGAGGATCGATAGAGAACAGCTTTGTGGACAAAAGGCTATATGTAGCTTAAAATATGAGCTGGTCCTTGAAAGTCCATTAGATTTACATCGTCTTATTGTGCAAATTCAAGATATAAATGACAACTCCCCTCATTTTTCAAAGGATATTATCCGACTGGAAATTCAAGAATCTGTTGATAAAGGCACCCGCTATCGGATGAATGAAGCGCACGATTCGGATATAGGACTGAACACAGTACAGAGCTACACGTTACAAAGGAATGAGTATTTTGTTTTGGCCGTTCGGACGAATTTAGATGGAGGAAAATACGGCGAGTTAGTCTTAGAAAAAAAGCTGGATCGTGAGCAACAGCAAGAGGTTACATTGTTACTTACGGCTCTTGACGGAGGGACTCCTCAGAAATCTGGGACTGTTGTTATTCAGGTCACTGTGCTGGATGCCAACGATAACACACCCGTATTTAACCAAGCCATTTATAAAGCCAGTCTTCCAGAAAACTCCCAGGAAGGAACTGTTGTGGTTACAGTCAGTGCCAGTGATGCAGACGAGGGAGCCAATGGCGAAGTGTCGTATGAATTTAATCACATTTCCGTTGAGGCTAAGGATTTATTCAGTCTTGATCACCAAACTGGGGTAATTCGAGTGACTGGACCAATCGATTTCGAAGAAGAATCGAATTATGAAATGCGCATTGAAGGGAAAGATGGAGCTGGGCTCGCTTCGGAAACCAAAGTAGTTATCGATATCACTGACGTGAACGACAATGCACCAAGTATATTTCTGACGTCACTGTCTAACTCCGTGGCTGAGAGCGCACCACCTGGTACAGAGGTTGGTATCATTAATGTTCAGGACATTGATTCTGACATTAATGGTCAGATTCAGTGTTCTATTCAAGGACACGTACCTTTTAAATTGATGCCTTCAATCAAAAACTTTTTTCCATTGTTACAACGAGTGCTTTGGACCGGGAACTCCAGTCGGAATACAATATTTCACTCACTGCTTCAGACAATGGCTCCCCACCTTTGTCCACCTTTAAAGTACTGCATGTATCAATTTCAGATGTGAATGACAATCCACCGGTATTTAATGAGCAATCTTACAGCACTTCTGTGGCTGAAAATAACAAACCAGGCACCTCTGTCATTTCTGTGAGGGCGACAGACCCAGACTGGAGACAGAATGGTACAGTGCACTATTCTCTGCTGTCCAGTGAGGTCAGTGGTGTTCCTGTCTCTTCATTTTTATCCATTAATGGGGACACTGGTGTGATCCACGCTGTTAGATCATTTGATTATGAGCAATTCAGGAGCGTCAAAGTTCAGGTCATTGCCAGAGACAACGGGTCCCCTCCACTCAGCAGTAATGTGACAGTGAGTGTGTTCATCACAGATGAGAATGATAACTCTCCACAGATACTATATCCTGCTCCTCTGGGGAACTCCTTCATGACAGAGATCGTCCCTAAAACTGCACATGCAGGTTCTATAGTTTCCAAGGTTATTGCAGTGGACGCAGACTCTGGACAGAATGCCTGGCTGTCCTATCAGATCCTGAAATCTACTGATCCAGGACTTTTCACCATTAGTCTGCACAATGGAGAGATCAGGGTGCAGCGGGACATTGCTGAATCTGACACCATGGAGCAGAACCTTGTTGTATCAGTGAAAGATAATGGACAGCCATCCCTCTCAACAACCTGCACAGTATATTTACTGATTTCTGACAATTTAGCTGAAATTCCAGAGATGAAAGACATGTCATATGGGGACAATTCCAGATTAACTTCATATCTGATCATTGCGCTGGTGTCTGTTTCCACCTTCTTTCTGATGTTCATTGTCCTCATTGTGGTTGTGAAGTTTTGCCACAGAAGAAAGCCCAGGCTGTTGTTTGACAGTGCAGTGGCCATTCCTGGTGCATATTTCCCTCCCAACTACGTAGATGTGGAGGGAACAGGAACACTTCGCAGTTCTTATAATTATGACACTTACTTAACGACTGGCTCACGCACAAGCGACTTCAAGTTTGTTCGGTCGTTTAATGACGGCACACTGCCCGCTGATCAGACACTGAAGAGGAGCCCACTTGAGAGAAGTGAGCAGGGTCAGACTACAGAGGATGGATCACAGTTCTCCACATTGGTAAATAAAGCTTTGTTTTATATTTCCAAATTATAATAACCTGTTTTTCAAGGTTTAATGACTTAGCTTAAAAAAATGGATTGTTTTAATTTGGATGAATTAGTGAGTTAGATAATTATTTGGACATTGAGAATTTTCATAGTTTTGGCTCAATGCATCACTGCAGTTGATTTGAAAAAAAAAAAAATTAAACTTTCAAATTAAATTTGAAAAGTAAAGCAAACTTTCATCTCTGTTTCATTTTTGACGGTATGTAATTCATAATTTTTTGGCTTTTGAGTGTTTAGTACTTTACTGTTGACTTTTGAAAGTCCAGATATCAGATTTTTTTAAAATTTTAATTTAATTTTATTCTTTTTTTTACAATCTCCTAATTTTTCTGAGAAGCGTATGACAGAAATACATGCTTTTGTATCCTGAATTGTAAATGATAAATGATCAGACTAGCTCACTTGTCCCAGATATTACACCCTATGCTGGCTATTCAAATGTTGTTTTACCCCCTCAGGAGATTACCCTTTTGGTTTGTGATCATATGTACACAGTTCCGGCATCATGTCAATATTGTGGTCAGTGACCGAGTTCTAGGTGTATATATCTCATGCAAGTAGTGGTAGGATGGGTTACAGTTTAGGGTCCTCTTTTCAGGGTCTGGTCACCTACACTGCCTATGATCGCCTTACCATTGAGAGTGCTTCTTAACTTGCTGTGCCTGTGGAGTGTTGTTTATGACTAGAATTAGAATCAGGTTGCTCACTGCCCAAAGAGCTGAGTTTTAGAAACCACTTTCTGCCAGTAACACTTGGAAAGATGCAAGCTGTGCACTGTCCAAAAAGCTCCTGTTCCATGCAGTTTCTGCTGATAAAATGATTTAATTAACTAAAACTCAAAGCAGTGATCTCTAGCTTGCATGGGGCCAGTCCCTGGCAGGTATAGTCGTGTTGTTTTCCTCAAGTGATTTACAGTGATCAGCCATAACATTATGACCACCTGCTTAATATTGTGTGGGTCCCCATTTTGCTGCCAGAACAGCCGTGACCTGTCGAGGCAAGGACTACAATAGACCTCTGAAGATGTGCTGTGGTTTATGGCACCAAGACCTGTACAGCAGATCCTTTAAGTCCTGTAAGTTGCGAGGTGGGGCCTCCATGGATTGGACTTGTTTGTCCTCCACATCCCACAGATGTTCAGCTGGATTGAGATCTGGGGACTTTGGAGGCCAAGTCAACACGTTTAACTTTTTGTGTTCCTCAAACTGTCCCTAAACCATTTTTGCAGTGTGGCAGGGCGTGACATTCTGCTGAAAGAGGCCACCGCCATTCGGGAATACCTTTTCCATGAAGGGGTGTACTTGGTCTACAACAATGTTTAGGTTGGTGACGTGCCAAAGTCACATCCATGTGAATGACAGGACCTAAGGTTTACCAGCTGAAAATCGCTCAAAGCATCACACTGCCTTTGCCGGTTTGCCTTCTTCCTATAGCGCATCCTGGTGCCATGTCTTTGGCAGGTAAGCAGTGCAAACGCACTCAGCCGTCAACATGATGTAAAAGAAAATGATCCATCAGACCAGGCCACCTTCTTCTATTGCTCTATGGTCCAGATCTGACCCTCACGCGCCCATTGTAGGTACTTTTGGCGGTGGACAGGGGTCAGCATGGGTATCCTGACCAGTTTTCAGCTGCCCCATTTGCAACAAACTACGATTCACTTTGCGCTCTTACATCTTTCTATCAGAACCAACGTTCATTTTTTCTGCTATTTGAGCTGAAGTAGCTCTCCTGTTGGATCTGATTACGCGGGCCCGCTTTCACTCCCGACGCTCATCAGTGAGCCTTAGCCACCCATGACCCTGCCGTCGGTTCACCGGTTTTCCTTCTTTGGTCCACTTTTGGATGGTGCTGACCACTGCAGACCAAGAACAGCCCACAAACGCTGCAGGTTTGGAGATGCTCTGACCCAGTTGTCTATCCATCCCAATTTAGCCCTTTCAAAGTTGCTCACATTCTTATGCTTTCCCATTTTTCCTGCTTCCAACACATCAACTTTAAGGGCAATGTATTCACTTGCTGCCTAACATATTCCACACATTGACAGATGCCAGTGTAATGAGATAATCAATGTTATTCATTTCACCTGTCCGTGGTTATAATGTTATGGCTGATCAGTGTATGATGGTCCTCAAATTGCTCAAAACATTGAGATGTGAGCAGTGATGTTTACTGTTTTGCAGATAGCAGAGCACCCCTAATGTATTTTAAGTGGGCCAATCCTTGCTGAGAAGTATTAATATAATATAATGACTATAGTCATTTAGATTGTGTTTTCTCCAATGACTGTCTGAATTAGATGATTGACTTCATTATTTGTGAGCTGATGGTCTGGAAGTTAACAAGATGGGTCAATATTTATTTTTCAAAATCAGATACAATTTTGTTACTGTCTCACTAGTAGATTGTGACTGAGAATTTGGAAAATGTTTTCGCTCCACTGGTGAATTTCCATTTCAGCACCATGCTGGTGGACAGTAGTCTTCCTGTTTTGTAACAGTTTACCCCATTCAAGCTGTTTCCCTCTCAACTGGGTGCAGTAAATTCTCTCATAAATAATTTGACTCACAAAAGATGGACAAAAATTAAACGTGTTATATTTTTTACACTGTGATGAAAGAATTTGACAGTAGGTTTACACAATGGCCTCAGAGCCTTGTGTTTGGAGTTTGTGTATTCTATCTGTGCGCATACAACCTTTCCCTGTGTACTCTAGAGTCCTCTTACTGTTCCGGAACATGCAGTAGGTCGACTGCAAACTCAAAATGTCTCATGGCTTTGATTTCCTAAACAGTGTTTGTGCTCTATGATGGATTTCTGTTGCTGTCATCTGTGAATTATTGTCGTGGACATCTGTTGCTGTCATCTGATTTGAAATTGGCATATATGTTCAATAAATGACTGACCTCACTGTCACAAATACTGTAAAGTTATCAAATAATGTGTTGTCATTGTGTTTTCAAGGTACACTGTAAACCTAGATAATGTGATGAACTCAACTGTTTTGTGGAAACCTATTACCTCAAAAAAATTGTGTGAGCCAACTTAATTGGATTGTGTGGGCAGTACTTACAGAAAATGAGGTAAAAATTCTGAAAAGTTATTTTTTCCGTGTTTTAAGTACTGTGAACACGTTTTGGTTGGCTAACAAGGCTGTTTTTTTTTTTGGGGGGAATCGGTTTCCACAAAAACTGACTGCACTTTCTGGGTTTACAGTGACGAGGGTGAATTGACTTTTTCAAGTCACTCTCTTTTAATTATATTCACATTTTCCATACTTTATACATATTTATACATATACCCATACATACACACATATATATATATATATATATATATATATATATATATATATATAAATTCTCTTTTATATATATCAAAAAAATCCATTGTATTATAGTATTTTGATATTTAGAGTGTAATGTGCATTGTGCTTGGTGTGTTTACGAGGAATTAACAGTTGAGTTGAAAGTAGATTTAGTCAAAGTGTGACTTTGTTTTATTCATGTGTGCTGTGTTTAGCAGGTGCCATGATATTTTCAGATAGTGCTGTAGCAGCACCTACAATACAAACTTTGAGGCTGTCTGTCTATCGAGCTGCTTGAGTTGTACAGGTATGCTTTGTACTTTTTAGTATGGATATATAATCACGGTAAATGGGTAAGGTGTGGCAATGGCAACTTAGCAGCCATATTAGATCTTGAAAGTCACCCAGCACAGACTGACTAAGGCCTAATTCACAGGTCCAGTGCTTACTAGTAACACTGTGTATTGTTTGGCTCATTAAAAATAATTGTTTTGCCTTGAAAATACAGTAAAAAAAAATCTGAGTCAATATTGGAATAAATCCTGAAAATGTATTTTCCTTTACCTTTCTTATAGCTCACTGGCATATGTGTGACTGGCTAGTTCCATGCGCACTGCCTGGCCAGAAAAAATGGTCAGAATTAGGATTTAGTTAGTAAATACTTATGAGCCCAAGAATGATTTTTGCAGTGATTTGTTTCAGCTGGCAACAATTCTTTTAGCCCTATCTGATGCAATGTGTGGATTTTCATTTCTTAAAGAACCAAGTTGTAAGGTGTGTCCTTTGGATGTTACTATGTAAAGAAAGGGGGGAAATTATTGGCCTGTATTAAGCAAAGAAAACAACTAAGCAGATTGCTGAGATCACTAGAATTGGGTTAAGTGCTACCCAGTGCATTATAAACTACATTAGGTATTTGGATTGTGCTGAGGAAGGATTTACAGAGTGTTTAACTCTCTCAACATCAAAATGGGAAAAAAATTCAATGCAAATCTAGTCTGAAATAAATGTTGTTACATTGCATAAGATTGTGGGACCATTGCTCTGACAAACGCGCGCTGCAATCAAAGCTAAAGGCGGTCCATCAAAATATTATAACCCCAATTCCGAAATAGTTGGGACAAAGTGTAAATTGTGAATAAAATCAAAATGCAATGACTTTCAGATCACATGAGCCAATATGTTATTTACAATAGAACATAGATAACATTTCCAATGTTGAAACTGAGACATTTTATATTTTTATCCTCAAAATGAGCTCATTTCAAATTTTCTGGCTGTAACAGGTCTCACAAAAGTTGGGGCACAGGCAAAAAAGGGCTGAAAAAGCAATTCATATATAAGAGAATCAGCTGAAAGAACATTTAGCAAGTAATAACATTAACTGGCATCAGGTGTGTAACATAATTGGCTATAAAAGGGATGTCTAAGAGAGGCTGAGTCTCTCAGAAATAAAGATGGCCAGAGGCTCTCCAACCTGTGAAGGCTTGAAAAAAAAAAAAAAAAATTGTGGAATACTTTAAAAACAATGTTCCTCAACGTCAAATTGCAAAGGCTTTGAAGGTCTCATCATTGACAGTGCATAACATCATCAAAAGATTCAGAAAAACTGGAAAAATCTCTGTGCGTAAAGGACAAGGCTGAAGACCTTTACTGGATGCCCGTGATCTTCGGGCCCTCAGACGCCAGTACACCACTCACCGGCATGATTCTGTCATTGGCATTTCTAAATGGGCCCAGGAATACTTCAAAAAACCACTGTCTGTAAACACAGTCCACCGTGCCATCCACAGATGGCACCTAAAACTCTATCATGCAAAAAGGAAGCCATTATTGAGCATGATCCAGAAGCGCCACCGTGTTCTGTGGGCCAAGGCTCATTCAAAATGGACTGGAGCAAAGTGTCCTGTGGTCAGATGAGTCCAAATTTGACATTCTTGTCGGACATCATGGGCGTCGTGTCCTCCGGGCTAAAGAGGAGGAAGACCACCCCTCCTGTAATCAGCGTTCAGTTCAAAAGCCAGCATCTCTGATGATATGGGGATGCATTAGTGCATATGGTGTGGGACACTTGCATGTTTTAAGAAGCACCATGAATGCTGAAAGGTATATAAAGGTTTCAGAGCAACATATGCTCCCCTCCAGATGACATCTATTCCAGGGAAGGCCTTGTGTATTTCAGCAGGACAGTGCAAAACCACATAATGCAGCTATTACAACAGCATGGCTTCGTAGTAGAAGAGTTTGTGTGCTGAACTGGCCTGCCTGCAGTCCTGATATTTCACCGATTTCAAACATTTGGCGCATAATTAAACGAAAAGTGCGTCAAAGGAGACCCAAAACTCTCCAGCAGCTGGAAGCCGGTATTAACCAAGAGTGGGATCAAATTCCAATGGCTAAACTCAAGAAACTTGTCTCATCAATGCCCAGACGCCTCCACTCTGTGTTAAAAAGAAGAGGGAATGCTACACCATGGTAAACAGGCCCCTGTCCCAACTTTTTTGAGACCTGTAGCAGCCATCAAATTTGAAATGAGCTAATTTTGTGGATATAATTGTAAAATTTCTCAGTTTCAACATTTTCTATGTTATATCTGTTCTATTGTGAATAAAATATTGGCTGGTGTGATTTGAAAGTCATTGCGTTTTGATTTTATTCACAATTTACACTTAGTCCCAACTATTTCGGAATCGGGGTTGTAGAGTGTGGGACTTTTTTTGGCTTGTCATTGTATGTTTGTGATACTTGAGTGACATTAACAATTATTGATGGATTTTCAGCAGATTGGGATTCATTCATTCCAATCACTGAGCCCTCTATATAAGCATTTATTTTGATTCTTTCTCATGAGCGGTTTTGGGCAAACAAGTAGGTATTTGAAAGAATGTAACCCAGTAAATTTCTTACAATGCATTGAGATTTCATGGCATCAGGTAAGGAAAAAAATGATATTTTATGTGATTTTGTGTTTTTGTTGGAAACATGTCTTGCATGAATTTTCAGGGTGTATTCAGGAATGTTTAATTTTCCTTAAAATATAAAACAAAAGGCACTAAAATTTTGTATATGAAATCTGTATTTGGCCCGTCCTAGTTTTGGTTAACTGTGATCATTTAATGCTCATGAAAAGTTTGTAAACATCACAAAAGCTTGATACATGGCTGTTGATATACATGACACAGTATCGGCTGGTTGAATGTTTAAACCCTTCTACCAACAATTAAGAGAGGTTTTCTTGAGTTGATCGATTTATAAATTCTGCACTTGCTTGTGAAGTCTTTTGGCATACCATTTGATGTGTAGTATTGTGGGATACACAGAATAACTGCTATTTGTTCTACATCATGCTGGACAAACTGACCTCCTTTAATAAGATGCTGCAGCACCTTCAAATTATATTTTAGTTTGTTCTTCCCAGTTTCTGTCAGCAGGATTGTCTTGTCAGTTATATTCCTCCCAGACTTCTGCATGAAGCAGTGCAGCCACTCTGGAGGATTAAAACTAATGAACTTTCCATTATATAAAATTGCATGCTACTGGTATGTAATGGGGTATAGTACTCATCCCATAAAGCCTGGGTTGTCATTGTGAGTAACTGGAAAATCTCTGAATGTCATTATTGCAGTCAAATATGTGCTGATTAATCTTGTCTCAGGAAAATAATATGAATTGATATAATCTACTCATAACAGTCCTCACAATTTACTGCTATTGTATACAATTGTTGCATATTGAAAACAAATCCATACAAAATATGTATTTAAGGTGCCACCAGAATGCAGTATATGGGTCTTGTTATTCAGCCCAGTCAACACAAAGCATTTCCACTTATTGGAAATGTCCAGTAATTTGTGTGATTGATCAGTTTTCAGTGTATGTTTATCAACAGGGAAATTATACTGTGACTAATTACATAATAGGAAATTGTGTTTAGAACAAAATTTTGTGTTCCATCAGTCATTGACCTTGAATAATCAACTCTAAGGTGAAGTGGCCATGTCAGATTGCCACAAATACAGATATTGAACTGCATTGCTGTGCAGAGAGGGTTACTGACTGTTGTTTTGAAGTTGAATAAATTATCCCTTCATTTCTTGAGTCAAGAGGACTGCGTCCTTTGATGTACCTTGTCTAACAATTAAACTGTTTCTTTTCCCCTTTTTTTCCATGTCATCTCTACTGCCTCTGAATGAATGTCGTCCATTCGACTAAAGGTAAGGAGACATTAATTCTTCTCTTTGCTCTGCTGTGCATACACACAAATTACTGTTTTGAGTGTGGGTATATGAGTGGCTAGAGATGAGTCTCTTCCTGTTCTGATTATCAGGAACCATATATTCTAGTATGCCTACACCTTCACAACAAAGTGTGTGATAAAATGGAATTAAGAAATATTTTCTGTATATTTTCACTACAGCATTTTTCCACCCAGATACTTGTAATATGGAAAAAAAAAAGCATTGTATAATAGAATTTCAATAATAATAATAAAAATAATAATAATAATAACAATAATTAATTATTATTATTATTATTATTATACAATGCTTATTTTTTTGCCTGGTCTTAGAAGGTTTTTGTGACAAGTATCTTTGGTTGGAATGCAGTGACATCATTCTATGCAAACAACAAGATGTGCTGTGTCAACAAGGGGTGGTTCAGCAGCGAAAGAGAGATTCTGAATGTGGCGGAAAGGGCTATTGATGGAGAGATGCAATGCATTGATAAAGAACTGCTTCATAAACTGTGTGAAAGGAGCAATTCTGATGGTGAGGTTTGCTGTGAATTTTGATAAGTCATGTTGTTTCACATACAGTGAGGCCTGTATATATTTTAAAAATGACACATTTTTAAAGGACGGCTGGTCGGTAAGTGTGAGGGTTCACTCCTTGTGGATATAAATGCACTCACATCCAAGGTGGCAGTTTGCAATTTAACATAGTGTGTATGCAGGGGTGGATAAAATATCAGAAGCACTCCTGAAAAATGGCTATAATTTTGAAGTCTTGGGTAGCAATAACAGACATGCCTACACTGGTTATTCCTGTTGAAATGAATGTCCATTAAGCAGCGTGTATCTGCTTAAAAGATTCTAACCTGCAGAACTTCGCTGGGTGGGTCCTCAGGGCAGGATACAGACTCTAGTAGAGCTCAAATTGGGTGCTTCGGTCATGAGAAAGGCAACAGTATTTAGCATGGCAAGGGGAACTGTGTCAAAGATGATCAGACATGTGACAAATACCAACAGCAGCATTTTACTGTGAAAAAATGTAGCCATATTAAGTTATGTGAACTTATTTCTTCTCTTTAACTCCAGTTGTCATTACAAGTTTTAGAAATTGAACTCAGGTCTATGGGTTTTCGAAAGTTAAAGTTGTTCACTGTCTTCACTTATTGTGAGTTGAAACAAAGCTTATCTTTAAGGTGAGTTAACTCACATTTAGTGGAGTTAACTAACATTTTAAGGCAGCCTGTGAACTTTCCTTCATAAGTTTAACCAGCTTTAAATTTGGTAACCATGGAGCTACAGCTCTGGAAATCACCACACAATGTAACCAATCCAAACCTGAACCATTTGCAATGACAACAGGATGTGAGCCACACCAAGCTGGTAATTATGGCCACATTTCCAAGTAATTGGTACATGTTCCCTGTACATCAATATAGACTGAACCATGTAGAAATGACAGTCCTTTAAATTAAAATTATGCTGCCGTCCAAATATTTTTTTACCTCACTGAACAAATGGTCAGATGCAGTGGTGGTGTGAAGATAATAAGCAGGTATACTAAGAATACCCGCTTCTTTTTCTGTCAATTTACAGTATGATCACCTAGCTGCCAGTAAGCCATTGAAATACCCGCAGAGTGTAGCCACTTTCTCCTTAGTGCTCTACCCATCTACCTAAGAGTGTACCCACTTCTTCAGGGACCACTACATGGTCAGATGTAACTTTTATGGTAGTGCAGCTGGACTGCGAAGAAGGGAAAGAGAAAGGAAAGGGGAGAGAGAGAGAGGACCAGGACTGAGTGTGAGTGGAGCAGTTTAGGTGAGGAGTAAGAACAGAGTGACTGGATGCGACATGATAATGAATTGTGTTGAATGTCATTTTTGCATAGTTTACATAGTTTATATTTTATTCAAGTTCAGCTTCTTTTTTTAACACATAATTGGTTAAATGAATACAGCAGTTTACTTATCTTGTTGAATCGTTTGACTGCCTTGCTCTGAAACAGTTGAGTCTGTATATTCTATATGTTCATCACTGCACTGCTCTAATGCACACAGTGACAACGTTTCCTGTAATTACATTGCACTGCATTTATTGAATGGGAACAGCTATACTGAGCAATTTAGAAAGGGTTCCTGCATTCCCCCGTTCCCACACATCCCTATATGGGCACCACTGACGCGCATCTCATTCGAGGGAGGGAGAGAAACTGAGCACAGATTTTTCTGTTTGAACTCGGAGTGTCGCTGTTGATCAACAAGACTGTTTTATGGTTTCCAAAGGCTTGTGCTCCTCCTATTCTTTTCCTCTCATAATGAACGAGATGTGGTGAGGCTCGTCTCTTCTCTCCGCTTTTTATTTTAAAGAGTGCTGAATTCCTGTTCCAATTTATTATTTTTTAAAGATACCTATAATAAGAAGTGGTGTTATCAAGGTAGATGCTTGTTATCTGCTCTCCGTTACAAGAGAATGGACCGGCTCCTATGCGTCAGAGGGAAGATTTCCACGCGGCAAGTGCTGTTTTCAGTTACCCTAATTTGCATTATAGACGTTTTGTATGCACAGATTCGGTACTCTATCCCAGAAGAGCTGCCAAAGGGATCGATTGTCGGAAATTTTGCCAAGGATTTGGGGGTTGATGTCCAAAGAATGATCGACGGTAAAGCCCGCATTGTTGCTAGCTTGAATAGTCAGTATATTCAGCTGGATGTTGACAAAGGAGAGCTGACGGTGATGCAGAGGATAGACAGAGAGAAGCTTTGCGAGCAGACGGTTCCGTGCTCGATTAGTTTCGAGTTGGTTTTAGAGAACCCATTGGAAATGTATCAGACTACAGTTGAAATTCTTGATGTTAACGATAACCCTCCGGTGTTTCACCGAAAAGAAATTAGATTGGAGATCAGTGAACTGGCCATGCCGGGTGCCCGCTTTCTTTTAGATAATGCCATAGATCCAGATGTGGGTATAAACAGTCTTCGGAACTACTCTCTCAGCCCTCGAGATCATTTTGATTTGAAAGTGAACAACAGGCCTGACGGAAGCAAGTACGTAGAAATGATTTTAAAGGCACCTCTTGACTGGGAGAAAGAGCGCGAGCACTCATTGTTGTTGACTGCTGTGGATGGTGGCAGTCCACAGAGATCCGGCGCGCTTAGAGTGCATGTAACTGTTCTTGATGTAAATGACAATGCTCCTGTCTTTAGCCAAGCTATTTATAAAGCAAGTATAGAGGAAAATGCTGCGATAGGCACGTCAGTAACTGTGATAAACGCAACCGATGCAGATAAAGACGGCAACTCTAAAATAACGTATTCTCTTGCACATTTGACAAGTCAAGTTGGGGAATTGTTTGTAATTGATTCTATTTCTGGAGAAATTAAAGTAAAAGGTCATATTGATTATGAGGCGGTAAAACTCTATGAAGTGAATGCGCAAGCAAAAGACCAATGGGGTCTCACTGATTCTTGTAAAATTCTTATTGAGATTACTGACGTAAACGATAATGCGCCAGTCATTTCGATTACTTCTGTCTCTAACCCCATACCGGAGAGCGCGTCACCCGGCACCGTTGTTGCTATTATTAATGTGCAAGACATGGACTCCGAAGAAAATGGCGAGATTTTGTGCGCTATTGGCCCCAACTTGCCTTTCAAGATTAAAAAGTCTTTGTCCAATTATTACAGTTTACTGACCGATGCAGTTCTAGATCGAGAAAAATATTCAAGCTATAATATAACCATCACCGCCACGGATGGAGGGATACCCCCTCTCACGAGCAGATACAAAATTTTTTGCAGCTGTCTGATGTAAATGACAATGCTCCTTGCTTCGAAAGAACCGACTATGTCACCTCCGTGCTCGAAAATAATTCTCCTGGTTCGTCGATATTTGTGTTGCAAGCGAGAGATGATGACTGGGGACCAAACGCTCGTATATCCTACTTCCTTGAAGATATGGACCTAAATGGTTCACCGGTTTCATCGTATATTTCTGTCAACTCCGACACTGGTGTTATTTACGCTTCGAAAGCCTTGGATTATGAAGAAATCAAACGGTTTCAAGTTCATGTTATCGCTCAGGATGGAGGCTCTCCGCCGCTGAGAAGTAACGCAACGTTGACCATCTTGATTCAAGATCAAAACGATAATGCGCCGCAGATTCTGTATCCACTGCAAACTGGTGGGCTTTTAATGGCCGAAATGGTGCCTCGTTCAGCAGAAGTTGGCTATCTGGTCGCCAAAGTAGTCGCTATTGATGTGGACTCCGGACAGAATGCATGGCTTTCATATACGCTCCTGAAAGCGACAGACAGGGCACTGTTTGAGGTGGGTTTGCAGAACGGAGAAATACGAACTTTACGTCAGGTCACTGATAAAGATCCTGTGAAACAGAGACTTACTGTTGTAGTACAGGACAATGGAGAGCCCTCTCGTTCAGCTACAGTGAATGTCAATGTGGCTGTGGCGGATAGCTTTCCCGAAGTGCTCTCGGAATTCACTGATTTTACGCACGAAAAGGATTATAATGATGATTTGACTTTTTATTTAGTCGTGGCTTTGGCGGCGTTTTCCTTCCTCTTCATTTCAACTTTAGTTGTCATAATATCGATAAAAATTTACAGATGGAGACAATCTCGAATCTTATATCAGTCCAGTCTCCCAGTCATTCCATATTACCCACCCCATTACGCAGACGCTGGAGGAACCGGAACTCTAAAGCACGTTTACAATTACGAGGTGTGCAGGACCACTGACTCTACAAAGAGTCACCTTGCGCCCATCAGTCAGAGCCTCATGAGTATTGGTATTGATGGTACAGAGACGATGCCGGAGGAAACGACTTTATTCGAGGGCATAGATCAACAAACTTTGGTAAGTAAATTTTGAGTAAATTTTTATTATAAGCTATTGATCTTTTCAGTAGTTTCCCATGTGTACAGTATTTGGTGCTGCGAGCATAGTGAGTTGTCATAACGTTGTCAAAACGGTGTTTTTCCTGTGTCGCAGTGATTACCGTCCTGACTAAGCATTTGAGCATCATCTTGCTCCCGTAAATGTGGATGCACATGCATTTCTAGATATTTCTTTGCATTTCTTTTACCGCTTTTTGACCGGTGTTTATTCCTGTGGTTTGTCAGTGGTATTCTGATGTGTCGCTGTTCGCTTCAGTGGTGCTGAAATGTTTCAGGTCTTAGCGGCCTTAAAGATCCACTAAGCTGACCTTAATTAAATTATTAAATATTCCCATAATATTCGGATTGTCAAAATATTGGGTTACGACTAACCAAAATATTTCAAAATATTTCATACTTGAATATTTTTTATTATACATATCTCATTCATAGGGATCACCAGATATTGGCAGGTGATGCGCTGTCAATTCTGTGCTTTCATTCCTCCAGTTTCCTCTTCAGCATGGAAAATCCATGTTCAGTTCAGATCTGGGGATTGACTCGGCCAACAGCACCAAAACAAGTAGAAATATGCCTGTCCAATGAATTATGGTTAAAACTGTATGTTGTATAATATATTCTGTGAGGAGTGGATGGGGAAGTGGCATTTAATTTTGTGACTGTAATGCTCCTGAAATTCTGCGAGTGCCGCTGTCGGTTAACCTGATGGAGCTGTTCTTAGCTGGACCGCCCCCTCCCTATGTAATGGGCGAGACTCACAGTCCGATTGCGGCATGTTCTAGTGTAAGGAGAGAAAAAGCGGGAGCGGAGTGGTTCATGTCCTCGATACCATTTTTCGTTGATGATACAAAGCATAAATTGCAGTTCCAGAGGCTTATCATCTGGATTTTATTGAAGTTCACATCACCTCTTGGAATAATCGGATATAACTGGATTTTGAAATGTTTTTCCGTGAGGTCCTTATTTTGCGGCCATGGCAAATAGTCGTCGCAATTCTTTGTTTGCTTACCAAAGAATTGGTTGATGGGCAAATTCGATATTCTATTCCTGAGGAAATGGTCAAGGGTTCTTTTATTGGCAACATCGCAGAGGATTTGGGACTGAGCGTGAAACGTTTGGTGAGTGGTCGGGCTCGTGTTTTAACCCGAAGCAGTAATCAGTACGTGGACTTGAATTTGGAAAAGGGATTTTGGTTGTGAATGAAAGAATTGACAGAGAGCAATTGTGCGGCCTTGTTTCACCTTGCAGTTTCAATTTCGAACTAATTCTGGAAAATCCGATTGAGAAATGACAATGCTCCTGTCTTTCAAGTGAAAGATTTAACGTTAGAAATAATGGAATCGTCTCCCCCGGGCACGAGATTCGCACTGCAGAGCGCAGTCGACTCCGATGTGGTGTTAACACGCTGCAAAGCTACACACTGAAACCTACTAACCATTTCATTTTGAAGTTGCACAGTCAATCTGATGGCAGTAAATACGTTGAGATGATTCTCCAGAGCCCTCTCGATAGAGAAAAGCAGCAAGAGCTTACTCTATCGCTAACCGCTTCAGACGGCGGTAACCCACAAAAGTCGGGTTCTTTGAAAATAAATATTGTTGTCCTTGATGCAAATGATAACGCCCCTGTATTCAGCCAAACCTTGTATAAGGCTTCTGTATTTGAGAATGCGCCAGTGGGTACCGTAGTGGCCACAGTCACTGCGACTGATGCAGATCAAGGATCAAATAGTCGTATCGCATACTGTTTCACGCAGGTCACTTCCACTGAATTCGAAATTAACGAGCAAACTGGAGAAATTAGGGTTGTAGGGCCAATCGATTTTGAAAAGACTAAACTTTATGACATTAATATACAAGCAAGGGACGAAGGCGGGCTTACAGACTCAAGTAAAATTATAATTGATGTAATCGACGTAAATGATAACAAGCCTGTGATATCAGTAATGTCATTCTCAAGTGTAGTGCCTGAAGATGCAACAGTCGGTACTACAGTAGCTGTCATTAATGTGGAAGATACGGATTCTGGAAAAAACGCCCAGATTCAGTGCAGCATTAATAATGGCATACCATTTAAAATAACCTCATCTCTGACAAACTATTACACATTGCTCACCGACGACACTTTAGACAGAGAGGAAACGTCGGTATATGTTATAACCATTGCCGCTGTTGACAGTGGCTCGCCTAATCTGTCCAACAATAAAACAGTCACAATAAATGTATCCGACGTTAATGACAACGCCCCGATATTTTCGAAGAGTGAGTACATTGCAAACGTGATAGAAAATAATGCCCCTGGTCTTTCCATCATGTCAGTAACGGCGAAGGATTCGGACTGGAACCAAAATGCTCGAATCGCTTATTTGCTTCAGGATAAAGCCATTAACGGAGCAGTCGCTTCCTCTTATATTTCCTTGAATGCAGATACTGGAATTATTAGTGCTGTGCGCTCATTCGATTTTGAACAGCTGAAGAGCTTCCGAATTGAAGTCTTGGCTCGCGATGGTGGCTCTCCGCCTCTGAACAACAGCGTGACTGTCACAATAAATATTCAGGACCAGAATGATAATACACCCCAGATTCTCTACCCAATTCAGACTGGCGGGTCTTTGATTACTGAAATGGTCCCTCTTTCAGCAGACACAGGGTATCTTGTCACTAAAGTGGTGGCTGTTGACTTGGACTCTGGGCAGAATTCCTGGCTCACGTTTAAACTGCTGACAACGACAGACAGGTCTCTTTTTAAGGTGGATTTACAAAATGGAGAGATACGAACCATACGTCAAGTGACTGATAAAGATCCTGAAAAACAGCAATTTATTGTTGTGGTTCAGGACAATGGGCAGCCCTCTCGCTCATCGACAGTGACTGTCAACTTAGTGGTGGCAGATAGTTTCCCGGTGCTTTCGGAATTCACAGACTTCACGCACGATACGATTTACCACGACAACTTGACTTTTTATTTAATCATGGCGTTGGCTGTCGTCTCCCTCCTTTTCATATCCTCGTTAGTGGTCGTAATATCAGTAAAAATCCACAGGTGGAAACAATCTCGAATCTTATATCAGTCCAGCCTTCCGGTTATTCCATATTATCCACCTCATTACGCAGATTTTGGAGGTACAGGGACTCTACCGCACGTGTACAATTACGAGGCGTACAGGACGACAGACTCCAGAAAAAGTGACTATACGTTTATCAGGCCCTGTAGTCAAAGTGTTTCATTGGTGGATCCAAGTGGCTCAGAGAACGTACAGCACGGACAGAAAGAGGAGCATCTTCTGGGAGATTCTGATTCTTCACTGAGGTGAGATCGCAACGCTTAATCTTTCCCTGTTGATTCAGTTTTTGCCTCCACTGGCTTGGTATTATTATCGTACGTATACTGGGATTTTTTTTTTTTTTTTTTGAAATCTGTTTGATTTTATTGATTGATTGACCTTATTTTTGACAATAGCTCGGTGAAATAAACATGAAAGTGAAAGGGCAGTTGCTTAACATGGGGAAAATGCCTGTTTGTTTTTTACTGACAAATAAATCAATCATCTTTCTTACTCTTCATTAGTCATTGCATCAACCAAACTGGAGTGGCAATGTGGTCTTTTGTTAAAAATACTAGTAACTGGGAGAAATATCTAAAATGATGCACACTTTGCCTCAAATCATTATTGTTTTGCTTTTGGCACAGTCTGTTGTGCCAGCCATTTGGCCAGAGCTAATCCAACTGATTTTAATTAGGCGATAAAGCAAAGGAATTGAAAGCGAAAACCCTGTGAACACTGAAGATGTATTTTTAAGATGAAAATCATAGGGGAACTCGTGTGTGCTCTGCATATATTGTACTCTAAGTGCCGCTGTTGGTCAGGGAAGCTGAAGACGGACCTGTCCTGCACCGCCCATCTGTTTGTCTTGCATATGATTCAGAAAAAGAGTGCCTTGGTTCACTTCGGCTATCTCTGCGTGACGATGGCACCGTGAGACCTGTTTGTACGGAATACAAAACCAAATGTAATTATTATTTTGCAAGCTGATGCGATTCGGATACCGAGTTGGACGCATATTTCGCGGGTTGCGATGTTTCAATTGGGATTATGGCCGAAGGGAGGCTGTGGAGGGCAGGATGCCTTCTCGATCAAAATGGTTGTTCATTTTTTTCAAGATCATATAATTTTGTTTTTGTGCCTCGCCAATATTGTGTTTGGGCAGATTCGATATTCTGTCCCCGAGGAGATGAAGAAAGGTTCGTTTGTGGGAAACATTGCTCAGGACCTGGGGATCGACCCGAAAAGAATGAAATCCGGCAGTGCACGAATTGTAAGCGGCGACAGCAGTGAGTATATTGAACTAAATTTAGACAAAGGGATTCTGGTTGTCAGAGAAAGGATAGATAGAGAGCAGCTATGCGGACAAACTACTCCGTGCAGCGTAAGCTTTGAAATGGTTATGTCAAATCCGATGCAGTTGCACAGTGTTGTGGTGGAAATATTGGATGTTAACGATAATGCTCCGCTTTTTACTGAAAATGAGATTCATTTAGAAATTTTGGAATCAGCTCCACTGGGGTCTCGTATTTTACAAGAGAGCGCCACAGATCCCGATGTCGGTGAGAATGGGCTGCAGACCTATATATTAAACCCGACCACGCATTTTAATATTAAAACCCAGACTAGCCCAGATGGTGGAAAATACGTGGAAATTATTCTGCATGCGGCCCTGGACCGTGAAAAGAGGACAGCTTGCTATTAACTCTGACTGCCGTGGATGGCGGAGAGCCTCAGAGGTCAGGCACCGTTAGGATAAAAATTTTGGTTCTTGATACGAATGACAACGTTCCAGTTTTTACGCAGTCAATTTATAAAGCGGAGGTCGGGGAAAACACACCCAGGGGCACTTTGGTGACGACCGTGAGTGCGGCCGATGCAGACGAGGGTTTGTACGGACACGTTAGGTATCATTTCGCTCGCGTTTCTGCTGAAATTGCAGAACTGTTTTCAATAAACGAGAGCAACGGCAAAATAACAGTGACGGGGTTCATTGATTATGAGAAGAGCAAACAATATGAGCTCAATATACAGGCGAAAGATCAAGGGGGGCTTATGGATTCAACAAAAGTTGTTATTGAAGTTACTGATGTCAATGACAATACCCCTGTACTTGCCCTTACCTCATTCTCAAGTCCAATATCAGAACACTCTGTTAGTGGCACAACGGTGGCCATTGTTAATGTCAAAGATGCAGATTCGGGCAGAAATGGACAGGTAGACTGTTCAATTAACACTGAAGTCCCATTTACACTGAAGTCCAATTTAAAAAATTATTACACTCTTCTTACTGAGGGTGTTTTAGACAGAGAGCGCAATGGCGAATATCATATAACGTTTACAGCCGTGGATAATGGTACACCACCGCTTTCCAGTAACAAAACCATTACAATAAAAATAGCCGATGTGAACGACAATGCTCCTATTTTTGAACAGAGCTCCTACGCTGCTGAAGTCACGGAAAACAATGCCCCAGGGTTGTCCGTATTTTCTATACTAGCGCATGATGCGGATTGTAATCAGAATGCTCGCATATCCTACTTCCTTGTAGATTCTGAGGTGGGTGGAGTTCCGGTGTCATCCTACATTTCTGTGAATTCTGAGAGCGGGGTCATTCATGCCTTGCGCTCTTTCGACTATGAGCAGATTAAAGGTTTCCATTTTCGCGTAAAAGCTCAAGACGGAGGTTCTCCTCCACTGAGTGGTAATGCAACGGTAAAAATCTTTATCCAAGACCAGAACGATAACGCCCCACAAATTCTCTACCCAATACAAACTGCTGTCTCTGCTGAAATCGTGCCTCCTTCAGCGGAGGTTGGTTTCATTGTCACTAAAGTGGTCGCTGTTGATGTGGACTCCGGACAGAATGCCTGGCTCTCTTATAAACTGCTTAAAGCGACAGACCGGGCGCTATTTGCAGTGGGCCGACAGAATGGGGAAATAAGAACTTTACGCCAGGTGACTGATAAAGATGCAGTGAAGCAAATACTTACTATTGCTGTGGAAGATAATGGGCAGCCCTCTCTCTCGGCGATAGTGAATGTGAACGTGGCATTGGCGGAAAGCTTCCCTGAAGTTATGTCTGAATTCACAGACTTTAAGCATGACAAGGATTATAACGATAGCTTGACATTTTATTTAGTATTAACATTGGCTGTAGTTTCATTCCTCTTCATTTCATCTTTAGTGGCAATAATATCAGTGAAAATCCACAGGTGGAGACAATCTCGCCTATTTTATCAGTCCAGTCTCCCAGTTATTCCATATTATCCACCCCATTACGCAGACGCTGGGGGCACAGGAACTCTACAGCACGTGTACAATTATGATGTCTGCAGAACGAATGACTCTCGAAAAAGTGACTGTAAATTTATAAGCCCTTGCAATCAGAGCGTTTTAACAGTGGACCCGAGCACAACAGAGACTATGCAATTTGCGCACAAAGAAACAAACATCCTCGACGAGCCTGATTCGCCATTACAGGTGAGACTGTGATTTATTTATTGATTTATTTATTTATAGTCCGCATGGACTTTTTGTCCTTCTTTGGGATTGTAGTTGGCGCATAACTTCTCATGAATTAAAATAAGGATATCAAGTAAACCTTTAATTCTCATAAACCCTCAAATGTGTTTCCGTGTTGGTAGATATTGTCTGGTTTGAATTATATTTTTTTAATCATATTTTTAAATGAAGTTTCATTTTCCATAAGCATGATCTTGTAACATCCATTCTTTTTCATTGTGTAATGTGCTTACTTGCAGAAAAGTATTAGAATGCTACATTATATGTCAAATGTTCCAGAGTTTTGAATCATTTACGCAATCAGATACGAGAAGCCATGCTGAATTGAAAATATAGTCACGGCTAAAGGGCGTTGTTGGACTATTATTAATAATAATAATTATAATTATAATTTCATTTTAAAGCAGCGTTACGCATGTGCTTTTGAATTTGGACTCTGAGTGCCGCTGTTGAACAGTGTAGTGAATTTCTGGGTTTGTGTTCTGAAGGACCTCCCATATCACCGAGCTGCCAGAGAGACAGACTGCGAGATGAACGGACGCGCAGTCGAAAAAAACGCCTTGGTCGTTGTTACATGTGGTTGATGGAGATATCGCCAAGCAACATTTGTTTGAATTCAATTGGACTTGATCTTATTGTTTTTTTTTTTTTTTTTTTTTTTTTTGAAGAAAGTCTGTTACCAGAATAAAGGGAATACAGCTAAGGATCATGCAAATATGAGCAGAATGCAGATATGTTCGAGACTTCGATGGCAAGAACTGATCTTATTCCTTTCATATCTTAGTCGTGCTGCTTTTGGACAGATTCGTTATACTATTCCAGAGGAAATGAAAGAAGGATCACTTATAGGCAATATCGTTCAAGATCTGGGATTGGAGCTAAAAAGACTGCAGTCAGGTCGAGCCCATATCGTGTCTGGAGACAGCGTTCAGTACGCAGAGCTTAAATCAGACAAAGGGGTACTGACTGTCAAAGAAAGAATAGACAGAGAAGAGCTCTGTGGAGAGGTTTCTCCTTGCAGCTTCAGTTTTGAGATTATTCTTGAGGACCCAATGGAACTGCACCACATCACTATTGAAATTCTGGATGTTAACGACAACGCTCCGGTTTTTCAGGAAAATGAAATTAAACTTGAAATTAGCGAATCGGCTGCTCTGGGCACGCGCTTTGTTTTGGGTAGCGCGGATGACCCTGATGTGGGTTTAAACTCTCTGCAAAATTACGTTTTATCACAAAATGAAAATTTCATTCTGAAACAGCACGAAAATTCGGATGGAATTAAATATGCAGAAATGGTCCTTCAAAAACCCTTAGACAGGGAAAAACATCCAAGCCTTTCTCTTAAATTAATCGCCGTGGATGGCGGCAATCCTCAGAGATCGGGGACAGTGAGTATTGTTGTTAATGTTCTTGATGCTAATGACAACCACCCTGTATTTAGCCAGTCCGTGTACCGCGCGACTGTTATAGAAAATGCGCCAAAGGGAAGGTTTATCATAACCGTAAATGCAAGTGATGCAGATAGTGGGTCAAATGGTATGGTAACCTATTCATTTTCAAATATGGACGGGAATGCTGCAGACTTTTTAAGCCTCAATGAGACCACTGGCACTATTTCAGTGTCTGGACGAATAGATTATGAAAAGATAAAAAATACGAAATTAGAATTGAAGCCAAAGATCAAGGTGGTTTAACCGATTCCAGTAAAGTGGTTGTGGAAGTAGTCGATGTCAATGACAACGCACCGGTCATTAATATCATGTCATTCTCCAGCCCGTCGCGGAAAACTGTCCTCCTGGAACAACGATAGTCATTTTTAATGTCAAAGACGCTGATTCTGGTGATAATGGTCAGATTAGCTGTTCAGTCGACCAAAACATTCCCTTCAAGATAAAATCGTCTTTAAGGAATTATTATTCCTTGGTATCTGATGCCGGTCTTGACCGTGAAAAAAATATGGACTACAATATCACAATAGTTGCAACTGACTTGGGGTCACCACCTCTTTCCACTTCGAAAAAACTGAACCTTAAATTATCTGATGTTAACGACAATGCTCCAGTATTTCATCAGGATATCTATACTGCTTACATCGCCGAAAATAATTCCCCAGGTGTGTCATTATGTACGGTGAAAGCTCACGATTCTGATTGGAATCAGAATGCCAGAATCTCTTACCTTTTAGAAGAAACTGAAGTGGGGGGAGCACCAATCTCCTTCGTATATTTCTGTGAAACCTGACAGCGGAGTTTTAGTTGCTATCAGATCGTTTGATTATGAGCAACTCAAGCAATTTAAACTAATTGTAAAAGCGCAAGATGGGGGCTCCCCTCCACTGACGAGTAATACAACTATAAATGTCTTCATCCAAGACCAGAACGACAATACTCCCCAAATCCTCTACCCAGTGCAGACTGCTGTTTCTCACGTGGCTGAAATAGTGCCTCGTTCAGCGGACGTCGGCTATCTCGTCACTAAAGTTGTCGCCGTTGATGTGGACTCCGGACAGAATGCCTGGCTGTCTTATAAACTTCTGAAAGCGACAGACCGCGCCCTGTTTGTAGTTGGTTTACAGAATGGAGAAATAAGAACTTTACGCCCGATCACCGATAAAGATGCTGTCAAGCAAAGACTCACTGTCATAGTGGAAGACAACGGGCAGCCCTCTCGTTCGTCTACAGTCAATATGAACGTCGCAGTGGCGGATAGCTTCCCTGAAGTGCTTTCGGAATTTACCGAATTTACGCACGATAAGGATTACAACGACAACTTAACCTTTTATTTAATACTAGCATTGGCTGTAGTTTCGTTCCTCTTCATTTCATCTTTAGTTGTTATAATCGCAATTAAAGTATACAGATGGAAACAATCCCGCATCTTCTATCAATCCAATCTTCCGGTTATTCCGTATTACCCAACCCATTACTCAGATGCTGGAGGTGCTGAGACTCTACAGCGCGTGTACAATTACGAGGTGTACAGGACCACTGACTCCAGAAAGAGCGATATTAAATATGTAAAACCCATCAGCCAAAGCCTCATGAGTGTTGATGCCAGCGGTGCAGAGACCATGCCTATGGAAAGAAACTCACTTGATAGTGGAGAAGCCGCATCCTTGGTAAGTCAAATCTACTGGTTTCATAATCAGATCATTTACTGGTTCGCCCTATATCGAAACTCCGATGCATTAGACTAAGCCATAATTCACTCTGATTGGGAGGTTGTCTATCATTCACTTGTCATTAGGAGCAATTGCTCTTTGGATTTTATCCTCCTGCATATCTTATGGTGGATAGATTTGTACACCCGTGAGATACACCCGTTTTGCCTCATATTGTTAGGAACCGTGATAATCCCAGGATGAAAATCGCCATCAGTTGGTAAACATCATACCCTATAAGAAATGTGTTTCTCGTTGAACCATGCGTCTGATTACTATTTTTGTATGTCCATGGTTTTTTGGGTTTTGATGGCCTTTTTCTAAGGGAAGTGCGGACAATGTTTTTATTTCAGTTGTGTGGCACATGATTTTTATATTTCACTTTGTGATTGGTATGTTGTTTTGTTAATGAAGTAGCAATACAGCTACTTGTATTGCAAATGCTACTACTACTTGTATTGTATTGCAAATGCTACTACTACTTGTATTATTACTACTACTAATACTACTACTACTACTACTCATAGTATTACTACTACTGCTGCTACTACTACTACTACCACCAATAGTTATAATAATAGTAATACTAATAAAGAGTTGTGAGGGACCGTGAAAGATGTCTCTGTGGCGTGGTGCAATTCTGACCCTTGGCCAGATTGATGGAAAAAAGTAATAATGTTTTTGTAACTGTGCACATGATCCTTTGATTATAAGCCCACATTTATTGTGTCAGTTAGTTGCGCACCCCTTTGTCGAATGTGTGTCCTGTAACTTGTAATGATTTGGGATATATTCTTTGACCGAAGACCTCTTGCCCAATGTTGGTTGTGAGTTGTCTTGTAACATTTAATTTTATGGATTATATTTGGCGTCACCTGATTTCTTCTCATTTGTTTGTGTGTGTGCGCGCATGTGTGTGTGCATGTGTGCATGGGTGTATGCATGTGCACATGTGTGCATTTGCGTGTATGTGTGTCTGAGTTTGCGTGTCTGTCTGTTTATGCATGGGCTTATATAGCTATACTTGAGGGAATCAACTCTTGAGAAACCACAGATGTTGTGTGGACACTTGGAGTTGTGAATATTTTTGGGCAGTCCTCACAGCGGTTTACAAAGGATTACGTCTAATTGTTTAAACTTAAAGTTATGGTTAGAGTTAGGAGAATGCGTAATTTGATTATGGGTTGGGTTCGGGATAGACTTTACACAATGCATGTAAATCAACACAATGTCCTCACTAGTGTGTGTGTCTGTGTATTTGTGTGTGTATGTGTGTGTGTGTGTGTGTATGTGTGTGAGTATGTTTGGATGTCTGCTGAAAAAGGACAGGAGCATTCTTGAGTGAAAAATTGTACAATTGGTGCGAAGGTGTTTGGGCCTTTAACTCGAGAACTGTGTGCTGGATTTTAGAAATTCTTTTTCCTTCTGATTTCCAGCAAGAGAGGAATCCAAAAAAAGCTAACAGGATTAATTTACATGCGCATGGTTTTAATGTCACGTGGAATTAATCTTAGAAATGAAAATAGTTGGGCTGCTCATTGAGGTTTGTTGGAGGAACAAAATAAAAGAAAAAGAAAAATGGAACGAAAACAATAAGGTTTATGGCCTTGCATGTGCAAGGACCATTATTATTATTATTATTATTATTATTATTCGGACTTAGATTTTTAAGTTCCTCAATACGTACACTGCCAGGTGTTCATTGTTTGGACTGTGAGGGCCGCTGTTGGCTGGAAGTCGGACTGCTTGGTCTGCTATCATGAAACCCGCCCCTATTACTGCGCTGGAGTGGAAAAATTCGCTGAGGGACAGGCATTCATTCCGCCCTCCACAACCGAACGGTGGAGAGGATAAATCGGTTCATCTTTTTATGAAAGGCTGTTCAGATAAACATCTGCTTTTTTTTTTTTTTTGGTGATCTGTTTTTGTATATTTTCTTCTGGGAAAGGATATATACATATTTATTTTTATGGAGCTCAGAACAAGCACAGTGACGCATTGGTGGACGATGAAATGGCAAGTACCACTGCTGATTTTGACGTTGTATTATGTTGTAGCAGTGTATGGACAGATTCGCTATTCAATTCCTGAGGAGTTGAAAAAGGGATCCTTCATTGGTAATATTGCTCAAGACTTGGGCCTGGAGCTAAAAAGATTGCGGGAAGGCCGGGCTCGTATTGTAACTGGTGACAGCATTCAGTACGGGAGCTGGAGACAGACAAAGGGATGTTGGTTGTCGGTAAGAGAATAGACCGTGAACAGCTTTGTGGTGAGGCATCTCCATGCAGTTTTAGTTTCGAGATTATTCTAGAAAGACCAATGGAGCTTCATATTGTTACTGTAGAAGTTGTCGATATCAACGATAACCCTCCGACGTTTCAGAATAGTGAAATGAGGATGGAAATTAGCGAATCGGCGTCACCAGGGGTGCGTTTCGTGTTAGATAGCGCGGATGACCCTGACGTGGGAATAAATTCTCTTCAGAGTTACGTCATCTCTCCGACTGATCATTTCATTCTGAAGCAGCATGAGCGACCCGATGGTGTTAAATATGCAGAAATGGTTCTTCAAAAACCTTTAGATAGAGAAAAACAACCCCACCTCTCTTTAAAATTAATTGCAGTAGACGGGGGCAATCCACGGAAATCTGGAACTGTTAATATAGATGTTACTGTTCTAGACGCTAATGACAATGCCCCTGTGTTCAACCAGTCAATTTATATCGCTCGTGTTTTTGAATCTTCTCCAAACGGCACATTGGTAACCGTTGTGAATGCGACCGATGCAGATACTGGTTCAAATGGTCAAGTAAGTTATTATTTTTCTAATCTAAAAGGTGATGCTGGTGACATGTTTTATTTGGACGAAAAAACTGGCGTTATATCCGTAAGTGGGCAATTAGACTTTGAAAAAGTAAAAAAATATGAGATTAGTATTCAAGCAAAAGATCTTGGGGGCTTGCAGGTTCTAGCAAAGTTGTCGTTGAGGTCATCGATGTAAATGATAACGAGCCCATAATAAATGTAATGTCCTTTTCTAGTCCTATACCAGAAAATTCTCCACCTGGAACAACAATTGCAATTATTAACGTGAAAGACTTGGATTCAGATAACAATGGTGAAGTAGCATGTTCAATAAACCAAAACTTGCCATTTAAAATTGCATCATCCTTAAGAAACTATTATAATCTAGTGACTGTCGGTGTTTTGGACAGAGAGGCTGTATCTGAATATAATATAACCGTTACGGCGAGGGACTCTGGGTCGCCACCTCTGAGTAGAGCAGAAATATTGACGCTTCAAGTGTCTGATGTGAATGACAATGCTCCATTTTTTACTCAGAGCTCGTATTCATCTTATATTATGGAGAATAACTCGCCAGGAAAATCTATTGCTAAAGTGACGGCGATAGACTCTGACTGGAGTCACAACGCACGAATATCATATCTTCTAGAAAATACGTATGTCGGAAAGGTAACGGTTCCCTCTTATGTTACCATTAACTCGGAAACGGGCGTTGTTTACGCTGAAAGGGCTTTTGATTATGAACAAATTAAAGAATTTAGGATTCTGGTGAAAGCTCAGGACGGGGGTTCTCCGCCTCTCAGCAGCAATGTCACGGTAACCATCCTGATCCAAGACCAGAACGACAATGCGCCCCAAATTCTCTACCCAGTGCACGGTGGTGTCTCTCTGGTAGCTGAAATGGTGCCTCGTTCAGCAGAAGTTGGCTATCTTGTCACAAAAGTGGTTGCTGTTGATGTGGACTCTGGACAGAATGCCTGGCTGTCATATAAACTGCTGAAGACTACAGACAGGGTTTCTGTTTGGCGTGGGACTACAGAATGGAGAAATAAGAACTTTGCGCCCGGTCACTGATAAAGATGCTGTGAAACAAATACTTACTGTTGTTGTTGAGGACAACGGACAGCCCTCGCGTTCTGCTACAGTCAATGTGAACGTGGCGGTAGCGGATAACTTCCCTGAAATGCTCTCAGAATTTACTGATTTTACTGCACAAGACAAGGAATACAACGAAAACATGACTTTCTATTTAGTGCTGGCATTGGCTGTGGTTTCATTCCTCTTCATTTCATGTTTGGTCGCAATAATATCAGTGAAAATCTACAGATGGAGGCAGTCGCGCATATTTTATCAATCAAATCTGCCAGTTATTCCTTATTATCCGCCCAGCTACGCAGACGCTGGAGGTACAGGAACTCTACAGCACGTTTATAATTACGAGGTGTGCAGGACCACTGACTCCAGAAAGAGTGACTGTAAGTTCATGAGACCCTGTGGTGAGAGTGTTTTCATGTTGGATCCCAGTTCCTCGGTAACTTTGCAAGCGTGGACAAAATGGCCCAAATTTGTTGGATGAGCCAGATTCAACACTTCAGGTGAGATATTGTGTTTCTCATTTCAGTGTGGGGTGGAGTTATCCATTTTATTAATGAATTAGTTTAGGATATTAGTTAATGATGTTGTTGTTGTTGTTAAGAATAGTAGTAGCAGATTTTTATTTATTTATTTATTTATTTAATTATCGCATTGTAGCATATTTTTACGCATTGAATTTCTTACACACAGTTGATATGCATGGCGGGTTATCTTGCGGCTATTCTGTTTTATTTATTTATTTATTTATTTTTTTGCAGGAAAGTATTTTTTACCCATTGATTTTTTTTGTCTTTGAGTTGATAGCCGGTGCTGGTTATCTTATTAAACTGTTTTTCTGCCTGGCACTCCCATTAGTCTATATGTGACTGTCGTGGTATTATGCCATTTATAAAAGACTTTTCAATTTTATCGTTTGTCTTGGAGTCTATTCTATAGTTTTTTTTGTTATTTATTTTATTTTATAAATATTAATTCCTTCACCCAAGAAACCAAATTTTCAATTTTGAATATTCTGTTTCATTATGTCTATGCTGGGATCTTTGATTCAGCACCATTGTCGTGGACAGCCATTTTGAATATAACCAGCAATGGGGCTTGCGCTTTTGGCTTGAGGGCAGCCAATGGTCATTCTGCACCCTATAAGAAACGTGCTTATATTTATTTGACAATGAAACGTTTTTTTATGATTTGCACTTTTAGGAACTAACGTGCAGTATTTTGTCGCGAATTATGGTCAGTGCTCATTAATATGGAAAATGAAAATAGTGGCAGTTCGTGGTACAATCAGCATTACTAAATCGAAGGAGAAGGATATGAGTCCAGTATGCAACACATGTGCACTGTCAAAGTTAATTAAACACTGAACCATTTACATTGTAACAATCTTTATGTCAAATGATATGTTCATTTGTGGAATAGTGACCATTTTTGTTTTTTGTTATGCAATTATGTGACGTTATTTTAACTTTTATTGCCATAATAATCATAATATTGTTCTGTGTTTAGACTCTGAGTGTCGCTGTTGGTTGATAGAATCAGTAATGTCTTGCACTAGCAGCAGAAGGGTCCTCCCATTCCTGCCTCTGTTGGAGAACTAGGGCGTAGAGACTCCACATGCGTGGTTTCTTTGAACACCTCACGGAGGTCGAATTCCTTCTGGATTTTTTTATATTTTTAAAACATATTTTATTTTACTTTGTGTCAATGTGGGAGATCTGGGAAGTGACGGAGACATCTGCAAAACAGAATTATCTTCTGATCACGGAAAGTGGAGGACTATTTGTTCAAAAATCATGAGGTGGAAATTTTGTCCGACACTGCGATGGCAAGTACTGTTCATATATGTCATCCATTTCAGTCAGGCAAGTGGGCAGATTCGTTATTCAATTCCAGAGGAACAGAGGAAGGGTTCATTTATTGGAAATATCGCCCAGGATATGGGTTTAGATGAAAAAAGATTGCAGTTAGGTCGGGCGCGTATCGTAACCGGAGACAGCATTCAATACGCAGAGCTAAGGACAGACAAAGGAGTGTTGGTTGTCAGCGAGAAAATAGACCGAGAGCAGCTTTGTGGTGAGATTTCACCATGCAGCTTCAGTTTTGAAATCATTCTTGAAAATCCGATGGAACTTCATCGAGTTACTGTTGAAATTTTGGATGTTAACGACAATGCGCCTACGTTTCCGAGTAGTGAAATTAAATTGGAAATAAGCGAATCGGCTATTTTGGGTGCACATTTCTTCTTGGGGAGCGCAGAGGACCCTGACGTTGGAGTAAATTCTCTTCAGAATTATATTTTGACACCGACTGATAATTTCATTCTAAAACAGCACGCAAATCCAGACGGGGGTAAGCACGCTGAGATGGTCCTTCAGAAGTCTTTGGATCGAGAGAAACAGTCTCGTCTTAACCTGAAGTTAGTGGCTGTCGATGGTGGCGATCCACAGAAATCGGGCGTATTGAATATAGATGTTACGGTTTTGGACGTTAATGACAATGCCCCGGTTTTTCAACCAGTCGGTCTACAGAGCAACTGTGTTGGAAAACGCCCTAAGGGCACATATATCACAACGGTAAATGCAACTGATGCGGATAGTGGTTCAAATGGATTAATAACGTATTCCTTTTCGAATGTTAAGGGGAATGTGGCTTTATTCGATCTAAATGAAACCACTGGTGCGATCTCAGTTGCAGGACAAATTGATTACGAAAAATTAAACAAATACGAAATAAGAATCGAAGCAAAGGATCAAGGCGGCCTGGCAGATTCTTGTAAGGTTGTTGTTGACGTTATTGACGTAAATGATAATGCGCCAGTAATAAATATCATGTCCTTTTCACGATCAGTGTCTGAGGACTCTCCTTTGGGCACTACGATTGCCATTATAAACGTTAAGGACTCTGATTCCGAGGGGAATGGTCGGGTAACCTGCAGCATTAAAGATAATCTCCCTTTCGAGATAAAATCTTCACTTACAAGTTATTACACATTGGTCAGCAATGCCGCCTTTGATCGAGAAGCCGTGCCAGAATACAATATTACGATAACTGCGACGGACTCGGGCTCGCCTCCCATGTCCAGTTCTAAAACATTGTATCTTAAAGTATCCGATGTAAATGACAATGCTCCAATATTTGCTCAGAGCGCATATTCTATGTATGTCTGGGAAAATAATTCGCCCTGGATTGTCGATATGCACTGTGACGGCTGTGGACTCTGACTGGAATCAGAATGCTCGAATATCATATATTCTTGAAGAAACACACGTGAATGGAATCCCGATTTCTTCCTATTTCTCTGTTAACTCGGAAACTGGAATTATTTATGCAGTACAGTCTTTTGACTACGAGAAAATGAAACAGTTCAGATTTGTCGTGAAAGCGCAAGATGGAGGCTCACCGCCTTTGACAAGCAATACTACCGTAGCAATTATCATTCAAGACCAAAATGATAACGCACCTCAGATTCTCTATCCAGTGCAAACTGTTGGTTCTCTAGTGGCTGAAATGGTACCTCGTTCCGCTGATGTCGGCTATCTAGTCACCAAAGTGGTTGCAGTTGATGTGGATTCTGGACAGAATGCGTGGCTTTCGTATAAACTACTTAAAGCGACAGACAAAGCGCTGTTTGAGGTTGGTTTGCAGAATGGCGAAATACGAACTTTACGCCAGGTAACGGATAGAGATGCCGTAAAACAGAGGGTAACTGTTGTTGTGGAGGACAATGGGCAGCCCTCTAGGTCAGCTACAGTCAATGTAAACGTGGCAGTGGCGGATAGCTTTCCGGAAGTGCTCTCCGAATATACGGATTTTAAGCACGAGAAGGATTACAATGACAATGTAACCTTCTATTTAATATTGGCATTGGCCGTTGTTTCATTCCTCTTGGTTTCGTCCTTGGTTGTTATGATCTCAATTAAAGTCTACAGATGGAAACAATCTCGAATCTTCTATCAGTCCAATCTGCCGATCATCCCATACTATCCACCCCGTTACGCAGACGCGGGGGGTACTGGAACTTTACAGCATGTGTACAATTACGAGGTGTGCAGGACTACCGATTCAAGAAAAAGTGACAATAAGTACCTCGGACCCATCGGTCAAACCTTTGTGAGTGATGATGTCAGTGCCATTGATACAATGCCTTATTCACAAACGGAAAGCCAAGAAACCCAAGATGAACTCTTTAGCAACAAGGTAAGATCCCCAATATGTTTTGATTTTAAAAATCTGCAACATAAACTCATATTTACACACAGGTGTAAAATCCAGGGGTCAGAAAGTAAAAGTCCTGCCTAATTTTTTGGCCCTCCCACAGAATGAGCTGATGTGTCATATTGGCTCTATCTCCTGTTTGATCTGAAAATCCAGGTGAATTGGAATAAAGTTCTGGGGAGGATTTTTACTCTCTGAATCCGGACTTTACACCCCTGTATTTACGTACATCAGAAATTGGTTTCTGGCATGGCAGATGTTTGCTTATTTTTAATACACAGTGGAGCCTAATTACTTTGGCAGTGATGTGTGTGTGTGTGTGTGTGTGTGCGCACATGCGTGTGTGTGTGTGTGTTTTGATCTGAAAGGAAATGGTGAATATGAAGCTAAAGTCTACACCATCAGCTTTAAGGGTATCTATGGGTGTCAATATACAGTGAAAGAGACACCCAGCACTGCTCTTCAGATAACCTCTCTTTCTTCTGGTCATAATGTTAATTGGACAAATTTAAACACATCTTAAATAATGTTATCATATTTAGCGCTTGGAGAAAACTCCCTTGCATTTTATGACTGCCTGAAACCTGTGACATATAAACATCTCCGGCTGCTGGGTTAATTCTCTGATGATACTCTGTCAGGCGTTTACTGCATCTACCTTTACTTCCTGTTTGCCTCGGGGGATTTTGTACTTTTTAATCTCCAGCAATCAAGCATATTATTGTAATTTAGGCTACTGTAACATGGCTATTGTGTTTGTGATGCTTATTAACCGTTTACAGCTTGATGTGAACTTGTTCTTAAGTTATGTGGGTGCAGTATGTTCCGATACACCTGTGCTTACATACTGGAGAGTACTTTCGATGTGTTAAGCTGTTAAACCATTTTCCTGCCATTCACCACAGTGTTCTTGAGGTCTTCTTTGGTATACTAGTCTGTTTGATAGTGCATTTTTGATTCTTAACTCCGTATCAAACAGTTAATTACGACACAATGAATTTTTGGTGGTGTTTTTGATCCGATTATTCAAGTTTGTCCATGATATCAGTGCCTGCTTTACGAAACTGACATTCATTTATTTATTTATTTATTTATTTTTAGGCAGAGAGATGACAGCAACAGACTTCAAAGTAAATGGTCAATCGAAGATATTGTCGTGCATTTGCGTAAAATTGTGGTGCTGTTATGAAAAATTTTCAGTCCATCAATCGTTTACTCCAAGATTTTTTTTTTCTCTAGTGGTCTTTCATTCTGCCAAGGCGTCTTTGCGGTGCACGCGCGTCTTTGGCAGTTCATACTCATACTCTATTCATTGTGGCCATTATATTGTGTATGCTGTTTTTCTACTCCCTATCACCAGTTGCGGCAATGGAACTGAATATGCTCATGAGTTCCATCTGTTTTATTACTGTTTGCGGAAGTGTGTGTTTTTATCTGGCGACTCAGTCAATGACGGCTTGTCTCTCATTTCTGAAAGCGGTTGCATTCGCGGCATTTTGACTCACGGTGCCGCTGTTGATCCTTGGGGTACTGCTGTGTTCATGCAGCCTTTAGAGCACCGCCCATATTCCGCTGTCAGACAGAAACAGCAGAACCTCTCCCAGTGTGCGCCGCGCTTGGATTAGATATCGAAGGTTGGACATACTATTTAAACAAAAATTTCCCTAGTGTCGCTGAAATTGGAATTCAATCTTTTATGTATAATTGAAGTGGAATATATTATCGTCTTTGATGCAGGTTGTGGGATGACTCGGGCTATTTGTGCTTTTGGAGCATGGGTCACATATCGGAGAGAACAATGAAATGGCAAGTATTGTATTCATTTATTTTGATTACCTGTATTCGCAAAGCGAAAAGCCAGATTACCTACTCAATACCGGAGGAAATGGATAAGGGCTCGTTCGTCGGAAATATTGCGCAGGACTTGGGACTGGATAGTAAGCGTCTAATTTCAGGAGGAGCTCGTATTTTCACCGAGGACGGATTTGAATACATCGAGCTCCTGCGGACAAGGGGACATTGGTTGTGAAAGAACGAATAGACAGGGAACAGCTATGTGGGCAGATATCACCCTGCAGTTTGAATTGTCAATTGATTATTGATCATCCAATGGATGTATATACTATTTCATTGGAGATACTGGATATTAACGATAATGTTCCGGTATTTCCAAATGACGAGATGCGTTTAGAAATACCTGAGTCTGCTGTTCCAGGAACGAGGTTTGTACTAGAGAGTGCTGTGGATCTCGATGTGGGTGTAAATACTCTGCAGAGCTACGCGCTGAAACCCACCGACAATTTCGTGCTGAAGTTACAAACGCAACCAGATGGCACAAAACATGTCGAAATGATGCTTGATAAACCACTTGACCGAGAAAGACAAGACTATATTTCGTTGTTATTAACTGCTGTGGACGGTGGGAATCCCCAGTTTTCCGGCACGGCTAAAATACATATTGCTGTTCTGGATGCCAACGATAATTCTCCAGTTTTCAGCCAAAAGGTTTACACTGCTAGTGTTACAGAGAATGCGCTGAAAGGAACCTTAGTAACTGTTGTTAGTGCATCTGATGCGGATGAAGGGTCCAACGGATTGCTGACTTACTCCTTCTCAAATCCAAAGGATGGTATTGAAAAACTTTTCATTCTGGATGCCAAAAATGGTGAGCTGAGAGTAGCAGGGAAATAGATTATGAAAAAGCCAAAAACTATTTAATAAATATTTTTGCTAAAGATGACGGTAATCTGGTAGATTCAAGTAAAATAATCATTGATGTGACGGATATAAATGACAACTCACCGCTTATCACCATTCTCTCCTACTCAAGCACTATACCTGAAGATTCAAAACCAGGGACAGTGATAGCTATGTTCAACGTTAAAGACCAGGATTCTGGTAATAACGGTATTGTCCACTGTACCATCAGCGAGCATATTCCATTTAAAGTAACTGCGTCGTCCAACACGTTGTACAGACTGATGACTGATGATGTGTTAGACAGAGAAAGAGATCCAGAATATTGGATTACCTTTTGAAGCCACAGATGAAGGGCTGCCATCTCTGTCGAGTAATTTGACCATAAATGTAAAGATATCGGATGTGAATGATAACCCTCCCGTTTTTCAAACCACTTGTATCAGGCTTATATCAGAGAAAATAATAAACCTGGTCTCTCTGTTCTGTCCTTGAAAGCAGTTGACGCGGACTGGAACCAAAATGCCCGTGTTTCGTATATTCTTGAAGAAACAATAATTAATGGCCTGTCCGTCTCCTCTTACGTGTCTGTGAATTCTGACAGTGGAGTCATCCATGCGTTACGTTCTTTTGACTATGAGCAGATTAAGGATTTCCAGTTCTTCGTGAAAGCGCAGGACGGGGGCTCTCCTCCATTATCCAACAATGTGAGTGTTAAAATTTTTATCCAAGACCAGAATGATAACGCGCCTCAGATCCTGTATCCGCTAGAATCAGGAGTTTATTCTGTGGCCGAAATCGTTCCTCGTTCAGCAGACGTTGGATATCTCGTGACGAAGGTGGTCGCTGTTGATGTCGACTCTGGACAGAACGCTTGGCTCTCATACAAATTTCTGAAAGCGGCTGACAGGGCGCTTTTTGAAGTGGGGTCCCAGAATGGAGAGATAAGAACTTCACGTCCGGTCACTGACAAAGATGCCGTAAAACAAAGACTTACTGTGGTAGTGGAAGACAACGGACAGCCTTCTCGTTCCGCAACAGTGAATGTTAACGTGGCAGTCGCAGACAGTTTTCCAGAAGTGCTCTCCGAATTCACAGATTTTACGCAGGACACGGTTTACAATGAAAGTTTGACTTTTTACTTAGTCCTGGCATTGGCTGTCGTTTCCTTCCTATTTGTTTCATCTTTAGTAGTTATAATATCTGTGAAAGTCTACAGATGGAGACAATCTCGCATCTTCTATAAGTCAAATCTACCGATTATTCCTTATTACCCACCCCGTTACGCAGACGCTGGGGGACAGGAACTCTACAGCACGTTTATAATTATGAAGTGTGCAGGACCACTGACTCCAGAAAGAGTGGCTGCACGTTCACCCGACCATGCAGTCAGAGTGTTTTGAAAGTGGATCCAAGCTCCTCAGATGCAATGCGGTGCGTGCAAAAAGAAACAAACATCTTGGACGAAGTGGACTCACCAATAGAGGTGAGGAGTTTTTTTTTTTTTTAAATCTCTTTTGGAATATCTGAATTTTTAATTTCCTTGATGGAGTATTCATTATGATGAAAAACTCCACTCAGAGCCCTGTTTAGGAGTATCTATGAGCTGTGAACGAAAAAAATGCTTTAACAGGTTGGTTTATTTGTTTTATAATGCAGTGCATGCTATCCTTTATTTGTTCAATGTATACCGTTTCATTTTAAAAACCGATACCTTGCGCATAAGATTTCAGCACTCCTGCTTTGGATAGCGAACTCATTTTGCATCAATACCAATTCAATATCATTATTTTAGAGGATGAATTGATAATAATAGCACATATCTAGGATGGGTATAGCCTACTACTAGTACTTCTACTACTACTCCCTGCTGCTGCTGCTTATAGTATTATTATTATTATTATTATTATTATTATTAACAATCATCCTCCTCATCATCATTACCATCATCGTCAGCATACACTGCATTAGCCGGTGAAGGCAGAACGACAGTAATGACTTAAAAATCTGCTTTCATGTTTTGTTTTAATTGACTGTATTTGCGAGATTTTTATTATTATTATTATTATTATTATTATTATTATTATTATTATTATTATTCATTCGCTTGACAGAATTTAACAAATCACCTAAATTTTCCTGGAAGGTTTTGTTTCCCCCCTCAATGTGGGGTTGATTCTATTCCAGGCTTTTGGTGAGCTGCGACTCATCGCATATTCTCAAACTGTGCAGGTTTATGCTGTCTTTCTCTTGTCGGGCTGCAAGTGCCGCTGTTGATTAATCAGGCAAAGTTATGCACTGCAAGAATACATCAGAGCACATCCCATATTACTGCGCTATTTAGAAAAGCTCGCATCAGACTGCCTGAGCCGGAGGAAAATGGAGAGCAGAGGATTTCTACTCCCGATTTATTTATTATTCTCTCTATATCATGGCAGTTAGACTACAAGGAAAAGTAACTGAAAATAGCAGTTTATGTTTTCATTATTTATTTATAAATTTTATATTTCCAAGTGCTATCTCCAGAATTCGAAAAACATATCTTTGATCTGTTGAAATGGCCAATAATGAAAGCTGCGTAATGAAAGACCAAAAACGACTGTTGCTAATATTGCTCTTCTTCGTTTGTAACGCTTTTTGCCAAGTGCGTTATTCAATTCCGGAGGAGATGGCAAAAGGCTCAGTTGTGGGAAATATCGCCGAGGATTTAGGAATCGACATTAAGAGGCTGCAGAGCGGGCGGGCTCGCATCATCACTGGGGACAGCAGTCGGTATGTGGAGCTTAACGCAGACAAAGGAATATTGTTGGTGAATGAAAGAATAGATCGAGAGCTTCTCTGCAAACAGAATTCTCCTTGTAGTTTTAGCTTTGAAATCATTCTGGAAAACCCCATTGAGTTATACCGCGTTACTATTGAGATATTGGATGTGAATGATCACTCCCCGAGTTTTCCAAAAAATGTGGTCAAAATAGAGATAAGCGAGTCTGCTCAGACTGGGGCGCGATTCTTACTTGACAGTGCATTCGACCCTGACGTTGGTGTAAACACCGTACAGAGTTACAACCTTAGACCCACTGATAACTTTATTTTAAAACATGAAACCCGCTCAGATGGCAATAGATATTTGGAAATAATGTTGAAATCTCCCTTGGACCGGGAAAAACAAGAGGAGCTATTGCTCACACTGACTGCCGTAGACGGGGGAAATCCACAGAGGTCTGGGCTGATGAAAATCAATATTAATGTTTTAGACGCCAACGATAATGCTCCTGTTTTTACTCAGAAGTTGTACAGAGCTACTGTCCCTGAAAACTCTCCCAAGGGAACCGTGCTTACAAACGTTAGCGCAACCGACGCTGATAAGGGCATTAATGGGGAGGTCAGATACGCTTTTAGGCACATTGCTTTACTCGATTACGGACTATTTGAAATAGACGAAAAAATTGGGAATATTTTTGTCACAGGAAACATAGACTTTGAACAGGCCAATAAGTATGAGATTAACATTGAGGCTAAGGACCATGGCGGTCTTACGGATTCCTGCGCCCTTATTATAGAGGTTATCGATGTGAATGATAATGCACCCATTATATCATTAACGTCTTCTACGAATCTAATTTCCGAAGATGCGGTGCCCGGCACCACTATAGTTGTTGTTAACGTTAAAGATTTAGACTCTGGTAGAAATGGTAAAGTAAACTGTTTCATAAATGAATACAGCCCCTTCGTCATAAAGTCATCCCTAACAAATTATTATACTTTGTTGACGGATGAAAACTGGACAGGGAGTTGGTTTCGGAATATAACATTACCATTATTGCAAAGGACGAAGGCTCCCCAGCTTTATCTAGTAATAAGACCATACAATTTAAAAGTGTCTGACGTTAATGACAATGCACCGATATTTGAGCAAAACCCATATACTGCGACGGTTGTGGAAAATAACTCTCCTGGAGTCTCCATTTTTGCTGTTAGAGCAACAGACGCGGACTGCTGCCAAAACGCACGGCTGACCTATCTGTTGGAAGATACGGAAATAAACGGCGCACCTGCGTCTTCAGTAGTTTCAATAAATTCTGAAAGTGGTATTATTTATGCAGTGCGGTCCTTTGATTATGAAAATATTCGAAATTTTAGAATAATTATCCGAGCCCAGGATGGTGGCTCGCCGCCAATGACTGGAAATGCGACAGTGAATATAATTATCCAAGACCATAATGACAACGCGCCGCAGATACTGTACCCATTACAGACTGCCTCTCTTCTGGCTGAAATTGTGCCTCGTTCCGCAGATGCTGGCTATCTTGTTACTAAAGTTGTCGCTGTCGATGTGGACTCCGGACAGAATGGATGGCTCTCGTATAAACTTTTCAAATCGACGGACAGGGCCCTGTTTGAAATAGGTTCTCTAAATGGAGAAATAAGAACTTCACGCCCAGTCACTGATAAAGATGCTGTGAAACAAAGACTTACTGTTGTAGTGGAGGACAACGGGCGGCCCTCACGGTCAGCTACAGTCAATGTGAACGTGGCGGTGGCGGACAGCCTTCCGGAAATGCTCTCGGAATTCACTGATTTGACGCACGACACGGATTACAATGAGAGTTTGACTTTTTATTTAGTATTAGCCCTGGCAGTAGTTTCATTTCTCTTCGTGTTATCGTTGGTAGTGATGATATCTGTGAAAATCTACAGATGGAGACAATCCCGCATCTTTTATCAAACAAATCTCCCGGTTATTCCGTATTATCCACCCCATTACGCAGACGCTGGAGGTACAGGAACGCTGCACCAAGTTTACAATTACGAAGTCTGCGGGACAACTGACTCCAGAAAAAGTGACATTAAGTATCTGAGACCCATCAGTCAAAGCCTTGTCAGTGTTGACGCTAGTGGCACAGAGACCATGACGCACGTGCACAAGGAGAGGGAATTTCTGGAAACGGCAGATTCTTCAGAAGAGGTGAGCGCTTTGGTTGGAAGACGTGCCATTAAGCACGATCTGATCCGTTTTCATGTATTGCCTGCTTTTATCCATTTGTTCCATCACCTACCTTTGCTACAATAAACAAAATAAAATAAAACCGCTTTTCTAAATTCAAACGTCATTGACAAAAAGCTACATGCAGTATTCAGTCATTTAATGCAAACTGCAATCATCATTGCTGAATTACATACACATAAAATCGTAATATAATAACTCTAGGACAAGTATTCAGTCTTAGTTGCATTTATATATCTATCAGTTCATGTAGCTCAGCTGGTGAGGTCTGGAAAATAATTAAAGGTACCTTGAAAATAGATTTGCTTTCGGGCGGACCACTGCTCTCAGACGCCGTGTCTCCATACCTTCGTGAAAATAATAGATGACCTTGACCTGCGGTTAGTGTCATTATGTGCAGATTGATCCTGGGTAAATGTACAGATCGATTTCCTCCCCCCACCCCAGTGAACATTTCAGCATATTGTAAATTTAAGTTTATAAAAGTTTTATTTCTTATTACAGACGCATACGTAGGCCTCCATATATCATTGCACTGGCAAGTGATAAAAAATATTTTAAGTAATTTTTATAATAATTGTAATGCTAAAGGTGGGCTCATGGTGCCGCTGTTGATCCTTACGATGTGTAAATGCAATTTTAGGAGCACCTCCCATGCTATTGCGCAGCAAATAGGAGGGAGGTAGAGTCGCTTTGAGTGTGCATAGAACCCGAATGACACACAACAGATCGTCAATGCATCACTCCTGCGTTTTTGGAGAGCCGCTCATTCATATCTATATTCGCCTTTTGTTTCCTTAAGAATGGTGTTCTGAAACCAAAATCATTTTGGAATTAGTATGTGTTAACACTCCACGATGGACGGAATTCGTCTATTATTGACAATGAAATGGCAAGTGCGGGTCTTTATTGTGGGTTTGTTTTGTCTGGGCAGTGTTTTCAGCCATATTCGTTATTCGATACCGGAGGAGATGACAAAGGGCTCGTTCGTCGGAAATATTGCTCAGGATTTGGGATTAGACATTGCAAGGTTGGCCAGAGGAAAAGCTCGCATATATGCTGCGGACAATAGTGAGTATGTCGAATTAATTCGTGATAAAGGTATTTTAGCAGTGAAAGAAAGAATGGACAGGGAGGCGTTGTGTGGACAAACCTCGCCATGCTCTATTCACTTTCAGATTGTACTGGATGAACCCATTGAATTTCATGGTGTTACGGTGGAAATTTTGGATATAAACGACAACGCTCCAATTTTTCCTAGAGATGAGATCAGGCTGGAGATCAGTGAATCCGCCCCTTTAGGCACAAGGTTTGTTTTAGACGGCGCAGTTGATACTGATGTTGGAGTTAATACGCTACACAGCTACACTCTGAAACCTACCGAAAATTTCTCGATTAAGATTCAGCCACAACCTGACGGTAGAAAACATGTGGTGATGGTTCTGCAGACGCAGCTGGACAGGGAAACATCAGAGGAAGTGTTCTTTCTATTAACTGCGGTAGATGGTGGGGATCCCCAGATGTCGGGTACTGCTAAGATTCATATTGTTGTGCTTGACAGCAATGACAATCCGCCTCGTTTTACGCAGACGATTTACAAAGCGTCTATAGCGGAGAATAGTCAAAAAGGCTCTCTATTAACCACAGTAAGCGCATCCGATGCGGATGAGGGAGTGAATGGTCAGGTTATTTATTCAATTTCTAACAACGCTGACGGTGTGGACGAAATATTTCTCATGAATGAATTGACTGGAAATGTTGAGCTAATCGGGCAAATTGACTATGAGAAAAACAAAAACTACCAACTAAATGTCCAAGCTAGAGATGGAGGTGGTCTTACTGACACTGCTCAAATTATAATAGAGATAATTGATGTTAATGACAACATGCCGAACATAGCTGTAATGTCATCCTCGAAATCTGTCCCGGAGAACGTCTTGCCTGCAACTGTTGTCGCTGTCATTAATGTTAATGATGCGGATTCTGGGAACAATGGCCAAGTGAGCTGCCAAATAAGCGATGATATACCATTTAGACTTATATTGTCATCTAGTAATTACTATAGCCTGCTGACGGACAGTGTTTTAGATCGAGAAATAACGCCAGAATATAATATCACCATGACTGCTGTTGATAGCGGCGCGCCCCCACTGTCTAGTAATTTGACTTTGACACTGAAAGTAGCTGATATTAATGACAACTTTCCGATATTTGAAAATAGTGCGTATCAGGCATTTATTGCTGAAAACAATGCCCCCGGCATTTCTGTTTTATCACTGAGTGCCAAAGACGCTGACTGGAACCAGAATGCTCGTGTGTCTTATTTATTAGAAGAAGCGATGGTCAATGGCGTGTCAGTTTCCTCATACGTGTCTGTGAACTCTCAAAGTGGCGTCATCCACGCATTGCGCTCGTTTGACTACGAGCAGATAAAGGAGTTTCAGTTCTGCGTAAAAGCACAAGATGGTGGTTCTCCTCCATTAAGTAGTAATGTTACAGTGAAGATATTTATCAAAGACCAGAACGATAACACCCCTCAGATTCTTTATCCAGTTCAGACTGGTGGCTCTTTGGTTGCTGAAATGGTGCCTCGCTCTGCAGATATTGGATATCTTGTGAGTAAAGTGGTCGCTGTTGATGTGGACTCGGGTCAGAATGCCTGGCTCTCTTATAAACTGCTCAAAGCAACAGAAAAGGCGCTGTTTCAAGTGGGTTCACAGAATGGAGAAATAAGAACATTACGTCTAGTCACTGATAAAGATGCTGTAAAGCAAAGACTGACTGTTGTTGTGGAGGACAATGGACAGCCTTCTCGCTCAGCGACTGTCAATGTCAATGTGGCTGTGGCTGATAGTTTTCCAGAAGTGCTCTCTGAATTCACTGATATTACACAGGACAAGGATTACAATGCGGACCTTACATTCTATTTAGTCTTGGCCCTTGCGGTGGTTTCGTTCCTTTTTATCGTCTCAATCATTGCCTTGATTTCAGTGAAGTGTTATAGATGGAGACGCGAACGTTTGTTTTATAAGTCAAATGGGAATCTTCCAGTTATTCCGTACTATCCACCGCTTTACGCGGACGTGGGAGGTACCGGAACTCTACGGCATGCGTATAATTACGAGTTATGTGGAACTACAGACTCCAGAGAGAGTGACATGAAATTCATCAAGCCTTGTAGTCAGGGCATTGCTAGTCTGGACGCCTGTCGAGCTCAAACACTACAGCACGCACCAGAGAAAAGAGCCTTTGATGATTCGGAGAATCAGGTGAGATTATCTGATTGCAGTTTTCTCCTTTCCCTTTTTGATGGAACGTGTCCACTAAATATCAGACAACATCACTCCAAAACATTTCAATGCAGTGTCAGCCTGATACAATGGAATAATGATATCTTCAGATTCAGTCATTTGTCTGTGAATATTGTTATACACTCACAGGTTCCCGCATGAGTTTATTCACACACTTTTAGTATATGTGTCTATTAAACATATGAGGTTATTCCCTGTTTTTGTTGTTTCCTTTTCTCAATTTTGACATATCTGGTTGTCTTTGTTATGCAGTCTTTATTGGTACTAATGGTATGCTGTTTGTGTTGATGGAATCATTAATGTTTTAAGATCACTTATCTTGGGAATGAGTGGGACTGTGCATTCAGTTCTTTTTTTCAAAGATTGCGAAATGATTTTCTCCGTGTGAACTTGAGGATTAATCCCTGTTTCCTCTGAAAGAATTTTATTACAGGGATGTTTCACTCTTTTCAAATAGCACTACATTTAATCGTATTCCAATATCATTTGCTTCCCATCCCTATTTTCAAAAGCAATTGTGTGTGAATGTGCATTTGTTGCATCAAAGATGGGCTTCTAATAAGTGTTTTATTTTGTTACTTTGCAGTTTTGTAACCAACTCTGAGTGCCACTGTCGATAGGTGTGATGCTCCAACAAATTTTCCAGTGACTAGAGAGAACTACTCAAATTGTACAGTTCATAGTTATTGTCGTGACATTCATACTGATATTCCATCAGTGTGTCAGTTGAGATATTTCTATTATTTTTTTCCTTTACTACCAATTTGTTTACTGCAGTGTTTTCAGTTGTACATTTTATTTACTCAGTGTTAATCTACTGATGTGAACTTGTCTTCCAAACAACATATTATGCACTTTACTTATTATACACTTTATTTTGCAGTCTGTTACCCAGTATCATGACCAGATGTTAGTTATATTAATTTACTGCTCCATTAGCATTTTAATCTGACTATTCTGTTTTTGAGGCTTGCATGTGGTTTTTAACTTGCCGAAAACCCTCTGAGGTTATGGTGGCGCAGTCCTGCCTGTAGTAGTTTCTGACGCAATTACCACATCCTGGTAATTGTTTCATCTGTTTGACAGTTGTTTTGGATTTTTCTAGTACATTACTGTCATTTACAACATTGGTCATCCTTGCTATTGCCGAAACCATATGTAATATGAAATATTTGCTTCCAAACAATTTATATCCGAGTTGAATTGGATAAACTCGGTATTTAAGTACTTATCTCTTTTGATTTATTGAGATTTTTAATAGATTTTTTTTTACATAAAACTGCATTAAACAGCTTTCATATCATGTTACTTTGTTCAATAATAATAACAACAACAATGACAGCAACAGTATTAAACCCAAAATACATAAAATACCACATTGATTCCGTCAATGAGTCTGATTTATTAGGCCCCAACTAATGATGTGCTGATTCGAATATGACTTATAAACTTTTCATATTTTGCAGTTCTGTATTTAAACTCAGAGCGCCGCTGTTGATCGGTACACTGCTGGTTGAGAGCCGATTCCCCGTAGGACCTCCCATGCGATTCAAGCATAAAAGAAAAATTCATGCATCGCCGTCCATTAACGATTTGCCGTGGAGGTCGCGATGTGTTTCTGTCTTTTTCCGAGGAATCAGTCGTGAAAGTACCTTCTACTGAACTGGGATTACAGTAATTTTGAATGTCACGGTAAATATTACGGATTACATTGCAATAACTATTGCAAGTCGTCGAGAAAATGTGGGATAGAACAATGGCATGGCAAGTAAGGCTGTTTATCTCTGTCCTTTCTCTCAGTTCGGCGCGTGGACAGGTTAGTTATTCCATTCCAGAGGAACTGAATGAAGGCTCGATGGTCGGAAATATAGTGCAAGATTTAGGATTAGATGTTCAAAGATTAAAAAAGGGCAATGCTCGTGTTTTTACTGGCGACAGCACGGAGTACATAGAACTGGATAGAGGAAGGGGAGTCCTCCTTGTTAAAGAGAGAATTGATCGCGAAGAGCTGTGCGGAAAGAAAAGCCCCTGCGCTTTACATTTTCAGATAATTCTAGACAGCCCAATGGAATTCTACTCAATTACTGTGGAGATCACTGATATCAATGATAATGCTCCCACTTTCAAAGAAAGCGAAATGAGGTTTGAGATAAGCGAGTCAGCCCTAATTGGATCTAAATTCATGCTGGAGAGAGCGATGGATCAGGACGTTGGTGTAAATGGGCTTCAAAGCTATTCCCTGAAACCAACGTCTAATTTTGTCCTTAAATTACATAATCAGCACGACGGTAGTAAAAAGGTGGAAATGGTCCTGCAAAAATCTTTAGATCGGGAACAGCAGACCGAGATATCCTTGTTGTTAACAGCAATGGATGGTGGCGATCCGCAATTGTCTGGCACGGTGCAAATACAAATCTCCGTACTCGATGTGAATGATAATCCACCCGTCTTTACTCAAGGTGTTTATAAATCCTATATGACAGAGAATGCGCCGAGAGGTTCAGTTGTAACCACAGTTAGCGCCTCTGACGCCGATGAAGGTTCTAACCGGAAAATAACATATGCACTTTCCAAAACTCTGGACAATATCGACGACTTATTTGAAATTGACGGAGATAGTGGTGCTTTAACACTGATAGGAAATGTTGATTATGAAAAAGATAAGCATTTTGAAATTGACGTGCAGGCGAGAGATTATGGAGGTTTGTCTGATTCTTGTAAAGTAATCATAGATGTCATCGATACTAATGATAACAAACCTGTCATTAACATCATGTCGAATTCTAAGTTCATTTCTGAAAGCTCCCACCCGGGAACAGTTATAGCAATGCTGAATATACAAGACCCTGATTCTGAGGCTAATGGTCGCGTCAGTTGCGCACTAGACGAAAACGTGCCTTTTGAAATTAAATCTACGTCTAATGGCATATTTAGTTTGACCACAGAGAATAAATTGGATCGAGAGACAGATTCTGAGTATAATATCAGTGTAACCTGTTCTGATGAGGGAGTACCTTCTCTCTCCAGTAATGTCATTCTAAACACGCAGATATCGGATGTGAATGACAATGCTCCGGTCTTTGAGGAGGGTTCCTATGAAGCTTATGTTAAGGAAAATAATAGCCCAGGCCTCTCCATATTTTTAGTAAAAGCCAGAGATGCCGACTGGAAGCAGAATGCTCGTGTTTCTTATACAATGGAGGAGGGGACTTTTAATGGCGCGTCAGTCTCCTCATATGTGTCGATAAACTCTGAAAGTGGCGTTATCCACGCCGTGCGCTCTTTTGATTACGAGCAGATTAAGGAGCTCCAGTTCCGCGTAAAAGCGCAGGATGGAGGCTCTCCACCGCTGAGTAGTAATATTACGGTAAAGCTTTTTATCCAAGACCAAAATGATAATGCGCCTCAGATCCTTTACCCAGTGCAGACTGGTGTGACTCTTGTGGCTGAAATGGTTCCTCGTTCCGCAGAAGTTGGTTATCTTGTCACAAAAGTGGTAGCTGTTGATGTGGACTCCGGGCAGAATGCCTGGCTCTCATATAAACTGCTGAAATCAACCGAACGAGCCCTGTTTGAAGTTGGCTCACAGAATGGAGAAATAAGAACGTTACGTCAGGTTACTGATAAAGATGCTGTGAAACAAAAGCTTGTTGTTGTTGTGGAGGACAACGGACTGCCGCCTCGCTCTGCTACAGTAAATGTCAATGTGGCGGTGGCTGACAGCTTCCCGGAAGTACTTTCGGAATTCACTGACTTTACGCAGGACAAGGATTACAATGACAACCTTACCTTTTATTTAATCCTAGCATTGGCTGTAGTTTCTTTTCTTTTTGTCGTCTGTATTATCGCAATAATGTCAGTGAAATGCTATAGGTGGAGACAAGAAAGATTGTTTTTTAATCCCGACGGAAATCTCCCGGTTATTCCGTATTATCCACCACTTTACGCTGACGTCGGAGGTACAGGAACACTGCAACATGCGCATAAATATGAGTTGTACAATACGACTGACTCGAGAAAGAGCGAGATGAATTACGCAAGACCTTTCACGGAGAGCACCATTTGTCTGGACCCCAGTGCAACGCTAACTCTGCCAAATGTGCAGGATAAAGGGGCCAGTACGGATTCAATGACTGAGGTGAGCTCTTCCGAGTAATGAAGGTACCATTGTTCATTATTACTTTTCTGTTGTTAAGAAAAACTATTGCAATTTGAATCAGTGTCTTTGGTCAATTGTGCAATACATGAGCGTTACCACTGTTGAGTTTTTTGTTCCTGGCAGATAATTTTGCAAATGAGGAACACAACTATTGCCGGCTTTTGAGCAAGAAAAATATTTTGACTGAATTTTACATCTACTTACACTAACCTTTTTTTTAATGGTATTCATGATAGGGCATGGATATGCGGAGGCTTGTTCATATGAACTGTTCATTTGTCCCCTGTTTTCGGTTTTCCCGCGGCATTCATTTCTCATGGCATTTACTGAATCTGGGGCATTGCTGTCTGTATGACAGTTATTAGTTCTTCAGTTTTTTTTTGTATCTTTCACCAATTATCTTAAAATAATCACAGGAGATAGAAAGAGAGAAAATTGAGGTCATTGTGAATTTAGAATTTGGTGCAATTATGCTGTTTTTGAAAAGCTTTTGGATGCTTTTGCAGTGTTAATTGTCTTTGGCATTTGGCTGTATTAGGTTATTAGGCTCAGGCTGATGACCTTACAGTGAACATGCTGCTTGATTGTTTGTTTGTTTGTTTGTTTTTGCAAGGCAAACCACTATCTGGGCTTTGCCTTTTGCCTGTACACAAAGCCTATATGTAATCTTAATATTTTCTTTACTCAGAAACAGCAGATTCTAACTGTTGCTACATGAAAAATGTGGTTGGATTTAGCAAAAATGAGACTTCTGGCAAGTGTGATGTAAGATTGATTATTTTCTTATCACAACTTTTTATCAAGGAATGTTGGATTTTAACGTGCTAGCTGATATGTCCGTAAAGGTTGAAAGAAATACTCAGAAGTAATTTTTATCATTTTTAGTCCTGAGATCTTTTATCAGTAGATGGGCAGGACTCTCTGACACTGCTACCATACTGACTGCTGCCATTAATTCCTTTACATCAGTCTAGTGCGCTGATTCCACCACAAAAGAGATATAATCTATTGGCCCTACTGGCATCCAGCATTATGAAATAAGCAAAGTTTTTAAAAATCTGAAGTGACATGTTGAGAAATTAGTGCTGATATTTGCAGGAAAGTTGCATCTGGCATGTTTTCAAAAAAGTGCAAATGAATGTTGTATATGCAGTGGTACTGTTATCCCTCAACACCATCCTTCACTGCTTGCAAAAGATAGATTAACATTTTTAAGACTTTAATGTTTATTCTGTTTATTGAAATTTATTCATTTTTTATAGTGTCAACAAACAGTACTAAAGTTATTGCCCTCCCTCCCACCTTATGTCACACTCTGCAATGTTTTGAGCCTTTTAAAGCATAGCTTTTCCTCTCGGTGTTTAAAACATGCATGTTCTGTAAATTATTTACTGTTTTTCCCATGAGTGTTTTTACTGATAGATGGTGAGGGTGAAATTTGATGGTCATTGATCAAACAATAAACCAATAATCATTGAGCAGATTTTGTCTGCTGCTTAAATGTACTGTATACTACTAGCTGGTTGAGAAATCGGTCAAAGTTTAAATCAGGATTGATCTTAGGCACGCAATTTGAACATTTTAACTGTGACTGAGATGGTAGCTCTACTGTTCTGAATGTATTGGCAGCTTTCTTTAAAACTTTCCTCAAAAAAAAAAAAGAAATCATTTGCCTAAAAATGTTGTATTTACTGGTTTCAAAAAATATTTGAAATAACTTGACATGAAATGATAAAGTTTAATTTATGAAATTTATCGATGAAATTAATTGGTAACAGGTTTTTGAAACCATCTTCTATCTATCTATCTCTATCTATATATATATATATATAGATATGGGTCTATTCCACTGTAATACAAAATAAAATCAGAGAATTCTGCTCAGTACTGTTCAAATAAAAAGGAAAAATTTTTTGTTTCGAAATGAGTGATATGTATGCTCCAACTACTTGAATACATATGCAGTTCTTTATTTGAACTCAGAGAGCCGCTGTTGATCAGTGAGCCATTATTTGTTAAAAGATTTTCCAAAGCACCTCCCATGATAATCTAAAGAAAGACCAGGTCGCAGTCCATCTTCAAACCAGTAAATGTGAAGATCTTGGAGCATCTTGTTTTAGAACAGCGGTCGCCGAAAAAATCTGGTGAACTGGGATTACAATTCATTCGAAAAAAAAAAAAAAAGATTATTTTTTAAGGGATCAGATTGTGTTGACGCTCTTAGATCGTCGGGGAATATTTCGGACTGAACAATGATGTGGCAAGTAAGGTTGTTTTTCTCTGTCCTTTATCTCGGTTCAGTGTATGGGCAGGTTAGCTATTCCATACCCGAGGAAATGCCGAAAGGCTCATTAGTCGGTAATATAGTGCAGGATTTAGGTTTAGATATAAAAAGACTTAAACTGGGAAAAGCACGTATTCATTTCAGAGAAGGTATTGAGTATATTGAACTGATTGAAGAAACTGGAGTCATTCTTGTGAAAGAGAGGATGGATCGGGAAGGGCTCTGCGGAAAGACAAGCCCTTGTGCTTTACATTTTCAGATTATTCTAGAAAATCCCATGGAATTTTATCACGTAAATGTGGAGATCACAGATATTAACGATAATGCACCGAGTTTTAAAAATAGCGAAATGCGGTTTGAAATCAGGGAGTCTGCGCTGATTGGAACAAAATTCATGCTAGAGAGAGCGAATGATCCAGACGTTGGCGATAATGGCCTTCAAAGCTACTCACTCAAACCAACGGATAAGTTTGTTCTTAAAATACACAATCAGCCCGACGGCAATAAAAAGGTAGAAATGGTTCTTCAGAAACCTCTAGATCGGGAAGAGCAGGACGAGATATCTTTGACATTAACAGCACTGGATGGTGGCGATCCGCAAATGACAGGCACCGCAAGGATACACATAACGGTGCTGGACGCGAACGACAATGCGCCTATTTTTACGCAAGAGATTTATAAGGCTTCTGTTTCCGAGAATGCACCGAAAGGCACTGTTTTAACTGCAGTCAGTGCATCTGATGCTGATCAAGATGCAAACGGTAAAGTAATTTACGCTATTTCCAACACAATCGATAACATTGGCGAATTATTTGAAATCAACCAAGATACGGGTGTCGTGACATTGATTGGGAATGTTGATTATGAAAAAGAGAAGCATTTTGAAATTGATGTACAAGCAAGAGATGAAGGGGATCTATCAGACTCTTGTAAAATACTCGTCGATATAATAGACACAAACGATAACAAGCCTGTAATTAATATCCTTTCCGTATCAAAGTTCATTTCTGAATATTCCATTCCAGGGACAGTTATTGCAATTATCGATGCACAGGACATAGATTCTGAAACGAATGGTCAAATTAGTTGCACTTTAAATGAACATGTACCATTTCAGATTCAGTCAACATCAAATAATTTCTTCAGTGTGGTCACTGAAAATATGATGGACAGGGAGATAAACCCCGAGTTTAACATCAGCGTAACTTGCTCTGATGAGGGAGTGCCGTCCCTCTCCAGCAGTGTCACTCTCAACATACAAGTATCAGATGTAAATGACAATGCTCCGGTGTTTGAAAAGGGTTCCTATGAAGCTTATGTGAAAGAAAATAATGGCCCAGGCCTCTCAATATTTTCGGTAAAAGCCAGAGACGCCGACACAAATCAGAACGCTCGTGTCTCCTATTTACTTGAGGAGGGGACTGTAAATGGCGTGCCAGTCTCCTCGTACGTTTCTGTAAACTCAGACAATGGAGTCGTCCACGCAGTACGCTCTTTTGACTACGAGCAGATTAAGCAGTTCCAGTTCCGTGTAAAAGCGCAAGATGGGGGATCACCTCCTCTCAGTAGTAACGTTACGGTGAAGATATTTATCCAAGACCAGAACGACAACACGCCTCAGATCCTTTATCCAGTACAGACTAGTGTCTCTTTGGTGGCTGAAATGGTTCCTCGTTCCGCAGAAGTTGGTTATCTTGTCACAAAAGTGGTGGCTGTTGATGTGGATTCTGGACAGAATGCCTGGCTCTCGTATAAACTGCTGAAATCGACCGAACGAGCCCTGTTTGAAGTCGGCGCACAAAATGGAGAAATAAGAACTTTACGTCAGGTTACTGATAAGGATGCTGTGAAACAAAAGCTTATTATTGTTGTGGAGGACAACGGACAGCCCTCCCGCTCTGCAACGGTGAGTGTTAACGTTGTGGTGGCTGACAGCTTCCCGGAAGTACTTTCAGAATTCACTGACTCAACGCAGGACAAGGATTACAATGACAACATTACTTTTTACTTAATCCTGGCCTTGACTGTAGTTTCATTTCTATTTATAATGTCAATCATTGCCATACTGTCAGTGAAGTGCTATCGATGGAGGCAAGAAAGATTGTTTTTTAGATCCAATGGGAATCTTCCAGTTATTCCCTATTATCCACCGCTTTACGCAGACGTCGGAGGCACAGGAACACTGCAACATGCGTATAAATATGAATTGTATGGTACGACTGACTCAAGAAAGAGCGAGTTGAATTACGCCAGACCTTGCAGTGAGAGCTCCATTTGTCTGGACCCCAGTGCAACACTGACTTTGCCTAACGTACAGGAGAAAGGTGCCATTTTGGATTCAGAAACTGAGGTGAGATCTGTCAAATTATGGTGGTATTGCAGTTTTGCTTATTGCAGTCATCTGAAAGGAAAAATACTGTACTTTAATTCAGCGTCTTGCACTTTGTTTGACTTTTACCAGCAGTAGCAGGGATTTTTTTTTGTATCTGTGCATTTAAACAAGGCCTACTATGTTACCTTTATATTTTCTTGATTCAAAAATAGCAAATTCTCTCTATTGCCACATGAAAGTTTTAGAATTCCTGTGAATTTATCAAAAATTCAGATTGTTTTTATCTAAACTTTTTATAAAGGAATTTTGGATTTTAACTTGTCAGTTAACATATTGATAAAGGTTGAGCTACATAACTAGTGACTCAAAGGGAAGTGATTTTTTTTTTTTTTTCATTTTAATTACTGAGACCTTTATCATTAGATTTGTTGGGTTCTTGGGCAGTACTAGCACACTCTATGCTGCCTTTGCTATGGTCTAGACCAGAAATCAAGTGCGGAGGTTGTGTACAATCCAATAGTTAGGTTTATTGATAGTAATATGGTAACTGTGGGACGGAGCCCGGAAGCAGAAGGCACAGTTCACTTAAGATGTTGTGGGCGAAGCAGGGTAGGGGTTGCCAATCTTCAGCCAGTGGCTTTCTGAGACGCCTTTCAGATGGCATGCACACTTCACCAGAGCTGAACTTTTCAAAGGCAGGATGGAGTAGCTTAGAAGGAACCCACTTCCAATCCTGATGACCGCAAAAGGATTAGGAGCTTGTTCCTAATAAAGTGGACAGAGGACCCTGCATTGTAAAATAAGCAAAAAGTTTTGTAAAAAAAATAAATAATAATTAATGACATGTTGAGATATTAGAGCTGCTATCTGCAGATATGTTACACCTGGTTTGTTTTCCAACATTGTCAGTGCAAATTAAATAATATTTCAAAATTAATTATGTACACTTGCTTAAATTTTATGAGTTGTTTGTGTTATTATCTCTCACCACTACCCTACAATACCATCAGAGAACACTTTTTTTGTTTTAGAACTTAAACATCTATTCTGTTCATTGTCATATTTATTTTCTCGGTTGTCTCTGCCTGCAGTAGCATTACAGTTGTCCTCCCTCTTGCATTCTGTCACATCTGTTATATTTTCAGCCTGCATGCCATTAGATGTTGCTTTTTGTCTCAGTGTAGCAAGTGTGTTCTGTGAGCTATTTACTGCTTTTATACTGATGTGTTTACAGAATGACACTGAGGGCGAAATTTGATGTTCACTTGTCAAACAATACCCCAGTCATCAAAAGACAGTTTTTTTTTTTTTTTTTTTGTTTTTCTCCACTATTTCGTTTGATGCTCAAAAGTAGACCACAGGCTCACTGAAAAATCAGCTGGAGGGTGAGGCAGACTTGATCTTAAGTGTATGGTTTGAATATTTGAAACTTTGAGGGTAGCACTACTGTTCTGAATACACATTTGTATTTAGAGTTATCTGCAGTTACAGTTATTTTCAGTTACAACTTTATACTAAAATTAGTAAATTCAACTGAAATGTTGAACAAAACGGTTTTAAGTAATTTGAAATTGAATTCTACAATTTTAGACCAATTTAATTAGTAAAATTGATTGGAAAAAGTTTTGCATAACCACTTTACATAACATTTTTATGCAACATTTTTTTTCAGTATATTTAACTGTTTTAAAAGATAAATAAAAGTAAGCATTTCTGTAGCGACAGTGATCAAGTTTTTTCACTGCATAATTGGAATACATGTATTAATATTATATTTGAATACATACTCATAAACGTAATGTCAGACGTGGAAACCATGTATAATGCAGTTCTATATTTGAACTCAGAGAGCCGCTGTTGATCAGTGTGCCGTTATTTGTGAGAGGATATCTCAGAGCACCTCCCTCGTTAATCGGAAGAAAGACCAGTTTGCAGTCCGTCTTCAAACCAGTGGCTGTGGCGCTCTGGAAGCATCTTGTCCAACAACAGCGGCTGTGGGGAAATAAAATTGAAAAAAAAAAAAAAAAAATCTGAACTGGGATTACAATTCATTTTGAAAATTACGTTTGGGATCGTATTGTGTTGGCGCTCTCGCCCGTCGGGGAATATTTCACACAGAACAATGAGGTGGCAAGTAAGGCTGTTCATCTCTGTCCTTTATCTCGGTTCAGTGTATGGGCAGGTTAGCTATTCCATACCGGAGGAAATGCCGAAAGGCTCATTAGTCGGCAATATTGTTCAGGATTTGGGTTTAGATTTAAAAAGACTAAAATTAGGAAACGCTCGTATTTATACGGGAGACAGCACTGAATATATTGAACTGATTAAAGAAACTGGCGTCCTTATCATCAAAGAGAGAATAGATCGCGAGGTACTCTGCGGAAAGACAAGCCCCTGTGCTTTACATTTCCAGATCATTCTGGAAAATCCCATGGAATTCTACCGCATAAATGTAGAGATCACAGATATTAATGATAATGCACCGAGTTTTAAAAATAGCGAAATGCGGTTTGAAATAAGGGAGTCTTCCCTGATTGGAACTAAATTCATGCTGGAAAGAGCTATGGATCCGGACGTTGGCGATAATGGCCTTCAAAGCTACTCGCTTAAACCAACTGATAACTTTGTTCTTAAAATACACAATCAACCAGACGGCAATAAAAACGTAGAGATGGTTCTTCAGAAGACTCTGGATCGAGAAGAGCTGGAAGAAATGTCTTTGGTCATAACAGCACGGGATGGTGGCGATCCACAAATGTTTGGTACCGCTCAGATACATATTACAGTGCTCGATGCAAACGACAATGCGCCTGTTTTTACGCAGGAGATTTATCAGGCGTCTGTTTCCGAGAATGCGCCGAGAGGCACCGTTTTGACAACAGTCAGTGCATCTGATGCAGACCAAGGTTCAAACGGTAAAGTGACCTATGCTATTTCTAACAAAATAGATAACGCAGGAGAATTGTTTGAAATCGATCAGGATACGGGGGTTGTGACACTGCTAGGAAATGTTGATTATGAAAAACAGAAGCATTTCGAGATTAATGTGGTTGCAAGAGATGACGGGGATTTGTCATCCTCTTGTAAAGTGCTTGTGGATGTAATTGATACAAATGATAACAGTCCTATTATTAATGTCATGTCTGTATCAAAGTTAATTTCCGAATTATCCATTCCAGGTACAGTTATTGCAATTATCAATACACAAGACTTAGATTCCGAAACGAATGGTCAAGTTAGTTGCAGCCTAAATGAACACGTTCCATTTCAGATTCAGACTACATCAAATACATTTTTTAGTGTTGTTACTGAAAATATCGTGGACAGGGAGATAAACTCAGAATTCAACATCAGCATAACTTGTTTTGATGAAGGAGTGCCATCCCTCTCTAGCAGCGTCGTTCTCAACATACAAGTATCCGATGTAAATGACAACGCTCCGGTGTTTGAAAAGAGTTCCTATGAAGCTTATGTTAAAGAAAATAATAGCCCAGGCCTCTCCATATTTTCAGTAAAAGCCAGGGACGCCGACTCTAATCAGAATGCTCGTGTCTCCTATCTATTAGAGGAAGAGTCTATTAATGGCGTGTCAGTCTCCTCGTACGTTTCTGTAAACTCAGACAGTGGAGTCATCCACGCAGTGCGCTCTTTTGACTACGAGCAGATTAAGCAGTTCCAGTTCCGCGTAAAAGCGCTAGATGGGGGATCTCCCCCTCTCAATAGTAACGTTACGGTGAAGATATTTATCCAAGACCAGAACGACAACACCCCTCAGATCCTCTACCCAATACAGACTGTTGCCTCTTTACTGGCTGAAATGGTTCCTCGGTCTGCAGAAGTAGGTTATCTTGTCACAAAAGTGGTGGCTGTTGATGTGGATTCCGGACAGAATGCCTGGCTCTCGTATAGGCTGCTGAAATCGGCGGAAAGGGCCCTGTTTGAAGTGGGCTCACAAAACGGAGAAATAAGAACTTTACGTCAGGTTACTGATAAAGATGCTGTGAAACAAAAGCTTACCGTTGTGGTTGAAGACAATGGACAGCCGTCTCGCTCTGCATCGGTGAATGTTAACGTAGTGGTGGCTGACAGCTTCCCGGAAGTACTATCGGAATTCACAGACTTTACGCAGGACAAGGATTACAATGACAAACTTACGTTTTACTTAATCCTGGCCTTGACTGTTGTTTCGTTTCTGTTTATCATCTCAATAATTGCCATACTGTCAGTGAAGTGCTATCGATGGAGACAAGAAAGATTGTTTTTTAAATCCAGTGGAAATCTTCCCGTCATTCCTTATTATCCACCACTTTACGCAGACGTCGGAGGCACAGGAACTCTGCAGCATGCATATAATTATGAGTTGTGCAAAACTACTGACTCAAGAAAGAGCGATTTGAAGTATGTCCGACCGTGTAGTGAGAGCCTCATTAGCCTGGATGCCAGTGGAACTCACACCCTACCTCACCAGCAAGAGAGGGGTGTCGGAGATGATTCTGAAAATCTGGTGAGTTTGCCTTAGTGAGGGAAAAAATGGTTAGCCTAGTTGATTGTATTTTTTTTTTTTTTTTTTGGCATCAAAGTGCTCTGACACTGTAACTTGTATCCAGTCAGTTGGTATCATTGGCTTTGAATCACAATTCAGACTGAAATAAATAAAATTTTCTGAACTGCATTTGTGAACTGAAGGGGATGCTTTCATTGATGTGTACATTTGAGGTTAAGGATACATACTGACTTAATCCTGATGTTCAGTATAGCATTCTGTTGTATTTTGTTTTGATTGGCCAATGAGTAGCTGGAATGTTGTCAGACATGCTGTACATATCTAAAATACTGAAAACATACAGTGTACTTTAAACTTAAGGGTGTATCATACTGTAATAATCACAATATGCAGCCAATCAGAGTATTATTTCATAGGTTTGGGAAGGAAACTTCTCAGTTGAGTGAAATTGAATTTCGTTGGATGGTATGCTTGAGTATATCCGTTGACATTCTTATTTTGGCATTAAGGCAGCTATTGAGAATTGGACATTGGTTTTCTTGATTCATTACCTGCGTTCCAGCTCTTTGAATCTCAGTCTCGGAAATACGTAGGCAGGGCTTCAAAAAACTGCTCCTCAAGTGTGCATGTACAGAAAGAACACAGATTGTGGTAATTTGATGTGATGCTGGCATAAATGTCCACCAAAATGAATGCCTGCATCTTTTTGCTGTTGATATGCAGCTGAAGACCGTGCTGCCGATCAAAAGTTTGACATCTCTAGTGATTTTCACTTGGATTTTATTGAAGGAACTTTGTTTTGCAGCTAGGTAATGATCCAAAACATAAATTCAAACTGCAGGGATTCTCTGGGAATGGAAAATGACAAAATATGGGGTGTCCATCTCTGTCGCCTGATTTAAGCCCCAGAGAGCTGTTTTTTTATCACCTGAGTCAAGGATCACCAGTGGGAAGTGTAGCAGTCTTCTTGGAAGTTGTTTGAGAATGATACCTTGGATAAAATTAGTATCTCAAATGCCTAGAATTTGCAAAGCAGAGATTCAATCTTAGGGGGGATAACTTGATGAGAAATCGCTAAAACAGTTAACTGTCTATTATTCAAAGCCTTTTTGACCCCAAATATTTGAATACTAAGGAAAACATCTTAAAATGTATTTTGTAGTTTGTTTCCTGTCATTTTATATTTCATAAATGGTTTTATTGAATGAAATGGCAAGAGCTGCTGAAATAACTGTTGATTTCAAACTTCTTTGCAATGGTGTATGTCAGCACCTGTATGCAAGCCGTTTACTCATTATTCACAAATAAATATACCATATTTCAAAACAGTTTTCAAAGCACTTTGTTTGATAAAGGCACTGTGTACCAGTTTTCCATTTAGGTTTGATGGATGGCATTTTGGTCTTAATTTACTAGCTTTGCATGTATTTAACTTGATTTTCGCTGTACTATTTTAATGCTTCAAAGAAATGAAAAATGTATTATTTCATAGCTTATCATTTGTACAGCAAGTTTGGCACATTCGTAAATAACTGTTTTAAGGTTAGCCTACATGGAGGAAACTAATATGTCAAAGTTGGCCTTACTCAGGCAGGCCAAAACTAGTTTGCACAGTATTTCAATCCCCTTGTATATTTTGCCTTTGCTTCAATGTTCAGTGCTGTGGAAACATTTGATTGCATAATAACTTCCTCTATTATTGCATAGTTATTGCACAAATTTATCGGGTGTTTAAATAAACTGTAATATCAAACAAAGGGATCCTGATTAAACACAAAACGGTTAAATTATTTCCTTCACCTAAAAACTGGGTGCACCACTTTCAGCAGTAATGAATGCAATCAAACACATCTTATAATTCGATATCACGCTTTCAATTCACTGAAGAGGCCCACCTTGAGACTTTTGTTGCATAAGCCAGGGTCACTTCACCTGGCACTTATGGATTGTTGACGAGACAGTCTCCTTAAGAATGATCTGGCTAAGAACAGAATTCATATTTCACTCAATAAAGGCACAATTTCCTGTGGCAGCAAAGCATTTTACACTCCATCACACTCCCACCACTGTGTTTAACTGCTGATGTCATTTTATTACGGTGCAATGCTGTACTATCTTCACACCAGACATAATGGGACCCCTGTCATTTAAAGCAATACACTTTTGTCTTATCTGCTTGTGGAACATTTTTTAGGAAGGTTTGGAGATCATCCAGATGCTTACTTGCAAGATTGAGATGACCACTGATGCCTCTCAAGTTTCCTGTTACATTCAATTTTAGTACATTTTAGTTGCAACTGGCTGCATTCAAACCAGGTTGCGTTCGGTTGGCTGAATTTAAATGTCAATTACATTGGTTAATTGTTTGGTTAACCAAGGGGCATTACTTTTTTTCCACATTGGTAATAACTTTCTACATAAGCTTTTTCCTTCTTTTTTACACATCATTACTTGTTTACGTAACAAAGATTGAATCGTTGTTAGAGGAGATCCGGAAAAAGGCAGATATTTTCTGATGACACTCTTTATATTCATGCAACCGCCCTTTGATCGATAGTCATTTTATTTTTGAAGTGATGCAACGGTTTGCAGTAGATGAACTCCTGTTGATGAGCAAATTCTTATCGGACCTCCCTGAAATCTCCTCACAAGCGACGGAAATAAGTTTGAACAGTTGTGCTTTTGAACCCCTTTCTGCAGATTCCTAATTTTCTCTAAAGAACCAGAACAATATGTTTTCCTAATTTCTCTCTAAAAGGACCAGAACAATTTGTTTTTTTAAAATCTCACTGGATTACATGCTCGCAAAGATTTATTTTATGAGGGATGCTTTCTTTTTGCATATCGCGACGTCAAGAGAATGCCACACCGAACAATGAATTTACGAATAATTATATCTCTTTTCTTTTTGGTTCAGTGTTTACAAAACCTGAGGAAAGTGAAGTCGGTAATATAGCGCAGGATCGATTAAAATTGGTAATGCTCATCTCTATATTGGAGAAATTCATTGAGCTGAATAAAAAACAGAATACAATGATTTGCAAATCCTTTTCAACCTATATTCAATTGAATACACTGCAAAGACAAGTTACTTAATGTTCGAACAGGTAAACTTTGTAATTTTTTTGCAAATATTAGCTCATTTGGAATTTGATGCCTGCAACATGTTTCAAAAAGCTGGCACAAGTGGCAAAAAAGACTGAGAGAGTTGAGGAATGCTCATCAAACACTTATTTGGAACATCCCACAGGTGAACGGGCTAATTTTGGAACAGGTGGGTGCCATGATTGGGTATAAAAGCAGCTTCCCTGAAATGCTCAGTCATTCACAAACAAGGATGGGGCGAGGGTCACCACTTAGTGAACAAATGCGTGAGCTGATTGTCGAACAGTTTAAAAACAACATTCCTCAACGAGCTATTGCAAGAAATTTAGGGATTTCATCATCTACGGTCCGTAATATCGTCAAAAGGTTCAGAGAATCTGGAGAAATCACTGCACGAAGCGACAAGGCAAAAACCAACATTGAATGCCCGTGACCTTCGATCCCTCAGGCGGTACTGCATCAAAAACCGACATCAGTGTGTAAAGGACATCACCACATGGGCTCAGGAACACTTCAGAAAACCACTGTCAGTAACTACAGTTCGTCGCTACATCTGCAAGTGCAAGTTAAAACTCTACAATGCAAAGCGAAAAGCCATTTATCAACAGCACCCAGAAACGCCGCCCGGCTTCGCTGGGCCAAAAGCTCATCTAAGATGGACTGACGGAAAGTGGAAAAGTGTTCTGTGGTCTGACGAGTCCACATTTCAAATTGTTTTTGGAAACTGTGGACGCCGTGTCCTCCGGACCAAAGAGGAAAAGAACCATCCGGACTGTTATAGGCGCAAAGTTCAAAAGCCAGCATCTGTGATGGTATGGGCGGTATTAGTGCCCAAGGCATGGGCAACTTACACATATGTGAAGGCACCATTAATGCTGAAAGGTACATACAGGTTTTGGAGCAACATATGTTGCCATCCAAGCAACGTCTTTTTCATGGACGCCCTGCTTATTTCAGCAAGACAATGCCAAGCCACATTCTGCACGTGTTACAACAGCATGGCTCCGTAGTAAAAGAGTGCGGGTACTAGACTGGCCTGCCTGTAGTCCAGACCTGTCTCCCCATTGAAAATGTGTGGCACATTATGAAGCGTAAAATACGACAACGGAGACCCCGGACTGTTGAACAACTTAAGCTGTACATCAAGCAAGAATGGGAAAGAGTTCCACCTGAAAATCTTCAAAAATTGGTCTCCTCAGTTCCCAAACGTTTACTGAGTGTCATTAAAAGGAAAGGTGATGTAACACAGTGGTAAAAAGGCCCTGTGCCAACTTTTTTTGCAATGTGTTGCTGCCTTTTAAATTCTAAGTTAATGATTATTTGCAAAAAAAAAAAAAAAAGTTTCTCAGTTTGAACATTAAACATCTTGTCTTTGCAGTGTATTCAATTGAATATAAGTTGAAAAGGATTTGCAAATCATTGTATTCTGTTTTTATCTACGATTTACATAACGTGCCAACTTCACTGGTTTTGGGTTTTGTAGTTGCAACTGGCTGCATTCAAACCAGGTTGCGTTCAGTTGGCTGAATTTAAATGTCAATTACATTGGTTAATTGTTTGGTTAACCAAGGGGCATTACTTTTTTTCCACATTGGTAATAACTTTCTACATAAGCTTTTTTCCTTCTTTTTTACACATCATTACTTGTTTACGTATACATTTTGTCCAAAGATCTGAATCGTTCAGGACCACAAACATGCAGTAATAGAGGAGATCCGGAAAAAGGCAGATATTTTCTGATGACACTCTTTATATTCATTGTGCAACCGCCCTTTGATCGTGTAGTCATTTATTTTTTGAAGTGATGCATTTTTTACGGTTTGCAGTACTGTGTATGAACTCAGAGCGCCGCTGTTGATTGGCGTGGTGCTGATTTTGAGCAAATTTCTTATCGGACCTCCCCTGAAATCTCCTCACAGGCGACGGAAATAACCGTGTGTCTCGAACAGTTGTGCTTTGAACCCCTTTCTGCAGACGTCTCAAGCTTCCTAATTTCTCTCTAAAGAACCAGAACAATATATTTTCCTAATTTCTCTCTAAAAGGACCAGAACAATTTATTTTTTAATCTCACTGGATTACATGCTCGCAAAGGATTTATTTTATGAGGGATGCTTTCTTTTGCATATCGCGACGTCAAGAGAATGCCACACCGAACAATGAATTGGCAAGTACGAATAATTATATCTCTCTTCTCTTTTGGTTCAGTGTTTGGGCAAGTCAGTTATTCGACACCTGAGGAAATGCTGAAAGGCTCGTTAGTCGGTAATATAGCGCAGGATCTGGGGTTAGATATAAAAAGATTAAAATCTGGTAATGCTCATCTCTATACTGGAGACGGCAGTGATTACATTGAGCTGAATAAAGAAAGAGGTGTCCTCCTTATTAAAGAGAGGATAGATCGTGAAGAATTGTGCGGAAGGACGAGTCCTTGTGCTTTACATTTCCAGATCATTCTCGAAAACCCGATTGAATATTACGGCATCACTGTAGAGGTCGTTGACATTAATGACAATGCACCGAGTTTTAAAAAGAATGAAATGAGGTTTGAAATAAGCGAGTCTGCTTTACCTGGTGCCAGATTCGTTCTGGAGAAAGCAATGGATCCAGATGTGGGTTTTAATGGCCTTCAAGGATACTCGCTTAAACCTACAGACAATTTTCGTTTGAAACTACATAGTTTGCCAGACGGTACCAAAAACGTAGAAATGGTCCTGCAAAAGCAGCTCGACAGAGAAAAACAAAATGAGCTGCAATTGACGTTAACAGCGATGGATGGCGGCGATCCCCCTATGTCAGGCACGGTGCAGATACGTGTCACCGTGCTCGATGCAAATGACAACGCTCCTATTTGTGCTCAGTCTGTTTATAAGGCCTCTATTATCGAGAATGCTGCTGCAGGGACGATTTTAACGACAGTAAGCGCTTCTGACGGAGATGAGGGTTCTCACGGTACTGTTACATATTCAATTTCTAACACAGAGGAGGATGTTGCGGAACTGTTTGAAGTGGACCAATATAACGGTGAAGTAAAATTAACTGCAAACGTGGATTATGAAAAAGAGAAACATTTTGAAATAAACATCGAAGCTAGAGATTATGGAGGCCTGTCAGATTCTTGTAAGGTAATTGTGGATGTCGTAGATACGAATGATAACAAGCCAGTGATTAATATCATGTCAAAATCAAAGTTCATTTCCGAAGATTCCAAGAGAGGTACGGTTCTTGCCATTATAAACATACAAGACTCTGATTCTGGCAAGCATGGACAAGTGAATTGTGCTTTAAATGAAAACATTCCATTTTCAATTAAATCGACATCAGTAAACGTCTTCAGTTTGGTTTCTGATAATGTTTTGGATCGGGAAGCAGACTCTGAGTTTAGCATAACTGTGACCTGCTCTGACGAGGGAGAGCCTCCTCTCTCAAGTAGCGTCAATGTAACCGTGCAAGTATCAGACGTGAATGACAACGCGCCTGTCTTTGAAAAGGGTTCATACGAAGTCCACATTAAAGAAAATAACAACCCGGGCGTCTCCATATTTTCAGTAAAAGCCAGCGATGCCGATTGGAACCAGAATGCTCGTGTTTCTTACATGCTGGAGGAAGGCATTATTAATGGCGTTTCTGTTTCTTCATATGTTTCAGTGGATTCTGATAGTGGAGTCATCCGTGCCGTGCGCTCTTTTGACTATGAGCAGATAAAGGAGTTCCAGTTCCGCGTAAAAGCGCAAGATGGAGGCTCTCCTCCACTGAGTAATAACGCTACGGTGAGGATTTTTATCCAAGACCAGAATGATAACCCTCCTCAGATCCTCTACCCAGTACAGACTAGTAGTAATGTGATGGCTGAAATGCTGCCTCGCTCTGCTGAAGTTGGCTATCTGGTCACAAAAGTCGTCGCTGTTGATGTTGACTCTGGCCAGAATTCATGGCTTTCATATAAGCTCTTGAAAGCTAAAGACAGGGCACTGTTTGACGTGGGATTACAGAATGGAGAAATAAGAACTGCGCGCCAGGTCACTGACAGAGATGCTGTGAAACAAGGACTGACTATTGTTGTGGCGGACAACGGAAAACCTGCCCGATCGGCTTCAGTGAATGTTAACGTGGTGGTGGCCGACAGTTTCCCAGAGGTACTCTCTGAATTCACTGACTTTCCGCAGGACAAGGATTACAATAATAACCTCACTTTTTATTTAGTCCTGGCTTTGGCTGTAGTTTCAGTACTTTTTATCGTCTCAATAATTTCTATCCTGGCAGTGAAATGCCACAGATGGAGACGTGAGCGACTGTTCTATAAATCCAGCGGAAATCTTCCAGTTATCCCATATTATCCACCTCTTTACGCAGACGTTGGGGGCACTGGAACTCGACAGCATGCTTATGATTATGAGTTGTGCCGGACGACCGACTCTAGAAAGAGTGATACGAAGTATGTCCGCCCATGTAGTCAAAGCCTCCTTAGCCTGGACGCCAGTGGGACGCAAACACTACCGCATGCACAGGAAAACGGGGACAGCCTTGACGCAGAGAAGCAGGTGAGCCATTTTGACACACGACGGTAGTTAACTAAGCAGTTGTAAGTTTACTTTATTTTGACTAAGCATAGGTCAAAGCGCATTGATGCTCTCGTGCGTAATTTCAAAAATATGCTTCTGAGCTCAGAAATGACTGCAGTCACCCTATAGAGCAAAAAACACTCGAAAGTGTTAGGGTCTTAATTAAGGGCCAGGTATGCGCAGCAATTAATAAATTGCACATTAAGTCCTCCTGTTAAAAAAGTGCCCTCCTCGGTTATGTTTTTCTTTTTTCCCTTTATTTTAATGACGGGGGAATGCTGGGCATGCGCAGATCAAGGGCGCCTTCGTTTTCCTCTTACTGTGTGTGTGTTTTTATTGTGACTCAGATCTTTTAAAATATGTTGTTTGGGGTAATGCCCTTTTATAATTTTGATTTTATTCAACTAAGCTTAACTTTCATATCAGCAAATTTTGGCCTACCCTGCAACTGTGTGTTTTGTATTTCTACTAACTTCTTCTGAATCATTTATGGATGACAACCAATGTTTAGGAATGGGGCATGTTCATCTTTACTTCATCTAGATTTTTTTCTAATTGTCTTTTCCCCCCTTCGATTGGCTTTTTAAAATGCATTTCCCACTTCTTTAGAATATATTTTGAAACACCAGTGATCTATGAAGCTGCAGGGCAGCATTTATTTGTTTATTTTTATTTTTATTTACTTTTAATCATGATTGTTAACATTTTATTATACGTGCTTCCGTTCATTCTGCTTACACTGATGTTGAAGAGGCGTTGTTTTAGACTAAAGTCTATTTTAAATGGATGATCTACATTTTAAAAAAAAAAAGAATTTAGACTTTTGCGCAAGAACTATCTTGATGGAGTTTTGTCTGCTAATGCCATTGGCTGAAGCCGCCATAATATCTGAAAGATCGCCTTTTCCATTTTGTTATTTAAGTTGATTTCATGAATGAACAGCAATAACTAGGCCTATGTGAGAAAATAACATTTATTTTATGGAATAACAGGCATTATTTGAGAATTGGTCACCGCTTCTGGTTTTCATTTTCTTTCATTCATCACAAAGGGGAAAAAAAAGTTCCTAATTCAAGTCTATCTCAGTTTATATGGGTCTTCGCGGAATCACAGATCCTGAACCAGTGGGCTATGCGCCCTGTCAGAGTTCATGTAAAAACTTAATATTTTGCGGGTTTACGGTTTTTTTTTTTTTTTTTTTTGCATTCTTTGCTATGTGCGCGTTTATATTTTGCCTTTAGAATGGAGATTTTGTTGTTCTGTGTTTGCACTCGGAGTGCCGCTGTTGATCGCAGTAGCGCAACTTCTGGGGATTTTAAAATCAGGACCTCCCCCCATGCTCCGCCTGTAAAATCGGGTATGAACCTTTCTTCGCGCTCAGACTGTGTATGCGTCAATATCTGAGGAGGTCTACTGCTTTTTTCTGCGTCAAAGAATAGATTTCTTGAATTATGGCCGGATCGAATTACATTTTGTGAACGAAGCGGTTATCACGGATAATATTTCATTTTCGCTCTCCCAGCATCGGATACATGCCGCTCAGAACAATGAACAGGCAAGCACGACTGATTATCTCTGCATTTTTTCTCGGTTCGGTTTTTGGGCAGATCAACTATTCCATTCCAGAGGAGATGCCTAAAGGCTCGTTAGTCGGTAATATTGTACAGGATTTGGGTCTGGATTTAGTCAGACTAAAACTGGGAAGCGGTCGGATTTATACTGGAGACAGTGCTGAATACATCGAGCTGAATAAGGAACGGGGAGTCCTCCTTATCAAAGAGAGAATAGACCGCGAGGGGTTGTGCGGAAAGAAGAGTCCTTGTGCTTTACATTTTCAGATAATTCTGGAAAATCCCATGGAATTACATCGGGTTACTGTGCAGATACTGGATATAAATGACAATGCACCGAGTTTTAAAATGAGCGAGATGAGGTTCGAGATTACGGAGTCTTCTCTTCCTGGTGCGAAGTTCGTATTGGACAGAGCAGTTGATCTGGATGTTGGTGTAAATGGCCTCCAGAGCTACTCGCTCAAACCATCCGATAATTTTGTGCTTAAATTTCATGACCAAACTGACGGTAGTAAAAAGGTAGAGATGGTTTTACAAAAACCACTAGATCGAGAAAAGCAGGAGAAACTGTCTTTGATCTTAACGGCTATGGATGGCGGTGACCCGCAGTTGTCAAGTACTGTGCAGATCCTTATAACTGTGCTTGATGTAAATGACAATGCGCCTGTTTTTACGCAAGCGGTTTACAAGGCATCTGTCACAGAAAATGCGCCAAGAGGCACCGTTTTGATAACAGTAAGTGCATCTGATGCCGACGAAGGAGAAAATGGACACATCACTTTTTCGATTTCAAATAGCATCGAGGGGATCTCTGAGCTCTTTGAGATAGACGAAACAAATGGTGATTTGAGATTGATTGGTCAAGTTGATTATGAAAAAGCAACACATTTCCAAATTGATATCGAAGCAAAAAACTATGGTGGGTTATCGGATTCCAGTAAAATAATAGTAGATGTTGTTGACGTGAATGATAACCGACCCGTCATCAATGTAATCTCAATGTCAAGATCAATACCAGAGGACTCGCCAGCAGCCACAGTGATAGCGATGATGAGTGTCCACGATCCGGACTCTGAAAATAACGGCGAAGTCGAATGTGCTTTAAGTGAAATCATTCCCTTCAGCATTCCTTCGACCTCACCCGACTTCTTTACCCTAGTGACAGAAGCATCTTTGGACAGGGAGTCACAGTCTGTGTTTAACATTACAGTAATATGCTCTGATAAGGGACTGCCTGCTATGTCAAGCACTGCAAGCCTCCTGGTGCAAATATCAGATGTCAATGACAACGCCCCTGTCTTTCAAAAGAACTCATACGAAGCTCACATTAAGAAAACAACAGCCCGGGTATCTCGATATTTTCACTAAAAGCCCGAGATGCCGACTGGAATCAAAATGCTCGTGTTTCTTATATACTGGAGGAGGGGAATGTTAATGGTGAATCAATATCCTCATATGTGTCCGTGAACTCTGAAAGTGGAGTCATTCAAGCGATGCGCTCTTTTGATTATGAGCAGATTAAGGATTTCCAGTTCCGCGTAAAAGCGCAAGATGGGGGCTCTCCTCCTCTCAGTAGTAACGTAACTGCGAGGATATTTGTCCGTGACCAGAACGACAATGCCCCTCAGATCCTCTACCCAGTACAGCCTGGTGTCTCTGTAGTAGCAGAAATGGTTCCCCGATCGGCTGAGATTGGCTATCTTGTGACTAAAATAGTTGCTGTAGATGTCGACTCTGGTCAGAATGCCTGGCTCTCATATAAATTGATGAAATCCACTGACAAGACGTTGTTTGAAGTGGGCTTACAGAATGGAGAGGTACGAACTTTACGTCAGGTTTATGAAAAAGATGCTTTAAAACAAAAGCTCATTGTTGTGGTGGAAGATAATGGAAATCCTCCTCGTTCAGCGACAGTGAATGTCAATGTGGCGGTGGCCGACAGCTATCCGGAAGTTTTCTCGGAATTCACGGATTTTACTCAAAATAAGGAACACCATGATAGTCTGACGTTTTATTTAGTCATTTCTTTGGTTTTTGTTTCTGTACTTTTTATTGTCTCTCTTATATCCATTATTGCGTTAAAGTGCTATCGGTGGAGACGGGAGCGCTTGCACTATAAAACTAGTGGAAATCTCCCAGTTATACCTTACTATCCGCCGCTTTACGCAGACATTGACAGTACTGGCACTCTTCGGCATATGTATAATTACGAGGTGTGCAGGACGACCGACTCGAGAAAAAGCCATATAAAGGATTTCAGACCTTCCAGTCAGAGCATCATTAGTCTGGACGTCTCAGGAACACAAACATTTCCTCACGTGAAAGATAAAGGGCCGAGTGAGGATTCAGATATTGAGGTGAGGGTCCCCTCTTTTGCTTTGGAAATATTCACAGTGTAAGTAAATAGCATATTCTATGTTAAATATTCTTGAATATTATAGTTACTTGGTCAAAACACTTACTTGGCGTGTATTGTGGTGATATTTCTATCCTTGAGATAAAATTGCTATGTACTATGGGTATATTCTGACAAATTTACTCCCACTGAAGACAAATTTTGTATTATAGCTTTTCAAGTAGTTTGTTTGTGTAGGTTGTATTTTTCTGGTAAACAACCACTGTTTTTTGTGTTTTTTTTTTATGTGAATTATTGGATTTTAGTTGAATTGCTTTTGTCTAGTTTGGTCATCATTTGTGTTCTCACAACCTCTATAACATGGCAGGCTTTGGTACTGCAGTTACAAATCAGTGCTCTAAGTGCCGCTGTTTATCAATTTGCTGAGGTTTTAAACATTCCTACTGAAAGCTAACCCCTCTGTAATAATAGCATCACACAGACGGGCGAAGACAGACTCATGAAAATCGTCCACTATCATCACCGGCTGCCCTCTGCACAACGGTTGTGAAGCCAGTCTGGTCTTTAGATATCTACAGTTCAGCGGGGTATCTAAGATAAAGCCATCAACCTTTTCATTTTAGGTTAAGGACGAGAAGTATGATATTTCTTTGTTTGTTCGGCGCTCAAGGGTGCGTGGCGCGGATGTGGAAATGGCAACTGCACCTTCTGCTGCTGTGTATCTCCGGCACAAATCTGGCTCGCGCGGAGGTCCGCTATTCGATTCCAGAGGAAATGAAGAAGGGTTCTTTCGTGGGCAATATAGCACAAGACCTTGGCTTGGAAATAAAACGACTGAAATCCGGGAGAGCTCGCATTTTTACGGAAGACAGTCGTGAGTATATCGGTCTGAATTCTGATAAGGGAACTCTGGTAGTGAATGAAAGGATTGATAGGGAGGCGCTGTGTGCTCAGGTTTCTCCGTGCTCATTGCATTTTCAGATTATTCTTGAAAATCCTATGGAGCTGCACCGCGTAACTGTAGAAATATTAGACATTAATGATAATGCCCCGGTTTTTGCAAGGAAATACATTAATTTGTCCATCAGTGAACTTGCTGTCTCTGGCGCTCGCTTCTCGTTAGACGGTGCAGAAGATCCCGATGTCGGCGTAAATGCATTGCAAACATATACACTTAAACCGACCGATAATTTCAAATTGAAGATACTTTCTCGCGTTGATGGTACCAAATATGTAGAAATGGTTCTGCTAACCGCGTTAGACAGAGAGAAGCAAGAGCAACACAAGTTAGTTCTAGCAGCATATGATGGCGGCAGCCCTCAGAAGTCGAGTACAGTCCTCATAAATATTGCAGTTCTGGATGCAAACGACAATGCACCAGTATTTACGCAGGATATGTATAAGACTTCATTGACTGAAAATTCATTGAAAGGCACCGCAGTTTTGACAGTTACCGCCAATGACGCTGACAAAGGAACAAATGGAGAGCTAATTTACTCATTTTCTCACGGTGCTGATCGTGCATCTGATCTGTTTAGTGTAGACCACATTTCGGGGGAGATCACTGTGAATGGCGACGTAGATTTTGAAAAATCAAAGCAGTTTGAAATAACAGTGGAGGCAGTGGACAAGGGAGGGTTATCGGACAGCACTAAAGTGCTGATAGATATTATTGACGTGAATGACAATGCTCCCGTGATTACATTGATGTCATTTACGAGTCCGATACCCGAGGACTCTGCACCAGAAACAGTTATAGCAATGATCAATATTAAGGATATGGACTCTGGCAAAAATGGAAAAGTTCGGTGTTCCATTGATCCAAATGTACCCTTTCAAGTTAAACTGACATCTACAAATGTTTACACTTTGGTTACGGCTGACGTGTTGGACCGCGAGAAGGTTTCCGAGTATAATATAACAATTACAGCCACGGATGAAGGATCCCCTCCATACTCCACAAACAAGACTGTGGCTCTGAGAATATCAGACGTGAATGATAATGCTCCCCTGTTCGAGCAGCAGTCATACACTGCTCATGTTTTGGAGAATAACACGCCAGGAATGTCCATATTTTCAGTGAGAGCCAGCGACCGCGATTCTGGCAATAATGCTCGTATTTCATATTTTCTGGATGACAGCCAAATCAATGGGGCGACATCATCCATGTATATCTCAGTGAATGCAGAGAGTGGTACTATTTACGCTGTGCGTTCTTTTGATTATGAGCAAATAAAGCAATTCAAAATTAGCGTGAAAGCTCAAGATGGGGGCTCGCCGCCTTTAAGCAGCAATGTCGCTGTAGAAATATTGATTGGGGACCAAAATGATAATGTGCCGCAAATTCTTTATCCAGCTCAAACTGGTGCATCTCTGATTGCGGAAATCGTGCCTCGTTCCGCAGAAGTTGGCTATCTTGTCACTAAAGTTGTTGCCGTTGATGTGGACTCCGGACAGAATGCTTGGCTTTCTTATAAACTATTGAAAGTGCCTGAGAGGGCTCTGTTTGAAGTTGGTTCACAGAATGGAGAAATAAGAACTTTACGCCAGGTCACGGATAAAGATAATGTCAAGCAGAAACTTACTGTTGTAGTAGAAGACAACGGACAGCCGACTCGATCTGCTACAGTCAATGTGAACGTGGCGGTGGCTGACAGCTTCCCGGAAGTACTTTCGGAATTCACTGATTTTGCGCCGGACAAGGATTACGATGACTACCTCACTTTTTATTTAATCCTGGCCTTGGTTGTTGTTTCATTTCTTTTTGTTATCTGTATTATTACCATCCTATCAGTGAAGTGCTATAGATGGAGACAAGAAAGATTGTTTTATAAATCCAACGGAAATCTTCCAGTTATACCTTACTATCCACCGCTTTACGCAGACGTCGGAGGCACAGGAACTATGCGACATATGTATAATTATGAGATGTGCAGGACTACTGACTCGAGAAAAAGTGATGTAAAATCTATTAGACCTTGTAGTGAGAGTCTCATTAGCCTGGATGCCAGTGGAATGGAAACACTACCCCACCTACAAGAGGATGCCAATAATGATTTCGAGAATTCGGTGAGTTATTTCGGCTGAAATATTGAGCCACTTTTATCTTTACCAAAATGTTGATGAGTTCGCAAATGACCAGTTGGTTCGTTTTGCTGTGAATAATTGTGGACACTTGCTTACATTTCCACATGGAAGTTAATGATAAATTGAGGGGGACGAAGACAGAATTATCAATTCCACATACATTGTAAATTCTATGGCTATTTAAAGCTGCTAGGTCTATCAAAATCTGGTTGAGCTAGAATTTCCGTTTTTGAGTTAATTTGCTGTTATTTCAATGTCAATGTCTGCCGTTTGTTTTATCTTAAAACGTTTGAACATACAAACACTTTTACGAAATTAGGATTGGGGAAAAAAAGGGCAAAAATTGCACTTTAATTTCGAGAGAGAGAGAGAGAGAGAGAGAAATGAATTTCCATCAAAAATGCCAACATTTGCCATCGTAATTGGTCTACATGCTCACATAAACATTTTATTTTTACAACGAAAAACATTGTGCTGAGCATTCACTTCAGCGCGGCTATAGAAGTATACCCACAGATGTGCCGCACTTCTTCATCGCTTCCCTCTGATATTGCTGTCTAATAAGTGACAAACTAGCTTGATTTTAATAATCTTGCTGAAAATTGAAAGCATTTATTTATTTATTACACACATATGGCATTTCAGTAATTCCAACATTTTGTGCACCATTCTGTGACAAATAAAATTATAGTTTTTGTAACTTCTTAATATATACTACTGCCATTTGAGGTTACGTTAAAATATTTAATCTTCACTAAAACAAAGTTCAGTAACTCGAATAAGCCTTCCAAAGTTTTGACTGGTACTGTATGTATTTTGCAGTTCTGTATATGAACTCATAGTGCCGCTGTTGATCGGTGTGGTGCTGATACTGAATACATTTCCAGTAGGACCTCCCCTGCACTCTTCCCTTAAGCGAGCGACAGAACACGTCTCGCGCAGTTCATCTATGAAACAAAATACGCGTAGATTGGGGGCTTTTGCGTTTTCAACAGGACCTCAAAGGATATTTCCCAAAATCACTGGATTGTAAAGATTTTCTGGACAGGAACCATTTTACTGCGAATGTTATTTTGCGCTATTGAAATATCAGAAATGTCGCACGGGACAATGGCTTGGCAAGTACGGCTGATCGTCTCTGTTCTGTGTCTTGGTTCAGTGTTTGGGCAGGTTAGTTATTCGATACCTGAGGAAATGCCAAAAGGTTCGTTAGTCGGCAATATAATGTTGGATTTAGGGCTGGATATAAACAGATTAAAATCGGGTAATGCTCATGTTTATTCCGGAGACCGCACTGAATACATTGAACTGAATAAAGAAAGAGGAATGCTCCTTATTAAAGAGAGAATAGATCGCGAAGCACTGTGTGGAAAGACCAGCCCTTGTGCTTTACATTTTCAGATTATTCTGGAAAATCCCATCGAGTACTATGGCATCACTGTGGAGATAAAGGACATTAACGATAATGCCCCGAGGTTTAAAAAGACTGAAATGCTGTTTGAGGTCATTGAGTCTTCTCTGCCTGGTGCGAGATTTGTGCTGGAGAAAGCAGTGGATCCGGATGTAGGTGCCAACGGTCTACAGGGGTACTTGCTTCATCCAACCGATAATTTTAACCTTAAATTGCATAGTTTGCCAGATGGTAGCAAAAACGTTGAAATGGTTTTACAGAAACCCTTAGATAGAGAAAAACAGGGTGAGTTGTTATTGACGTTAACGGCAATGGATGGCGGCGATCCCCAGATGTCAGGCACAGTGCAGATACGTATCACCGTGCTTGACGCAAATGACAATGCGCCTATTTGCGTTCAAACTGTTTATAAAGCTTCTATTATGGAAAATTCTCCTCGAGGTACAATTTTAACTACAGTAAGCGCCACTGATATAGATCAGGGGTCTAACGCAAAAGTGTCATATTTTCTTGTTAACACAGTCGACGATGTTTCTGAGCTCTTTGAAGTCGATCAGGATAATGGCGATGTTAAATTAATTGGAAATGTGGATTATGAAAAAGAGAAACTTTTTGAAATGGATATACAGGCACGAGATGGAGGCCACGCTGATTCTTGTAAAGTAGTAGTGGATGTCATTGATACAAATGATAACAAGCCTGTCATTAATATCATGTCAAAATCAAAATTAATTTCTGAAGGTTCCAAGAAAGGCACAGTTATTGCAATAATAAATATTCAAGATGCTGATTCTGACCAAAATGGGCAGGTGAATTGTGTTACAAATGAAAATATTCCATTCGCAATTAAATCGACATCGCTTAACGTCTTCAGTTTAGTGTCTGACGAGGTTTTGGACCGAGAGACGGACTCTTTGTTTAACATCAGTGTTACCTGCTCTGATGAGGGGGTGCCTTCTCTCTCGAGTAGCGTCACCTTGGTCGTACAAGTATCGGATGTGAATGACAACGTGCCAACTTTTGAAAAGAGTTCATACGAATTTTATGTTAAGGAAAATAACAGCCCGGGCCTTTCCATATTTTCAGTTAAAGCCAGGGATGCCGATTCCAACCAAAATGCTCGTGTGTCTTATATGCTGGAGGAGGGGACTGTTAATGGAGTCTCTGTGTCTTCATACGTGACCGTGAACGCTGACACTGGTATCATCAATGCTGTGCGTTCTTTTGACTACGAGCAGATTAAGGAATTCCAGTTCCGCGTAAAAGCGCAAGACGGAGGTTCTCCTCCCCTCAGTAGTAATGTGTCTGTAAGAATATTTATTCATGACCAGAACGATAACGCACCTCAGATTCTCTACCCAATTCAGACTGGTGCTTCTTCGGTCGCTGAAATGGTACCACGTTCAGCTGATATTGGCTACCTTGTGACTAAAGTGGTTGCTGTTGATGTGGACTCCGGACAGAATGCCTGGCTCTCTTACAAATTGTTGAAATCTACGGACAGAGCGCTGTTTGAAGTGGGCTTACAGAATGGAGAAATACGAACTTTACGCCTGGTCACTGATAAAGATTCTGTGAAGCAAAGACTTACTGTTTTGGTGGAAGACAACGGGCAGCCCTCTCGTTCAGCTACTGTTACTGTCATTGTGGCGTTGGCGGACAGCTTCCCGGAAGTGCTCTCAGAATTCGCGGATATTACGCAAAACAATGTTTATAATGATAATTTGACTTTTTATTTAGTCCTCGCCTTGGCCGTAGTTTCATTTCTTTTCATCGTGTGCATAATTGCCATAATTTCGGTAAAGTGCTACCGGTGGAGACGTGAACAGTTATTTTACAAATCAAACCTTCCAGTTATACCCCACTATCCACCACTTTACGCAGATGTCGATGGCACAGGGACGCTACAACATGTATATAATTATGAGGTTTGCAGAACGACTGACTCGAGAAAGAGTGATATGAAGTATGTCAGACCCAGCTGTCAGAGCATCATTAGTCTGGACGCATGCGGGACTCAAACCCTCCTGCACACAGATGAAGAGGGTCCAAATGAGGTTTCAGAGATTCAGGTATGTTTTTTTTTTTTTTTTTTTCAAGATAAAGATGATGCCATCATGATTTTCTGAAACCATACTGTTATAATTATGATTTCAACTTGTTGTGTCATCACCCCATGGTTGAATGATTATGCCTCAGTCAGGCAATGGATATTTTATTTTGCCGACTGACATGCTGGGGGCATCAATGTAACAGCAGGAGCAGAGTTGGTTGCTGCAGTAGGAGCAAAGTTAGTTTGGTTGATGTTGTGCGTCCTCTTCATTCTCTTGCCTTTTTTTTCAAGTTTGATATAATAATAATAGTAATAATAATATTAGTAGTATTAGTAGTGGCCCAGTGGGTAGCACTGCTGCCTCACAGCAAGAAGGTTGTGGGATCGAATGGATTGGCGAGCTGTCCAGGGTTCCTGACTTTCACCCATAGTCTCCCCAGCAACCCAAGAGAGGATGTTGATGGATGATGATGATGATGATAATAATAATAATAATAATAATAATAATAATTGGAATACTATTTAGTTGCAGTATTAGTGAGACCATTTCTCAATGCAAGAGGCACTTATAGCATCAGCTATATTAGGCTGCTTTGGGATTTTTGTCAGCAACGTCTGTGATGTAGCCATGCTATGGTCACAGCAACTTTTGTAAAGAAAGCATTTTGATAGGTCTTCATTTTTGAACCATAGCTTGTTGAGTGTTTGACAGAACTGTTGTTTTTGTTTGACATGTGTTTTCCCCCTTTAGTTGTATTTTATCAATCTTTAGTCTCAGAATTAGACCTCCACAGTATACTGGCCTCTAAGGGTGTATTCTACTCGACTAGTGTACTTGTAATCCTTTTGATTCTTACAGCATATAGTTTATCGGATGAAATGGAGTATGATAAAATTGGGACATTTTACATTTTTCTTTCTTTGTCCTTTGTGGAGAGGCACTCTGTGAATGTAGCCTAAGCCATTCATGGTTTTGTGGGACACTAGAATTATGGTATGCATGTGCTATATATTTATTTTGCCTATTTCCGCTCCTGATGTTGTTTGATATTTTTGAGCATGAGTCACATAAGATGCCACTGAGATATCAGTAGGACGCCACCGTCCTGTTCTGTGATTTGAGTCCATATTTCAGTAAGCTTTGGTATTAGGTTCAGTTTTGATTAGAAAATACGATATCGTTGAATATTGCTTGGACATTCATACATATTGAAAAATTTAGCAAAATGAAGGAACCAATCTGTCTAGTGCACTTTTTGTCAATATGCACAATGATTGCTGTTATTTTTCTTGAAGGTTGCATGAAGAATGATTCAATGATTATTTCTGTGTACACTGTAACAGACATTCTTGCGAACACACACATACACATGCACACACTTGCACAAACATACACATGCACACATACGTATGTACAAACCCAAAACCAGTGAAGTTGGCACGTTGTGTAAATCGTAAATAAAAACAGAATACAATGATTTGCAAATCCTTTTCAACCTATATTCAATTGAATACACTGCAAAGACAAGTTACTTAATGTTCGAACAGGTAAACTTTGTAATTTTTTGCAAATATTAGCTCATTTGGAATTTGATGCCTGCAACATGTTTCAAAAAAGCTGGCACAAGTGGCGAAAAAGACTGAGAGAGTTGAGGAATGCTCATCAAACACTTATTTGGAACATCCCACAGGTGAACGGGCTAATTGGGAACAGGTGGGTGCCATTATTGGGTATAAAAGCAGCTTCCCTGAAATGCTCGGTCATGCACAAACAAGGATGGGGCGAGGGTCACCACTGAGTGAACAAATGCGTGAGCTGATTGTCGAACAGTTTAAAAACAACATTCCTCAACGAGCTATTGCAAGAAATTTAGGGATTTCATCATCTACGGTCCGTAATATCGTCAAAAGGTTCAGAGAATCTGGAGAAATGGCGACAAGGCGAAAACCAACATTGAATGCCCGTGACCTTCGATCCCTCAGGCGGTACTGCATCAAAAACCGACATCAGTGTGTAAAGGACATCACCACATGGGCTCAGGAACACTTCAGAAAACCACTGTCAGTAACTACAGTTCGCCGCTACATCTGCAAGTGCAAGTTAAAAACTCTACAATGCAAAGCGAAAGCCATTTATCAACAGCACCCAGAGAACGCCGCCCGGCTTCGCTGGGCCCAAGCTCATCTAAGATGGACTGATGCAAAGTGGAAAAGTGTTCTGTGGTCTGACGAGTCCACATTTCAAATTGTTTTTGGAAACTGTGGACGCCGTGTCCTCCCGGACCAAAGAGGAAAAGAACCATCCGGACTGTTATAGGTGCAAAGTTCAAAAGCCAGCATCTGTGATGGTATGGGGTGTATTAGTGCCCAAGGCATGGGCAACTTACACATATGTGAAGGCACCATTAATGCTGAAAGGTACATACAGGTTTTGGAGCAACATATGTTGCCATCCAAGCAACGTCTTTTTTCATGGACGCCCTGCTTATTTCAGCAAGACAATGCCAAGCCACATTCTGCACGTGTTACAACAGCATGGCTCTGTAGTAAAAAGAGTGCGGGTACTAGACTGGCCTGCCTGTAGTCCAGACCTGTCTCCCATTGAAAATGTGTGGCGCATTATGAAACGACAACGGAGACCCGGACTGTTGAACAACTTAAGCTGTACATCAAGCAAGAATGGGAAAGAGTTCCACCTGAAAAGCTTCAAAAATTGGTCTCCTCAGTTCCCAAACGTTTACTGAGTGTCGTTAAAAGGAAAGGTGATGTAACACAGTGGTAAAAAGGCCCTGTGCCAACTTTTTTTTGCAATGTGTTGCTGCCTTTAAATTCTAAGTTAATGATTATTTGCAAAAAAAAAATAAAGTTTCTCAGTTTGAACATTAAACATCTTGTCTTTGCAGTGTATTCAATTGAATATAAGTTGAAAAGGATTTGCAAATCATTGTATTCTGTTTTTATCTACGATTTACATAACGTGCCAACTTCACTGGTTTTGGGTTTTGTACGTACAGATTCACACACAAGCACGCTCACGTACATACGTGCACACTCACACGCGCACACACACACACACACACACATCCTTGTACTTATATCTTTGTGAGGACATTCCATTGACTTCCATTCATTCTTCCTGTGTCTCTACAGCCTTTCCCTAATTTTAACAGTAAGCAATGTATGCCAAACCCAAACATTTACCCTAACCTTAACCTATCCCTAATTCTAACCTTACCCCTAACCTTAACTAATGAGTCACAATTTGCCTTTGTAGTTGTGAGGACTGGCCAAAATGTCCTCACTGCCCAAAAAAGACTTCACTTTGTTGGTTAAAAACTCATGCCGGTCCTCAGTACGTAGCAACCCAGCAAACATGAGACATCTGCCCGACGTGCAGATGACGTTAACGCGATATAGACATTATCTGGACGTCGGACAGACGTCTCATGTTTGCTGGGAGGTACAAGAACACCGCTCATGCACGCACACACCTCGTACTGCACAGGGTGATGTGCATAAACTTGGTGTATTATTGCTCGAAAGCCTGAACACATTTTATTTAATTTGAAATAATTAACCAGGCTTGTCCGGAACACGTAAGCTAATGAAGTGCAAAAACAATATCCCGAATAATTTTCTGACAAGAATTATTGGAGTCTGACATTTGCAATTCATTTATTAAACTATGAGCGCCGCTGTTGATCGTTCTGAGCAAATTTCTAGTGGAACCTCCCCTTTAGAACACACAAATAGCGAGTCGCAGTCATTGAAATATCTGTACGGAACGCGAGGTTATCTCCGGCGCGCGCTGTTTTTTTATTAATCACTGGATATAAGCCGCTTCTCTGTGTTTAGATATCACTGAGAAGTGCGTGGCGTGTAATACTCTTGTTCTATGACGGATAGTATTGTGCTCATGCTCTCATATCTGCTGTGGAAATGCTGGGCACAACAATGGACTGGCAAGTACAACTGTTTATGTCTGTCCTTGCTCTCGGTTTAGTTTGTGGGCAGGTTAGTTATTCTGTACCAGAGGAAATAGCGAAAGGCTCGTTAGTCGGGAATATAGTGGAAGATTTAGGTTTAGACATTAAACGTTTTAAATTGGGAAATGCTCACATATTCACTCGAGACAGCAATGAATTCATCGACCTAGATAAAGAAAGGGGAGTCCTTCTTATTAAAGAGAGAATAGATCGCGAGGTTCTGTGTGGTAAGACCAGTCCCTGCGCTTTACATTTCCAAATAATTCTGGAGCATCCAATGGAATTTTACCAAATCACTGTAGAGATCAAAGATATTAACGACAATGCACCCCGTTTTAAAAGGGACGAAATTAGGTTTGAGATCAGCGAGTCTGCTGTGATCGGAACAAAATTCGTGCTAGAGACAGCAATGGATCCGGATGTTGGTATAAATGGTCTTCAAAGCTATTCGTTAAAACCAACTGATCATTTTCTCTTAAAACTGCATAATCAACAAGACGGCAGCAAAAGTGTGGAAATGGTGCTTCAAAAAGCCTTGGACCGCGAAAAGCAAAAGGAGATGTCCTTAGTATTAATGGCAATAGATGGCGGCGACCCACAGATGTCTGGCACTGTGCATATACTTGTCACGGTGCTTGATGCAAATGACAATGCGCCTGTATTTACTCAAGAGATATATAAGACCACAGTAACAGAGAATGCGTCCAAAGGCACAGTTTTGACTACAGTCAGTGCGTTTGATGCAGATCAAGGCTTATATGGGAAGGTAAGCTACGCAATTTCTAACGTTGCAGACGAAAATGGCGACATTTTTGAAATAGATAATGACAGTGGTGCAATTACATTAACGGGAAATATTGATTATGAGAAGGTTAGCCAATATCACATCAACGTACAAGCCAGAGACCATGGAGGACTGACAGATTCCTGTAAAATATTTGTCGATGTCATCGATACCAATGACAATAAACCTGCAATTCATATAATGTCAAAATCAAAGTCAATTTCCGAAAATTCGATTCCAGGCACAGTTATTGCCATATTAAACATACAAGACCCAGACTCGGAGAGTAATGGCCGAATAAATTGTTTTATTAATGAACATATTCCAATAACAATTAAATCTACAGCAAATAACTTCTTGAGCCTGGTTACTGATAATGCATTAGACCGAGAGACAGACTCGGAGTTTAACATTAGTGTAACTTGCCATGATATGGGAGTGCCTTCACTTTCCAGCAGCGTCATTATTGCCGTTCAGGTGGCAGATGTGAATGACAACGCGCCGACCTTTGGGAAGAGTTCATATGAAACATTCATTAAAGAGAATAACAGTCCGGGTGTTTCCATATGTGAAGTAAAAGCCAGTGATGCTGATTGGAACCAAAATGCTCGTGTTTCCTATATATTGGAAGAAGGCAAGGTTAATGGCGTGCCAGTCTCCTCGTACGTATCTGTGAGTTCCGAAAGTGGAGTTATCCACGCAGTGCGCTCTTTCGATTACGAGCAGGTTAAGGAATTTTTTTTCCGCGTAAAAGCTCAAGATGGAGGTTCCCCTCCTCTGAATAGTAGTGTAACAGTAAAGATATTTATTCAAGATCAGAACGACAACGCACCTCAGATTCTGTATCCCATACAGACCGGTGGATCTCTGGTCTCTGAGATGGTTCCTCGCTCTGCCGAAGTCGGCTATCTTGTCACTAAAGTGATTGCTGTTGATGTGGACTCCGGACAGAATGCCTGGCTCCTGTATAAACTGCTCAAAGCGACAGACAGGGCTCTGTTTGAAGTGGGCTCACAGAACGGAGAAATAAGAACTTTACGCCCGGTCACTGATAAAGATGTTGTAAAACAAAAGCTTACTGTCGTTGTGGAGGACAATGGACAGCCCTCTCATTCCGCTACAATTAATGTGAACGTGGTTGTGGCGGACAGTTTCCCGGAATTACTTTCAGAATTCACTGACTTTACGCACGACAATGATTACAATGACAATCTAACATTTTATTTGGTTTTGGCCCTAGCAGTGATCTCATTCCTTTTTGTTATTTCCATCATCATCATAGTTTCGATAAAGTGCTATAGATGGAGACGTGAGAGATTGTTTTATAAATCCGGGGGGAATCTCCCCGTCATTCCATATTATCCACCTCTTTACGCGGACGTTGGAGGCACTGGAACCTTGCAACATGCGTATAATTATGGGTTGTATAGGACTATTGACTCTCGAAAGAGTGATCTGAAGCCTGACAGACTTCACAATCAAAACATTATCGGACTGGACGGGAATGGGACGCAAACTCTATCGCATGTGCAGGCGAAAGGAGACGATCCGGATTCAGAGACTGAGGTGAGCTTACCCAAGTGGCGGCACCACAGTTTCATACTTAAGATCGTACCGTGAAAGTCAGATTGGCTGTTGATAATGGTCGGGTCAGATAATTTCCTTTCCTGTTTTCTGATACGTTGTATCTGCATCTTGATTATGCGGTATCTTTTCTTGTCTCATTTATCTGTTGCATTCAACTTATACTCATGAACATGAAAAACGCAACACCTCATCATAATTTTAAAATAGTTAATTGCATTGCAAACAATTAATAATACATCCACAGCTTTGCGTTTAACACATTGAAATCCACTGAACGACGGCAAGTAATATTTAGTGATGCATACGGGAAAAAAAATCACAAAAAAATTACATTCATTTCCGTTTTTATGGTCATGAGTAGGCATTAAAAAGTTACGGCATCCAGCTGTGAGAGAGAGAGAGAGAGAGAGAGAGAGAGTGTGTGTGTGTGTGTGTGTGTGTGTGTTAATTTGAGTATTACCACTTTGAATATGTTCGTTCAAGACTAAGTCAATTCGATGACGACACATCTCAGATTATATAACCTGTCCAGAATAAATTTGGCGAACGGTTCAGCAGCCATTGTCCGTCCTCTGACTAAACATATGGCTGATTATATAGGCTTGGCCTTGGTTGTAGTTCACTTTATCTACCCTCTAGTATTGCAGGAAAAGCTTTGAGATGGAGGCATGTCTCGCATCTTCTAAAAGTTAATTCTCTTTGTTGTTTCTTGTTGTCCATTGCAATTCAAAGACCCATGGTCCAGATAATCAGTCCTGAAGCAATTCAAAATCTTTCTGGGCTCTTATTTTCTTGGGGGGATTGAAGTAAATTTAATATGTCTTCACGGACAGACCACTGGGATATACTGGATGTTTGAATTTCCGTTTAAATCATGACGTCAGAAGTGTCATGATGAAATTCGTTTAATTTGCGCTCCATTGTTTTTTACTGTGTGTCATTTTATAACATTATCTTAACCGGTAGTGTTTTTTTTTCCGCAAGTGTTGTAATTATTTTGTCATTGTAGCACTGTACTCCATGGTGATTGATTTTCCTTTTTTATAGAACATGCAGGTCAAGTTTATTTTAATCATCCCAGTGAGTGGTATTGGATGGAGTCCTCCACACTCTGTTTTTCATTATTTTATGTCCCGGTGGTGCATGCTAACTTTAATACAATATGCTGCATGTATTCATAATTGAAAATGTACAGAATTGATCCTCGATTGGGCATTATTTTGTAGAATAATATATTTTTGGGAAAATATACCTCATTTAAGGTGAAAAAGAAAACTCTGTTCTAAATGTAGAATTTTTCGTGAATCAGTTTTTTTTTTAATCAGTACCAAAAATTTAATTGGTTCCTCAAAAAAATCTCACCTCCTCGAATTCATCGCTTAATTTAAAAATGCAGTTGCTTTAAAATTTTCAAGGCGCCCAATTAGCTACAGGACATGCGGATTTGCTCTGCAATAACACAAATGTGCTCCAAGTGCCGCTGTTGGTCAATATGGCGACATTCTGCTTGCCCCTCCTGTAATTTTACATTATGCACGGAGAGGCATCGCATTCATGCAGGAGGCACTTACCAATGCCTGAGCTATTGACACAAAATCACAAGCTCGACGTCTCAAAAGGCTGGATGTTCTTTTATATCATCTCCAATATATAAGTTGGTTTGAGAGCGTAAGTGACCTTGTACAGAGGGACAAAGCATGGTGTGTTTAGTTATTCATTTTCTTTGCGTTTCTGACCCAGTGCCTCGGGCTTTGAAATGGAAACTGCAGCTTCTCCTCTTGTGCTTCTTCGTTGCAAAGGTAGCTCGCTCTCAGGTCCGCTATTCAGTACCGGAGGAAATGGTGAAGGGCTCTTTTGTCGGGAATATAGCACAAGACCTGGGTTTGGAAATAAAACGACTCAAAGCGGGGAGAGCTCGCATTTTTACGGACGACAGTCGTGAGTATATCGGTCTGAATTCTGATAAAGGGACCTTGGTGGTAAATGAAAGGATTGATAGAGAGGAGCTGTGTGCCGAGGTTTCTCCCTGCTCGTTACATTTCCAAATCATTCTGGATAATCCAATGGAGCTACACCGTGTTATTGTGGAGATATTAGATATCAATGACAATGCGCCTGTGTTTCCGAAAAAGGAAATGAGATATGAAATTAGTGAAGTAGCCGTTTCTGGAACTAGATTTTTGCTGGAGAGTGCGATGGATCCCGATGTCGGAGTCAATTCTCTGCAGACATACACTCTGCACCCCAGCGATGATTTTGCTTTGAAACTACAGTCTCGCCCCGACGGCACTAAATATGTTGAACTGATGCTCCAAAAGCCGCTTGATCGCGAGAAACAAGAGGAACACAAATTAACGCTAACCGCATTTGACGGGGGCAGCCCTCAAAAATCAGGCACAGTTCGAATTAACATGGTTGTTTTGGATGCAAATGACAATGCGCCTGTATTCAGCCAGACATTGTATAAAGCTGCTGTAATGGAGAATTCCTCGCCGGGCACAATTGCCTTAACAGTTGGCGCATCTGACGAAGATAAAGGATCAAATGGCGCAGTTACCTATTCATTTTCCCATGCGGCGGACAGCATCTCCAAATTATTTACCATAGACGAAAGCACGGGGTCCGTCACAGTGCGTGGACTGTTAGACTATGAAAAGTCTAAACAGTATGAAATAAACGTGCAAGCAAAAGATCATGGAGGTTTAACTGATTCAAGTAAAGTGTTGATTGATATAATTGATGTGAACGATAATGCCCCTGTGATTACTGTCATGTCCTTCTCGAATCCGATACCTGAAAATTCGGTACCAGAGACAGTCATTGCAATGATTAGTATAAAAGATTTGGACTCTGGAAAAAACGGACAAGTTCGATGTTCCATTAGCCGCGATTTACCTTTTCGAGTCAAATCCTCATCATCTAATCTCTTCACTTTGGTCACAGATGAAGTGTTGGACCGCGAGAAAGTTTCTGAATACAATATAACGATTATAGCTTCAGATGAGGGATCCCCTCCACACTCTACCAACAAGACTCTGGCTCTTAGAATATCAGATGTCAACGATAATGCGCCCGTATTCGACCACCAGTCATACAACGCTTATGTTTCAGAGAATAATGTACCAGGCACGTCCATATTCGCGGTGAGAGCTAAAGACAATGATTCTGGGAATAATGCACGCATTTCCTATTTTCTGGAGGATAACCCAAGCAGTGGGCTGACTCCCTCTGTTTACATTTCCATAAATGCAGAGAGTGGAATAGTACATGCTGTGCGGTCTTTTGATTATGAACAGATAAAGGAGTTTAAAATTTGTGTGAAAGCTCAAGATGGGGGCTCTCCACCTCTAAGTAGCAATGTCACTCTTACAATCGTTGTTCAGGACCAGAATGACAACGCACCTCAGATTCTGTACCCAGTTCAAGCAGGTAGCTCTCTGGTGGCTGAAATTGTGCCCCGTTCAGCAGAAGTTGGCTATCTTGTCACAAAAGTGGTCGCCGTTGATGTGGACTCCGGACAGAATGCCTGGCTCTCTTATAAACTGCTTAAAGCTGCAGACAGAGCGCTGTTTGATGTGGGCATACAGAACGGAGAAATTAGAACTTTGCGCCCGGTCACTGATAAAGATACCGTGAAACAAAAGCTTGCAATCGTTGTGGAGGACAACGGGCAGCCGCCGCGCTCAGCTACAGTCAATGTGAACGTGGCGGTGACCGACAGCTTCCCAGAAATTTTTTCGGAATTCACTGATTTTACGCACGACAAGGAACGCAGTGAAAAACTGACTTTTTATTTGGTTTTGGCATTGGCTATAGTATCATTTCTTTTTATCGTGTCAATCATCGCCATAATCTCTGTGAAACTGTACAGATGGAGACAGTCCAGATTGTATTATAAATCCAACGCAAATCTTCCAGTTATACCATATTACCCACCATTTTACGCAGACACAAGTGGTACCGGAACTCTTCAGCAAGTGTATGGTTACAGAACTACTGACTCTAGAAAAAGTGACTTGAAGGATATAAGACCCTGCAGTGAGAGCAATATTAGTTTGGACGCCTGTGAAAACCAAACATTGCCGCATTTGCAAGAGACATGGGTCCGGGAGATTTCAGAGAATCAGGTGAGCATTTCAGTATTACAAATAACTCCCTGAATTGCTTTTTTTTTTTTTTTTTTTTTTTTTTTGAACTGCCACTGCGTATCAGGAAAATGTAGTGTGTTGTGATATTATGGAGTCAAAGAATGAAGCCAGAAAATGTTGTCTCAAATCGAGGGGAACTCTCAAAGTGTTATCACAAATGAATATTATTGCAATGTTACTATGCCCTTTCAAAGTGGGCTCCGGATAGAAGCTTGTATGAATTCGGGGTATAAATAGTACTGGAGAAGATGTTAGATTTGAATTCAAAATGTAGTGTAATGATGTATTATTTATTTGAAGTACAAAGTGGTGCGTAATTTGCAAATTTAAAAACGATACATTTGATATGTTCAAATGGCATATTTGATGACTTTGGGAAACTAAGATATTAACAAAAAAATTAAATATGTGTGTCATACTCATCGTTTCCAAAGTCCGTTAATGTCATCTCCATTTTAAGGTAGGCATTCTCTATATTACCAGGGTAACCTGAGGCAAAATGGGGTATCGGGGCAAAATGGGTTTTGTCAGAATTCCTCCTTTAAAGTCTTCGAGTGATCTCAGCCTTCATTGGCTTTGAGAGATCACTTGATGAGAGCACTACATTTCTTCCCAGTGCACATGTTCACTGTTGAACTCGCCTGGGAGAGGTAAATATCAAAATACGTCCATTTGCATACTATTTTTCACTTGTACTTTTTGTGGGACAGTTTTTTTGTGGAATAGACACTGATATAAAGGTGAGGTTCTGTTGGAGTAGTATGCTACAGCCTACGGAAACGCCTTGTTGATCTTGACCTAAGTTCGTCTTGCTTTTCTTAAAGGACTGTATTGTGTACTGTGTGTGATGTGGGGTGAAATGGAGTAGGCGTTGTGGGGCATAATGGGGTTACTTCCCCGTTATACTCCAAGTTTATTATTTTGTAATGTCACAGATACTTTTGTGTCAAACGGGTGTCAAGACAGAGAGGGAAAACAGCTGTGCTCACATGTTCACCTTACAAAAAGGAACTGCTGGAAATGAAAGAAAAGATAAGTACCCCAAAAGTAAAAGGTTGCAAAAAAGAGAAAGGAAAGAAAAGTTCAGGTGCACAGAAGGATACTGAATGTCTCTATAAGATTTGCATTCGGTCAGTCATGAAAGTTGGGTTTCCTGCAGCAAATGCAGCAGCTGGGCGCACTGCTCATGTGCTGGACTGAATGAAAGCAACAGAAACCCAGTATTCATGTGTGAACTGTGTAAAGACTGAAAATGGAATTAGACGTTGTTTTGTGATCAATTTTTGGACTTGCCACAATAGTTTGCTGGTTCCCCAGTTTGCCCCAGGAGCCACCCCGTTTTGCCCTTGCATGGGGTAAAATGGGGTTGCGAGCCATTTTTTTTCCAATCTTGAATAAAAACCTGAACTTGAAATGTATGCATTTCTTGCTTTGTCATATTGTTCTTTATGTGCAAACCTTTAATGTTTATACCAGTTTGAGTCCCTTGAATGAATTATACGGATGTGGGGAAAAGATCATTCTTAAGTACCCCATTTTTCCTCAGTTTCCCCTACATTACTAAATTGTGGTATTTGGCAGGGGTTCTTGTCCTAGGACTCAGATTACATGAACTGGTATTCGTAATCGTCTATTCCGCTTCGCAAAGTTAATATTCATTATGTTCTTGCTGATTGGTTTGAATCGATACGTTTAATGAATGGAGGAAAACATGTATATGCTCATGTGATTTGACCAGTTTAAGGTCAATTGGTGTTATGAACAAATCTCAAGCCCAAGGGAGTGGCAATTAATTTATGATGGGAGTGAGGGAACAATTGAAACGGTAGTGTCCGCGAGAATACATTTTATTTCTCTCATTGATGTTACGTTCATTGCAGATCACGGTGCAGTATTGAGGGGGGGACAAAGTCGCGTAATTTTAATACGGTGGGGGAAGAGGGAGCTCAAAAAAAAAAAAAAACCGACTGTAACCAACACTGAGTTGCATTCTACAGCTATACAAAGAGCTTTGGATATTAAAGAAATGCACTATCAAATGTTCTCTGTCCTTCAACGGTTATTTCTGTGAGACCACACACCTGCGCGCGGAAGTACTGCATTTGGACCCTAAGTGCCGCTGTTGATCACGAGAGGGTTACTCGACGCTCCCGTTTTCAAGTACCGCCCATATTACTGCTCTGCGGGAAACCGAGAAGCGCAGTTGGTAGCATCCATAGTGCATGGATTACAAAACGGGACTGTGCAGTCCGAAAAAAAAAAAAATTGTTTTCGATGCGGATATTTCATTTTTGTATACATGATAATTGTGTTGCTTGTTAACGCAAAGTCGTCATGACTTCGAAAAAGCGGATGCTTACATTGTTATACCTGTTTCTTTGTATCATTATGAATCGTGGGGCATCTGGACAAGTTCGGTACTCAATCCCCGAGGAAATGGTGGTCGGCTCTTTTGTAGGGAATATAGCAAAAGATCTTGGATTGGATCCAGACCGTCTGGCTTCTGGTCGGGCTCAGATATTCACCGCAGGCAACAGTGAGTACGTTGAGCTAGACGGTGAGAAAGCGCATCTTATCATAAAGGAGAGAATAGACAGGGAACAGCTTTGTGGGGAAACGTCTGCATGCAGCTTCAGTTTTGAGGTGATTCTCGAAAACCCAATGGAACTTTTTCGTGTTACCATTGAAATATTAGACATAAATGACAATAGTCCAGTATTTCCCCGAACAGAGATCAAAATAGAAATAAGCGAAATGGCCGTACCGGGAGCGCGCTTCTCTCTTGAAAGTGCGGTGGACGCAGACGTTGGTATAAACAGCCTGCAAAGCTATTCTCTTCATCCGACCGATAATTTCTCTTTAAAAAGACAAAGCCGGCCAGGTGGTGGTAAAAATGTAGAAATGGTACTGAAGGCTCCTTTAGACCGTGAAAAGCAAGACCATCAGTACTTAACATTATCGGCTGTTGATGGGGGTAATCCAAAACGGTCCGGCACTGTAAAAATTCATATTGTAGTTCTAGATGCGAATGACAATGCCCCAGTGTTTAAACAAGGAGTTTACAGAGCATCCGTACGGGAAAATGCAGTGATTGGGACATTAGTTACAGTGGTTAGTGCAACCGATGCTGATGGCGAAACAAACAATAACGTGGAGTACGAATTTCAGCATGCTACGTCGACTATAATGGAGCTGTTTACCGTAGATGCGTTGACGGGTGAAATAAGATTAGTCGGGAATTTAGATTTCGAAAAACATAAATTGTATGAGATAAAAATACAGGCTAAAGACCAAGGAGGGTTGGTCGATTCTGCTGACGTAATTATAGATGTTATAGACGTGAATGACAATGCTCCGAAAATAAAGCTAATGTCATTTTCCAATACCCTGTTAGAGGATGCAGTTCCTGGAACTATAATTGCTATGATAAATGTGCAAGACCTAGATTCTGAAGAGAACAGCAAAGTTACCTGCACAATTGACCCCAACATACCTTTCAAAATTGAATCCTCATTGACTAACTACTACAATCTTATGACGGATTCCGTCTTAGACAGGGAGCTGACACCCGAATATAACATTACAATCACTGCAGCAGACGGTGGCAATCCGCCTCTCTCTAGTACGCAGACATTAACTGTAAGGATTGCAGATGTCAACGATCATCCACCTCAGTTTGAACATGAAAGTTACAATGTTTATGTGACTGAAAATAACTCACCATCCGTATCCATGTTTTCACTGAAAGCACATGACGCTGACTGGGGACCTAATTGTCGTGTATCTTATTTTATCGCGGATGGCGCTTTAAACGGTTCACCGCTAACTTCGTATGTGTCGATTAATGCAGACAGCGGTGTGCTTTACGCAATGAGGTCTTTTGATTACGAACAAATCAAGTATTTTACAATTCACGTTAAAGCTCAAGATGGGGGCTCCCCTCCTCTAAATAGTAATACCTCCGTAAATATCTTCATTCAAGACCAGAACGATAACGCACCCCAGATTCTGTACCCAGTGCAGACTGGTGTCTCTCTGGTGGCTGAAATTGTCCCTCGTTCAGCAGATGTCGGCTATCTCGTCACTAAAGTGGTTGCCGTTGATGTAGACTCGGGACAGAATGCATGGCTCTCATTTAGACTGCTCAAAGCAACGGACAGGGCTCTGTTTGAAGTTGGCCTACAGAATGGAGAAATAAGGACATCCCGGCCGGTCACTGATAAAGATGCCGTGAAACAAAAATCTTTGTGTGGTTGTCGAGGACAGTGGGCAACCCCCCCGCTCTGCCACAGTCAACGTCAATGTTGCGGTGGCGGACAGCATCCCGGAAGTGCTCTCCGAATTCACCGAGTTTACGCACGACAAGGACTACAACGAAAGCCTGACTTTTTATTTAGTTTTGGCGCTGGCCGTGGTATCATTCCTTTTTATTGTGTCAATCATCGCCATAGTATCAGTCAAGTTCTATAGATGGAGACAGTCTCGATTATATTATAAATCGACTGCAAATCTCCCAGTAATACCATATTACCCACCATTTTACGCGGACGTAGGCGGCACCGGAACTCTACAGGAAGTGTATAATTATAGAACTACAGACTCGAGAAAGAGCGATTTTAAGGATATCAGACCTTGCAGTCATAGCGTCATCAGTCTGGAGGCCAGTGAAAGCCAAACACTGCCGCACCTGAGAGAGAAAGTGGGCGGGGAGAATTCAGAGAATCAGGTGAGCGTTTGAGTAGGCCTAAAAATAATCTATTAGCAATTCAACAATTACAAATATTATTTTGTCGTTGGTTATCGAAAATAACTAATTAACAAACCTTTTCCCGTTTTTGTAATTCAACAAACTTCACAGATAAGACATTCTTTTCCTCCAAAAGCAAGATAACTAGAGGCTGCGGTGACATTTGTGTGGGAATGTTGGCTGTTTTTATGCCAATGATTATGTCACAGACAGTGTTTACAGTATTACAACATCACGCAGCAGTGCTCTGTAGATTCAGAATGAGACCAGGGTGAAATATGTTTGTGAAATTATCAGTTAACTTTTGAAATTAATTTATGTTTATTAGTTCATACATGAAAAATCATACCATTGATTGACTAAACCATTCACTGGGTCATTGAACTTTATCGTAATTGCATTTGCTTTGTGAATCAAATGCATTGTCGCTGATACTAATGTAAGCTTCTTTTGGTCACTCATGCAGTATGAACAGAATTTGTGTGTGTGTGTGTGTCTTCATATGCCTGTGCACATCAATATATTTTCCTGATTGAATCATCAGTAGTTACCCATTGTCTCATCGTTTCATAGTGTGCTTTACACGCATTTCACCCTAAAGAATGTGGGGGATTATTGGACTGTACTCCCAGATTTTCTCCTTTGGGCTGCACTTTTCATTTGCTGAATGATTGCTTGTCCAAGATGCTCTCAGAAAATTGTGTTAGATTTACTCAAATACGTTTTATTGTGATCCAAGTTGTTTGGATCCAGTTGACAGAATATTTTTTTGGTAAAATCGAACACTTTATATTCTTGAGCGCATGCATCTTCGAAACGACGAATCTGGATCTTGCAAGTTTATCTGTACAGTTTAGCCTGTAAAGGTGGAACCAGCATTCTTTGTTGCATCACTAGCTGTGAAATGAAGTCTCTGGTTGCACTGGCAAGTGTAGTCCAGTTTTTAGCTTGCCGGAACGAATGTCCTCAGAGGTATTGCCATACCCTCTGTGTCGGCGTCCGTTGACAGCAAGGTTAAAGTTTTCCGGCGAGCTGCGTTGTCTTCTGACAACTCTTGTTAAGTTTATAGTCAGCTCCATCTTGCCTTTAAAGGGGAGAAATGTCTGCAGTAGAACATGGTCAAAAAAGACACAGTGAGGTTAAAGTGTTTGAACAGTGGCAAGACTGTGAAGGCCACAGTTCATTAATTCACAGTTCAATATTAATGTAGTAACCTGAAAATCGAGCATTGATTGTGACCCCTTCAGTATTAGGTCAAACAATCCATACCACGTGAATTGTGTGAGAATTAAAGCTGTTTAAAATTGTGTCTCTTTCCAAGTACTTGACTGTTCTCCATGGAAGTTGGAAACTGGAAAGTGACCCTTAAGTCCCCAGTCACTCCGTGCTGTTTAAAATTCTGTGCAATTGAACCTGTTTAGTCTCTAAAATAAGATGTGAGTCTCAAAACATTCTGCCAAATCCTTTTCTAAGATGGCTCAGTTGGACCTGTTTTGCAAAAACATATAGTTTTTCAAAATAGTGGAATAAATTCATGAATATTGAAACAAAATTCTGGGTCAGGTTGGTGGAGGAGGGGATGAGGGGGGTGTGCTCCTCCAGAAAGGCCCAGCTCAGGCTCGCCGGCTTTTGTTCTATCCAAGCAGCCGCACAACTGATCCCAGCAATCAACCGTGAGAACTTCTGCTTAGGACCTTGATCAGTAGGGTCAGGCCTGTTATTACATGGTTTAAACAGAAGCCTGCACCCACACCGGCCATTTCTGGATGAGATTCCCCACCCCTGCTGTAGCCTAAAGCAGGGATCATCAACTCAGTCCCTCAAATCCAAATCTAGCCCTGGTTTTCCCCTCTCCCACGTAACTAACTAATTAACAGAACAATTAGTTCTTCTGATTACCTGGGAATCAGGTCTAAAGACAACCTGGCTAAAGGGAGGGTGGAATACCAGTAAATCTCAGCCATCAAGGACTGTGAGTTGATAATCCCTGGCCTAAAGGTTGGTGCATAGTCTGTTGTCCTGAACTTTACCAGTCATTTTATTAATCAAAGTATTTGTTGTTGATGAACTTTATTGGAAAAAAAATAATAAAACATAGCTTTAGATAAACTTGGAAAAATACCTATCTGAATCAGTTTTTAATGTGTGATTCAATGAACAATATTTGAGTTGAGGAAAGCTAAATAGCTTGAGTGAAGGAAATTTGATTTTTTTATTTTTTATTTTTTAGTTGATCCATAGTCACATTTTTTTCTACATTGCAACTGTAAAATCATGTGTTTATATCACTTATATCACATACTGCTCTCTTACCCTCTGGCTATGAAAAATTAATAATCAAATATTTGTAATTGCTGCTTTTTTTCCTGAAGTGGTATACTGTGCGCGCGCTGGCTTTAAGTCCTTTGTTGCATTACCATCTCTCACAGAGTTAAACGGTGTTCGTTCTCCATGAATTGAGCCAGACAAAATTTCCTTATTGCAGACCTTCATGTGGGGACCATTCAGTGACACAGCAGTCCCAGGGTAAGGGTTTCCTTGAATGAGCTATTGGTACAGAGAGAGGGCGTTTACATTCACCGCAGTCAGGTCATCACAGCTGGATTAGCCGCCTCATCAGATACACTGAGCTGCTATAACTCTGACTCAGTTTCCTCTCTGTGTCACATCACTATCCCTATGAGGCAGCCATGAGCCTGGGCTATTACAGCGCTGATGGAGAGGAAGAGCAGCATTTAAGAGCAGGGACTCTATGGGCCTGATGTACATGCATTTGCGACCGCAGCGTTATCTGCGACTTGCACTGTCCGCATAATGCGCGCGCTGTGCCTTTTCATTTTGCATGGTATGTGTCAAGACAGCGGCCACTTGCGTAATCAGCGCATGTTACCGCCCATAAACATAATCTGCGACCGCAATAAAAGCGCAGGAATTGCAACGTGGACAGGAGTTTGACAACTGCTGGTATGGAGTGTGAACGCTGAGTCTGCGGTTCGATGTCATCTCTGATTTCTTCCAATAATTGCATTATTGCGTGACTGCTTAATCTGTAACGCTTGATGATTTCCTGTTCACTCAGTTGAAAAAGGGTAATTCTTGTGGCAAAAATTCTCTCAGCACGTCTCACTATCCGGTGTCTTCGTCTCGCTCGGATAACTGTTGCCATTCTTACTGGAAGTCTACCCTGCTCAACCAAACCAAACGCGCTTCCTGGATTACACCTGCTTTTATGGGGTCTAGAATTTTCGCCACAAAACAGGTGTCCGCTCTCACCTGCATTTGAAGTACATACCAGGGAATACATAATTAGTCGTTAAATGCGCATCTCCTCCTATTTTTTGCGCGAACCTCCCACTTCAACCTCGACCCTCCCACGAATGCATATGCATGAGTTAGAAAACCGCATCTTGCCATTCTGCGCTTCACAAGAAGGCAGATTTCGCTTTCAGTCTTGTACGGTGTGTTCGTACATACCACGCAATGATTTTATGCGCACATTGCGAAGAAATTACGTTTAAAACAGGCGCTAACTTGTTAGTACATCAGCCCCTATGTGTTTACAACTGTGAGGCGTGACGGCGGCAGTATATCCCTGGTCAGAAGTTAAATCCTCCCCCAGCATTTTTTTTTTTTTTTTTTTTTTTTGGAATCACCTGGATTTGGTAATTTGCGTATCTCTTCAGTCTGAAGGTAGAAGTAATTAATGAAAATCGCTGGCTGAGCTTATGGTCGGATGGCACGCATGGTGAGGCTTTAACATTCTGACCCCTGCTCTGGACTCTCCACCCCTGCATAGCGGGTGCAGACTCTCTCAGCAGTTTTATTGCAAAGTCAATGTCAATCAAAGTCTCAGTTCGACAAAAAGTGTGTAGCAACCGTTAATTTTTTTCAAAAGCATTAAACATGTTAGACATTTAAAGGTTTTGTGTCAAAATAAGGCTCTATAAATTACATTACATTATATGTACTTTACTGACGCTCTTCTCCTGAGCAACGTACAAAGTGCAAAAGAATAAAATGCCAAAGAGGCCAAATTACATTTTTTTGAGAGTGTTTAATATGGGCTTCATTCAAAAATAAAAATACAGAGTGTTCTGTACCCTCATTCAAGGTTCACTATGCCATGCACGTCATGAGTAGATGAAAATCACACAGACTGTTTTGATATCAGGCACTCGGTTGATAATCAGGTTCATTTCCACATAGTTGATATTGTATTAACTTGGATTCAATGTCATATACTCAAATGCTGTTTCTGAGTGACTTCTCAAACCTCTGGTATGGGGACTGCAAATCAGGAAATAGTGATATCCGATATCGATGATTGTTAGATTCAGAAGGCATGCCTTGAGAAGGCTGTCCGTATCGCAACACAGGGTCTGTACCTGTCAAATATTGTCCCCTTTTCCTTTTAATTCATCGACCATGGACTGTTTTACATCACTGCTGGGATCGTTTATGATGGAAGTTTCTGAGTTTTATGTAGGAGGAAATGCAAAACACATGGCAACCCACATGAACATCCCACATAAACGTCTGTAGAGATTGTTCCCCTGTGTGTAAATCAGAGATCAAAGGATGTTTGTGCTTGAACCCTGCTAAGTTATCCGAAAGTGGTGCCACACTTCCAGTGTCATTAGTGGGGTGAGTGGGACAGGGCAGCGGGGGTGCAGGACATGCTGCTTCAGGGAGGCGGATGGACGTAATTGCAGAGCATGGAGCTCAGGCCTGGCCTTTCTGCAAGTCCCATATCTGACCTCGCGGCCTCTGCATGAACACTTACCGCTAAACTCTGCTTCCGAGAGACATTACGGAGCGATTTCATTGTGAAAACCGCATAAAACCCGCGAGCGCCATCAAGTTCCTGTAGCCTGATTAGGGCTCGATCTGCATCCTGTGTGTGTGTGTGTCTGGGGAGGCGACTTCCTTTCTCAGGGCTATCGGCCAGACAGATGTTTAAATGAGGAGCAGTGTAGCCCACTCGCCCGGGGAGATCAAGAGCTGGGCTTCTGGCCAGCCATCAGCCCTGTGGTCACTGTGGGCTCTCGCATCACTTGAGAGGGCAGCAGCGGGCCACTTGTTGCAGTGCATGCTGGGAAGCCTGGAGCTTTGGCTTCTGGGTACGGGCAGAATAGAGCTGTTAGTTATAGCTTGAGCTGTGATGGTGGGGCTTCTGTTTGAAGGCCTTTATAGTGAGCTTGCTGGGCAGTTACCCTCAGACAAAGTGTTTGTTACTTGAATGATGTGAGTTTTCTGTGCCCCTGTGTCTTGGTGAGAGATTTGGCACCTGTGAACTTCCAAAGCCGAGACTGACTGCATGTTCAACATCTCGCTTGTAACCAGAGGAGAAGCAGTCAGCTTCCTCTGCGGAGGCCTGGATCAGAAATTTGAAATGCCAAAGTGAAACTTGCAGACATATTTGTGTGTTACACTCCCATAAGTTCCATAGACTTTATTTTATGGAGTCTGGTGTGCTGCTGTCTAATAACCCCACCAGTGTCTCAGAGCGGAATAATCCCAGGGATTGGTGCCTCGTGCTGTATCCTGGGCACAGTGCCTGCTCTGTTTGCCATGCTGTCTAGTAACAGACCAAATGGTGAATGGCATTAAGCAAACAAGATTTCCCGTTCCCTGAGGTCAGGCTTTGAGTGGAATCACTGCTGCATTCCCTGTGCCCCACTTAAACACAACTCTGCATTTGCTAGCAGTTCTCCATCCTCTGCTTTTGTCCCGAAAATATTGGTGTCAGTTGATTTAAAAATGTCTGCTGTGCGAGTCTTGCTGGTATCTGGGACTTGGTGATGTCTATTTCCAGCTGTAGCTTTCCATAATTTTCCCTGGTGTATCAAATTAGATCTGTCTTCAAGGTGATATACAGTCATCATTTGTATGAATAGATCTTGAAATACATTGGTTTTGTGATGTGGATTACTGTGCTGTAATACTGAGCTGAAACGTCATCATAAAATGGGAGCACATCAGAAAAAAAGGAATCGTAACCTTCAGTTCTGTGCTGTATTTACTGTGCTTGACCCTCAAAAGAGCAAGTTTGAACTATTTAGTTATTTGTTTATTTATTTGTGTCATTTTTAAAAGAGTACGTCAGAATTTTACCACAGTTTTGAGTGAGTGTTACTTATAATCTCATTACATCAGCATTAGAATGCTCAGTGCCACTGACATGGCATATTTGTGATTTACTGCTATATTGCGGCACAGACAGTATCAAACATGCAGTACAGAAGCATTGTAGGATGCTCTGTACACCTGATATAATCAGTGGCAGCCTAATGAGTACACAGACCCTACTATAGTGTGCAAAACACACGAATCACATCCACTCACAGCATCAAAGAGAACTTCCACTCGCACACAATGTGCACTGGCGGTAACACCAAACATGATACTCAACAGACTGCCACACCTAATTCATAAATGACACCATCACCAGTACATAGAAAACTGCACCAACACACATACATTGGAAACAGGTCAGTCACATGCCATGCTGCACACAAATGTACCACCAGTGTCCCTGCACAAAGGCCTCCATGATAATGGTGTGCATCGCGTTAGCGATTATGTGTATTAACTCTCTTTTTCTCACTGACACATCTAATGTGCTGAAATTGTTGCAGTGGTTGCATCCCTAATGATGAATATACATTAGCACTGTGCAAAAGTTTTTGGTAGTCCTGATTTATTTATTTATTCATTTTTAATTCAGTTTTGGACTTGGATGTTCATTTCTTGTTTTTCCACATTAGTGTTGCTGTCGATAGAAAACACATTTGAGATACTACCTGTTAATTTGAATAATCAACGGCAATAAATTTTGTATTTCATTACAGTTGATGTAGATAGCATGCCATTGAATACATCCTGTCCTTCACATCATCAGTGTAGTCTGGGCTCACCTGGAGACAGACACAAGTGAGACTGTGAGCCTTTCGGTTTCCAAATGAACTTTGGCAAACTCTCCAATGTGCTTGAAACAACCAGACAGACAATTATTTTATAAAATGGTAACATGTATTTTGCCTCAGTTCTTTCTTGCTTCATTCTCTCCTGGTAATCCCAGAAGTCCTTGATAATGTCGAGATCAGAGCTCTCTTAAGACTATGTTATTGAATCAACTGTTTTAGCGAAACACAAAAATTTTGCATTAGATTTTCTTTTTTAATTAGCATTTTGTATTTTTTGAATTTGTTTTTTATCTACAGCAACACTAATGTGGACATATGAGACCAAATTTAAATTAAAACAAGTGGTGCCAGGTACAACAAACCCCGCCCCTCGCACATACTTTCACCTACTTGTACGAAATTCAATAGGGATCTATTCTGGGTCAGTGGCAATGCCTATACCAAATTTGGGGTGAATCTGGCCAACAGTTTTGCCGCTAGAGTGTTAACAAATCAAACAAACACAGAAACAAACCGAACCGAAAACAATACCCCTTCGGGTGGGGTGGGGTAAAAATATTCTTGGATCCCTAAAACTTTTGCACAGCACTGTAAGTCAGTTCCGTCATACTGCAAATTAAAATAGATTTTTTTTTTCAGACACAACATGCTTTGTGTTAAATTTTGTTTATTTATTGTTTGATGACTCGTTCAGCGCATTATTTTACGGCTATATTCTGTCGTGTGTCATACTGTTTTAAATGCATGTGGGAATCAAATCGCACACATTCATGTGTGGGCAGTGTAGAGTCTCCCAGTAGCCTGGCGTGCATTTCTTTGGACTGCGGGCGGAAACCAGAGTATCTGGCAGAGACGTAGGGAGAACATGCAGACTTCACGTCAAGAGGCCTCAGACGAGATTTGAACCCACAATCCGCACCGCTCACTGCGCCACCATGCCACCCTAAATTTAGTTTAAAAGCTAAGACTGTTGTTCACCAAATATGCAGTTTGTTCATTGCTTTACTTAGAGAGATTTGATATTTAATCGGACATTCAATACAGTGTGCTGAATTTGTTATGAAATGTGCACCTAACTAGACTTCGTGGTGTGTAAGGCCTTTATTGGTTTTACAAATTTCAATAAAACAGCAAACCCATCACCAATAAAAGCAATAACAAAAGGAATTAATAGGTTTATGTTGTTTCAATAGACTGGTTTTGAGGGTTTGTGATTACAGCTCGTCTCAGTGACAAGACTCACTCAGCACACCAATGGTGTCTGACCTCTGAGCCTCTGTGATCATAAACAGAATCCATTAGCATTGAGACCAAAGGCTCTCACACATTCTGTCTGAGCACAGCCCGTGGATCTCTCTCTATGGTAGGACAGGGAAACATAATCACCAGGACATGAAAAAGTGTTTTGATTTTCTAAGCTCACTGTTGCCTGAAACTAACCACATCCTGGAGGGGCTACAGTTGGCTTAGACGACAATGAGGAGGGGATTCTGGGATTTCGTCCATCTGTTTCCTACATCCAGGCTGTCTGAGAATCCAAGCCTGTGGTTATATCTCCGAGCCGTCCTCTTGTGGTTTTGCGATGTTGGACGTGCCTGTATTCGCCTGCTCTGCGCAGTGTGAGATGGGGGTTTATTTTTACATCTCTGCCGATGTACAGGCAGTGATGGAGCCAGGAACAGTGATTCACTCTGCCCTCTCGTACTGTGCAAGCCCACACAGTCATGTAACAGGGCTCATGCAGTTCTGACTGTGGTGACTTCAGTGCTTCTGCCACACCTTCCTCACCTCCTGCTACAGAGCTGCAGTGCAGAGAACGAGAGAGGGGGAGGGGAGAGGGAGTGAGAGAGGAGAGAGGGAGTCAGGGGCTGAGGGAGGGAGAGAGAGAGGAGAGCTGATGTGAGAAAGAGAAACACTGAATGATGGGGAAAGAGAGAGATGTTGATTTATTTGTTTAAAGGCATCTTTTGTTTTTGGTCTAATAGGCTACAGTATAAACTTCTCAATAAACCCCTGCAATGTGTTGTATCGTGAAAGGAGAATTAATTGGATATAATTTGCTAATAATCGTAGGTACAGATGTGTCAGTTTCTTGTTGAAATATTCATTGATTCTTAAGCCCCTTCGATGAATTTAGAACACAGGAATTCATGGAATTCATGCACAGGTCAAATCATTCGTGCACAGATATACCCCATCCTTGCGTTATTTCTCATTTTCTGCTTTTGGATAAAATATGTTTTTGGGTCTTCTCTCCTTTTTATTGCCTTGCAAGTGATGAGGAAGATGATGTGATTTTGCCCTTGAATCAGTGAAATGTCCATATGTGGGTTAATACAGTTTTTTTTTTTTTTTTTTTTTGCCCTGTATGGCACCATCCGCACTATGTAGAGGCTTTTGCCTCGGCATTTCCATGCATTTATGCAGGTGTGTGGTCACATTAGTTTGCTTGAGCAAAAACATTTCTTTCAATCTGCACAGGCAGTCAGTATACTCAGAAAATATTTAATTTGAACAAACCAATCACATTTCTGAATGGGGTGACATAGCTGCCATATGGCAACATGTTCATAGCAACAGTCAGCACAGGATGTACAGAACAGTGTGAAGACCAGTAAACTCTGGGGATGTCGTGGGCTGCATTGAAATTGTGTGCTGGTTATAGACAAAGGAAGTTATGAGCAAATGTGTGCAAGGGTGCAATGCATGCTAGAATAAAACAGATAAAGAATTGTGCCAGGTTTTATTAAGACTGGGGTGTCCAGTCTTACCTGAAGAGGGCCGGTTCACATGCTGGTTTTCATTTTAGTACAGGGCTACAATGCCTGATTCAACTAATCAGGATTACGTTTCCCAGAAGTATGCTAATTACATAGTTGGACCCATTGATTGTTTTTGGTGGCACTATGTACTGTAAGTTGCTATGCTTTTGGTAAATGTACCCAAGGATGTTTAATCACACCCTTGAACAGTAAAATCAGTTTTGGTAGTGTTGGGCTTTACCAAAAACCATTACCTTCACCAGCCCTTTGTGAAAAAATTGGGCACCCCTGTGTTGAGGCAAATAAATTGTAGTTGAAGAATACATAGGAAATACTGTGAGGTCATAGCAATTCTGTTAAATAAAGAAGAGAGGATAAAATAACATGATAAAATGAAAATCAGCTGTGCTGAAAGACAGTTTCTTTAAATGAAAAGGTGGCTGCTTTGTTCCAGAGGGAGCCGTGTGAAATCAGGGTCAGCAGTGCTGTGGGGGGAGGGGAAGAGAGTCCTAATAACACTGCAGCAGCAGGAGCTCTGCCGGATCTGTGAGTCTGTGAGATACACTCACATGCTGCAGAGCACCTATACAACTACATCCAGCATTTTTACTGCACTGTTTTATTGCACGTGTTCAAATGAGTGCAGAGTGAAATTATGGTGTGACATGGAGTGATTTGATAAGCTGGCATTTAGCATGTACTTAAAGGATATGGAGTATTTAGGAGGGATGTAGACTGATGTGTATCATCTTTTCACACACAGGGAATGTTGTTCTAGACTGATGTGGTATCATCCAGACCTCACAAAGGGAATGTTGTGATCTGGACTGATGTGGAATCATCCTTTAGAACTCACATACAGGGAATGGTGCACTGTAGACAAGATGTGGTGTCATCCTTTAGACCTCACACACAGGGAATATTGTGCTCTGCACTGATGTGGTATCATCCTTAAGACCTCACACACATGTTGGGAATGTTGGGAATGTTGTATCATCTGTACTGAATGTGTGGTATCATGCTATAGTATTCACACTCGGGGAATGTTGTGCTCTGTACTGATGTGGTATCATGCTATAGTACTCACACACAGGGAATGTTGTGCTTTGGACTGATGTGGTATCATCCTATAGTACTCACACACAGGGAATGTTGTGCTCTGTACTGATGTGGTATCATCCTATAGTATTCACACACGGGGAATGTTGTGCTCTGTACTGATGTGGTATCATCCTATAGTACTCACACACAGGGGAATGTTGTGCTCTGTACTGATGTGGTATCATGCTATAGTACTCACACACAGGGAATGTTGTGCTCTGGACTGATGTGGTATCATCCTATAGTACTCACACACAGGGAATGTTGTGCTCTGTACTGATGTGGTATCATCCTATAATACTCACACACAGGGGAATGTTGTGCTCTGTACTGATGTGGTATCATCCTTTAGACCTCACACACAGGGAATGTTGTGCTCTGTACTGATGTGGTATCATCCTATAGTATTCACACACAGGGAATGTTGTGCTCTGTACTGTACTGGAATGTTGTGCTCTGTGATGTGGTATCATCCTATAGTATTCACATCCTATAGACCTCACACACAGGGAATGTTGTTGACTGATGTGGTATCATCTGTTGTGCTCTGACTGATGTGGTATCATGTACTGATAGTATCATCCTTTAGACCTCACACACAGGGAATGTTGTGCTCTGGACTGATGTGGTATCATCCTATAGTACTCACACACAGGGAATGTTGTGCTCTGTACTGATGTGGTATCATCCTATAGACCTCACGCACAGGGAATGTACTTGTGTATCATCCTGTACTGATGTGGTATCATGCTATATCATCTCACACACACAGGAATGTTGTGCTCTTTACTGATCTGGTATCATCCTATGTTGTGCTCTGTACTGATGTGGTATCATCCTCACACACAGGGAATGTTGTGCTCTGTACTGATGTGGTATCATCCTTTAGACCTCACACACAGGGAATGTTGTGCTCTGTACTGATGTGGTATCATCCTATCACACACAGGGAATGTTGTGCTCTGGACTGATGTGGTATCATCCTATAATACTCACACACAGGGAATGTTGTGCTCTGTTGTGTGCATCTGATGTACTGATGTGTATCATCAGCTTTAAGAACTCTGTACTGATGTGGCAGGAATGTTGTGCTCTCACTGATGTGGGAATTGTATCAGATGTGGCTAGACCTCACACACAGGGAATGTTGTGCTCTGTACTGATGTGGTATCATCCGCGCTGTGGTTGGGTGATATTTTAGCATTCACACACTCTGCTCACTGCAGAAAGTGTCTGTCTTGAACTGCGGATCTGATTAGTTTCATGTAGAATGAAGCAAAAAGAGTAACTCCGAAGAGTTAATGGTATTCTATGCTTTGGGTGAACGTTTATGCGATCATCAGGAAATACAGAGCTTTCTTCAAAGAGCAGAAACTATGCACAGATGAGCCAAAACATTAAAACCACTCATGGTTGAAGCGAATAGTGTTGATAATCTCATAACAACAACACATGGCCAGGTCTACAGGCAGATTTTAGATGGTAAGCGAACAGTCAGTTCTTGTATTCAACATGGTGGATGAGGGAGGAGAAATGGGTACTGAATGACTTTGTCCAGGGCCAAATTGTTATGGCCTGACGAGTGGGTTGGAGCATCTCTGAGATGGCAAGTCTTCTGGGGTGCTCCTTGTCAGCAGATATGAGTACCTACTGACAGTGGTCCAAGGAGGGATAAACATTGAACCAGTGACTGGGTTTTAGGTGCTCAAGGCTGATCGATGCGCAAGGGCTATGAAGGCTATCTTGTCTGGTTCGAACCGACAGAAGTGACTGTGGCACAAGTTGCTGAGAATTTTAATAATATTTAAATATTGAATGTGTCACAACACGCAGTGCATTATACCCTGCTGTGTATTGCACTTTTTAAGCTTGCAAGCCAAAGTGCCCACTCTAACCCCAGTCCTCCTCTTAAAGAGCCCCCAAATGGGCACCTTAGCTTCAGATCTGGACCTTGAAGCAGCTGAAGAAGGGCGCCTGGTCCAGTGAGTCCCATTTTGTCTTACATCATGTGCTTCAGAAAAACTCCTCCCACCATAGAGACTGCTGTTTCATGCTCTCTGGCTGTCCTAGCCTCAGGCATCCCACTGCTGTTCTGGAGGGATAAGGTGGATGGTTCTTTTCAGTTTTGCAAGATGTCTGGTGTCCAGAGGTGCCAAGAATACAGAGCCTGTTTCTGGAGAAAATTTCATTAATTAGACAGAACATGCCCTGTCCGGATGGTCTGGCAAAACGGGTGGTGTGGGTTTGCAACCAAAGGCAGAATAATGGGCTTCATGCGGGAATCAGCCTGGGAAATTCCAGTTAACTTAGAGGTGAACAAACCCCCATCTAATCAGCGCATCTTCTCCATGTAGAGGATGAGGAAATGCTTGTGTACAGGTGCAGTATCGTGGATGTTGACAGGAAACTGGACTTGATTGTCTGTATTTACACTGGCTGTCTCGTAAAGCTGTCTGCAGTCTGGGCGTGTGGGGCTGTGCTGGCACTGCAGTCATTGTATTAGATGCTGTTTGTCTGCATTTCCTGCTTGTAGGTATGACTTCACTGATTTTTCCCCTTTTATTTCTTGTATCAGCACTTTAGAGGTGTGGATTTCTTCAGAGTCTGAAAGATGGACTGATGCCCTTGGAATGGGCTGCTGAGGAAGAAAAGATGCTTTTATTTAAATCACAGTATGAAAGATGAGCTTATGATTTAATTGCATTACCTTGGTACTTATGCTATTTAGGTTTTGCTCGGCAAAGCTCCAAGAGTGCCGATTAACATGGTTGAGCACATCTATAATCTCTGCTTAGTCTTTGATGCATTCAAGTCTGGGTATTTCTCTCTGCGCCGACAGTACATATATAGATGAGTAAGTTGCGTCAATGGCAAACATGCTTAATCACAGTCATTTTTTGATATGGAGTCCGCCGTATATTGTGGTCAGTGACTGGCGAGAGGTGAATTTGGAACTGTGGTTTTTATCTAAGAAGGGATCCCTTTGTGGGACATGGGCTCCTCCTACAAACATTGTATCTTGTTTATAGGACAGGCCACCATTGTTGCTGTTCTCTACTCTGGGCCCCTGTAAGCCCTTTCCCTCCACCTCCTCAATTAATGGAATGGGCCTGATCATCCATCTTGTGGTAGACTGTGTGTTTAGTCATCAGTGCTGGCAAGATGAGCCTGTATTGTTGACTTGCAAGGAAGCAACTCTCTCAGCAGAACCCAGCCAGCTCTGATTATGAAACATTTGCATTCAATTCCATAGGAGCAAATATTAACTGTCTTCAAATGCGATACTAACCCTTAGAGCGCTTAATGCAGCTGTTGTTGGTCAATGATGTAAGATATCAAAATCAAAGCTGTTGAAACCCTATCATGTGGCGACTTGTTTAAAAGAGCTCCCGCAGGGGAGCTCTTTTAAACAAGTCGCCACATGATAGGTTTTCAACAGCACAAGATAATTATTCATTTATTTATTTATTTATTTATTTCAGTGCCCTCAGGGTTAATTACATCTAAAGGCTTCAATCCAGAGTAAACCTGAGTAAACAGTGGACAAGCTGGCCAAAAACACTCAAAGAAACAATGGAGCAGTTTAGTCCCACTGCAGTGTCTTAGCTGCAGGATTTGGCTAGACTTGCCCGAAGTGCTTATGTTAATTTATACCTAAGCAATACGCTGCCCGGCAACAAACATGTCTCCCAACAGAACTTAGTTGTTTCTTTTTTTTTTTTTTTAAAAGGCCTTCTTCCTTTATTCTGTCACATTCCCCAAATGGGCCACTTGTGATGTACCTAAAAGGTTCTCAAGTCTGCAGATACATCAGTCAGTTTGTGATTAGCTTAAATTGAATTTTAAATATTAATGCTTTATAGATATATAATAAAAATATGAATGGTGGCATGGAGAGGCAGTCTGTGCAGAACTAGACCTCCCCCTGACTTTAAATTTTGAAGGAGCTGAACGTCTCTTATAACCCAAATAAAGAATGCAAAACTGCTAAAATGAACTTTTGCCGACAGACAGAACCCAAATATTATGTAAATACTTCCAAATTACTTTCAAAACTTTTCTTTTTATTCATTCTGTAAATGTATACATGCAGTATTTGGATTAGTCGGGTGTTCTTACTGGTATGTTGCTGTGCTTTTCGTGTTTATCTCCCTGAATGAACTTGTTACCCTGTGGGCATGTGTGCAGGTGGGTGTGCATTTGTCACTGTACACTGCAAGGATTTTGTGACTGTGACTCAATTCGTATTGCATTTGCAGAGGATGCCTTACATTTAGGTATGTCTATGGGTCATCGACTTGGGCGGTCATTTATTCAGCAGATTTGTAACCAAGTTTATTATAAGGAAGCTATTTAAGATTATTTTGATAGATCTGATTGCTTTCTGATCCCCTAACATAGGGTCTGTGTATAAGACGGGTGCAATTACTGCACACTATGGCTGCAAATATCCTCAGCTTATAGCTGAGTCTGCAGTTCAACCTCTCTTCCATCATTTCTTTTTAAATCCAGTGTACTGGATTGTAGAGTCAAAATAAAGAAGTGACACTATAGTTAACTCCTGGATTAGCTGTTTGTGAATTAGGGACCGGTCGTTCTTGCCAAGATAATATTTATCTTTCAGCCCATTGGCATGCTAATGGAAAATTGATTGATTGATTGATTAGTGAGTGGCACTCGAGTCTCATCACAACAGTCCGTCCTAAGCTTCTCTTATCCAGGAGTAAAAAGATCATTGTCTTTATTACTCTAAATCCAATTTTGACAGTCAGTGTAAAAAACAGGGTGTCTGTTTGTCCACTGTTCATGTTTCAGCATGTGTATCAGTTAAAGCGCTCCTGTGCAGGCAGAATATTGTCTGTTTTAATGGGTGCAGTGTGGATCCTGCAGTGGTTCTGCAACAGTGTGCAGATATAGGTAATAAAAGAGGGATTGCGAGGGCAGTGTGACCGTCACACACAGTGTTATGTTGCACAATCTCTCCCACACTGTCCAACACCCACTCCTTTATTCACGTACACGTACACTCGTATGCATGCAACATTCACGCGTACAAGCATGTCATCTTTTGGGCTGGTTCTTTCAGTGTTAAGTTCCTTGAGATTGTAAAATGCTCTGCAGGTAGAATATAATATCAGGATTTGTACAGGAAGAAGATGATTGATATTTGAATTTCTTGCGATTTGTTTTCCTGATATATTGTGCGCAGAGTGTTTCCATCTCTCCATCTCTCTGTTGTTCTTTTTCCAAATTTGAAAAAAACACACACACACACACACACACACACACACACACACACACATACACACACACCCTTTTGATCATATGCTTACAGACTCTCACAAGCTCAGCCTTTCTGCTCACAATGTTCCTTTACTGCACAATCTCTTTCACAAAAAAGCAGACATTGCTCCAGTTTGATGCTTGCCCACACCCATGCTCTCTATCTGTCTCCTATTTACAATCACACTCTGCGCACTCACTATGACACATTTTCAACATATACAGTACACACACACACAGACACAGCACCTTCGATGTCTAATGGTGTAAGCTTCCTTTCTTTGTTATAGAACACTTTGACTGCCTCCTACATAACATCTAACATTGGGATCACACGTATGCAGGATTCTGGTGATTATTTTTTAATATGTATTAGTGTTTTATCTGACATGTCAAACACAGCACACACTAGAGTGCTTTGTCTTTCCGTTTCTCTTTCATAAACACACACACAGTGCAGTTCTTCTGAACCTCCTCAGTATCACCCTGTGTTTTCAGACGCACAGCTCCCTCTCTGTCTGTCTCAAACCCCCCACCCCACCCCGAGGGAGATAGTATAATGAGCATTCTACTATCTGTTACTCATGATTCAGAGCTCCACCCCCTCGACACCCCGCTGCTCATGGTGTCTCTATGGGCACCTGCACCACTCCCTCACAGTCCGGCTGTGTCTTCACACTCATTCTTTGTTTATTGACTGAGCAGCATGTTTATATTCACCCAGCCTGATGTTTGTGAACCACTGGCTGCTGTTGCTGGTGTTTGGACATCATGAATGCGCATGATATGAAGTCATAAATGACAAACTAACAGTGCGTTACAGCAGCATCGATTTCCAGGCTGCGGACAGATTTTACTGCTTCCTCCTCTCCTCTCCTTTGCTGTCCTTCTCTCCATCTCGCTCCCTCCTTCATTCTCTCTGCATGCTTTTTTTTCTCTTTAGACGGCTTTTTTTTTATTCAAGCACCAGACGAATGGTCGGATGTAATCACCATGGCAACAGCTGACTCACTGTGCGGGCAGTACCATTGTTTGGATGGTTGCGGGGGGCACCGGAAGGGTGTGGAGTTTGGTGCGGGGGAGAGAGAGATGGCATTAGAGGAGGCGCAGAGCAGGAAGTGCCCCTGCTGTAGATGGTGGGATGTAGCCGTCCGGGGCTCTGAGCTGCCTCTCGCATCTCGATTTGTGTTTGTGGGAGAACACTGTGGGGGTGGGGATGGGGGGGTCTGATCTCTGTATTCATTCCCCTCGGCTTTGTGTGCACTTATCTCACGCTGCATTTATCAGCTTATAATGCCTGGCATATCATTTTATCACATTAACCCCATAAAACGTAAGGACCCGTATATGGGTTTGTGAAATGCAGCAGCTTTATTCAATCCTGTGGAATTTTAGGTTTATTTAAATTATGTTGGAGAGCCCAAGGTTTCTAAAGATCCCAGATATTTACTGCTGAATTACTGAGAAATGTTCATAAAATAATGCACAAGATCTAGATATTTTCTATTGCATGTGGTGCTGCGGTCATAAAAACATGGCGTCCTAGGTTTGAATATTTCTTTTGGTATAAAAATGATGAAGCTTCAGTAAAGCGCTGCTACCAGCAGATACGGAATATTCCACAAAAGGGGAAATTCAAGCAAAAATCATTGTTAAAGGGCCTAAAAGTCTATGTTTGTAAGCACTCAGTTGCAGTATGCTTACTGCAGATTCAGCCTGTTTTTCTGTGTAATGTTAATGCTTTGGTGTGATGCTTTCTTCCTGTTCTGTTTTCATCTCATGGAGCAGTCCCACACATAACGTACACACAGACCGGCTCATCAATAACATACACAGCCAGTGTGGCTCCTGTATCAGTTCTCAGTATGTAGGTTAGCTCATGCTGCAGGGGAGTGGAATTCTGTCTCACATATTGTGGGGTGTGGCTGCGCTCTAATTAATATTCACATCAAAGTAATGGTGTTGCTTTGGGTCCTTCGCTCATGTAGTATTTACAGTGTTATTTTTCCTTTCTCCATCCCCTCCTCTTCACCTTTACATCTCCCTCACTCTTTCACTGTCTGTTCACAGCAGTCTCCTCTGGTGATCACACTCGGGAATCCATGTGATTTTACCTGTTAGCTTCATGTGCTTGTGTTTGAGTTGGGGGGGGGGGCGCTATATGTGTTTGGAGTATTTTTTTTTTGGCTGAACATTAGCTGAGCAGTTTCATACTCCTGCAGCATATGCTTAGGGACAGGTGCGCTCAGCGATTTTGCATTTTATCCACAATTTCTTTTTGTGTATATGCAGTTGGAACTCTGCAGTTTGATCCGTATTATTGTATGTACACATCTGGCGAGTGAGAGTGTGTGTGCGTGTGTGTGTGTTTGTGAGAGAGTGTGTGACTGGGCATGTGCATTCATAAGTGCATGCATTTGTGTGCATGCGTGTGTGTTTGTTTGGAGGTTTATATGTTGGTCAGATTGCAAAACCAGTCATTTTATGAAATGACTAAAACTTTTTAGTAATTTCATGAAATGACTGGGTTCGCAATCTTACTGTAGCATGTACAGGGACTGGATGCTTAAAGATGCTATATTGGCTGAATATTTGCATCAATGCTTAAAATGCAGAATGAATGCACATGCTATGTGGGAATCTTCATTTTAAATACTGTTTGAGCTGTTCTGAACAGGATGTTCCTTTGTTGTCTCTGAGGTGAACTTCAATTCACTAGAATACTGTCAATATTCACAATCATAATGGGCAAGGTTTACTCAGCGTTCAACACAATACGGTTTCCTTGTTTTTTGTAGTATGGTACTGCACACACAGTGGGGCGCACTGAGTAATTGAAGGGCCTAGTGCTAAAAGTATTTAAGTAGCATTTACACACACCCTGAGGTAAGGATAACTTCCTTCCTGAGGCAACTTCTTTTATAGTTACCAAAGTCTTCTGCCTCGATTCTCTCAAAAATTGACATTTTGTGACCTGGGTAGTTTTAGAGCTCTGGGGTCTTCAATTGTTATTGCCATATTGGAATGCTGTATATGCAGCACATAGGTGTGCATGTGAGAGCTCATCATGTTTTTGTGTGGAGAGAGGTTTGAAGTGAATGGTGATTCCTCTCTGTGTCCTTAGAGAAATAGTAGTGTACCACCAGGGGAACAAAGGATTTATTGTCGGTAAACCTTAGGCCTGTGAAGTAGCAGCACAGTTCACCGATGAGTATAAAAATGCTCAGGTGTAAAGTATTTAATTTGATTCTTTATAAGATAAGATACTTTAACAGTTCTTTGATAAAACCACCTTCTCTCCTACAGGTTTAAATTGTGATTAACTGACCTCCTGTTGCATTTCTATTTTGACTTGCATGTAAATGTATGCTCACTCATCACAAGACACTGACACCCACTAATACCATTGCTGAAGTTGTATGTCATATAGAGTACCATGCCAAAACCTCCTTAGCTGCTGCTTAGCACTGTCACTGAAGCACTAAAACCTCAACATCTCCCTTAAAATCACTTAGTGTAGGTCTCCTTTTAATGACCTGCTCACCATACTGCTAGGTGACCAGGCTGGCTATTGATTTCTATTTATGACCGTTTACCATGGATTCTCAAATCTGGCTTCATAATCCAAATCTGGCCCTGGTTTTCTTTCATCACAGGTAAGTAATTGAACACTTACTGCTGCTGATTGGGCAAATTAGCATCATGCTTAGGTGAAGGGAAGTAGAAAACCAGCAGATCTCGGCTCTTGAGGACCGTAATTTAAGGGCCAGGGTCTTATGCACACAAACTGCGCATCTTACCTCTGTCATACATAAGATTGCATCAGCAATGGTCAACATTGTGTGCACCTGTTTTGCTTGTGCTTTGAATATGTTTGTCACTATTTTACGTGGGTATTTCCATATTTCCCTTTTTGTGTATGATTCAATTTATATTCATGCACATATTATATCAGAATTGAAATCAGTGAGAACCAGCCCAGGTCCTGGAGACATTGTTCAAACTGTTTTTGTTTTAACCCAAATTTGGCCCCCACACTGTGAAAACTAGCAGCTCAAATTGTATGTGTTTGAATGAGAGTAAAAAACCAACTGGGAAGTGAATGTTCTGGGCACCACTGATCTGAACTGTACTGGTTACTTTTGATGGTGGGCGTCTAACCCCTCCTCCTGTTCCTCCTGAAATTATACACATAAGGTGAGTAAGTATGACCCCCAGGTACCAGTGTGTGCCCATTGCCCCCCAGTGCTGTCCAATGAGTTACACGCGCTTGCGTCACATGACTGCAGTGTCTGTGAAATTGCCAATAAGCAGGTGCTCAGAACCCACAGTAACCTGGTTTTCTTTACAAAGCACTCACTCTTGACTTGTTTCACATGCTGCTTGACTCATGAAATGTTTTTTCCTATTATCTGAACAGGTTCGCCAGGTACTGTTGGGATATCTGCATGACTGATAGTTGAGCACCACTCACATTTTTGCATTTATTTACTGTCTTGTTCCAACTTAACGTGTTTGTGCAGCATCTTGCTCAAGGGTGTGATGGTGTAATGTCAGTGTCCTATGTGGGCACCGAATCTACAGCCTTCACCTCCCAATAAATGGTTATACATACAGTCCCGCAACTCAGATGTTCCTGGAGGTGGCTGGACTCTTGTTTGCAGGTGTCTGAGTAACGTGTTCTGTGCTGTAAAAGTGTGTTTGTATCTCTAACCTAAATTCTCCATTTTTCTCCCCCATTCTGCCTCGGCTGCTGCTGACATCCCTGTGTTCCTCCAAATAAGGTAAGAATTTTTTCTCTCATTCACACTCCTGTATGAATGTGTTTATTGGCACTTGAGGGCTGTTCTCTGAAAAGGCAACCCGGGGAAAGTATTTAGTTGGACTCAATCAATGTTTCATCTTTTAGCTTTGTTTGGGTCACTTTTTGGGATGATGATGATTATTTTTATCATTAGTTTTATTATTATTATTATTTTGCCTCTTCCTAGCACAGTAGCTGGGATGTGTACTGTTTTCCAGTCGTTCGTCTGTCTGTCACACACATATTGTTTGTGTAATATCCACTGACGGAGTGGAGGAATTTTGACCCAAAATCTGGCATGATAACTCCCCGGAGAGGCTAGTTGAAATGGTTTAGGTTTCTGAAGTAATTGGGTCAAAGGTCAAGGTCACATAAGGTCAGTTATATGCTGGGATGGATGATTACTTTAAGGGCGTATGAAGCTATGGCAGGTGGAGGCATAGCAGTCAGTGTTGACTTTGCATTGACTTCTACCTTGTTATGTATATCAGGACCTTTTCTACGTAATGTAATTCCACACTGACGCAATAGAAGCTCACATAAACTATCACTGCTTCGAAGCGCCTTTTAGACTGGTGCAAGCAGCCATGTTGTGCTGTAAATGTGCAGGAATGGGCAGGAATGAGGGGAGGGAATGGAGTTTATCATGGATCAGTGTGCTTCTGAGCAGCCAGTCCAACTAGATGCTATCCCTGGGGCTTTTCCTTGCCTGCTTGGCATTCGTCTATTTTCTTCAGAAATACAGAGTGAGAGTGAGGCTGAATCTCTCATTAGAGACTGCAGTAAGGTAAGTGATCCAGAGGGAGTCTGATTTCAGAGAACCATGTCTGATGCCCTTGAGTGACAACCTTTACAAAAAATAACAATCACATATGAACTCAGTCTTTTCCCATTTAGAAATCACAGTTTAAAATTATATTTAACATTTTCACATTAGACTTGCGATTGGCTTTTTTACAGGTGTAGACAAAATGTGACTTGTAGGGAGCCCGGGAAGTGCAATGAGAGAGGAAAGAAAAAATTATTTGTGGCCACAAGATATAACTCGTTCCCACGAATCAGTTATTTCGTTCCCACGAGTTAGTAACTTGTTCCCACGAATTAGTTATATCGTTGCCACAAGTTAGTAACTCGTTCCCACGAATTAGTTATTTCGTTCCCACGAGTTATTGACTTGTTCCCACGAATTAATTATTTCGTACCCATGAGTTAGTAACTTGTTCCCACAAATTAGTTATGTCGTTGCCACAAGGTAGTAACATCATCCCCGCGAATTAGCCATCTCATGGCCACAAAATATAAATCCACACTCCCTCCGTCTCTCTGGAACAGACGGCATTTGTCCCCGATAATCTCCGGGCGCAGACCTGCGTCTGCACCACCCACCTCATTCCATGGCCTGCCTGACCGAAGCAATTTTCAGAACAAGCACGCTGGCAATGCCACGGGCCAGTCTGATTTATTGAAAACAACAACTGAATGAGGATCAGGGCATTATTCACAGTTTTCATGTGATACATTACAGTAGATAGAGTAATGTTACTGATCACTTTGTTCACCGTTGCAAAAACGTAGCCGCTCCAACTTTAGCCTGGAGCCATGAATCAACCTGGGGCGCGTTTTCCGAAATCACAGATGGTAACTTACATAGTTGGGTCCATTGACTGTGAATGGACGAACTATGTATGCATTTGAGAAACGCGCCCCAGATTCGAGTTTACTAGCCCTAGAGAGCGTACTGCATGTGGAAGAATGGTGATGTAGCCCAAACTGGAAGTATTCCCCAGAAAAGTAAATCACATTTGCGTCGGACTTATAATGTTTGCTTGCTTGTTTACTGTAAATCCCCTCACCGGGCAGCGCAGGTCCGCGCCCGGAGATTATTTGTAGCAAGTCTTGGGAACAACTTATATCCAGAGGTCACGGAATAGCTAAATTATGGGAACGACTTATATTTTGTGGCCACGAGATGACTAATTCATGGGAACGAGTTACTAACTTGTGGCAACGACGTAACTAATTCGTAGGAACGAAATAACTATTTCGTGGGAACGAGTTATATCTTGTGGCAAGGACATAACTAATTCGTGGGAACAAGTTACTAACTCGTGGGAACGAAATAACTAATTTGTGGGAACAAGTTATATCTTGTGGCCACAAATTAATTTTTTTCTTTTGTCATTGCACGTCCCGGGCTCCGTAGACTTGATATAGCACAGATTATCTTTTTTACACTATCAATTATTAGTGGGGTTATTTTCATAGCTCAGGTTTACTTCATGAATGACAGATGTTCACCGATGGTTTCTTTTTTGTAAAGGCAGTCTTTTGTCCACAGCGCATCCAGATCCTTTGTATGTGCATGTGTGTATGTAATTCCACTTAACTGTGTATTTGGCCACTATTTTATGACAACACACTCGTAAATACTCACACAAACACACTTGTACATACACAAACACACTCATACATACTCACACAAACGCACTCATACATACTCACACAAATGCACTTGTACATACTCACACAAACACACTCAGACATACACAAACACACTCGTACATTCTCACTCATACACACTTGCACATACACAAACACACTCATACATACGCATACAACCACACTTGTGCATATTCACACAAACACACTCATACAGACTCACACAAATACACTTGTCCATACTCACACAAACACACTCATACATACACACACTTGTACATACTCACACAAACACACTCATACATACACCCACTAACACACTCAGACATACTCACACAAACACACTCACACAGACTCAGACAAATACACTCGTATATATTCACACAAACACTCTTGTGCATACACACACAAAAACACTTGAACATGCACACACAAACACATTTATACATACACAAAAACACACACAAAGTGGGTGATGCATATTAGAAGACCACACTGCACATCTTTTAAAATAGCCATCGATACTTTCAAATGTGCTAAATTTGGTCAAATTCTTTTTAAAAAGTCCCTATACATTTGATCACCTAATTTAGCCCGATAGCACTTGGCCAGAAAATTCACTCTGCACATTCACCCTCAGTAATCAATGGCGCTCGGTATACTTTATAGTGCCAAGAAAGCACTTTATTCTTCTTGTTTGTTGTAAGATGCGATGGCTGTCACTATTCCTTTTTTTTTTAAACTTCACTTGAAAATCTATTAAAAGTTGTTACAATATCTTTCAACACATATGCAATTTCAAACGTTTCCTTTAAGAAGCTTTCTTGTATCAAATCAACCATGTGAAGAAGCAATGTAAGGCAAACATTTAATGCATACCTTATTCAAGAATAAAAATAAATAACTAAAAGTTGTCACTGAATTAAATTCAGCCACAAATCTCACTGCAGAAGTGCTGTAGGTAGTTGTGGCTGAGGTCCAATTTTGAATATAAAATTAGACATGGGCTGTAATAATAGGTGCCCCTATTATTTCAAACGGAATTCCTTTAATTAAACATGAGTGTTGCGCGTGATCACTCACTCGCTCACTCACTCACTCAATCACCCACTCACTCAATAAATGAATCAATATATAATAGTTATTGACTAAAATGTTGCATTTATACTTCTGTGCTGCTCTGAGTCTGTCAAGCAAGTCAATACAGCTGCTGGTGTCATTCATCAGTCTGTGATTTGGATTAAAATACTATGGCTTCAGTTCATCTTCTCCTGATGGTAGCTGATTGGCCTGTATTAAAATACACGCTTGTCAGCAGACCAAAGGGAAGGAATGAGTCATCAGATGATCACAGCTAAAAATGAAAAATCAATTGACTCCTGTGACAAAGTCAGATGTGGCTTTTAGCTGAAATTTATTTTGAAAACAGGTAGATGTTTAACACGACATAGTAAATTACACTGCTTTGGGTTGCCTGTTGAGAAATGGACCATAGCATTCATAGCCTTTATCTGTCATGTTACTCAGTACTACTCCTGCTCACTCAAACCTCCTCACTGATAACATACAGTAGCACTGCAGTGCTGTCACACCTCACAAATTACATATCTCCAAATGCAGATGTGCTCTTTACAGGTAAGTCTCATAACTATAACAAGCAAAATAAATGTTGTTAAATAAAATTTATCTAACTGCAAATAATGCAAACATGGAATCAAATCAGCCTATGGTCTTAAAATTCTGTTATCTCCTTTGTGGTATAACTTTCTTTACCAAACTCTCAGATGTAAAAGTGTGCTTGGGTGTGTCTTCACAGCCACCATGAGTTTAAGCCATTGATTTCTCAGGTCCTTATGGCCTGATCAAACCTACTGTCACACGCACTTTTATCACCAGGCCCTGGGAAATACACAGGATGTTGAACATGGGATTGACCTTTGGTCAACTCATTCATGTTATTCGATGGCCGCAGTAAAATCCTCAGTCATTGGCTTTGTGTGAAAGGGTCATTACAAGGGATTTAAACACCAGAGTGGGGTGAGAACCACTCTCCAAGTGTTTGAAATTTTTACATAACCAAACGCCTCACTGGACGCACAAAGGGGCTCAGGGGCAGTGAGAAATCTGGGGCAGCCAAGTTACTAGTAAAGACATGTTTAATGCTCTCTCGTAAAGCTCAAGGACTCAGGTACCTGGCAGCGCATTTCAACCCAAGTATTCATCAGGCAGTAATTTTTACATGGCAGAAACCAGCACTCTTACCCCAACAAATTTACGCAGACCATACTGTGTGTGTGTGTGTGTGTGTGTGTGTGTGTGTGTGTGTGTGTGTGTGTGTGTGTGTGTGTGTGTGCGCGTGTGTGTGCGCGTGCATGCGTCCGTCCGTCCATGCAGGTGTGCAACGTGTTTGAGACATTTAAAATTTCTCCAGTTACTGTTTCGGTATTAGTCCGTGGTGTTTTATCTTGGAGTGAAATGATCAACACATTTTCTTGGGCTGAAGTTTTGCACTTTCCTAGTAACACCTTTCAGGAGTGGCTTTCAACCTCTGAAATGTTTGATTCATTGAACATACAGCATGTGCAACTGAAAATTCTGTATTGAACAACTGACCTGTGGTTATGATGGGTAAATCTATAAACAGAGTTTGTGAGGAGTGTTTGCTGTGTTCTCATCTGTTGAGCTTTTTCTGGCTACTTTAAGTGGCTGCTGTAGAAATTCTCAGTAAATGTAAATGTTTTATAACTGTAGCTTCCCATGCCTCAGTTACAATACAAAGGAAAATCAGGCAAATTAAATGCATATTTTGATGGATGAATGATGTAGGTGGATCTTGGAAGCAATACAATTAACAGTGGCATGTTTTCATTAAAAAAAAAAACAATAGTTCCATCTTAGTCATTCAGATATGCAAATTCACATTGGTTTTTGAAATTGCAAACAACTTTTCTGCTTTTTTTCACAAATGGTATGTACATTAGTGAGAGGCAGAGGGAAATATAATTATGGAGGGGTACATCATAAATTGACGCTAGATTTTAGTGTACTTGCAAGTTAATTCTCGTCAGTGAATATTTATTATGGGTAATAATTTGCAGGTGTGTCCGCCTGCAAATTATCTTTTCCTGATCTGTGAAAGAAATGTCTTAAGAAAAAAAGTCTCAAATTATTTGATTCTGCCGATGACTCTTTGTTTTTTTCGTTTGTTGTTGCTGTCAGTGACTGCTATTATTGATTGAATTATATTAATTAGGTGCTTCCTATTGGAGTCCTTTATGTATTTGTATCATATTTGATAAATTCATTCGTGTGTGTCCACTTTATGAAGGTATTAATTAATATATTTACTAATGCCAAGCCGGCTGTGGGTGAGTCATTTATTTTAGCAAATCTCTGCGTCCATTGCTTGCTCTCAGCCTCGTGGCGGCAGGGCCATGTTTTGTTTACAAACTCGGCTGTGGAAAAAAAAAAATGCTCTCAATTTAGCATGCAGCATGCAGGAGCTCCGAAGCGCCGGCTGTGGGGCGCTGTTCACTAGCGTGGTGCTGAAACGCTTGCTGCTGTCAGAGCCAGTAGATCCCCCCCATGGCCCGTTTCTCTGACTCCTGACCGCATAATATGATAGCATGTCTATGTATTATCCATTCTACTCTCGGATGCATTTATTTCCCGTTATGCGCCGTTACCAGTGGTATCTTAAACAACAGTGACCCAAAAATATGATTTGTGAGAGGCTGTGTGTCTCCGCTTTTGTGGCTGGGCTGTATCCTAGAGAGCAGCCATTTTTTCCCGTTGCTGGGCAGAGTGGGGGGGTGGAAAAATAGTTGATTGGCTATAGTTGAAAAAGTATGTATACGGACCTATATTGTACCATTTTTCATTTTTGCATGTCAGTTTGAATTGAAATTTAAATTGCTATTTTTCGAGAGATCGAGAGAGAGAGAGGTTTCCTCCGCTCAGCCCCGTTGCTCCTCCCCAGCGCAGATTGGCAGACAGGAGTGAATGTACTATGAGGGAGAGCGCTGCCTGCACTTCACTCTCTTCGCCACATGACGGCACAATAGACCCTTATGTCCCTCACAAAAGAATTAAAGGGACATGGATTATTTAAGGTAGACAATTGCAATGATAAAGAATATTATTATTAAGTATGAACTATGTCAAAAAAAATACGTTTTTATGAAACAAAAAAAATTAATTAAGCTTTATTATTATTATTATTATTATTATTAGTAGTAGTAGTAGTAGTAGTAGTAGTAGTAGGTGGTGGTAGTATTAGTATTATTATCATCTTAAGTCATGTCTTTATTCATTTTTTATGAAATATAAGTTCTTTAACTTTATTTCAATAATATTTAGTGGCACATTATATTATATTGATATTACATGAATAGTGAGAAATCAAACAATTATGTATTTATAAGCAGTTAAGTATTTTTTCTACCATTTGCCTTTGTGTTTATATTCCTTGTTCTCTCCTGGCAGTACCCTGCTGGCTCTTCCAACCTTAGATTAATGAAAGTGCATAGATTTGTATCACTGAAGCACCTAGACAACAGATCAGGCATTGTACCGTTCATGTAGTTCATCAATCTGCTTTTTCATGAAGAAGTGATGCTTACACTACATGGTTGGGTTTGTCAGCTGTAAAAGAGTATTATAAAAAATTGGGTAAATTAACAAGCCCAAGATTGCAATTAAAAAGAAACATTAAATGCACTAATTTCTGTTGCCTGTATTTTTAGTTGGACATTATTCATGTTTAAACTGGTTAAAATATTATTTGGCTGCAAAATCAAGCTCTTTTGGGTCATATTGGACAGGATAATTGAGAAGCGACCCACAAGTGCAGCACATTCATGTGGACTTTCTTTATTATTTTTCATATGTAACTGCTTGTAATGTGTGGGTGTTCAAAACATTTTACCATGAGAGAGAGAGAGAGATCATTACGATGTCAAAGATTTACTAAAGATGCATGCATTTATATGTAAATAAGAGAGATGGAGGGAGGAACATAGTTCAGTGCAAACTGTAAACCCAGACCACGGGGGCTATTCCTTTAAATTGCAGTGAATTCGTGATTGGGTATCCCACAAAGTCGCGGCTCGCCAATGGCATGCAAACCTGTACAAAGAGATCCACTCCCTCCCTTTCCTGCAGCATCGTAACCCTTCCATATCTTCGAGAGGAGACGGGCTTGTCTTCTCAATTCCAATCCCAGGCATCTCGCTGAAATATGCTCAGAAGTAATATTTCCGAAGGATTTTATGTTTACTCAAATTGTTGGTGCTTGCAGAAAGTATGTGGGTGAGAAATATAATTTTGATGGCTCAAAGAACGCGGGGAATTCGGGATTACGCCTGGCAAGCGCTGCGGCTGTTCAGTTTCTTTACGCTGTGGACTACAATAGATGCACAGACTCGCTACACCATTCCCGAGGAATTAAACCAAGGCTCTGTTGTTGGGAATATAGCGAAGGACCTGGGCTTGGTTGTTTCAGAGATTTCTGAACGCAAACTGCGTATCGCTTCGGAGGGTAAGCAGTATTTCAGTGTGGATTTGGGAAAGGGGGAGCTGATCGTGAGCGAGAGAATTGACCGAGAGACTTTGTGCGGACAAAGCGCGCCGTGTGTTTTATCTTTGGAAGTCGTTAGTGAAAACCCACTGCAGCTCCATCGAATTAAGATTGAAATAGTGGACATTAATGATAATGCTCCGTCTTTTTTCACAAAGGAAAGGGTTTTGAAAGTAGCCGAATCAATGAGCCCCGGTGCCAAGTTCCCACTGGAAAGTGCCCAGGACTCTGACGTAGCTTCAAATTCGATACGCTCCTATAGCGTTAGCAAAAATGATAATTTCATTTTAAGTGTAAAAACCCATAAGGATGGAACAAAGATCCCAGTACTGGTCCTCGAAAAGCCACTTGATCGAGAGGCACAGGCTGAATACCAGCTAGTGCTAACAGCGGTTGATGGGGGTAATCCAGTGAGATCAGGCACCACTGGTATCACAGTGCTTGTTTTAGATAATAATGACAATGCACCGCAGTTTGAACGGGGTTTTTACGAAATCTCCGTGAGCGAGAATACTCCCATTGGCACTGAAATTTTGAGTGTCAAGGCGACAGATCTAGATGAGGGTTTAAACGGGGAAGTTGAATATTTCCTTGGCGATCAGACTCCAAGTGAAATTACGGCGCTATTCCAGGTTGAGAAGAAGACCGGAGATGTTCTCGTGAAGGGTCAGTTAGACTATGAACAGTCAAGTTTGCACAAGTTCGACATTGTTGCGAAAGACAGAGGCAACCCAGAGATGGAGGGCCATTGCAGTGTACAGGTAGAAATAACTGACGTTAATGACAATGTCCCCGAGATTCTTCTGACTTCATTAACGAGTCCAGTGCCTGAGGACGCTGTTGTTGGAACAGTTGTTGCGTTGATAAACGTTAAAGACATGGATTCGGGTGAAAATGGGAAGGTTAGGCTAAATGTCACATCAGGCCCTCCGTTTACTCTGAAACAGTCTTTCGAAAACCATTATACTCTGGTAACTAGCGCTCCTCTGGATCGCGAAGCTCACTCAGAATATAGCATTGAATTAAATGCGAACGATTCAGGTTCACCATCGTTGACAAGTAAAAAAACAGTCACAGTCAACGTCGTGGACGTCAATGATAACCGACCAAATTTTTCGCAGGCTTCTTACTCCGTGCATGTTAAAGAAAACAGTGCCCCGGGGACAATACTATGCTCCGTGTCCGCTTCTGATCCAGATATGGGTGAGAATGCAAAGATTTCATATTCCATATTAGACTCTAAAGTTCAAGACGTGTCTGTCTCCTCGTATATTTACATTAACTCGGATAACGGAAGCATCTATAGCATGCATTCATTTGACTATGAGAAACTGAAGGTGTTTCAGGTCCAAGTGCAGGCAAAGGACCAAGGCTCTCCGTCTCTCAGCAGTAACGCTACTGTTCATGTCTTCATACTGGATCAGAATGATAATGCCCCTACAGTGATTTACCCCTCCTTTCTAATGGGTTCAGTTTCTCACCAAAAGATGCCTCGCTCTGCTAAAGCGGGACACCTTATTACTAAAGTAACAGCAGTGGACGCTGACTCGGGACACAACGCGTGGATTTCCTATAGAGTAGTGGAGGCTACAGATGCTTCTTTGTTTGGTGTAAATCTTTACACGGGAGAGGTGAGGACTAAACGCGCTGTTTCAGAGCAGGATGCGCCTCTCAGAGGCTGCTTATAGAGATAAAAGGACGGGGGGAGCCGATCCAGTCCACCACAGTCACAGTCGGCATAATTTTAGAGGGGCCGGAGTTCACGAGCCCATATCGGATGTCAGACAGAAAACGCAGGAGCCCAACAAGAAAAACAATAAGATCACTTTTTATTTGATCATATCTCTGGCCTCTATCTCTGCCATATCTTTTGTGACCTTTGTGATCTTGGCAGTGAAGTGCGTTAGAAGCAGCAGACGGGGGTTGTGTTGCTGTATCAGACGGCCTGACTGTGACGGATACAAGAATCCCAACAGAAATCTGCAGATCCAGCTGAACACTGACGGGCCTATTAAGTATGTGGAGGTTCTGGGAGGAGACATGATGTCTCAGAGCCAGTCCTTCAGGTCCTGCCTCTCTCCAGTGTCAGAGTTCAGTGATTACACCTTCGTTAAGCCAAGCAGCACCTCTGACTTTAAGGATGTGATCAGTGTCCTTGACGCATCTCTGCCTGACAGCGCGTGGACTTTCGAGAGTCAACAGGTGAGCCCTGCAACTTGAAATCCCTTGCTATTCTCTTGACTCATAGAGATTCATCTCGGCTGTTCATTTATTTATTAGATGTATGCCTGCTTTTTCAATTGTTAAATTGTGAAGGGGCCCAAGAAATACTCTTTCATAGTTTTATTTTACTTGGCTTTGTATTAACTGTATAATTACATTTCTTGTAATTGCCAATGCTCTCATCATTCTGCATCCTGTTTTCTAAACTTACGAACCGCATAAATCATTCAGTATTATTTCACAATCATGAGTTTTTATCGTCGCGACTTTGGAATGAAATTAATCAGTTAAAAATCTCCTCAGTCATGAACAAGTAATGACTACATGGTTGGGTTTGTTAGATGTATAAAAGCATTACAAAAAGTTGGGTAAGTGAACAAGCTTGAGATTGCAATTGAAAATAAACACTACATACACTTTTTTTTTGGAGGAGGGGGGTTTGGTTGTTAATGTTTGGACGAAGGCTGAGACCTAGGTCAGGTACTTTCTGGACAGACTCCTCTGTTGATCACAATGGAAGATCTCCAGAGATCATAGGGTCATGGGCAAGTCATTCTACCACTGAAGAGCTGGGGTAGAGGTAGAAAGAGCTGCTTTCTTTGCTGCAGTGTAAGCCAGGATCAGTACTCGCTGAAGCATGTTCCTCGAAGTCCTGCTCATTGTCCAAGACCACCCTCGGGTTCTTTGCAGAGCAAGTAATAGCTACTGAAGTGCCGTCAGTGGTGATGGCAAGCTGTTGTGAAGGGTGGTTCAGTGGGGAGTCAGGAGAAGCTCTGTATTATCAAGTCTTTTTCCGGGCTTTAGGTGATCCGCTTTGAGAGATGTACCAGGCATGTGTATGTTCATCCAGAAGACAGAAGTCTGTGTGTCAGGGAAGGAAAGAAAATGAGTATCATTGTTAAAAAAAAGATAATTTCCTCCTGAACAAAAACACTTTCTGCGACCCAGCAGAGAGCTTCAAAAACTGGTGCTGTTCTTTGTTGTGGTGCTGAATACAAATCTGTGTGTTCCTGGTGGAGACTGAGAGCCAAGCATGCTACTCACTTGCTGATGAACCGTTGAATGTCAACTTCCTGAGTGTGTGTGTGTGTGTGTGTGTGTGTGTGTGTGTGTGTTTCATGTATGCAATAATGATTTGAATATATGTGTAGATTTAGCTGTGTTGATATGAGCATGGATTATCCCATTTGACAAGTGAACATTCATGTTCAATTTATAGATCTATGAACCTTTGCACTTCTCTATTGTGGGCATATTGGAAAACATAATTATTAGTGCTTGTGCTACTTTTCTCGCAAGCAGAATCAAACAGGAAATCATTCCAATAGAAACCACCATTAATCAGATTGTGAAATTGGTAAGGAATTACTCATATTAATAATGAAACATTGACATTGCAATTTGCCCAGGAAAAACAGATTTGGCTATTGCTATTTCATTTTATTATTATTTTTTTTTTTTATCCTGAACTGCTTAAAAGAACAGCTCTGGAGATGCAAAAGGAACATTGTATGCATGCCGCATATTTTTAAACACCTTACAATTTATTTAGTTAAGAGTTGATTCTACTTATTTTCTCAATAAAATTGTTAGTCAGCATTGAGCAGATGCGAGATTTGTTCGCCTTATGAAGTTGTCACAGCCTTTCTGATAAACCAAAAAATTAAAAAAGCGAAATAAGTGTAGTTCATCTTTAAGAAACAGGGATTAATTCCTATTGGCGCAGTGCTGTTCTGATGTGCACCAGTAAGAGAGAGTCGTGTACAAAGAGATCTACTCCCTCCCCCAGCCACTGTGCCGTAACCCTTGCAGTGCTCATCGCTGAGAGCGACGGTGCTGTGCTCACATCCATGGATACAACAATCCAATCTGTTTTAATTTGAGGCATTCGGATGTTATTTTTCTTTCTGATAATGTTTAATTTGGACACTATGTGTGTGTCTCAAAAGAGCTTAGAAACATATGAAGAGCTTTTACTTTAGAAATGGAAGGTCGGACGTGGAAGACAATCCTGAAATTGCACCTTCTCTGTCTGGCTTATTTCCCTCTCTGGTGGAGTACAATAGATGCTCAGATTCGGTACACCATTCCGGAGGAATTAAATCAGGGCTCTGTTGTTGGAAATATCGCGAAGGACCTGAGTTTGGGCGTTGCAGAAATTTCTGAGCGAAAATTGCGGATTGCCTCGGACGGTAAGCAATATTTCAGTGTAGATTTGATGAAAGGAGAACTGATAGTAAGCGATAGAATCGACAGAGAGACTTTATGTGCACAAAGCGCAAGCTGTGTTTTGCCATTAGAGGTTATAATCGAAAACCCGTTACAGTTATTCCGCGTTGAAATTGAAATACAGGATATAAACGATAATTATCCTCTATTCGAAACAAAGGAAAACATTTTGAACATCGCGGAGTCTACTGGAACTGGAGCGCGTTTCCCACTGGAAACGGCCCAAGACCTTGATGTTGGCTCAAATTCCCTGCGTTCATATGTTTTGAATAAAAATGAACATTTTTCTTTAAATGTTGTTACTCATAAAGATGGAATGAAAGTTCCAGAGCTTGTTTTGGAAAAGCAGCTGGACAGAGAAAAGGTTCCCACCCACAAGTTAATACTGACTGCTGTAGATGGAGGAATCTCCGCTAAATCGGGCTCTGCAGATATAATCGTTCGTGTTCTAGACAATAATGACAATGCGCCAAAGTTTGAAAATTCTGTGTATGAAATTCCAGTCGAGGAAAATTCTCCTGTGGAAACTGTGATTGGAGCAGTGAGAGCTGAAGATTCAGATGAAGGTGTAAATTCTGACATTGTTTATTCGCTTGGTTCCCGAACACCTGAAGCAATTTTGAAAAGATTTGCGGTCAATCCACTGACGGGTGAAATAACATTGCGCAGCCTTTTAGATTATGAAGAATCCAGTTCATTCAAATTTGACATTCGTGCTTCAGACAAAGGCACCCCGTCCATGGAGGGCCATTGCACAGTCCAAGTGCAGGTTCGGGATATTAACGATAACTCCCCTGAAATAATTTTAAAGTCAGCGCCTACGCCAGTAAGGGAAGATGCTGCGAAAGGAACCGTCGTCGCTTTGATCAGTACAAAAGACTTAGATTCGGGCGACAATGGCAAAGTAAATTTAAGTGTGGTATCAAAACACCCATTCACTTTGAAACCAACTTTTTTAAACCACTACGCTCTGATTACCGAGTCCAATTTAGATCGAGAAAGTTTTCCAGCATATAATGTCGAAATTATCGCATCAGATTCGGGTTCTCCTCCGCTCATTTCGAAAAAGATCATCACGGTTAGCATTCTCGATGTGAATGACAATGCCCCCATCTTCTCACAGCCGTCCTACTCAGTTTATGCGATAGAGAACGGTGCACCGGGGAGAATATTGTGCTCAGTATCCGCATCGGATCCCGATCTGGGTGAAAATGCCAAGATTTCATACTCCATCCTTGAGTCTAAGGTGCAAGACGTGTCCGTCTCCTCGTACATTTACATGAACTCAGAAAATGGCAGCATCTACAGTATGCACTCATTTGACTATGAAAAATTTAAGGTGTTTAATTTCCAAGTGCAGGCAAAGGATCAAGGCTCTCCAAGCCTAAGCAGTAACGCGACAATTCATGTTTTTATAATGGATCAGAATGACAATGTCCCCACTGTAATTTACCCCGCTGTTGTAATGGGTTCAGTCTCCCATCAGAAAATACCTCGCTCTGCCAAAGCGGGACATCTCGTTACTAAGGTAACAGCAGTGGATGCCGACTCGGGACACAACGCCTGGATTTCATATAGAGTAGTGGAGGCTACAGATGCCTCTTTGTTTGGTGTGAATCTTTACACGGGAGAGGTGAGGACTAAACGCGCTGTTTCAGAGCAGGATGACACCTCTCAGAGGCTGCTGATAGAGATAAAGGACAACGGGGAGCCGATCCAGTCCACCACAGTCACAGTCGGCATTATTTTAGAGGATGGGGTTCACGAGCCCATTGCAGACTTGCAACAGAAAGCACAAGAACCCAGCAAGAAAAACAATAAGATCACTTTTTATTTGATCATATCTCTGGCCTCTATCTCTGCCCTGTCTTTTGTGACTTTTGTGATCTTGGCAGTGAAGTGCGTTAGAAACAGCAGACGGGGGGCGTGTTGCTGTATCAGACGGCCTGACTGTGATGGATACAAGAATCCCAACAGAAATCTGCAGATCCAGCTGAACACTGACGGGCCTATTAAGTATGTGGAGGTTCTGGGAGGAGACATGATGTCTCAGAGCCAGTCCTTCAGGTCCTGCCTCTCTCCAGTATCAGAGTTCAGTGATTACACCTTCGTTAAGCCCAGTAGCACCTCTGACTTTAAGGATGTGATCAGTGTCCTTGACGCATCTCTGCCTGACAGTGCGTGGACTTTCGAGAGTCAACAGGTGAGCGTTGCAACATGAAATCCCTTGCTACTCTCTTGATTCATATAAATCCATCTTGCCTATTTATTCATTATATGTGCGTATGCCCTCTTTCTCATATATTAAATTGTGAAAGTGGCCCAATAAACTCTTTCATAGTTTTATTTTACTTTGTTTCATATTAACTTCACTAATGTCTTGTAATTGCCAATGCTCACAATATTTTGCATCCTGTTTTCTCAAAATGATGAACTCCATAAATCATTGAGGATTCTCTCAAAATCATGTTTTTTTTTTTGTTTTGTTTTTGGTGACTTTGGACTGAAAATAAGCAGTTAGGTATTATTTAATTTGTGTTTATATTCCTTGTTTTCTCTTGGCAATACCTGCTGGCTCTTCCAAACTTTAACTAATGAAAGTGCATAGATTTTTGTCATTGATGCACCTAGACAGATCAGGCATGGTACAGGTCATACAGTTCATCAATCTGCTTGCTCATGAACAAGCAATGCATACCATCCATGGTTGGGTTTGTCAGCTGTATAATGCCATCCTGACACTTGCACAATTTTTGTTCCCGCAATGCCACGCAATGCGTCGTGGCAATGATTAAAGTCTTCGGGAACGAGCGTGAGGAGTGTGTGAAGGGTGCGGGGTGCGTGCCATGTCATAGAGAGAATTTTGAAGTGTTCAAAAATTCGGCACGCATCAATGTTCGTGCCATGTGCGTGCCACTTGCGTGAACACTAGGCGAACTCGGCGCGAACACTGCCGACGGTGTGTGTCAATGCTTGCCGTTTTAGGGTGTCGTCACGAGTTGTTCACGTGATCATGGCACGCCCAGCTCACGCATAGTTCGCGCACGTCACGAACCATTCGTGCATGGCAGGAACTTCTCACGAAGTGTTCACGTATTTTTGGCCGCGCATTGCGTAGACAGTGCCTAACTTATGCGTGTACAGTGCGCGAACAGGGCGCAAACAAGGCTCCGCTGCGTACCACCGAAATGGCACACCTTGCCACGACGCATTGCGCGGCATTGCGGGGACAAAAATCGTGCAAGTGTCAGGGTGGCATAAGAGTATTACAGAAAGTTGGGTAAGTTAACAAGCGAAACATTGCAATTACAAAGGAACACTACATGCATAATTTTCAGGGAAGGTGTATGGATGTTGATGTTTGGACTAAGAGCATAAGACTGAGACCTTGGTTAGGTACTCTCTGGACAGATGTGTCTCCAGACAATGATGGAAGATTCATAAACTATGGGGTCATGAGCAGGTCATTCTACCACTGTGGAGCTGGGGAAGAGGTACGAAGAGCTGCTTTTTTTTGCTCCAGCATGGTGCCGCAACATGCTGCTTGAAGTCCTGTTGATTGTCTTAGACCACCTTCGGGTTCTTTGCATAGCAAGTAATAGCCACTGAAGTGCCATCAATGGTGATTGATAGCTGTTGAGAAGGGGAAGTTCATTGGAGAGTGAAGAAAAGTTCTGTCTTATCAAGTCATTTTCCTAGCTTTTGGTGATGTGCTGACTTCCACATTGAGATGTGTACCAGGCATGTTTATGTTCATCCCTCCGCCTGGGTGTCCGGGATGGAATTTAAGTGATTTTATAATGGTAAAAATGGATCATTTCCTCCTGAGCAAAAGCACTTTGTGTTACCCAGCAGAGATCTTAAAAAACTGGTGCTGTTCTTTGTTGTGGTGCTGAATGGTAGTCTTCATGTTCTTATTGGAGGCCTAGAGCTCAGCATACTTCTGACTTGCTCATGAACTGTGAAATGTAAACTTCCTGTGTGTGTGTGTGTGTGTGTGTGTGTGTGTGTGCGCGTGCGTGCGTGTGCGTTTCATGTATGCAATTTTGATTTGAAAATGTGTGTAGATATTGGTTGTGTTTATATGAGCATGGATTATGCCTTTTGACAAGTGAACGTTCACGTTCATTTTACAGAACTATGATCCTCTGTACTCCTCCATTGTATCACCTAACAGTTTATTATTTTTTGTGCTAGTTTTTTTTGCAAGGTTAATCAAATAGGAAATCAGTCCAATAGAAACCACTTTAAATCAGATTGTGAAATTGGTAAGGCATTACGCAATGTATTGGTAGTGGAACATTGAGATTGCAATTTATCCAGGAAACACGGACGGGTCTATTTCTATTTAATTTCATTTATTTTTTAATGTCTGTAACGTTGAAAAGGAAAGCTCGGGGGATGCACAAGGAACATTATGCATGTCGCATATTTTTTAAAACCGAACAATTTATTGAGTTATGAGCTGATTCTAATTGTTTTCTTAATTAAATTATTTCAGTCAACATGGAGCAGATGCAAGATTTGTTTGCCTTAAAGTTGTCACAGTCTTTCGTATATACCAGCAAAATTGCAAAATAAGTGTAGTTTACCTTTAAGAAAGAGGAAATAAATCCAATTGGAGCAGTGCTGTTCTGATGTGCACCAGTAAGAGGGGATAGTGTACAAAGAGATCTACTCCCTACCCCAGCCACTGCGCCGTAACCCTTGCAGTGCTCATAGCTGAGAGCAACGGAGCTGTGCTCGCATCAATGGATACAACAGTCCAATCTGCTTTAAATGTGAGGCGGTTAGATTTTCTATTCTTTCCTTATAATGTTTAATTTGGACACTATGTGTGTCTCTTGGAAAAGCTTAAAAACATATCAGGAGCTTCTACTTTAGAAATGGAAGGTTGTATGTGGAAGACGACCCTGAAATGGCACGTTCTCTGTCTGGCTTATTTCTCTTTCCTGTGGAGTACAATAGATGCTCAGATTCGGTATACCATTCCCGAGGAATTAAATCAGGGCTCTGTTGTTGGAAATATTGCAAAGGACCTCAGTTTGGGCGTTTCAGAAATTTCTGAGCGAAAATTGCGGATTGCTACGGACGGTAAGCAATATTTTAGTGTGGATTTGATGAAAGGAGAACTGATTGTCAGCGAGAGAATCGACAGAGAGAATTTATGTGCACAAAGCGCAAGCTGTGTTTTGCCATTAGAGGTTATAATCGAAAACCCGTTACAGTTATTCCGCGTGGAAATTGAAATACAAGACATAAACGATAATTACCCTCTTTTCCAAACAAAAGAAAACATTCTGAACATCGCAGAGTCGACTGTAAGCGGAGCGCGTTTCCCATTGGAAACGGCCCAAGACCTTGACGTTGGGTCTAATTCCCTGCGTTCTTATGTTCTGAATAAAAATGATCATTTTTCTTTAAATGTTATAACCCATAAAGATGGAAGGAAAGTTCCAGAGCTTGTTTTGGAAAAGCAGCTGGACAGAGAAAAGGTTCCCACGCACAAGCTAACACTGACCGCTGTCGATGGAGGAATTTCTGCTAAATCGGGCTCTGCAGATATAATCGTTCGTGTTCTAGACAATAATGACAATGCGCCAAAGTTTGAAAATTCTGTGTATGAAATTCCAGTCGAGGAAAATTCTCCGATGGAAACTGTGATTGGAGAAGTTCGAGCTGAAGATTCAGATGAGGGTTCAAATTCTGACATTGTTTATTCGTTTGGTTCCAGAACACCTGAATCAATTTTGAAAAGATTTACGGTCGATCCACTGACTGGTAAAATAACATTGAACAGCCTGTTAGATTACGAAGAATCCAGTTCATTTAATTTTGACGTCCGCGCTTCAGACAAAGGCACCCCGTCCATGGAGAGTCACTGCACAGTCCAAGTGCAGGTTTTGGATATTAACGATAACCCCCCTGAAATAATTTTAAAGTCAGCGCCTTCGCCGGTAAAGGAAGATGCTCCGAAAGGAACCGTCGTCGCTTTGATCAGTACAAAAGACTTAGATTCTGGCGATAATGGGAAAGTAAATTTAAATGTGATATCAAAATACCCATTCACTTTGAAACCAACTTTTCTAAACCACTACGCTCTGATTACCGAGTCCAATTTAGATCGAGAAAGTTTTCCAGCATATAATGTCGAAATTACCGCATCAGATTCTGGTTCTCCTTCGCTCGTCTCGAAAAAGATAATAACGGTCAACATTCTCGATGTTAACGACAATGCCCCCATCTTCTCACAGCCGTCTTACTCAATTTATGTTCAAGAGAACGGTGCACCGGGGAAAATTTTGTGCTCAGTATCCGCATCGGATCCAGACCTGGGTGAGAATGCCAAGATTTCATACTCCATCCTGGAGTCTAAGGTGCAAGACGTGTCCGTCTCCTCGTATATTTACATTAATTCAGATAACGGCAGTATCTATAGCATGCACTCATTTGACTATGAAAAACTGAAGGTGTTTCAGTTCCAAGTGCAGGCAAAGGATCATGGCTCTCCATCTCTCAACAGTAACGCTATTGTTCATATTTTCATTCTTGATCAGAATGACAATGTTCCCGCGGTAATTTACCCCTCTATTGTAATGGGTTCAGTCTCTAACCAGAAGACTCCCCGCTCTGCAAAAGGGGGACACCTTGTTACCAAAGTAACCGCAGTGGACGCTGACTCTGGACACAATGCTTGGATTTCTTATAGAGTAGTGGAGGCTACAGATGCGTCTTTGTTTAGTGTAAATCTTTACACGGGAGAGGTGAGGACTAAACGCGCTGTTTCAGAGCAGGATGACGCCTCTCAGAGGTTGCTTATAGAGATAAAGGACAACGGGGAGCCGATCCAGTCCACCACAGTCACAGTCGGTATAATTTTAGAGGACGGGGTTCATGAGCCCATTTCGGACGTCAGACAGAAAACGCAGGAGCCCAACAAGAAAAACAATAAGATCACTTTTTATTTGATCATATCTCTGGCCTCTATCTCTGCTGTATCTTTTGTGACTTTTGTGATCTTGGCAGTGAAGTGCGTTAGAAACAGCAGACGGGGGGTGTGCTGCTGTATCAGACGGCCTGACTGTGACGGATACAAGAATCCCAACAGAAATCTGCAGATCCAGCTGAACACAGATGGGCCTATTAAGTATGTGGAGGTTCTGGGAGGAGACATGATGTCTCAGAGCCAGTCCTTCAGGTCCTGCCTCTCTCCAGTGTCAGAGTTCAGTGATTACACCTTCGTTAAGCCCAGTAGCACCTCTGACTTTAAGGATGTGATCAGTGTCCTTGACGCATCTCTGCCTGACAGTGCGTGGACTTTCGAGAGTCAACAGGTGAGAGCTGATTCTTCAAATTGCTCGCAATGTTTTTGTATTTTACTTATTCTTCAGTCCATTGTGCCAGGCTAATATTGTTTTTAAGCACTTTTTTTTATTTCTCCGGAAAATTTAGCAGTTGCGGAGTGATTTCTTCTTTACCGTTTCCTGTGAAGAATGTAAGAATGTTTAGTTGTTTCTTTTCCAATACATATTGAACATATCAACCATTATGCCACTACATTCTATTTGAGTTTCAACACAAATTAGTTCACTGTATTTCTGGAAGTGTGCACGTGAATGTTGTGGTGACTTTTGGTTGAAATTACGGAGATGCTTATTTTCATGCTCTGTTTTTATTCTGGTAGTTTTATTTCTGAAATGCTGGTGACATCTTCCAGTCTTTTGGCTGTTTCCATTCCAGTTAATCCACTATTTAAAGGTGTATGACTTGGTTATATTACTGTAAAACTGTTGGGTAGAGTATTGACAATATGACCATGAATCTAGACTAACTAAAGCTCATAATATATAGTCATTGAAACAACCACACGACAGATCAGGCAAGGTACACTGGCTGAATGTAATGTTTGGACTGAGTGTAAGACTGAGACCGAGGTCAGGTGCAGTCTGAACAGATGAATCTCCAGACCACAGTGAAAGATCTCCAGGGACTTTAGGGTAACGGACAGGTCATTCCGCCATTGGGGAGCTGGGGTGGAGGTAGGAAGAGCTGTTTTCTTTGCTCCAGTGTCAGCCAGAGTCAGGACTTTGACTCTGTTCCTGGATGCAACTGTCTGCCAGTGCAGAGATTTCACAGAGGGAATTGCATGAGAGTGTGGGATGGTTGAATACAAGACAAGTGGCTGCATTCTGGGCGAGCTGCAGGGGTTAAAGGGCACAGTGTGGTGGGCCAGCAAGCATATGAAGACCACAAAGGAAAAATGATCAGAGTGGCGCAGTGGTTATCACTGCACTGCCACCTCACAGTGGGTTCGAATCCAGCCTGGCACCTTTCTGTGTGGAGTTTGCATGTTCTCCCCATGTTCGCATGGGTTTCCTCCGGGTACTCCAGTTTCCTCCCACAGACCAAAGACATGCATGCCAGGCTAATTGGAAACAATAAATTGCCCATGGGTATGAGTGTGAGAGCGAATGGTGTGTGAATGGTGTGGGCACCCTGCGATGGATTGGGAAGCTGTCCAGGGTGGGTCCCTGCCTTCGCCCATAGTCAGCTGGGATAGGCTCCAGCTCCCCCTGCAACCCTAGTGAGGAATAAGCGGGTATAGAGAATGGATGGATGGATAATAATATTATATATTATTATAATATTTTATATATTTTATATCTTTTGCATATTTTTTTCCAGTGCTTTGTTTCTAAGATCGTTTTGAATTTTTAATTCATTATTTCTCCACAACATGAAAATGTGACTATGACCATTTTTCCACTGTAGTCTTCATATGGTTCCAGTTGTCTAGGCTGGAGATCACTGTGGCTTTCATGTGGAGCTGTGCTGAGTAGGTGCTCAGGTATGGTCAAATCATTAGGTTGTTGTTTAGAATGACTCTTTGGCACTGTGCGGCTGCTGTATCATGTTCCTTGACGTCCAGTAGATTGTCAAAGCCCACCTTCAGGTTATTTGCAGAGGAAGTGGCAGCTACTGAAGTGCGGTCAATGGTGATAGCAAGCTGGTGTGAAGAGAAGGTTCAGCACAGACTGAAAAGAAGCTCTGTCTTTTCAAGTCTGTTCCAACCTTCGGTGGTACCCAGCATCAAAAATGGATCATATCCTCCTGAGCAAAAGCAGTTTGTGTGACTTGGTAGAGAGTTTTAAAAGCTGGCGCTGTTCCTTGTTGTGGTGCTGAACTCTAATCTTCCTGTTCTTCGTGGAGGCCTAGGGCTTAGCATACTTCTCACTGGATGATGAATTTTTGAGTGATAACTTTGTGTATGTGTATATATCTGTTTAATGTATGCAATATTGATTTGAATATATGTTTAGATGTTGGTTGTGTTTATATGAGCATGAATTGGGTAATTTAACACTTTAACTTTCACCTTCATTTTTCAGTTTTATGAACCTTTGCATTCCTCCATTGTGGATAAATTACCTAACATAGTTTATTGTATCTAAGGCTGATATTCTTGCAAGTATGATCGAATATCAAATCAATCGATATAAACTGTCCTTAATCAGATTATGACGTTGGCAAGGAAATACTAGGAATCGTATTAATTATGAAACACTGACATTGCAATTTGCTCAGGAAATTGACTTCGCTATTTTTATTTATTTTTTTTTATGCATGAACCTTTGGAAATAACAGTTCTGAAGCTACACAAATAACATTTCATGCATGTAAAATATTCTGAAAAACCTTACAGTTTATTTTGTTGAGAGTTGATAATTATTTTCTCAATAAATTTAATACAGACAACATTGAGCCGATGTGAGATCTGTTCTCCGTGAAGATGCCACAGTCTGTCTGATGTACCGACAAAATTAGCGAAATAAATGTGATTTGCCTTTAAGAAACAGGGAATAATTCCTATTGGAGCAGCCGCTGTTCTTCTGTGCACCAGTTAGAGAGGGTAGTGTACAAAGAGATCTACTCCCTCCCCCAGCCACTGCGCCGTAACCCTTGCAGTGCTCATAGCTGAGAGAGACGGAGCTGCGCTCACATCCATGGATACAACAATGCAATCTGCTTGTAGTGTGAGCCGGATACATTTGGTATTCTTTCCTGATAATGTTCAATTTGGACACTATGCGTTTCTCGCGAAAAAAACTTAGGAGCATATAAAGAGCTTTTACTTTAGACATGGGGGCTTGGATGTGGAAGACGACCCTGAAATGGCACGTTCTCTGTCTGGCTTATTTCTCTGTCTGGTGGAGTACAATAGATGCTCAGATTCGGTATACCATTCCCGAGGAATTAAATCAGGGCTCTGTTGTTGGGAATATTGCGAAGGACCTGAGTTTGGGCGTTGCAGAAATTTCTGAGCGAAAATTGCGGATTGCTACGGACGGTAAGCAATATTTTAGTGTGGACTTGACGAAAGGAGAACTGATAGTGAGCGACAGAATCGACAGAGAGAATTTATGTGCACAAAGCGCTATCTGTGTTTTACCATTAGAGGTTATAATCGAAAACCCGTTGCAATTATTCCGTGTTGAAATTGAAATACAGGATATAAATGATAATTACCCTCTTTTCCAAACAAAGGAAAGTATTTTGAACATCGCAGAGTCTACTGTAACCGGAGCGCGTTTCCCATTGCAAACGGCTCAGGACCTTGATGTTGGGTCAAATTCCCTTCAGTCTTATGTTCTGAATAAAAATGAACATTTTTCTTTAAATATTATAACACACAAAGATGGAATGAAAGTTCCAGAGCTTGTTTTGGATAAGCAACTGGACAGAGAAAAGGTTCCTACCCACAAGTTAACACTTACTGCTGTAGATGGAGGGATCTCGGCTAAATCGGGCTCCGCTGATATAACCGTTCGTGTTCTAGACAATAATGACAATGCGCCAAAGTTTGAAAATTCTGTGTATGAAATTCCAGTCGAGGAAAATTCACCGATGGAAACCGTGATTGGAACAGTTCGAGCTGAAGACTTAGATGAGGGTTCAAATTCTGACATTGTGTATTCCTTTGGTTTTCAGACACCTGAAGCAATTCTGAAAAGATTCACGGTTAATCCACTGACTGGTGAAATAACATTGAGCAGCCATGTAGACTATGAAGAAACCAGTTCATTCAAATTTGACATTCGCGCTTCAGACAAAGGCACCCCGTCCATGGAGAGTCATTGCACAGTCCAGGTGCAGGTTCTAGATATTAACGATAACTCCCCAGAAATAATTTTAAAGTCAGCGCCCACGCCAGTAAGAGAAGATGCTGCGAAAGGTACCGTTGTCGCTTTAATCAGCACAAAGGACTTGGATTCGGGCGACAATGGCAAAGTAAATTTAAATATGATTTCAAAACACCCATTCACTTTGAAACCAACTTTTTTAAACCACTACGCTCTGGTTACGGAGTCTAATTTAGATCGAGAAAGTTTTCCAGCGTATAATGTAGAGATTACCGCATCGGATTCTGGATCTCCTCCGCTCGTTTCGAGAAGGATAATCACTGTCAACATTCTCGATGTTAACGACAATGTCCCCATCTTCTTACAGCCGTCTTACTCAATTTATGTTCAAGAGAATGGCTCTCCCGGGAAATTATTGTGCTCAGTATCCGCGTCTGATCCAGACCTGGGAGAAAATTCCAAGATTTCATATACTGTTTTAGACTCTAAAGTGCAAGACGTGTCCGTGTCCTCGTATATTTACATTAACTCCGATAACGGCAGTATCTACACCATGCACTCATTTGACTATGAAAAATTGAAGGTGTTTCAGTTCCAAGTGCAAGCGAAGGATCAAGGCACTCCGTCTCTCAGCAGTAATGCAACTGTTTATGTATTTATCCTGGATCAGAACGATAACACTCCCAATGTGATTTACCCCTCTACTGTAATGGGTTCAGTCTCTCACCAGAAGATGCCCCGCTCTGCAAAAGCAGGACATCTTGTTACCAAAGTAACCGCAGTGGACGCCGACTCGGGGCACAACGCCTGGATTTCGTATAGAGTAGTGGAGGCTACAGATGCGTCTTTGTTCGGTGTAAATCTTTACACGGGAGAGGTGAGGACTAAACGCGCTGTTTCAGAGCAGGATGACGCCTCTCAGAAATTGCTTGTAGAGATAAAAGACAACGGAGAGCCGATCCAGTCCACCACCGTGACCGTCGGCATAATTTTAGAGGACGGAGTTCATGAGCCTATGTCGGACATGAGACAGAAAACGCAAGAACCCAACAAGAAAAACAATAAAATCACGTTTTATTTGATCATTTCTTTGGCTTCTATTTCCGCCGTGTCTTTCGTGACTTTTGTGATCTTGGCAGTAAAGTGCGTTAGAAACAGCAGACGGGGGGTGTGTTGCTGTATCAGACGGCCTGACTGTGACGGATACAAGAATCCCAACAGAAATCTGCAGATCCAGCTGAACACTGACGGGCCTATTAAGTATGTGGAGGTTCTGGGAGGAGACATGATGTCTCAAAGCCAGTCCTTCAGGTCCTGCCTCTCTCCAGTATCAGAGTTCAGTGATTACACCTTCGTTAAGCCCAGCAGCACCTCTGACTTTAAGGATGTGATCAGTGTCCTTGACGCATCTCTGCCTGACAGTGCGTGGACTTTCGAGAGTCAACAGGTGAGCGCTGAATCTTCAAATTACTCACTTTGTTCTCCATTTCTCTATTAGTTTATTATGTCAGGCTGATATAGTTTTTTTTTGCCCCCCCCCCGCGTTCTTCTAATTTCCTGTCAAAGTGCAGAATTTGTGAAGCTGTCACTCCATAACAGTTTTGTATACAGAATATAAAAATGATCAGTCCTATTTCAGAGAGCCTAACTTCCATATGTACCATATAGACACGATTTCATTCCGTTTTAATCGCAAATTTCTCAAAATTTGTTTGCTAATATTGTGTTACCAATGGTTGAAATTTCATTGATAGTTTATTTTCATGTACCTTTTTTTCCTGGTACCTTTATCGTGGAAATAGGCTACCGATGGCTTCTTCGAATCTTTGGGCAATTTGCAATATGGTAAATGCACCATTTCTTCAAGACTGTCTTTTTTTCTTGGACAACTAATTCTGCGTTTCCTCGGGAGCAAAAGCATAATTTTGTCTTGCCGGACATTTTACAAAACCGCCGCTGTTCAATGACTTTAACAGTCTCTTCGTTCTATGGCACAGACGTAGCACCGTGTTCATGTCAATCAATGGCTGCTGACTTTCCAATGTCAGTGTGTGTGTGTGTGTGTGTGTGTGTGTGTGTGTGTGTGTGTGTGTGTGTGTGTGTGTCTAAGATTGTTTGTGTGTCTTTGCTAGTATGTGCTGTGCGCGCAAGCGCAGTTTTTGTCTGAATATGTCATTAATTCTGGTGCTAATTTTTCAGAACTGTTTTCTTGCACCTTTATTCCATTGCCCTTTCATTGCCCTCCAAATGCTAGTTTAATTGAAGTAGCACTATTTACTATGATCTTCTTATGCTCCTTCATACTACAAGCATTACCTCACAAAAAATGTCCAGAGGTATCACTTTGGAATTAGTTTATACATTAATTAAAAATTACTGAGCATTATGTGAATAATAGAACTTTGCGTTTGATTTCCTCAATGAATGACTAGTAGTCGTACTGTTGGTAAAATGTCTAAATTGCCGTGACGATGAGACCATCTGCTCTTAATATTTGAGACGGAATTCATCACCCGCATATAGGCTTATTAAAATAAAATACATAATAATAATAATAATAATAATAATAATAATAATAATAATAATAATAATAATGGTCATATAGATTGCTCCTCATTACATTTGTTAAAAAATTCCGTTCAGTAGATATCGATCTATTCTTTTTAATTATCAGTTCTCGGGGTGTCTTTGATATAGGCTACCAACAGAAACGGTAATATTTTGACGTTTGCCTTTAAGAGGAAGAGTTACTCTTATTGGAGCAGCCGGAGTGCTTCTGTGCACCAGTTAGAGAAGGTAGTGTGCAAAGAGATCTACTCCCTCCCCCATCCACTGCGCCGTAACCCTTACAATGCTCATAGCTGAGGATGAGAGAGCTGCACTCGCATCCATGGATACAGCAGTCCTATATGTCTTAATGTGAGGCGTTCGAATGTTGTTTTCCTGCCTGGCAGTGCTTAATTTGGACGCCATGGGTGTCTCTCTTCAATGCATAGAAACATATGAAGGGCTTCTACTTTAGATATGGAGCTTCGGATGTGGAAAACGATGCTCAAATGGAAGGCTCTCTGGCTTACTCTCTTCATAGTCCCGTGGAATACAATTGAGGCTCAGATTCGCTATACGATTCCAGAGGAGCTTAACCAAGGATCCGTAGTGGGAAATATTGCGAAGGACCTCAGTTTAGGCGTTTCAGGAATTTCTGAGCGAAAATTGCGGATTGCATCTGACGGTAAGCAATATTTCAATGTGGATTTGACAAAAGGAGAACTGATTGTGAGCGAGAGAATCGACAGAGAGACTTTGTGTGGACAAAGCATAAACTGTGTGTTACCATTAGAGGTCATAATCGAAGATCCATTGCAGTTATTCCGCGTTGAAATTGAAGTACAAGATATAAACGATAATTACCCTGTTTTCGAAACAAAGGAAAGCATTTTGAACATCGCAGAGTCAACTGTAACCGGAGCACGTTTCCCATTGCAAACGGCCCAAGATCTTGATGTTGGCTCAAATTCTCTGCGTTCGTATGTTCTGAATAAAAATGAGCATTTTAGTTTACATGTTGTCAGTCATGAAGATGGAATTAAAGTTCCGGAACTTGTATTACAAAAGCCACTGGACAGAGAAAAGGTTCCCACCCACAGCTTAATTCTGACCGCTGTAGATGGAGGAATCGCGGCTAAATCGGGATCTGCAGATGTAACCATACGGGTTTTAGATACTAATGACAATGCGCCTCAGTTTGAAAATACCGTTTATGAAATTCCAGTCGAGGAAAATAATACGGTGGGAACTGTGATTGGAGCAGTTCGAGCCGAAGATTTTGATGAAGGTACAAATGCTGAAATTTTGTATTCTTTTGGATCCCGAACATCCGAAGCAATTTTGAAAAGATTTACGGTAAATCCATTGACTGGTGAGATAACACTGAGCAGTCCTGTTGACTATGAGGAATCCAGTTCTTTCAGATTTGACGTTCGCGCTTCAGACAAAGGTGCGCCGTCCTTGGAGAGTCATTGCACAGTTCGAGTGCTGGTTCTAGATATTAACGACAACTCCCCTGAAATCGTTTTAAAGTCAGTGCCTAGTCCAGTGAGAGAAGATGCAGCTAAAGGGACTGTCGTTGCTTTGATCAGCACAAAGGACTTAGATTCTGGCGATAATGGCAAAGTAAACTTGAATATGATTTCAAAATACCCATTCACTTTGAAATCAACTTTTTTAAACCACTACGCCCTGATTACCGAGTCCAATTTAGATCGAGAGAGTTTTCCCGCGTATAATGTGGAGATTTCCGCGTCAGATTCCGGCTCTCCTCCGCTCATTTCGAAAAAAATTATTACAGTAAACATTCTCGATGTTAATGACAATGCCCCCATCTTCTCCCAACCGTCTTACTCAGTTTATGTAAAAGAGAACGATGCACCGGGGAAAATATTGTGCTCAGTATCCGCATCGGATCCGGACCTGGGTGAAAATGCTAAGATTTCGTACTCAATACTTGAGTCGAAGGTGCAAGACGTGTCCGTCTCCTCGTATATTTACATTAACTCAGATAACGGAAGTATCTATAGCATGCATTCATTTGACTATGAAAAACTGAAGGTGTTTCAGTTCCAAGTACAGGCAAAGGATCAAGGCTCTCCATCTCTCAGCAGTAATGCTACTGTTCATGTTTTCATACTGGATCAGAATGATAATGCCCCCACAGTGATTTACCCCTCTGTTGTAATGGGTTCAGTCTCTAACCAGAAGACTCCCCGCTCTGCTAAAGCGGGACACCTTGTTACCAAAGTGACTGCAGTGGATTCTGACTCAGGACACAACGCCTGGATTTCCTATAGAGTAGTGGAGGCCACAGACGCTTCTTTGTTTGGTATAAATCTTTACACGGGAGAGGTGAGGACTAAACGCGCTGTTTCAGAGCAGGATGACGCCTCTCAGAGGCTGCTTATAGAGATAAAGGACAACGGGGAGCCGATCCAGTCCACCACAGTCACAGTCGGCATTATTTTAGAGGACGGGATTCACGAGCCCATTTTGGACATGAGACAGAAAACGCAGGAGCCCAACAAGAAAAATAATAAGATCACTTTTTATTTGATCATATCTCTGGCCTCTATTTCCGCCGTGTCTTTTGTGACCTTTGTGATCTTGGCAGTGAAGTGCGTTAGAAACAGCAGACGGGGGGTGTGTTGCTGTATCAGACGGCCTGACTGTGATGGATACAAGAATCCCAACAGAAATCTGCAGATTCAGCTGAACACTGACGGGCCTATTAAGTATGTTGAGGTTCTGGGAGGAGACATGATGTCACAGAGCCAGTCCTTCAGGTCCTGCCTCTCTCCAGTATCAGAGTTCAGTGATTACACCTTCGTTAAGCCCAGTAGCACCTCTGACTTTAAGGATGTGATCAGTGTCCTTGACGCTTCTCTGCCTGACAGTGCATGGACTTTCGAGAGTCAACAGGTGAGCGCTGATTCTTCAAATTGCGCGCTACTCTTGCATTTTATTTTGCATGTTATTATGCCAGGCTGATATCGTTTTTTGAGTGCATCCCCTCCCCCTTTTTTTAAATTTCATATTAAAATGTATGTGTTGCGCAGCTATCACTCCCTCACAGTTCCCTGGAAGCTGATAAAATTTTCAGTTCTACTCTACTTGGGTAGAGTAGAACTCTAGGCCTACATATTGAACATGTCGACCATATATGTTATGACATTCTATACGGTTTCCATTGCAAATTAATTTATAGTATTTCTTAAAACATTTTTCTTTACAGTGGGGTGACTTTTGGTTGAAATTTTGGAGTTATTTTATTTTCATGTGCCTCTATTATTACGGTAAATGTCGATGGCCACTCATTTATCTTTATTTTCATGTGGGTAAATGCACCATTTCAAGGGGAATTATGTGGTTGTATTACTTTAAAGCTAAAGTGTAGTATGTTGAAAATGTGTCCATGTATATTTTGGTTGACATATTATGATGGTCTTGATTTTTTTTTTTTCCCGACCAACGAATTACGTGTTTTATCAGAAGCTAATGCGTTGCGTGTGTCCCGAGAAAACCATAAAATCTGGCGCTGTTCACCGTCTTGATGCTGAAGAGTACTTTTGGTGCTCCGGCGAGGACAGGGCTCCCGGTTTCGGCCACTGGCTGTTGACTTTTGCAATGTCAACTTTGTGCACTTATGGGGGTGTGTATGTGTGCGCGCGCTTGTACACGCCCGCATGCAGTATTTAATTGAACATGTTAATGCATTTTGGTGGTGACAGTACAGGTTTATATTCAGTTATATGAATATTTAACTTTGAAATACATTTGCAAGTATGATGAGCCTCCCCAAACCTTGCTTGTATATTGCCCTGCATTGGCTAGCTTTATTGACCTATGACATAGGTGTACTAATCCACATGTACAACCATAACTAACTATAAAATCATGCAAAATATTTACTGTGACTCAGTTAATTTGGGCTACTTTGTAAGACCTTTATTGGTATTCGATGAATAATGCAACATTTGGTTTGTAATTTTGGTAAAAAAAAAAAAAAAAAGATTCATTGCCGAAAATACAAGAACATCTACTCTTGAAATTTTTTTGGGAGTCCTTTCCCATTTTAAATAGTATTTATCAACCAAAGTTGATTTATTTCAGGCTAAATTACATTTAGAAATCAAATTGAGATAATTTGAGATCTGTTTCATCCTCCGTTGCCAAACAATAATATTGAGTCATTTGCCTTTAAGAGAAAGAGAGTCAGTGCTATTGGAGAAGCGTGTGCTCTGCTGTGCTCCAGTTAGAGAGGGTAGGATACAAAGAGATCTACTCCCTCCCCCAGCCACTGCGCCGTAACCCCTCCGATGCTCATATCGGAGAGCGACGGAGCTGCGCTCGCATCCATACACTGTCTGTTTTTAGCGTGAGGCGTTGAAATGTCGTTTTTCTCGCTGGCAGTGTTTAATTTTGTCACGGAATTTGTCTCTCAAAAGCGATTAGAAACATATGAAGGACTTTTACTTTAGATATGGGGCGTTGGATGTGGAAAATATTCCTGAAATGGCATGTTCTCAGGCTGGCTCATTTCTTTCTCCTATGGGATACAATAGAGGCTCATATTCGCTATACCATTCCCGAGGAGTTAAATCAAGGCTCGGTGGTTGGAAATATTGCTAAGGACCTGGGTTTGGCCGTCTCAGAAATTGCAGAGCGAAAATTGCGGATTGATTCCGACGGTAAGGAATATTTCAGCGTGGATTTGATAAAGGGAGAACTGATCGTGAGTGAGAGAATTGACCGGGAGAAATTATGTGCACAAAGCGCGAGCTGCGTGTTACCATTAGAGGTCATAATCGAAAATCCTTTGCAGTTATTTCGCGTTGAAATTGAGGTACAAGATATAAACGACAATTACCCTCATTTCCAAACAAAGGAAAACATTCTGAATATAGCAGAGTCTACTGTAGCCGGAGCGCGTTTTCTGCTTGAAACGGCTCAAGACCTTGATGTTGGATCAAATTCCCTACGGTCTTATATGTTGAATAAAAACGAACATTTTGCATTAAATGTTATCACTGATAAGGATGGAACGAAAGTTCCCGAGCTTGTTTTAGAAAAGCCTTTGGACCGAGAAAAGGTGTCCTCTCACAAGTTAATACTGACAGCTGTCGATGGTGGAATCTTGGCTAAATCTGGCTCGGCGGATATAACCGTTCGTGTTCTTGACAACAATGACAATGCGCCTCAGTTTGAAAATAGTGCATATGAAATTCCAGTGGAAGAAAAAGCTCCAATGGGAACTGTGATTGGAACTGTTAAAGCCGAAGACTTAGACGAGGGTTTGAATTCTGACATAGAGTATTCCTTTGGTTCCCGAACACCCGAGGCAGTATTAAAAGCATTTGCTCTGGACCCAGTTACTGGTGAAATTATACTGAACGGCCATATAGACTATGAAGAAACCACTTCGTTCAAATTTGACGTTCGCGCTTCAGACAAAGGCACACCGTCCATGGAGAGTCACTGCACAGTTCGAGTGCAGGTTATGGATATTAACGATAACACCCCGGAAATAATTTTAAAGTCATTGCCCAGTCCAGTGAGGGAAGACGCACCTAAAGGGACTGTCGTCGCTTTGATTAGCACAAAGGACTTAGATTCTGATGACAATGGCAAGGTAAATTTAATTTTGATGTCAGAATGCCCATTCACTTTGAAACCGACCTTCTTAAACCATTACGCTCTCGTTACAGATTCCAGTTTAGACCGTGAAAAATTTCCAGCGTACAATGTTGAGATCACTGCGTCGGATTCAGGATCTCCTCCACTCGTTTCGAAAAAGATAATAACGGTAAACATTCTCGATGTTAATGACAATGCCCCCATCTTCTCACAGCCGTCTTACTCAGTTTATGTGAAAGAGAATGGTGCCCCGGGGAAAATAATATGTTCAGTATTCGCATCAGATCCAGATTTGGGTGAAAATGCGAAGATTTCATACTCTGTCCTGGAGTCTAAGGTGCAAGACGTATCCGTGTCCTCGTATATTTATATTAACTCAGATAACGGCAGCATCTACACCATGCACTCATTTGACTATGAAAAACTGAAGGTGTTTCAGTTCCAAGTGCAGGCAAAGGATCATGGCTCTCCGTCTCTCAACAGTAACGCTACTGTTCATGTTTTCATACTGGATCAGAACGACAATGTTCCCACGGTAATTTACCCCTCTGTTATAATGGGTTCAGTCTCCCACCAGAAGATGCCTCGCACTGCGAAAGCAGGACACCTTGTTACCAAAGTGACTGCAGTGGACGCTGACTCAGGACACAACGCCTGGATTTCTTATAGAGTAGTGGAGGCTACAGACGCTTCTTTGTTTGGTGTAAATCTTTACACGGGAGAGGTGAGGACTAAACGCATTGTTTCAGAGCAGGATGACGCCTCTCAGAGGCTTCTAGTAGAGATAAAGGACAACGGGGAGCCGATCCAGTCCACCACAGTCACAGTCGGCATTATTTTAGAGGATGGGATTCACGAGCCCATTTCGGACGTCAGACAGAAAACACAAGAGCCCAACAAGAAAACCAATAAGATCACTTTTTATTTGATCATATCTCTGGCCTCTATCTCTGCTGTATCTTTTGTGACTTTTGTGATCTTGGCAGTGAAGTGCGTTAGAAACAGCAGACGGGGGGTGTGTTGCTGTATCAGACGGTCCGACTGTGACGGATACAAGAATCCCAACAGAAATCTGCAGATCCAGCTGAACACAGATGGGCCTATTAAGTATGTGGAGGTTCTGGGAGGAGACATGATGTCTCAGAGCCAGTCCTTCAGGTCCTGCCTCTCTCCAGTGTCAGAGTTCAGTGATTACACCTTCGTTAAGCCCAGTAGCACCTCTGACTTTAAGGATGTGATCAGTGTCCTGGACGCATCTCTGCCTGATAGTGCGTGGACTTTCGAGAGTCAACAGGTGAGCTTTGTATTGTGAAACCGCTCAGTGTGTTACTCATTCATATTTGTTGCTGTGGGCTTTAATTCAGTAATTCTCAAGACTATTTTCATGAACTTAGGCTGAAATTAAGGACTAGTTATTTATTTACTTTGTTGCTTTTTTCCACTTTATTTACAAGCTATTGTCAGCTTTTAATCAAATTCAACCTTGCAAAGGGATTGAGGTTTGTCTAAAAAAAAAAAAAAAAATTAACTGGCCCTTTAGATTCAGTTTTCTGATTCTGTATTGATTTTTTTTTTTTGCCTGACCACTGCTTTATGTGTTTCAATTTTAGCAAAAGTAGTCCCTTCACCAGATTACTTGCACATCTGGCGCTGTTCACCCTTATGGTGCTGAACACCATTTCTCCACTTGTGGTCCCATTGAACCAGCATTCACGATGGCCCCTTTTCCCAGTTCTCACTGACTTTTGGACTTTGTTTTTGGTTGTGTGTGGGTGTGTCTGTGTTTTTTTGTTGGGAGACGGAGAGAGAGAGAGAGAGAGAGAGAGAGAAGATCCAGATTCATGAGCATATAGCATTTGTAGACGCGTGGGCATATGCCGCTCTTGTTCAATCACATAAACACACACGCACACACATACCCATCAGCCGTAACATTATGTCCACCTGGATAATGTTGTGTGGATCTCCCTTTTGCCTCCAAAACAGCCCTGACCTGTCAAGGCATGGATTCCACTAGACCTCTGAAGATGTGCTGTGGTATCTGGCACCAATACGTGTTAGCAGCAGATTCTTTGAAGTCTTATAAGTTGTGAGGTGGGGCCTCCATGTATCTGACCTGTTTGTCCAGCACATCCACACGAATCAACATTTAACTAGTTATTTTGTTCCTCAAACCATTCCTAAACCATTTTTGCAGTGTGGCAAGGTGCAATAGGGAATACCGTTTCCATGAAGTGGTGTACTAGGTCTGAAACAATGTTTAGGGAGATGGTACAAATCACTGTTACATCCCTGTGAATGGCAAGACTGGAGGTTTCCCAGCAGAACATTTCCCAATGCATTTTACTGCCTCCACTGATTTGCCTTCTTCCCCCAATGCATTCTGGTGCTATCTCTTCCCCAGGTAAACAATGCGCACTCACCCATCCATCCACATGATGTAAAAGAAAATGTGACTCATCAGACCAGGCCGCCATTTTCCATTGCTCTGTGGTCCAGTTCTGATCCTCATGTGCCCATTGTAGGCACTTTCAGCCATGGACAAGGGTCAGCATGGGCGCCCTGAATGGTCTGCAGCTACGCAGCCCTATAAGCTACATACTGCGTGTTCTGACACCATTCTGCCAGAACCAACATAAACTTTTTCTACTCTTTGAGCTGCAGTAGCTCTTCTGTTGGATCGGACCACAAAGGCCAGCGTTCACTTCCCACGCACATCAGTGAGCCTCGGGCATCCATGACCCTGCCACCAGTTCACCAGTATTCCTTCTTTGGACCTCTTTTTGGTAGGCACTGCCCACTGCAGACTGGGAACATCCCACAAGCGCTGCAGTTTTGGAGATGCATTGACCAGTCCTCTAGCCATCACAATTTGGCCCTTGACAAAGTTGATACATCCTTACGCTTGCCCAATTTTCCTGCTTCCAGTACTTCAACTTTGAGGGCAAAATATTAACTTACTGCCTAATACATCCCACCCACTGACAGGTGCCATTTTAACAAGATAATCAATCTTATTCACATCAGCTGTTAGTGGTCATTATTTTATGGCTGATTGGTGTGTACATATTGCTCATGCTGCCCATATTTCCAGTTCACTTATAGGGCAGATCCACTATGCAGGAGGGTGATGCACATAAGTTAACATTATGCCGTACGTAAACTTACTGCTGAAATTTTGTGATTTTGTGGAAGCTGACTGCAAACCAATTGATCAGCTTTTATGGAATGCTGCATAAGTCTGTGTATCATGGTATCAAATTAAGGGCCTTGCGTAAACTTTCAGATGGAACCGTGCACACAAAAAAAGTTTTGTAGCAGTTTGAAAAAAAAGTCTACTACGCAATATGAAGTATCTTTACGTTAGAATAAGCAGCACGCAGTAACTTGCTGGCAGTACTTCAGAATATCTATGAGACACATATCTATATACAAAAAAAAATCTCCTCAAGCTAAATAATTCAACCAAATAGACAAGTTTTCCAGCATGTTTGAAAAAAAGCCCTCCATTGTGGAATGTTTAGGTCTTCGTATTTCATGTGACCACAAATCCACTGTCATATCCACTGTCTTGGCCAGGACCCTCTTGTAAATGAGATTGCTAATCTCAATGGGGCCTTCCTGGTTGAATAAAGTTTAAATAAAAAATTTAAAAAAATATATGTTTCCAAATCTTTACTGTCACTTGTGGAGCACTATGGATTCAGCTACCATATGTAAGTTTATGTAAATTTACACAAGCCAAATTCCTCTTGTGGAACTTCACTGCATAGTAGATCTACCCTATTGGACATAAGACTGCATATTAAGTGTTAAGTGACATTTTATTCTCTCCTCTGTTCACTGCAGATGCATTATTTTGATAATTTTAGGTATTCATAATTAGAGCTGACAGTTTTTTTCTGTATTTGAGGGCAAAAAATGTGAAGTCTCTTTCCCATCTTAGATTTTGGTGACTTTAGTAACAGGTTAACAATTTGCCGTCCTCAGAACAAGAATTTTCACAAAATAGCTATGTAAGTTTTTTGACATATTGACTTGTATTTTGAGGATAAGAAGTTTCTCCACTCTCATTCTCTCCTATTTATTTCACAAACAGTAATATGCATTTTGCTGTGATTGTTCTTTGCACTTTTTTACATCGCTCTGATTACTCATGGTGCCATTGAAGTGACATGGGAATATAATACTATGTCTTGTGAGCATGACCTGCTGTGATGGCAATATGGAATCCTCCAAGAATGTAGAAAATTTACACAAAACGGCTATTTAATTTTGAGGTCTTACCTCTGCTTTCTGGGTATATGAATAGTGTGACAATATACCCATGAGTTAACTTGCCTCATGCTGTCTATTTTGTTAACAAGCAGTAATACATATTTTGTGGTAATTGTTCTTAGCACTTTTTTACATTGCATCGGTTATACTTGGTGTCATTGAAGTGACGTAGGATCGTGGTACAACATTTTTTGAGAGCATGACCTGCTGTGATAACTCTGTAAAGTCCTTCAAGAGAAATTGTCCTGTGAGTCAGGTAAATTAATGCATTCAGTTTTCTTAGGTTAATAAAATAATATTTAATTCACCCTCAAAAATAATTACACACAATCTTCAGATTTTGCCAATAAAAGAGCAGGAAAAAAAGCTCTGTTCTCAAGATGTGACAAGCCTCTCCCATGTCCATTACAATGTGAAAACCTTCAAAATAAAACTTACACTCCATGGGCATGTCAAATTTGAATCCAATATATGTTAATTGACTCACTGTGAAAATGCCTTTTCTTGAAAGGAAATTTGGTGCTATACGCCTTTAATGTTGGGAATGATTTCGATTGGAAAGGCTCGAAATCGGGTCTCCTCCAATAGGGAGAAAGAAATGCACAAAGAGATCCACTCCCTCCCCCTGCTTCAGCACGTAACCCTTACAGTGCTCAGAGCTGAGAGAGACGGGAGTAAAGGCGCACATCCTCACGCTCTGGATATATAAAAGTATTGGCGATAGGCAATATTTTTTCGGAGATTCTGTTTCCAAAATGTTTGGTTTCTGTTGGTGTTGGCTAATTTGAACTGGGTTGATAGAAATGATATTTTTGGTTTTTTGAAATGAGAGTGAAGAGAAGGAATCGTTTTCTAGAATGGCAGGCTCTGTGGTATTATTCCTTTATCTTGTGGAATACAATAGACGCTCAGATTCGCTACACCATTCCAGAGGAGCTAAACCAAGGCTCCATTGTCGGAAATATTGGGAAAGACCTGGGTTTGGGAGTTTCTGAGATTTCTAACCGCAAACTACGGATAGCATCCGAGGGTAAGCAGTATTTCAATGTGGATTTTGGAAAGGGAGAGCTGGTTCTGCGCGAGAGAATCGACAGGGAGACTCTGTGCGGACAAAGCGTCAATTGCATGTTGCCTCTCGAAGTGATTATTGAAAGCCCGTTAGAGTTATTTCGTATTGAGGTTGCAATAAATGACATAAATGACAATGTACCACTGTTCCCATCAAAAGTATTCGTTTTAAGAATTGGTGAACATTCTGCTTTGGGATCGCGATATCAGCTGGAGAAGGCGGTAGACTCTGACGTTGGTTCAAACGCACTGAGTGCATACATGATTAGTGCGAGTGAACATTTTTCTCTAAATGTTAAAACTACAAAGGACGGGGTAAAGGTTCCGGAGCTAGTTCTTCAAAAGTCGCTTGACAGAGAGAAACAGCCTGTCCATGGACTCATACTGACGGCTGTTGATGGAGGAAATCCAGTGCTGTCAGGAACGAGCGACATTACTGTTGAAGTTCTAGATGTTAACGACAACTCTCCTCAATTTGAGAAGGCAATTTATGAAATGTCGCTTCCAGAAAATTCGCCCCCGTCGACAACTGTTTTAACCGTGCAAGCCGTTGACTTCGATGAAGGAACTAATGCTGAAATACTATATTCATTTGCTGATCATACCCCGGATCTCGTACGTAGTGTTTTTGCACTGATTCCTGAGAGTGGAGCGATTAAGATAACAAACTCATTAGACTTCGAGAATGCCAATTCTTTTGAATTTGATGTTATCGCTACGGACAAAGGAACACCGGCTATGGAAGGTCGCTGTACTGTCCACGTGGAAGTAATTGATGTGAACGACAATCATCCGGCAATCATCATGAAATCCTTGCCCAGCCCTGTTAGAGAGGACGCCCCTGTCGGGACCGTGGTTGCAGTCTTAAGGGCCGCCGATGTAGATTCAGGAGACAACGGAAAGGTTGCTTTACGCATTCCCCCAGGATACCCATTTAAATTGAAACCGTCATTTTCTGATCATTACACATTGATTACAGATGCTAAATTGGATCGGGAGGCTTACCCACAGTACGAAATCGAAATAATTGCGACTGATGCGGGTTCACCCCCTCTCTCAACACAAAAAATTGTTAACATAAATATACTGGACGTGAATGACAACCCCCCAGTTTTCTCGCAACCATCATATGTAGTGTACGTTAAGGAGAACGGTGCTTCGGGTGTAATATTGAGCACCGTGTCCGCTTCTGATCCAGACCTGGCTGAGAATGCCAAGATTGTATATTCTATCTTAGAATCCAAAGTACTAGATGTATCCGTCTCCTCGTATATTTACATTAACTCTGATAACGGCAGTATCTATGGCATGCACTCATTTGACTATGAAAAAGTGAAGGTGTTTCAGTTCCAAGTGCAGGCAAAGGATCAAGGTGTTCCGTCTCTCAGCAGTAACGCTACTGTTCATGTTTTCATTCTGGATCAGAATGATAACACTCCCACGGTAATTTACCCCTCTGTTGTAATGGGTTCAGTCTCGCACCAGAAGATGCCTCGCTCTGCGAAAGCGGGACACCTTGTTACCAAAGTAACCGCAGTGGACGCTGACTCTGGACACAACGCTTGGATTTCCTATAGAGTAATGGAGGCTACAGATGCGTCTTTGTTTGGTGTAAATCTTTACACGGGAGAGGTGAGGACTAAACGCGCTGTTTCAGAGCAGGATGACGCCTCTCAAAGGCTGCTTATAGAGATAAAGGACAACGGAGAGCCGATCCAGTCCACCACAGTCACAGTCGGCATTATTTTAGAGGACTGGGTTCACGAGCCCATTTCAGAAGTCAGACAGAAAGCACAAGAGCCCAGCAAGAAAAATAGTAAGATCACTTTTTATTTGATCATATCTCTGGCCTCTATTTCCGCCGTGTCTTTTGTTACTTTTGTGATCTTGGCAGTGAAGTGCGTTAGAAACAGCAGACGGGGGGTGTGTTGCTGTATCAGACGGCCTGACTGTGACGGATACAAGAATCCCAACAGAAATCTGCAGATCCAGCTGAACACTGACGGGCCTATTAAGTACGTGGAGGTTCTGGGAGGAGACATGATGTCACAGAGCCAGTCCTTCAGGTCCTGCCTCTCTCCAGTGTCAGAGTTCAGTGATTATACCTTTGTTAAGCCCAGCAGCACCTCTGACTTTAAGGATGTAATCAGTGTCCTTGACGCATCTCTGCCTGACAGCGCGTGGACTTTTGAGAGTCAACAGGTGAGCTTTTATTTGTGAGATCCATGGCAATATAGTGCATTATATCACTTATTTAAATCTGCGTTAATGGTCCCTCTGCTAACATGCAGACATCAAGAGCCGTTTTCAAACACTGCTGAGTATACTGAAATAGTTTATTTATTTATTTATTTATTTATTTATTTATTTTGCTCTTTTTGTGTGGATACTTTGAAGTGGTAAAGCCTGACAGAATTTATTCTGCGAGTGAAATAGTGATTGGCTTCTTATTTATTAACACTTTAGTGACTGTTTTGCTCACTCACAATTCTTGTGCTGCATAGTATGGAGTCTTTTGGTGTTTTTAATTTGGTATGAACAATTAAGTTGGAATAAGATAGTTATTTCTCCAAACTGTCTTTCATCTTCTATTTTATGGAAGGAAATGGTCCAGACATACTTATTTATTTAAGTACAAGAATGACCCTGAGCATGGTAGCTTCATTCAGTTTTCCCCTTTGAACACCCTTAAGTTTTTTGTCCTCTATTTCCTCAAATTTTTCATTTTGAATGGGTATAGTTTGCCATGCTAATAATTTGCTTTGGTGATTGCTCATTTTCACTGTGATAAAACAGCTTATGCCTCGGGTGTTTTCAGTCAATATGTTAATGTCTTACATTCTGCAGTAGAGTAGAACAGATTTAGTAACCTCAACGTGCACGTGTGGAATGTGGCGCTGTCCTCATGCTTGGTTCTGAAACCGGATTGACGGTTAGAAAACTGGTCGTCATCTCCGTTCACGTCCAGGCAACTTTGTTTTTTGGAATATCTATCTGTCAACATTATTACTCCGTAATACGGTAAGGTGCCTTCACCTGCTATGCTTATTGTCAATTCAGGTATGCTGTCACATTAATGAATGCCGCATTAAATTTCTTGAAGGTGTAGAGTCATTCTCGAGTTCCATTTACCTTGTTTGATTTTTAAATTTAAACAGCTAGCTTTTATTTCTAATTCAGAAGTTTGAACTATAGGCATATCTGTTTTTGCTATTTTTTTTAATTGATCATTTACAAACTGATGGGGTGATAGGTACTAAATAAAGTTTTATAAACCATTTCATCTAACCTTTCCTAAGATACATTGGATATTTGGATATTACCCTCTTTACGTACTTGTCGACTGGAATTCTTAATATATTCACTAATACAGAAGAGAAAGTCACTCACTTATTTTAAGTGTGAGGACAGCAAAGGCGATAATTTATAATAACCTTTCTTTTGTCTGAAATTTTCTCTGTTATGGATGGTAATGTGGTATTTTTTGCTTCGTTAAAATTTCATCTCCGATCTAGATTGGCAGTTCACCCAGCAGGGCACGCGAGTCCGTATTGCAATGGCAGATACCATTTTACTGTTTCTTTAAGGTGCTGTACAGCTCCTACTGGACAATGTAGTGAGGTACCGTGTACCAATGAGACAGAGTTCTGCACAGAGAGATCTACTCCCTCCCCCATCCACAGCGTAGTAACCCTTACAGTGCTCAGTGCTGTGAGAGACGGAGCGGCGGTCACAGCCATGAGTGGCAGTACTATTTTAAGCGTTTCGTTTACGGCTACTGAGGGTAATATTATTTTATTGTTGTATATCTTTAGACTGCTATGATATCTTTTTAAAACAAACATGCGAATTCAAATTTGAAACATATTTTTCCACAATGGCGAGAGGAAAACGGATTAACCTTCTGGAATGGCTAGAGCTGTGGCTGCTTCATTTTCTTCTCGTGTGGAGTACAATAGACGCGCAGATTCGCTACACCATTCCCGAGGAATTAAACCAAGGCTCTGTTGTTGGAAATATTGCGAAGGACTTGGGTTTGGGTGTTTCAGAAATTTCTGAACGCAAACTGCGTATTGCTTCCGAGGGTAAGCAGTATTTCACTGTAGATTTGGATAAGGGAGAGCTTGTCGGAAACGAGAGAATCGACCGAGAGACGTTGTGCGAACAGAGCGCGACTTGTTTGTTGCCATTGCAAGTTATAATCGAAGACCCACTTCAGCTCTTTCGTGTCGAAGTGGAAATTCAGGACATAAATGACAATTCTCCTAGTTTTAATACGAAAGAATACGTCCTGAATGTGGCTGAGTCCACTCTGCCGGGTGCTAGATTTCCTTTGGAGACAGCTCAGGATTTGGATGTCGGTACCAATACATTGCGGTCTTACGTTTTGAAGAAAAATGAGCATTTTTCTTTGAACGTTCTGAGCAACAAGGATGGCTCTAAACTTCCCGAACTCGTTTTAGAAAAAGCAGTAGACCGAGAGAAACAATCATCTCACCGTCTTGTTCTTACTGCAGTTGATGGAGGGAGTCCTGCGAGATACGGAGAAACGCAAATCATGGTTAGAATTCTTGATAACAATGATAATGCGCCCAGCTTTGAGCAAGCACAGTATGAGATTGCAGTAAGCGAAAGTATTCTTGCTGGTATGACCGTTTTGACTGTCAAAGCAGTTGATTTAGATGAGGGTCCTAACGGTGATATTGTGTATTCTTTTGGTTCACACATACCAGAAGCAGTTCAGAAAATGTTTGCTATAGATTCACAAACGGGTGAGATAATGCTGTCAGACCGACTAGATTATGAGGTCGCGAAAATATATAAATTTGACGTTCGAGCCACTGACAAAGGCGCGCCGTCGATGGAGGGTCACAGTAGAGTTCAAATAGACGTAGAGGACGTGAACGACAACCCGCCGGAAATAATTCTCACCTCTTTACCGAAGCCCATTAGAGAAGATGCTTCGGTGGGGACTGTTGTGGCTTTAATTAGCGCAAAAGATTTAGATTCGGAAGAAAATGGAAAAGTTACTTTGACCTTGTCGGCGGAATCCCCTTTTGAGTTGAAACCATCCTTTTCGAATCATTATGAATTGGTCACCGACTCCCGTCTGGATCGCGAGCGATACCCCAAATATAATATTGAAATAATAGCATCAGATAATGGGTCTCCTCCTTTCACTACGACGAAACTAATCGAGGTTAATGTATTAGATGTAAATGACAATCCCCCAATGTTTTCCCAGCCATCATACACAGTTTATGTGAAAGAGAATGGACCTCCAGGGACAATTCTGTGTTCTGTCACAGCGTCCGATCCAGACCTGGGTGAGAATGCTAAAATCTCATTCTCCATTGTAGATTCTAAGGTGCAAGACATGTCTGTCTCCTCGTACATTTACATTAACTCTGATAATGGCAGCCTTTACAGCATGCAATCCTTTGATTATGAGAAACTGAAAGTGTTTCAGATACAGGTGCAGGCAAAGGATCATGGCTCTCAGTCTCTCAGCAGTAATGCTACTGTTCATATTTTCATACTGGATCAGAATGATAACACTCCCACGGTAATTTACCCCTCGGCTGTTCTGGGATCAGTCGATCACCAGAAGATGCCCCGCTCTGCTAAAGTGGGACACCTCGTTACCAAAGTAACTGCAGTGGACGCTGACTCGGGACACAACGCGTGGATTTCCTATAGAGTAGTGGAAGCTACTGATGTTTCATTGTTTGGAGTAAATCTTTACACGGGAGAGGTGAGGACTAAACGTGCCGTTTCAGAGCAGGATGACGCCTCTCAGAGGCTGCTTATAGAGATAAAGGACAACGGAGAGCCGATCCAGTCCACCACAGTCACAGTCGGCATTATTTTAGAGGACGGGATTCATGAGCCCATTTCGGATGTCAGACAGAAAACGCAAGAGCCCAGCAAGAAAAATAATAAGATCACTTTTTATTTGATCATATCTCTGGCCTCTATTTCCGCCGTGTCTTTTGTTACTTTTGTGATCTTGGCAGTGAAGTGCGCTAGAAACAGCAGACGGGGGGTGTGTTGCTGTATCAGACGGCCTGACTGTGACGGATACAAGAATCCCAACAGAAATCTGCAGATCCAGCTGAACACAGATGGGCCTATTAAGTATGTGGAGGTTCTGGGAGGAGACATGATGTCTCAGAGCCAGTCCTTCAGGTCCTGCCTCTCTCCAGTGTCAGAATTCAGTGATTACACCTTCGTTAAACCCAGTAGCACCTCTGACTTTAAGGATGTGATCAGTGTCCTTGATGCATCTCTGCCTGACAGTGCGTGGACTTTTGAGAGTCAACAGGTGAGCATGTCATCATTAATTTGACTCATGCGCCATCTAAAGTTTTTTTTTCTTTTGTGAAAATTTAAGTTGTATACTGTCAATATGTCTGTTTTGTTTTATTAACTAAGAATTAGCCTCTGTCAGCACAACTCATTGCATGAGAATATAATGTAATCCTGGGATTGTTTCAAATTTGTTTTTATATATTGCTGTCGAACACTATATAGCCACAAGTGAGTATACATTTTACTGAAATCTCATTGACATTTAGAATTTCAATAGAATTTAGAATGAATTGGTCCATTTGCACTGATCAGCTTTCACATGAGGGCATTTTCATACAATCCTGTTCCATGATATAAAAATTGTTGCCCTTTCTGTGGATGCCTGCCCCCTTCCCACATGCACATACATACATACACACAACTGCAGTTACTTTCAAATGAGCCCTGATTAAGGGAGGGGATGAAGGCGCAAAATCGTCATCGTAAAACAAAATGGAATTTCAGTGCCCTCAAATGGAAGCTGAATGCCTGTTTTATTAGGCCATACAGACCAATTAATTTCAAATTTCAATAAATTGTTTATTTAGAATTTAACATGTCAGTTTTCTTTGCTTGTCAGTGAGATTTCAGTGATGTGTTCTCTCACACTTTTGGCTGTGTAGTGTATTGTGCTAACATATGGACATTGAATAGCATCAAAACTGGGCCATTATTATTATTATTATTATTTTGACTTTAAAAGTATACACATATTTTGGGGCGCCCCGGTGGCTCATCGGTCTGGGTGCGCGTACCGTGGAGGCTGTCTCCTGCCCGCAGCGACCTGGGTTCAATTCCGGCTCGGGTCATTTGCTGCATGTCTTCCCCCATTCTTCTCCCCAACTTTCCTGTCTCTCTATACTGTACAACTGTCAAATAAAGGAAAAAGTTCCCAAAAAAATAATCTTTAAAAAAAAAAAAGTATACACGTATTTCTGTGGGGCGGCCTGTAACCTTGTAGCTTGGCTATTTGACTGGAACTCGAAAATTTTTTCTGTTCCTCAATACTCAGATTGTAGTAGTCACAATAAAAACCAGCACAGCTGTTAAGCCCTTAATCGGGGCCATTAACCCCATATTGATCTGGGGTTTTGGGCCATGTTAGTCTGATCAATTGTAAAGGTCACTTTGGATAAAAATATCAGCTAAATAATGGTAATTTAATATTTATTTCAAAACTTGTGCATAAGTAAAACTTTGGGCCTCTTTGGGGCTACTTAAAGCTTAAGACTGGCTTTAGCTCTTTGATTTCAGCATTAAAATAATTTGTAGTCCTCTGTAGTTTATGAGGTAGCGGAAGACAGCCACAGTATATGCTGTATGCACATGTGATGCACATACACGCAATATTTTATGCTGCTTATTGAAGTGTGAATAAGTTCTTATTATAAATGAAGGTAAATGGTAACTTTCTTGGCTTGAAATATAGGTTTGAAGGCATAAAAATCATTTCCCTTGAAAAATTGAGGTGTTTTACTTTAAGAATGGAATCGTGGGCTATTGGACAAGCCGCATTAGGCTGTGTACCAATAGGATTCTTTATTGTACAAGGAGATCTACTCTCATTTCCAGCTGCAGCTGAGTAACCCTTACAGCCTTCTGAGCTGAGAGAGAGAGAGAGACACGTATCTCCCCTCTCATGTATGTGAATTCATGAGCAATCCGTCTTCTCTTCTCGGAAAATTTCGCGATTATGCCTTTTATCTTTATACGTTTGTTATTTTTAGCTCATTTGGAACACCCATGTTTTTGCCATGTTAGTTGTCTCTGAATGGAAATGATAGGCAGACGGAAGAATCGTGCATTGGGATGGCAGAAGCTACGGCTGGTGCAAACCTTTTTATTGTGGAGTACAATAGAGGCACAAATTCATTACACCATTCCAGAGGAACTAAATCTTGGCTCTGTTGTCGGAAATATAGCAAAGGACCTTGGTTTAGGTGTTTCAGAGATTTCTGAGCGCAAACTGCGGATTGCATCGGAGGGTAAGCAACATTTCAGTGTGGATTTGACAAAGGGAGAACTCACTGTTAACGAGAGAATCGACAGAGAGATTCTGTGCGGACAAAGCGCCCGTTGTGTGTTGCCTTTGCAAGTGATAATTGAAAATCCATTAGAACTATTCCGTATTGAGATCGAGATAAATGATATAAATGACAACGAACCACTTTTTATTACCGAAGAACAGGTTTTGAACATTGCTGAATCGACTGCTGCTGGGGCGTTATTTCCGCTAAAAAGCGCAAAAGACCCCGATGTTGGAAAGAATGGACTGAATTCGTATAAACTGAACACAAACGAGCACTTTGACTTGAATACGAAAACGAACAAAGATGGAGCTAAAATTCCGGAGTTAGTTCTTCGGAAGGCAGTGGACAGAGAAAAACAGTCATTTCACCAGCTCGTACTGACGGCGGTAGATGGGGGGAATCCGGCTAGATCAGGAACAACACAGATTACCATTCACGTTCTGGACATTAACGATAATGCACCGAAATTTGACAAAGCGCTGTATGAAATCATAGTCACGGAAAATTCGCCAGGCGGCACTTTAGTCATAACACTTAAAGCATTTGACGAAGACGAGGGCACAAATAAAGAAGTGGAATATTCGTTCGCTGAACACACACCAAACGTTATTCAGGACATTTTCAATATCAACTCTGAAACGGGTGAGATAACTATTGCGGGTTCAGTTGATTATGAAGCCGCCAGTACCTATGAATTAAATGTACGCGCCAGAGACAAAGGAACTCCAGCAATGGAAGGCCATTGCACAGTGCAAGTTGAAATTCAAGACGAGAACGACAATTCACCCCAAATAATTCTTACATCAATGCCGAGTCCTATTCGAGAAGATGCACCTATCGGAACTGTTGTGGCTTTATTAAATGCTAAGGATGTTGATTCGGGAGACAACGGTCGTGTTAGTTTAAATATTCCGGCAGAGTGCCCTTTTAAATTGAAACCGTCATTTTCTGATCATTACACTTTAGTCACGGATTCGAAACTAGATCGTGAAAGTTATCCAGAATACAAAATAGGACTCCATGCTTGTGACTCAGGTACTCCTCCTCTTTCGGCGCACACTGAAATAACCGTGATTGTTTTAGATGTAAATGACAATCCGCCGGTTTTCTCCCAACCTTTCTACTCGGTTTATGTCAGAGAGAACGATGCTCCGGGCTCAATATTATTTTCAGTATCCGCTTCTGATCCAGACCTTGGCGAGAATGCGAAAATGTCTTACTCTATTTTAGACTCAAGAGTACAAGACGTGTCCGTCTCGTCATATATTTACATTAACTCGGATAACGGCAGCATCTATAGCATGCACTCATTTGACTATGAGAAACTAAAGATGTTCCAGATACAGGTGCAGGCAAAGGATCATGGCTCTCCATCTCTCAACAGTAACGCTACTGTTCATGTTTTCATACTGGATCAGAATGATAACGCCCCCACAGTGATTTACCCCTCTGTTGTAATGGGTTCGGTCTCTAACCAGAAGACTCCCCGCTCTGCTAAAGCGGGACACCTCGTTACCAAAGTAACTGCAGTGGATGCTGACTCGGGACACAACGCGTGGATTTCCTACAGAGTAGTGGAAGCTACCGACGCATCTTTGTTTGGTGTAAATCTTTACACGGGAGAGGTGAGGACTAAACGCGCTGTTTCAGAGCAGGATGACGCCTCTCAAAGGCTGCTTATAGAAATGAAGGACAACGGAGAGCCGATCCAGTCCACCACAGTCACAGTTAGCATTATTTTAGAGGACGGGATTCCCGAGCCCATTTCGGATGTCAGACAGAAAACGCAAGAGCCCAGCAAGAAAAATAATAAGATCACTTTTTATTTGATCATATCTCTGGCCTCTATTTCTGCCGTGTCTTTTGTTACTTTTGTGATCTTGGCAGTGAAGTGCATTAGAAACAGCAGACGGGGGGTGTGTTGCTGTATCAGACGGTCCGACTGTGACGGATACAAGAATCCCAACAGAAATCTCCAGATCCAGCTGAACACTGACGGGCCTATTAAGTATGTGGAGGTTCTGGGAGGAGACATGATGTCACAGAGCCAGTCCTTCAGGTCCTGCCTCTCTCCAGTGTCAGAGTTCAGTGATTACACCTTCGTTAAGCCCAGTAGCACCTCTGACTTTAAGGATGTGATCAGTGTCCTTGATGCATCTCTCCCTGACAGCGCGTGGACCTTCGAGAGTCAACAGGTGGGCTGTACATAAAACTATGTTCAAACCGTCGAGATATGAATGTGATACAGCTTGGATTTATACATATTGCTACAGAAGGTTATTTTAATTAATTTATTTTGATGAAATTATGAGTTCAATGCAGTAAAATTACTTTATGCTTTAGAGTTAACACATACGTCTTTCAGCTTGCTTCCAACGTAGCCTGCATGGAGTTGGATGAGAGCATGTCTCCGGAGTCGGGAGAGCTGCTGAAATATTTCAGCACATGACACCTGGACAGCGACCTAAGCGCCTGACGAGAATTCTGTTTGGTTCAGTCAAGCACGAGTCTGCCTTTATCATGTTTTTATTTGGCAGATTTAAGTCTAGATTTTTTAGACTCTTCACTATAGTGAAAGTTTGTTTATGGCAGTTGTTGTCCTCATTTAACTTGACATTTATTCACTTGCTTGTTTGTTTGTCTGTTTGCTTTTTTAAAAAATCTCTTATTCAATTAAGCCTATCTGTACTTAATTTGCGGCATTTTATCGCAGCAATACAGTATGTGCACTATTCATAGTTTTCACGTGTCGTCACTGTCTAATGGGAACATTCACCTGGAAGACAAAAGGAGAATTTCTCCGCTTCCTGCGTGTCATTCTTACCATATTATTTTGCTAAAATGCCAGTTGGTGTTCCATAGGATGCAGTAACGAAGACACAACTCTGGGTTGTGCTTTTATAGAATCCAGTACGAGAAAGAAACCCCAGGGAGGAAGCGTCTGAGGATTTCTTGCAAACGTTACTACCATATGACGGTAGCTAACCGCAAACTAACGACTAATGCGATCAATGTTATGTAGCTAGCTAATAAGCACTCACTTTTGCTTTGACAATAAAGATTTTGTTGTCCTTCTCCTCCCAAATTACATCATTATTGACCCATCTAGATAGAAAGCTCATATACAGTAACTTCTTACCTTCGAGCGTTTTCCTCCTTTTGTGGCAATGTAAAGGGGAGAAGGGGAGGGATGGTCCATAAGATACACGTTAACATCGCAAAAGTGGAGCTCAGGTAACTTGAGAAACTTCGTTACTTTTAATGAATGGAACTGGCCTATGCTGCACAGAGCTTCCGGTGCTGTTTTTTGACTGCAAGTGCAAACTTTGAGTTTGTTAACGTATCGTTGTTCTTCTCTAGAGAGGTGATTTAAGGCTATTTGTGGGTTAAAACAAATGGGGGGAAAGGGGCGGGTTTGCGTGGCAACTTAGTGGAATGCCTAGCATTAAGAACATTTTTTTTTTTTTTTTTTTTTAGTCATATCTCCAGCCTCTATTCCTGCCGTGTCTTTTGTGACTTTCGTGATCATGGCGTTGACGTGCATTAAAAACAGCAGACGGTGGCGGGGCTGTAGGCCTACTAAATGGCCTGACTGTGACTGTTAAAAGAATCCCAACGGAAATCTACAGATCCAGCTGAACACTGACGGGCTGATTAAGTATGTGAAGGTTTTCGGAGGAGACATGATGTCTCAGAGACAGTCCTTCAGGTACTGCCTCTCTCCAGTATCAGAAATGAGTGATTTCACCTTCGTTAAGCCCAGCAGAATCTCTGATTTTAAGTAGCTATATTATTTACCTTGTGCCCTCATCATTAAGAATAAAAGATTTCCTTTCTTACGAAGCTTGAATTCTGCTCGCATTTTTTTCGATGTGTTGATGATTTAGCTCGTTTGAGACTGACACCGAGGTCTGATTCTGTTGTTCAGCGTTTCTGAAGTCTGCGTGGTAAAATTGGGAGGGAAGTTCATTGAGAGTTGTGAGAAATCAGTTTAGACAATGATATATTTTAATTGAAAGGCTTATTAAACTATGATGGCATCAGACGGAAGTACGGAAGTTATTTATTTATTAATTTATTTATTTATTGCTATTTTAGCGGCTGTTTTCGACTTTGCCATGTAAATAAATTCGATGTGGTAGTCTTACACCCCCCAAAAAAAAAAAAAGGCTGCGTGCATGGTGATGGAATCTCGTTTTGTTTTTTTTTTTTTTTTTTTTGTTTTGTTTGTTTGTTTGTTTTTCCCCTGGATTTACGGATTATTTTAAACTATTTCACCCCGAAACCGGTAACATGAGCAGATTTTAAGGATAGACAGCAAAAGATTTTAACCTGTCTTTTGTTTTGTTGATTAGTGAGAAACTGTCAGAGAGCAGCCTTTGTATCTTTAAGAGACACTTGGCCTTGGATTGGATGTGCTGCGTGTGTGCTGTACACCAATAAGATGGAGCACTGTGCAAAGAGATCTACTCCCTCCCCCCTCCACAGCACCGTAACCCTTGCAGTGCTCAGAGCTTAGAGAGACGGCGCCCTGCGCACACCCACGGAAATACGCATTTACACATCATATATTTACGAGCACTGTATTTGTCATAAATGTGGGATCCATTTGTAATAACCACTGCTTGTTCTCTCACGAATATGTTGATAAAGAGCGCATTACGTTGTTAATTATGACCAGGAAAGCGGAATTTACCGGAGGGAGATGGCTCACATTATTGTGGTATCATTTCTTTCTCGTGTGGAGTACAATAGAGGCACAAATTCGTTACACTATTCCGGAGGAACTTAGCCGGGGCTCTGTTGTTGGAAATATAGCGAAGGACCTTGGTCTTGGAGTATCAGAGATTTCTGATCGGAAACTTCGAATTGCCACCGAGGGTAAGCAATATTTCACCGTGGATTTGTCTAAAGGACAATTAATAGTGAGTGAAAGAGCCGACCGAGAGACTCTATGCGGGCAAAGCAGCAATTGTTTATTACCACTGCAGCTTATAATTGAAGATCCTCTTCAGTTTTTTCGTGCTGAGATCGAAATTCAAGATATCAATGATAATTCACCTCGTTTTCTTACTAACGAGCGGGTGCTGAAAATTGCCGAGTCAACAGCGACGGGTGTGCGTTTCCCCTTGGAGAGCGCACAGGACCCAGACGTGGGCAGCAATTCGCTGAAGTCCTACACATTAAGCAAAGATGATTGTTTCAGTTTGAAAATAAAAAATCTCGAGGACGGTAGAAAGGTGCCGGAGCTTGTGCTAGAAAAATCTTTAGACAGAGAGAAACAGGCTGTTCATCAACTCTTACTGACTGCACTTGACGGAGGCAATCCAGTGCTCTCGGGCACTTCTCAAATCACGATTTCTGTTCTTGATATCAATGACAACGTTCCCGAATTTAAAAACCCCTTGTATAAAGTAACCATACAGGAAGGTAGCCGAAGAGGTACTTCGATTCTGAAACTCGAGGCAACGGACATGGATGAGGGTCCGAATGGTGATTTGAACTATTTTTTTGGGGAACATACTTCAGAATCTGTGCAGTCAATGTTCACGATTAGTCCAAAAACAGGAGAAATTTTTCTGGAAGGGGATTTAGATTACGAGGGAACTGCTTTGTACAGAATTGATATCATTGCCAAAGATAGGGGTTCTCCGGAGATGGAAGGACATTGTAGTGTACAGATAGAAATAGTGGACGTGAACGACAACTCTCCCGAAATTATTCTGACCTCTCAACCGAGCCCAGTGCGCGAGGACGCACCCGTCGGTACTACGGTCGCCCTTATAAACGTACGCGACCTTGATTCCGGGGAAAACGGAAAAGTGATCGTTCAAGTTCCCAAAGACTCTTCATTTGAATTAAAACCATCTTTTTCTGATCACTATGCGCTGGTTACTAGAACGGTTTTAGACCGAGAGAGCTATCCGGAGTACAATGTAGAGATCACAGCAACTGACTCTGGTTCTTCTCCCTTGTCTACAAAAAAGTCTATACCAGTAACGATTCTGGATGTCAACGATAACCCTCCGGAATTCAAAGAATCATCTTATTCCGTGTACTTGCGGGAGAATAACGCACTAGGGGCAATACTCTGTTCAGTGTCTGCTATTGATCCAGATCGAGGTGAGAATGCAAAAATTTCATATTCCATATTGGACTCAAAAGTGCAAGACGTGTCCGTCTCCTCTTATGTTTACATTAACTCCGATAACGGCAGTATCTACAGCATGCACTCATTTGACTATGAGAAACTGAAGGTGCTGAAGATCCTGGTGCAGGCAAAGGACCACGGATCGCCGTCTCTCAGTAGTAACGTCACTGTTCATATTTTTATACTGGATCAGAATGATAACATTCCCGCAGTGATTTACCCCTCCGTTATAATGGGTTCAGTCTCCCACCAGAAGATGCCTCGCTCTGCTAAGGTTGGACACCTTGTTACTAAGGTAACCGCAGTGGACGCAGACTCGGGACACAATGCTTGGATTTCCTATAGAGTAGTGGAGGCTACTGATGTTTCATTGTTTGGAGTAAATCTTTACACGGGAGAGGTGAGGACTAAACGCGCTGTTTTAGAGCAGGATGATGCCTCTCAGAGGCTCCTTATAGAGATAAAGGACAACGGGGAGCCGATCCAGTCCACCACAGTCACAGTCGGCATAATTTTAGAGGACGGAGTTCACGAGCCCATATCGGATGTCAGACAGAAAACGCAGGAGCCCAACAAGAAAAACAATAAGATCACTTTTTATTTGATCATATCTCTGGCCTCTATCTCTGCTGTATCTTTTGTGACTTTTGTGATCTTGGCAGTAAAGTGCGTTAGAAACAGCAGACGGGGGGCGTGTTGCTGTATCAGACGGCCTGACTGTGACGGATACAAGAATCCCAACCGAAATCTGCAGATCCAGCTGAACACTGACGGGCCCATTAAGTATGTGGAGGTTCTGGGAGGAGACATGATGTCTCAGAGCCAGTCCTTCAGGTCCTGCCTCTCTCCAGTATCAGAGTTCAGTGATTACACCTTCGTTAAGCCCAGTAGCACCTCTGACTTTAAGGATGTGATCAGTGTCCTTGACGCATCTCTGCCTGACAGTGCGTGGACTTTCGAGAGTCAACAGGTGAGCTTTTCCACAAGATTGCATTACAAAATCGAATCTCATGCCTTATTGCAGAGTTATTCCAGACTGTGGCCTATATATTCTGTAAAATAAATATGCATATATTGGGTAAGCATTTCACTGGATCTCAAATACAAGTGCGTTTCTTTCATCTAGGCATCTACATTTGGAGACTCCTGAGAAAATCACTCTCAGAGATACAGGTTCAGTGAAGGAGCACGATTGCACTGTAGGGCAGTGGTTCCAAACATCAGTCCTCAGGACCCTCTGCACATGCTGGGTTTCGTTCCAAACGCACCTGCATTCACTGTTTTAAACAGCTAATAGTCTTTATTATCCGGGTCCTTATTGCATTTAAGGGGGTTTATACCATGTTTCACCAAATTGCATTACAGTGTAAGCCCATATAATGTGATGCACTCAAATGTTTTACAGAAACCAATTACCCCAAAAAATGCAGTGCAGGATGAAACACAGCCTAATTACGGTGCTGTGTCCAATTACATTGCTGAATATGACTTTTTTTTCCTTTTTACAAGCAGATTTGGCTCAGAATGATTTCCCTTATTACCTCCGCCAAGGAGGTTATGTTGTTTTCCGGCGTAGGTTTGTCTGGCTGACTGCCTGTGTACAAGATAACTCAAACAGTCATGAACAGATATCTCTGAAATTTTTTCGGTGGGTTGCTATTACATCAGGAACGGACCCTATTGATTTTGACCGCGATGAGATTTCGACTGTGCTGCCTTGGTGGAGGTTTGCACTCTCTGAGTGCCTCTAGTCTTTTAATATGTCATTAACTATTGATTGTCTGTTTTCTTTTTCTTGCCCATGTGTGTAGACTTTCTCCATTTAGAACCCAACTGATTCTTTTATTGACCTCTTTTTATTTATGCTGAACAATTCCCCCCTCATTTTATGCAAAAATCAGAACTTTTGCCAGGTAGTTCAATATGAACATCCATAGCTATTTCTGCTGTAATGTGGCTGAAACAAGTAAATGGCGCTTATCAACATAAATAGAAAAATTAATAAAAATGAACGCCCTGTAAAAACTCTGACATTGCAATTGTGGTGGGAACAAATACCAGCCCACACAGGGGGTCCCCATAGCCAGTATTGAGAACCACTGCTCTAAGGCACATACTGTCAAGGCTATTCAACATTATCTTGCACAGGCTGGTGTGGGCGCAGGCTTTCATTCCAACCAAACACTTACATACCTGATACAACTAATCAAGCTCTTTAGCAAAGACTCTTGGGGTTGGTTATTGGTGTCAGGTGTTTAAGTGCTGGGTTGGAATGAAAGCCTGCACCCACACCAGCCCTTTCTGGATACGGTTGAATAGCCCTGCTGTAGGTATTTATCAGATGTACTCTGAAGTTTGCATTAATGTTCTTTGTGTACAATTGCATGCATTGGACAAGCAAAAGTGTGAAATGTATACGCTTATACGGCTTCAAGTTGATGTCCCTTTTTGTACCACCCCAGTGCTAAGCCTCAGAACTTTTTTGGCATTTACCTTTGTTCTTTAGAGTGTACAGTATATATCATTGGAATATGTTCCCCGTATCTACATGGAGCAGATCTGAATCACAGAATTCTTTTTTTCCATTTCTTTAAAAAAATACAGTCACACTTTTGAAGAAGCGTTGCTCATAAAGGCTTTATATAGCATGTATAATGCCTTCATAAATGAGACATAATGTCTTCATAAATCATACATAATCAAATGTCATGCTTTCTAAAGGGTGAAATAACACAGCCTTATTCAGCATTTGATGGCAGATGTGACAATGGCAATGTCACTTAGCTGTCTATGTCACTGTTTATGGCATTTAGCAACTAGCTAAGTGATATTGCCAGTTATATCACATCTGGCAAGACATGCTGAATAAGAATGCGTTATTTCACCCTTTACAAAGCATGACGTTTGCTCATGTATGATTTATGAAGACATTATGTCTCGTTTCTGAAGGCATTATAAATGCTGTATAAAGCCTTTATGAGCAACACTTCATCTAAAGTGTGACCAAAAATACTTTAAAGAGCACTGTGTTCTGCCTTAAAATAATTTGATCCGCGCATTATTTTGTTTGTGCTTATTTAATCTACTTGAATAGGCCTACTGAATTTTACATCAGTTCTAGACAAGCTCCCACTATTGACCAGAGTAGTTGTTACATATTTTAATGCTTTTAAAGACTGATATCAGACATTAGCTTCAAAAATTAATTTGATCAAAGCTTAACAAATTCGTTTTAAAACGTCGATATTGAGTGACGTTGATCCTGACTACTTGATTCGGATGATAGTGTTTCCTGGTCATGTAGCTACCTTATTTTCGGGAATCTGGGCTTGCAATAGCGAGCTGTGTCTTTAAGCTAGGGAGCTTCTGCTATTGGAGTATTCACCTAAGTCATATTCACCAATGAAGAGCTGCACTGTACAAAGCGATCTACTCCACCAGCACCGCAGCATCCTGACGGCGGTGGAGCTTAGAGCTGATGTAGAGACAGAGATGCTACCGCCCGCATATACAATTCATTTTCTTTCTTGCTGTATTTAATCCAATTGCATTTATTTTGTCTAAATGAAGGAGAGCGGTCTCTCAGTATTTTTGTTCGCATAAAATCAATGATCATTAATTTTAAAAACGTCGGGAAATGGGAAACGGGACCAAAAAAGGGATCTTGATATGGTACGCTCTTATTGTGTTGAACTTCTTTCTTATGTGGAACACAACAAATGGACAGATTCGGTACACCATTCCGGAGGAGCTAAGCCAGGGGTCGATCGTCGGGAATATTGGAAAAGACTTGGGTTTAAATGTAGCTGCCATTTCTGAACGCAATTTGCGGATCACCGCTGAGGATAAGCCGTATTTCAGCGTCGATTTGGGAAAGGGAGAACTGGTCGTGAGCGAGAGAATCGACAGAGAGACGCTCTGTGGGCAAAGCGAGAGCTGTTTGATGCAGCTAGAGGCAATTATCCAGTCTCCTCTGCAGTTACATCGCATCGAAGTTGAAATTCAAGATATCAACGACAATTCGCCGAGTTTTATAACAAAGGGGCATGTATTGAAGGTAGCAGAGCACGCAGCTCCTGGAGCGCGATTCCCTCTTGAGAGCGCGCAGGACCCTGACGTTGGCAGCAATGCGCTACGGTCCTACTCGTTGAGTCGAAATGACCTTTTCTCTTTAAATGTAAAGACGCTGAAGGATGGAAGGAAAATCCCAGAATTAGTTTTGGCTAAATCTTTGGATAGAGAGCGGCATTCAACTCATGAATTAGTCTTGACTGCTGTTGATGGAGGCAACCCCGTTAAATCTGGAACAGCGCAAATATTTGTCCAGGTTCTCGATATCAATGACAACCCTCCTCAGTTTGAAAAGCAGTTTTATGAAGCATCTATCGGTGAAGATAGTCCACCTGGCTCTGTGGTACTTGAGCTTTTGGCAGTGGATTTAGACGATGGCCTGAATGGAGAAATTGAGTACTCCTTCGGAGACCACACTTCCGACAGCGTGGTTAAGCTTTTTGATTTAAATCCCGAGACTGGTCAGTTAACATTAAAGGGGCAGCTGGATTACGAAGAGAATAATTTGTATGCCATCGATCTGGTGGCCAAAGATAAAGGTAGTCCGGAGCTTGAGGGTCACTGCAGTGTCCAGATCACGATAGTGGACGCAAATGACAATGCTCCTGAGATTATTCTTAAATCACTGTCCAGTTCTACGCCCGAGGGCGCGCCTGTTGGGACAGTGGTTGGACTTATAAGCGTCAGAGATTTGGATTCTAGCGACAATGGAAAAACCAGTGTACGAGTTTCTGGAAATGTACCATTCACGCTAAAACCATCTTTTGAAAACCATTATGAATTAGTGACTAGTGCACGTCTCGACCGCGAGGCAGAGGCTGAGTTCAATATCGAAATAATTGCATCCGATGCAGGTTCCCCCGCTCTTTCAACAAAGAAAACTGTATCCGTGGGAATATTGGATGCAAACGACAATCCTCCAATTTTCTCTCAACCGTCATATATAGTATATGTAAAAGAAAATCGCATGCCGGGCACATTACTGTGTTCAGTTAGTGCTTCTGATCCTGACCTAGGTGAAAATGCCAAAATTTCATATTCCATATTAGACTCAAAGGTGGAGGACGTGTCCGTCTCCTCGTTCATTTACATTAACTCAGATAATGGCAGCATCTTTAGCATGCATTCATTTGACTATGAGAAATTGAAGGTATTTCAGATACAGGTGCAGGCAAAGGACCATGGCTCTCCGTCTCTCAACTGTAACGCTACTGTTCATGTTTTCATACTGGATCAGAACGACAATTCTCCCACTGTGATTTATCCATCTGCTGTACTTGGTTCAGTTTCTCACCAAAAGATGCCACGCTCTGCTAAAGTGGGACACCTTGTTACTAAAGTAACGGCTGTTGATGCTGACTCGGGTCACAATGCTTGGATTTCATATCGAGTGGTGGAGGCTACTGATTCGTCTTTGTTTGGTGTAAATCTTTACACGGGAGAGGTTAGGACTAAGCGCGCTGTTTCAGAGCAGGATGACGCCTCTCAGAGGCTGCTGATAGAGATAAAGGACAACGGGGAGCCGATCCAGTCCACCACAGTCACAGTCGGCATATTGTTAGAGGATGGGATTCACGAACCCATTGCAGATTTGCGACAGAAAGCACAAGAACCCAGCAAGAAAAACAGCAAAATCACGTTTTATTTGATAGTTTCCCTTGCGTCAGTTTCCGCCGTGTCTTTTGTAACCTTTGTGATCTTAGCAGTGAAGTGCGCTAGAAACAGCAGACGCGGGACTTGTTGCTGTATCAGACGGCCTGACTATGACGGATACAAAAATCCCAACCGAAATCTGCAGATCCAGCTGAACACTGACGGGCCTATTAAATATGTGGAGGTTCTGGGAGGAGACATGATGTCTCAGAGCCAGTCCTTCAGGTCCTGCCTCTCTCCAGTATCAGAGTTCAGTGATTACACCTTCGTTAAACCCAGTAGCACCTCTGACTTTAAGGATGTGATCAGTGTCCTTGATGCATCATTGCCCGACAGCGCGTGGACTTTCGAGAGTCAACAGGTGAGAGCTTTGTCGTGAAATCACACGTCATGATTTCAATCGCTGTTGTTTCTGGGGTATTAATTGATGTTGGCTGGTAATGCAATCGATGTTCTTGTAAGGCACTAATAGATCCAACACTTTGCCTATGCGTTACATAATTAAATTGTACCCATGAGTATCATATTAACTGTGTTTTCAATGTGTTCAGTTAAATAGTTTCACAAGTACACACAATTATACTTACCATGGTCCTGTAATTAAAAAAAAAATGAAATTATATTTTCATTGGCATTTAGGCTATAGCTTGTCATATTTGTTTAGAAAGAGTCTTCGTAGAGCTTTTTTGCAAAATTGCGTGTTTCACGAAGGTTCTGCTGTAGCCATTTCTGGGTTTGAAAGGCTCAATTCTCATATTTGAAAACGCTCATGTTCTTGTAACGCCAATTTTATTCTAAAAGTTTCTTTTTAAGCCTACCATTCTTATTTAGGCCTATTATTATTATTATTATTATTATTACTACTACTACTACTACTACTACTACTACTACCACCACCATTATTAGTAGTAGTAGGCTACTACTACTGTGTGGTGAAGTAACGGCATGAATTGCGTACATTATGTCGTATCTGTGTACTATCGTTGCCTTGGGCTGCCTAATCTTGAAGCACAACCATGGCCAAATTTAAACAAATACGAGTCTCAATTTTTATAATTACTTAGTTCTTCAGCCGTCAAACTAGTTTTTGGAGGTTGTCATGCCATATTTTAGATATCGGTCTGATGACAGTGACGCTTTCAGTGACGACTAAAACTGTAAAAATCTCGCCCCCTTGTGGTACTATATATTATGACGTTGAGAACGCACGAGTTCCGTTCGCACGTTTGTCCCGCAGTCTGATGCCTTCTGAAACGTCGAAGTGTCTATTCACCTCTTTGGCAGCGCCCCGTGAATATGATCGGGGGTGAAGTCTCCACTAAGAGGCCTTAAGACAGCAGCGATTCATCAGAATACAGCCATTCATCTACATGTGGGTGTTGTTTCGAAAAATAGTTGGATAAATGGTGATTAAAAAATAGAATGAAATAATAAAGAATAATTTATGATTACTTTTTTTCTACGAAGGTCACTGACTGTGTGTTTTATATAGCCTAGCTAATAGAATCAATAAGGTTATCAAAGTTGCCACAACTTTCTCTGCTGAGTTGGAAGTCACACTGGAGGAAATAATAGCGCCCTCCTCCAATAGGGCGCCGGGCTCTGTGATGCGGCTCGCCCCCGCCCCTCACTGAAGAGCAGAAAATTCTTCAGTGCTGGAAACTTTGAGCGGTGAGATGGAGTTTTGTGTTCTCGGTTTTTATCTCCCGAGGAGAAGTTCGGCATCATGAATCGCATAATCTTTTTCGCGATTGTTTCCGTCGATCGGCGTTTCTTGTGGACTGTTCCACAGAATTATTTGAACCGGACTATGGATTTATTACGATAAAAGACGAACTTTCATTTCTCCGTATCTGGGGTCTTTTCATAATGGAACGCAGAAAGAGGAGACGGACTCCAGAGTGGTTCGCTGCGTGGTTGTCTTTTTCCTTCGCTGGCTTAACGATTGTGGCCGCTGATCTTACATATTCCGTATCGGAAGAATTAAAAACAGGGGCTTTTGTTGGGAATATTGCGAAAGATCTTGGGCTCGATGTTCGAGGGATTATAGACAGAAACTTACGTGTGGTTTCGGATAAAAATTCCCAGTATTTTGAAGTCAACTCAGCGAGTGGATCCTTGGTCATTAAACAGACTATCGACAGAGAAAGTTTTTGCGGATTGAGTTTAACATGTACAATAAACCTTCAGATCATGCTGCAGAGCCCTCTGGAAATGCATCGCATTGTTATTAATATTGTTGATGTAAACGACAACGCACCTCAGTTTCCAAACAAAAATGTATCATTGGAAATATCCGAGGCTGCCGCACCGGGGACCAAATTTCAGCTTGAGAGTGCACAGGATCCAGATGTGGGAATCAATTCATTGCGAACTTACAGCCTTACGCCCAACGATTATTTCATTTTAAATGTGGAAACTAAAACGGATGGCAGTAAATTCCCAGAGTTGGTGTTGGAGAAAAGTTTAGACCGAGAGAAGCAGGCCGCTTTTAGCCTGTTGCTGATCGCGTTGGACGGAGGGCAGCCGGAGAAGTCAGGGACGACTTCGTTACTTATCACTGTCCTGGATGTAAATGATAACGCGCCAGTGTTTGACGAGCCGATAGTAAAAGTCAGTCTTATGGAAAACTCTCCACCTGGTACGTTGGTGACTAAACTTAATGCCACGGATTTGGATTACGGTTCAAACGGGGAGGTCTCCTTCCTTTTCAGTAAGTACACCCCCGAACGGGTGCTCCAGCTCTTCAGCATGGATTCAAAAACGGGGGAAATTCGTGTTGTTGGTGAGGTGGATTATGAAATGGCGGACGTTTATCATATTAGCGTACAAGCTAGAGATAGAGGAACTCCCGCTATGGAGGGATCGGGCAGTATAATAGTCTCAATCATCGATGTTAATGACAATTCCCCCGAGTTAACAATAACTTCCCTTACCGAATCAGTCAGAGAGGATGCTCAATCGGGAACTGCCATTGCGCTTGTTAAGGCCATTGATCTAGACTCTTCGAAAAATGGGGAAGTTACAGTGCATATTCCACCTGGCTTGCCATTTAAATTGAACTCTCATTTTGGGGAGCATTTCACTTTAGTAACAGATGGGCCTCTTGACAGGGAGAAGGTGCCCCAGTACACTCTTCAGATTACAGCCACAGACTCAGGGTCCCCTCCCCGCTCTTCTCAAAAAAGCTTGACTATCACCCTCACTGATGTGAATGACAATGCACCTATATTTTCCCAGCCTTCCTACTCTGTGGACATAGCTGAGAACAATGACCCCGGCAGTCCCATTTTGACCGTGACCGCATCCGACCCCGATGCGGGTAGCAACGCCCACCTCTCTTACTCCATCCTGCCAAGTTTGGTCGGGGGCATGTCTGTGTCTTCCTTCGTCTCAATCAACGCCGAGACGGGACAAATCTCCACCATGCGCAAGCTGGACTATGAGCAGGTGAACGCTTTCCGCATTGAGGTGCAGGCCCGGGACTGGGGGACGCCCCCAAGGGCCTCCAACGTGACTGTGCACGTGTTCTTGATCGACAAGAATGACAACGTCCCGGCGCTCGTGCACCCGACCCCGCCGGAAGACGGGCCGCTGCAGCTAAGCGTTCCCCGGTCCGCAGGCCCGGGACACCTCATCAGCAAGATCGTGTGCATAGACCCGGACAGCGGTCACAACGCCTGGCTCTCCTACAGTTTCGCCTCCGAGGGGGACGCCCTTCGCTTTCGCATTGGCCACCACACGGGCGAGCTGAGGACCGCACAGAAGTTCACCGAAGAGGAGGCGGGGGCCACATACAGCATTCTGGTGGTGGTGCAGGATAACGGGACGCCCCGACTCTCCACCACGGTGGCGGTTAGCGTCACGGTGGAGGAGGAGGACTCGAGCAGCGTCTCCGACCGCAGGAAGACATCGACGGGGAGTGGCGGTTTGAACAACGTGACCCTGTACTTGATCATCGCCCTGGCCGTAGTGTCGGTGGTGTCGTTCGTGATGTTCGTCCTGCTGCTGGTGAGGTGTTTGAGGCGCAGGGACCCGCTGGGCGGGGGCTGTGGGGACTGCTGCTACAGCCGTAAGAGCCTGCGCTCCAGACACGCCCAGCACCAGCGCGCCCAGAAGAACCTCCACCTGCAGCTCAACACCGACGGACCGATCAAATACATGGAGGTGGTGGGCGGGCCCATGGATCACCATGGGCACACCTACCGACCCTGCTACTCCACGCTTTCCAATAGGAGCGACTTTGTGTTCATCAAAACTCTGAGCCCCTCTACGCCCATGATGAGCAATGCCAACACACTGAGCATGACCCTGTCCAGGAAACACTTACTTTCCTCCCCAACCAATGAGGTGAGGGCTCGCTGCATCCAAGCAAATGAGATAAAGGGAAAGACTTTCCAACCTTATGGAGTAAAAGTTCACTGCGTTAACCTCTTAGTTTCTCTTCTAAATACTTGGATAAAATTGTCAACCACTTCAATGCTGGTGATACCAGTATTATCAACAACGCTGTGCCGCTCATGGAGGATGTAGCATTTTCATTCATTTTAGCAGGATTACATACGCATTTTAGCGTAGGCTTGGCAATGGAATCTCCCTGTCACACCTCCTTTGTGGAATGAGCTGCCGGTTGGTGATTCACAGGAAAAGTCCCACATGTGCTCCTTATAGAGATGGAAGGGGGGGGTGTATTGGAGCCTGCTGGCTCAGTAACAGGAACCTTGGGGGTCACTGGTTGACCTTTGACTTCCTGTTATCTTGTGAGGCACAATGCTGACCCTGAGACCCATGACTAAAAGCAGGCATATGGGGCCTTAAGCAGTCATCTTAATGATGTCCACAGCCTTTCAAGCCTCACCCTGTAGCCCTCTCTTCTCCAGCAGAACCTTGCTTGTGCTGAAGCAGAAGCTGATAGTTACTCCTCATGCTATGGAATCATCAGTGCCAGCTTCAATATTGGTTTCAGGGACTTTGGCATAGTGTCCAGGCATTCATTCCCTTCTCAAAATGATTGAAACATCCCATTTGGCTTGTGAAGGAATGTTCTGGAAATATTTTTGCACTCTATCCAACAGAAAGCTTTAAGTTAAGTGTCTGAGACAGGTTGGGTCCGTCTGCATTACGCTTGTATATCGGCTCATGGGTGTGTTCGAGTGAGTAAATATAGAGTATGTTTGTGTGTGCGCGTGTATGTGTGTGCCATTCACGCCCTGCTTACACCAGTGTGACGGGCTTGAGCTGAACCAGAGAGCTTGTCACACGCCCCACTGAATCTTGCTCAGAGCAGACCATCTGTCCGTGAGCTTTTGTGACACGTGCTGTCCCATGGAAACGTGCGCCGTGGCGACAGACGGCCCGGTTCGCTGATGTTGTGCAGCTGGGTCAGAGGTGGGCGAGTGCGGGCAGCGTTACTGCAGATGCTTCACTCTCAGTGTGTGTTCAGTGGGAGATTAAAATATGTCAGCCCTCTCCACCCTGTACCCTGCCCCACTTTGTCTGCTGTGCTGGGCAGCTGTTGCACCTTCATATCTATTCAATAGATAAGACCATGCATTACAGGAGTCTGCTTTAGGTCAATATTGAGGCATTAAGGAGGCAACTACATAAAGATAACTGGGTTTAGGGGATTTGAACCTTATTATTTTTTTCTAGCCTTTATTGCGAGTAAGAGAGACAAGCAGGTGAGAGAAAGCGAGAAGACAAAGAAGTATTTCATGCACAAATTTGATATATTTTGGAAGCCAATCTTTCTGTAAGGTCTACGTGTTTTGGTCAGAATTTTCTCAGTGTCTGTTTTTATTTGCTTGAGTTTAGACAATGAGACTTGTTGGTGCCGATTAAATGCTAAGTGTTCTTCAGTGAAGTTAGCATTGGCAGTTCCCTGGGAGTTTGGTGTCATTTCAAGAGGGTGCTGTGTATTGGTGGAAGTGTGCCTCATCACTCAGGGAAAAGAGTCCAGTAAAGGGTTAAGTTTTGCAGTTTCACCAGTGCGGGTAAGAAGAGGTGGGGGTTTGGAGCTGTGTGGGGGTAGTGCCCAGATGTGGGTTTCCGGTGATTATTGGCATCCTGCTGTCGGAGAAACGCACTGACCCCACCCAAGCCCCCCCCAATCGCAGGGTTCTGTCTCTGGTACTGTCCTGCTTGGGGGGTTTCTGGGTGTGACAGTCACAGCTTAGCGCTCAGGTGTTCAGTTTGTAGGCCTTAACTGGGTCACCAAGTGGAAAGAAATCCGTCTACACTTGGAGGACAGAAGCAGATAAATAAATTTTTTTGTAGTGTAAACCAGCACATTTTGGGGATGACTTCTAATCGATCAAATTTGAGCCGGTTCTTATCAAAATCTATATGAGAAAAATAAAGTCTGAATCACATTGAAAATGGACTCTTGAAAGTGCTGGTTTTAATTCAGGAAATCTGTCATTATAAAGTTGGGATCGGCAGTAGGTGGTGATTAGATGGCTGTGCTGCTGGCGAGGGAGTTGTTTAATATAAAGACAAAGACTGTGAGTGCAGCGTTACTGTTCTTCCTGTCTCTGGGTGCAGTTTGAGGTTTGACCTTGCGGGTGACCCTGAGAGCAGTTGTTTATGTGCTGCCCACCATCAGGGCCGCACTGGGGCTGGAATTTCATATAAATGTCAACCTCCAGCCTCATATAGCCGGGCTAATGTTTCTGATGAGACACCAACGGGTTGAGGTCTGATCATCTGATTAAACAAAACCTCCCAATTGGTCTTGCATTAAGCTGTGTAACTTTCATCAGATTTTTGGCCATGAACCATTCTTTAATTTACACTCTTTTTTACTGAAATGATTAGAAAATACATAGTTATTGTACTGCTGATTTAACATTGATCATAATACAATAAAAATAAAAAACAAGAAACACTCCTAAAAATAAAAAAACCCAAAAGACCTATTGAAAAATGGATTCAAGCAAGTAAACATCAGCTTTTAATGATAACTACATTTACAGAAAGTCTTTCTGAATTGACAATGAATTGGCTTTCTGGCTTGTATACTTGCAGCATTTAACAGTGTGCAGGTAGTTCCCTGTGAGCTATTTTAATCTGGACTGTACTGAGTTCTCTGTCCTGATGCAGTCAAGTGTGAGTGCAGTTGACAGGATGAGTTCAATAATTTATTTGCTGTTTTCGCTCTCCCCCCTGAGAGCTGTTTTTCTGGGTTAATAGATGTGTTGGTCGGCGGCTGAGTGATTTTCCCACGTGGCGCCCAGCAAAGGAGAGCATACTTTTTACCGTCTTTTCAAACACACACCTTCCATTTCTATTTATACTCCATTCTGTTTATAGTGCCCCGATGACTTCCTTAAGGGGCTACAAGATCTGCTCGTGCTTTGTCAAGGTCATCGTCAGAACTTTCTCAGAACATAGTGCCTGTTCAGTGTACAGAGAATTGACCGACTCTTATTCATTTTCCTAACACTGTTGTGTTTTGTGTGTGTGTGTGCGTGCGTGCGTATGTGTGTGTTGTGTGTGTGTGTGTGTGTGTGTGTGTCTTTGTGTGTATACATATTGCAGCTTACTAAAGGCTCGATGAGTTTATCTCTCTCAGCAGTGGCACGAAATGGCTGCTGACTCTTGCGAAATGTTACCTCGTCCCCTTCTCTCCCTCAGCGATGACAGCATCACAGGAAACCGAGGAGGAAATGATTCCCTGGAATGGATGCTGGACGAGCAGATGGACGGACAAACCAGCCCCTGAAAAACACTCAAATTAACGCTCTGCTTTTCTCTTTTCAGCAAAAACCCCCCAACAATGACTGGCGCTTCTCCCAGAACCAGAGACCTGGAACCAGTGGGTGAGTGAGCTCTGTTCCTACTTTTGTGTGTGTGTGTGTGTGTGTGTGTGTTTGTATACAAACAAAACCACACTGGCCCTTTCATACAAACACAAACTCACTCATTTGTTCAGACTGTACAGAACTGAGTAGCTTGAGTATGTGATTAAAGAGCACTCTATTGTCTGACTGTTGGAGTGGACTCATTGAGCTGCTCGAAGAAGAAAGTGTGTAAAGCTGTGTGTATGTGTGTGTGTGCCTACCGAGGAGATTTTACTCTTCAGATAGCACCGACTGAAGCTGCCGCACTCTCGTAGCTTTAGCTACGGCTTCTCTGAGCCTCTGCCAGTAGATTAGTGGTACATAAATTACCAAAACCCCAAAGAGCCCCTGGCACTTAGATGGCCATGATCCAGAACACCTATCCCGATCCAAAAAACACATAACCCTAGGTCTAAGGATGAAAATTAGCCTTCTTGGATGATATTCCACTTTGCTGCATTTACGTTAATATTGGATAAATCAGAGCCCTTCTTTGTCCATCTGTAGAAAGTTCTGGAACAGCACTGTCGATGGAGCCTTGTTTCTGGCATTTCTCCATTTGTCCCCCTGAACCCTGTGATGTAATCATAGACCAGCCCTTTGTCAGTTATTAAAGCTGGCTTTAGCAAAATGGTGGATGAAAATTAGATCGAGGGAGAGGGGGGACGCATGAACTCCAAAGCTGTCATCTCCACCGTGGCCCAGCCTGGGGGCGGGTCAGGGCCATGACTGATTGGAGCTGCCCCCCCCTTTCTCCCCTCCCATGAGCTCCTGGCTGGCTCGTCCTTGGGTGATGGTAATTCGCGCTCCCGCGGCAGTGAGCGGAATAGAGATTAGAGGGCCGCTGTTGTTTTTCGCGAATAATTATTCAGCTCTGCTCAACATTCCTAAAGGACTCCCTTTAAAAAAAAAAAGACCCCCTTGTCCAGCCTTAAAAATGCTCCCTTTAAAGATGACTCATTCTGGGTGCGGGATTTAAGGACAAACACCCCTCCCCCCCCTTTCCCCACTGAGCTGGTCGCCATAGAGACCTGTAGAGATGCATGAAAATTACCCCAGTGATGTCCAGACTCGGAGTACCAGTTTGGCTGAATGACCTCTCTGTGTTTCAGTCAGTCCAAGTACAACACGACGCAGATAAGATGGACGCCGTATGGGAAATCGAGGTATTGTTGTGAAGGCTGTGCTGCAGTAGCCTGGCTCTGCTGCTGAGCTCTATGTAGGCCATGTTCTCTAGGCTGTGGTGAGATGTGTGGTTCGTCCCTGTAGTCTTAGCTGGCTTCAGCGCTCGCTGGTCTAGGGCCTTTCTATGTTTGTTCGTTCGTGTATTTGTGGTAGTTTGTCATAGAGCTCTTTTTCACTGAAGTATGCCGGGCTGGGTTTTTTTTTTTTTTTTTGTTTTTTTGCTTGTTAGAAAAATGTTTGGTTCTACTTGCAGGCTTTTGTATGTTGTTCATAGGTTTTGTTTTTTTTTTTTTAATTGTATAAACTTTTGCAAAGAAATCCAAAGTTAAACTGGGTTTTACTTTATGAGGGGTCTCAAACTGGTCTGTATAAGGGCAAAGGGGCTACAGGTTTTCATTCCAACTGATACGATTGTGCAGGCTGAGATGAGTTGTATCAGGTTTGCTTCTGCTTGTTTGGTTTGAAAACCTGCAGCCCCTTGGCCAATTTACGGAACAGTTTGAGACCCCTGTTCTACATGCTCATGGTGCCATTTTAATGTCTCTGTCTGCTTTGAGCATGCTCAGTGTGTGCTTCAGGCTTCTATGGTGCATGTTACTGGTGTGGCTCCACACTGCAGATGTACCCAGTGATTAACAAGGGCAACAGTGCCCATGCAGGTGTGCTGACTGCACGCTGTTTTCATTACTAATATGAGTCAAACATGACGGAGGCACATTTCATTTGAATTTACATATGTAATTTGTGTGACTGTATACAACGTAATATGGAGGGGAACCATAGGAGGAGAAAAACATTATTAATATTAGATGGGAAAATTACCATTGATGTGGTCAAAGACTCTTCAGTGTCACCGCAGAAGTGCGTCCTCATATCCTGTGAGACCCATGGAGAAGACATTAATTGCTGGTCTTAACTCATGAACTGTATATTCTAATTGCTTCAACATACACTGTAAGAGACAAAAATGAAGTAAAAAGAAGATATTTTCAGGACGTTTGTTATCTAGGATGCATGTATTGTCTAAAAAACATAAACGTTTTCTGCTGGGTCCTGAGGGGACACTGGGTTGTGGGTGTTGGTTACACTATGGTGGTTTTGCCGCTGAGCCGTAACTTCTTAACAGATAAGAAACGACACCCCTGTGAGTTCATACTGGAGAACGAGGGAATTTAATGGGAGCCATGATAGCAGATCTCTCAGCAGGCACTGGGGCATGGACAAGTCACAGCTCAGTCCACATCCTGCGAGCTCTGTGACCACAGGAAGTGGGAAGTGCAGATAAGAAGTCTGTAGAAGGATATCATCATAACAAGCAGGAAATGAGGCGTCTGCTTCCTTCCCTAATTCTCACCCCCCCTCTTCCCACCCTTGTGAAGCACACTCAGGGGCCAGGTAGCTGAACCATGACCCAGTTCCTGTGGACATATTATTGGGGGTGGACATATTATTGGAAGCAGCCCTGAAAAAATGGTTTAAACTATGAAGTCTCTGAACCACAATTACAACGTCTTCTACAGACGTTGTACCTGTAGATTTGAATGCTATGCTACATAGTAGCATGTTTGCCGAAACGCTGTGTAACCAGCAGCAGCTTCCTGGGCGAGTCTCCAAAGCAAGATGGGGACAAAACGAAAGTTCCAAAGGGGCCTAAAAGTTGGTTCCCGAGTACTGCCTGGTCTGCTAGTCTCAAAAACAGCAAAATTGAGGTGGATGGGGGAGCCGTTTCAAAAATGATAACAAGTGTCCATATGTCATGCACCGAGAGAGAACTGATGCCTTAAGTTAATGCTCTCTGAATGTACTGAAAGACACCTGGTAGAATAGTTGCTGATAACCACAAAACTACAGCTATAAAAAGCCCTCAATGAATCAATCCAAATTTGAACCAGAGTCAACAAAATGACAATTCATGAGCTTCAAAACCTAGTATTTATGGCAGTGTTTTTGATTTGATGACCCCTTGTAGATTGTTTGCACTCTCTGGCTGTGTGTGTCTGTGTATGTGCGCGCGCGCACGCGTGTGTGTGTGTGTGTAAGAGAGAGAGGGAGAGAATCTGGCCATCTCTCCTCAGTACCCTTATCTAATACCCTACTACCGCCCTTTTTCCCCACCTCCAGCTGCATGGCTCTCATTGGACCCCGGTTTAATTGTCTTCAAAGACTCAGGGATCAGAGGAAGCATTTTGTTTTATAGCTGCTCATATAAGTGAGGAAACAGTTGCTGTGCAGGGCTGCTGTTAACTCATTATGCACTGATTGGAGAACTCAGGGGTTAATGGAGGGCAGATTTAATGGGACAGTGTTACTGTCCGACCGATAGGCTCAAAGATTTCTCCACGTCCCCCTGGACTCCCCGCTGTCCTTGGCGGTAATTAGGCCGCTCATAATTGAGAACGGCTGCTGTTTTTTTTCTTCCTCTCTTTTTCCGCTAGGATACAAATTGTGCGCATTGTTACACACACTCGCCCGTTTGAAGGTGAATGGGTTACAGATGGGGTTTCTGTTTGGGATGTGGGTTTGATTCGCTGCAAGCGTACATGGGTGCCTTGTGCGAGGAAGTGCATGTGCGTGGATGTTAGCGTATGTGTTTGTGAGAGTGTTTGTGCATATATGTGTGTGTGTGTATGAGTGTATGCATGTGAGGGGTTGTGTATGTAGGTCTTTTGTGTGTGTGTGTGTGTGTGTGTGTGTGTGAGGGGTTGAGTGTGTAGGTCTTTTTTTTTTTGTGTGTAGGTCTTTGTTTTTGTGTGAGGGTGTGTGAATGTGTGTATGGCCGTGTGTTTGTTCAGTCCCTAGACCGAGATTGTTATAATCTCACAAAGCTCACACCTGTCGTGATGTCATTCAGAGGTGCTTGAATAAACAGCTGCTCTTCGGAGCGATGTTTTAGCCTCCAGGTAACAGCACCCCACCCCTACCCCTCCCATCCTGCCACACTCACTGTCTCTCCACAGTAAACATCAGCACCTGCTGATGAACTCCTCACATGCCCTGCCATCCAACAACACCAGTACAAAGCAGGTCAAATCCAGGGGTGGTCAACAGGCCTCGGGACAGTGCCGTGAATTTCAGATCTAACCACTGCCTTAGGACCTGCTCAAAACCTTACCTAAGCTGTAGAGTGAGGAAGTTAAACTGTCCTCAGATCAGCACGTAGCAGGACTTCTGCTCGCAGTTTAATGAAAACCCATTTCTCAGCTCCTCCACTGTATCACAAAATGGCCGCCGCTGCAGCTGCTGTGAGAGGAGATGGTAGCTCTCAGCTGATGTTAACCTCCCCCTCCCCCCCGCTCTCTGTCCTTCTGCAGGGCTGCCCCCCCACCTGAGGGTGCCGCTGGAACCGGACCGTGGCCCAACCCCCCCACCGAGGCCGAGCAGCTCCAGGCCCTGATGGCCGCCGCTAACGGTAAAAACGTCTGTCTCTCCCTCTCTCTCTTCCTCTGTCTGTTTCCCTGCCTCTCTGTGCTGTCCATCTCACTCTCTCCTGTCCGGCTTTTGCCCTTTTTCTGTACCTCTCCCTGCAACATTCATTCTTCATCTCTTATCTCTCTCCTCCACCTGCTCTGTAATCCTCTCTGTCACTCTCCATCTTTCTCTTCCTCCGGCTCTGTTTTTCTGCCTCTCTTTCATTTAAATTTTGCCTTTCCAGTCCTCTCTTTCACTCTTGCCTCTCAACCTCTCCTTCAACTTCCATTCTCCATCTCGGTAATACTTGAAAAAATTAGCCATTGTACAAAAAAAATGGTACAATGATGAGTTAACTAAACTGCAGTTAATGGCTATTTTATTGTTAACAAGCAAATTATAATAGTTTACAAATGATTAGTTAGGCTGTAATTGGTGTTATTTTGTCATTACTTTTTGTATTTTGAATTGCTTACTTTATAAAGTATGCATATATTGTATTATAGCTGACCAGAGATTAATAAGAAAAATCAATTATTTCATTATGAATAATTGGTAATACTTATTATCGTTTCAATGCTTGTTAACAGTAAATTACTATTCACTCATTTCACCTTGTATTAACAATGGTTATTATAAAGTGTCACCTCCATCTCTCCTCACTCTCTCCCACCTCCTCTTTTATCCATCACTCTCTCTCAGTCTCTCTTACCCCACCCCTCCTCTCACTGCAAAAAACTGCCTATTTGCACATTAGCCTTAAAATGAGACTAAAAACCTCGAGCTCAATACATGTCTTAGTTTAAGTCACTGTTAGTTTTACAAGCGAAATGTTCTTACCCCACTGGCAAATCTCAAAAGTGGGTCACAACATTGTGCGTCACTGGCAATATTTTTATCATACAAAGCTGAAGAGTAACCCACGTGAGATGTTAATTCCTAACGCAAGACTAAAAAAGGCGGACTTATTTTTCATTGTAGCAGTGCTCTTTCTGGATGGTAGTACACAGGCACGGAGCCAGAGGGAAGAGAGGGAATAGACGGAGAGAGAGAGAGATCGCTGTTCTTTTGTAGTGTTGTGTGCCAGTGCAGCTGACAGCACAGAGCTTAATAACATCAATGCAGTTCTGTTCCCATAAAGAGACATGGCGTATTCTACCGCAGGGTCCGGGCTGGGGTGGAGGAGAGGTCGGGAGAGGGGGATAGGGCTGATGTACGGAGAGATGAAGAGCGAGGGAGCAGGGTGGGGTGGGGGGGAGGAGAGGAGACGGACAGATGCACAGACAGGAAGAGGAGGCTGGATTTGGGGAAGCAGAGTGCCAGAGATTGGCGCGATACAGGGAGCGCTTTGTCTCCAGGCGGCACAGCTGCGGTCCGGCGCCCGCCTGTTAAAACATGCCTCCCCCCCACCGCCCCTGACGATCAGAGCACCGCTGCTCTCCTGCCAGGAGAGATCTGAGACCTACACTTTCCCTCTCACTGTTTAACCTCACTGTGAAGACACAGCCCCCCCACAGACCCAGAGACTGGTGACACTCCCAACGCTCTGGTGGCAAACAAAATAGTGGGCCAGCTTTTTCCATAAACACAGTCAGATTTACGCTACAGATTGTCATTTTGCGATATATTTTAAGCTCCATAATTTATTTCAGTGAGACAGTGCTCCTGCTCACACTGCAAAACATAGTGGCAGCTTGAGAACAATTCCTTTGGTCTCATGATTTGGGCTTGTCAGAGTCCTGATTTAAACTCTGTTTGGTCTCGCATACAATTCAGATTTTCAGGGAAACTTTTATTGACCTTTAATCAACTGCCTGATGTCATAAACACTGGGTGGATAAATATTGACGCCGCTTTCTGTTAAAAGCTGCCTGTGGGTTTTCCTGCGGGGCCTCCGTGTTTAAAGAAATCTGAGGGTTATTGTGCCTCGCTGTTTCATTTCAATTTCATTTGGTCATTGATTTTTGTTAAAAGCAAGAAAAAAAAAAATCAATTTCTTGCCAGTTTTTGGTCCATTGTTCATTACCCAGAGTGTACATCGTGGCTGCAGGTGGGACAGTAGCGAGAACTCAAGAATGGGAGCCATTTAGTGTCCATCGTGTGAAACCTAGCTGTTGTGCACAATGGAAATCATTGGATTCTTTTTTGTTATTGTCTTGGAAAGGAAATGTATTAATTTTGGAGGGAAACATCAAACCAGCTAGCAATATCATTGACTAGCATAAGAGAGCAAAATGTTCAGACATGAGAAAAGAGAAACGGGGGGAAAAATGGCAATTTATTGGAGTAGTGTAATACATTTCATTCTCTTCTTTAAAAGCATTCTCTATTTTGGGTAGTTTTACTTTGTGTGAAACGAGGATCCCTTTATAGGCTATGCGGTTTTCTTTGCCCTCATTTACAATTCTTTAGTTTGTTTTATGATAATTTTATGTCTTTTGCATAATCATTTGACAGGGAATTATTACAAGAATGCAACACGTATGGAACATGAATAGCCTGCTTAAGTTCTGCAGTCAAGAAAATGAAACTTCCCTTCTAAACCATAGGGCTGTCTGATGGCAAGGTAAAGCCGTGAAATTATTCTAAATACAGCATACACTTTTACTGATGTCGATTTTTTTTGGGTGGATCTTTTTAGGCGATTAAAATACGGTTTTGCTGCTGGCTCGTCCACTACAGTACATTTCTTAGCTTCCATGCCTTTAGCTTTACCTGCCTCTGTGAACTGGGGGCGTTCCGCTTGCTGATCATGGTTAATATGCTGATAATGGAGAAGTAATTCACACAACCTTAAGGTGCTAGCTAGCCAAAACAAATGCTTGCTAGTCTCTGTATACCTAATTGTTTATGCAAATATGGTTGACATTGATAGGGTTGAACTGTGGAAGTGGGTTAATCGCAGCTTATCACTACAAATGTGCATCTCTGTGCTGTCATCGAGCTGTCTCTGAGGCTGAGTGACAGTTATATGGATGGTTAAATGAATTTTGTGGTTTGTCTTTCTTAGGAAGTCCCGTAACATTGTTCTGATATTGCCAATCTTGGTGAGCCATTACGTACCATGCTCTGTCAAGTAAAGGAAATGCATTTATTTCATTCAGTCAGAAACAGTGAAAGAACATATCCCAATCAAAATTAATTACAAGAGGCAGGAATTGCCTCACGAGTAAACAATGACGGGGTTGGTTTCCATCCTTCACGACAGACTTCAATAGCCCTTATTTAGTTCTTTCTGGATCAGCTGGGAACCTGTGCATTTTTTGGCCTTTCTCTGACCTTTTGTTGCTGCCATAGGTGCAGCAACCCGTCCTATTAACAAATTTTGAATATGTAACTTCAAAATTATGAACTAATTCACTTTAAGACCGTGCCAAATAATGCGATGGAAAAAAATGGTGCCATCACCAGATTTTCTGGAACCCTGATGTCGTAACTCTATCTAGGAACTGTGGCCCAGACTACAAAGACAGTATTTCACCTGCCATATATGATAGAACATTCTAGACTTGTTCTGCACGTTCTCCTCCCTGGCTTGCTTGGTTTCTCAAAGAACACTTCATCCTAACTTGACCCCTGTGGTACGCCAGATTTTCATGCAATCAGAATAAAACATTTCCACCATCTGCCTGCATTTTTCACTCCAAGAAAGGTGTAAGCAAATTGGTGAGCTCCAGGAATTCTACATGGCCATGTCTTAGTCTGTAGTTGGACCACTCATTACAACTGTCCTACTCATGTATCAATAAAGACCATACAAAAAGCTGGGGCTGTTTGAGAATAGTTCAGACCTGTAGAGTGTCTCATATCTGTAAAGGTTGATCAGTCATTCACTGGAGAAACAAGCATACAGCCAGGCCAGTCTAGTGAATAAAGGCTGGAGATCGGGGTCTGGACTGCTCCACAGTCAGAGCAGAACAAAATGCTTCTGCTCATTGTCTGGGTATTGCTCATATTATGAATGGATAATGAAGGAATTATGGGTGCTGTGGGACAAGCATTATTATTTCAGATGCTGGCCTGACGCGCTCCCTGCTCTGTGTTAGCATACAGAGGGCTGGAGGCATTGGAAACTGGTTTAATTGCGCGGAGGTTTCTCCTCTAAAATGCTCAAAGCCACCCTTTTGTTCAAGCGCAAGCACACGCACGCATGCACCGCTAACATGTGGTGAGCGGTAATGAGTTGTGAGCGACTTGTAGTGAAATTTGGCACAAAGTTCTCGCCCCTTTTCTGTTTCTACCCTCTCCCATTTCCCAACTCCAACCAGCCACCCGTGGCCTCATTATTCCCCCTCCTTCTTTTTTCCCTCTCTTTCTTGCTCACTCACTCACTCTCTCACTGCTCTGGGTGGTTTTATAGAAAATAATGAGACATTGTGCCATTTTTGTCATGGTTGGGCTTGCTCAGTAAGGCTTAGTCAGTGCTGCTGGCTCATCTCATACAATGGCTGGTCTCTGAGGACTCACACTGGTCTCTTGAGTCAGACCGCACTTGGGAGGACATTACTGGTTAATTGAAGGTTAAATGCCACTTCTATAGATAGATGAGGACGGCCACACAGACCCCGGACTGATGTGGTGACCTTGAACACTGACAGAATTTAACTGAGTGACTCTGGCATATGCGACTCTGCCACCACACTCACTTTCCCAGCCTCTTGCTAATGGAACACATTTTAGCGTACTGGTAGATAAATGGGGAGATGAATCACACTACTGGACATGCTCACTCAAGGCCATAGAAAGCAAACAGAAGCACCGAGTTGAAGACCTGTAATCTTTTAATGCTGTTACTGGTGTAAGCAGTGATAATCTCTCACTGTTGTTAAATGGAAGGCAGTGTCTATACCTCCAAGCAGTCAGATCTATTGTTGTTAATAGGAACTTGTATCAGCTCTAACTTATTTCTCTGTCTCTCTCGCAGAGGTGAGCGAAGCGACTGCGACCCTGGGACCAGGCACCATGGGACTGAGCACCCGTTACAGCCCGCAGTTCACCCTACAGCATGTGCCCGACTACCGCCAGAACGTCTACATCCCGGGCAGCACCGCCACGCTGACAGCCAATCAGCAGCAGCAACAGCAGCCCCCCCAGCCTGCCCTCCCCCAGCCCCCACCCCAGGCTGAGGCCCCCAAGGCTGCACCGACCCCCGCCAGCAAGAAGAAGTCCGCCAAGAAGGACAAGAAATAAAACAGAAGCCGGCTGGGGAAAAAAAAATTCCCCCGACCACGCCTCGTGAAAACGACAACTCCGCCGTCCTTCCTCCCCCCCGCCGCCCCTGCTAAGATCGCTACGCTTCCTCTTTCGTTTGCTTTTAAAGTCTGAACGTTGCAAAGTGATGACGTGGTGAGCATACGTGTCTTTTTTGAAAACTTTTTCTTGGGTTTTTTCCCCACTTATTTTTTCCTCTAACATTTTTTTTTCAAAAACCTGTGTTAGTAGTGTGGATATATCTTGCTGTCTTGAATATAACAGAAACTTGGTTGGCTTTGTAATTGATGCTTAAGTTTTCTGTAGAGGGAAAAGGGGGGTTGGTTGTTAATCATGAAACATTTTATGTCTGAATCCGGATGGATTCTACTGAGGTTAAGTTCAAAAGATGTAACTGAACACCGATTTTATGGGCAGGGCTCTGCCCTTTAATATAGTATTAGAATGGCTATTAATCATTTTACTTAATATGTGTCATGTTGACTTTTTGTTTTGTCAAAATGCAAAATAGGCACTTCTAGTGGTGACAAGAATGACACTAGTTTTGAGTTAAGTTTCGTAGAACAGCTTGGATAACCTTTACAGTAGTTCGTAGATACAGGCAGGTAACATTTTGCATGGGCCGCCCTTAAGCTATACGCAAGACCACAGAAGTGAAACTATGCATCGCATTCGGAGAACGTCTCCAGTTTTCACGGAAAAGCAAAAGAAAATGTGTTTGTATCACTGACTTTCCGACGTAAAAAAAAAAAAAAAAAAATTGGTATTTTCCAAGTTCAGCATTTTTGCAATGCTTGAATGACCGACTCCAACTTAAGGTGCTCTGAGTAAATTAGCCGATGATCATAAAGGCCAAAGTGTTTTGTCAATGTTTGCACAGTATTGCTCCGCCAAGGTGAGAATTCTGTGGTACGGCTTTGGGAATGTTGGACCGGTGCCAGAGAATTCCCAAGAAAGCTTTTGGCATCACGCTCTTTTGCTCTACCCTCTGGTTTGTCCCAACATTGGGGATGTTGGGTATCTAGATGGGGATAACTGTCCATAGTAGACTGGGAGTCCCACAGTCTCCATGGTAACTTGTTGCATGTGCTCCTACAATCCCCCCTTTTGCGTCCCACACTTGGAAAGTTCACTCATGGAGAACACGCTGTTTTCTTTCCTCGCCACCTTTCCCACCCGTCCAAAAGCCTGCATCGCATGAGCCGGCAGCTTCCTGAGTGCAAGACCTGCCCCCTAAGCACTTGGAGGGAGGGGTCTGGGGTGAGGGTGGAGCCTGGGAATCTTCCTGAATGTACGAGATACGGTCCTTCAGAAGCTCAGAGATTTAGCTTCAGGACCAGCGTTGTGGTTGGGATAGGCACAACATTAGACCTGGGTTCAGTCACAATCATGCTCTCAACATTTCCTATAATCTGAAAACGCTGCCACACAATTTGTAATTTAACAGTGACAAGGGATTTGCATGACTGGTTCCAGTACTGTAGTTGTTATCTTTTTTTTTTAGCTCAGTGTTTGCTGGATTTTAGTTGGCATAAATTTAAGTAAATGATTAATTTTAGGGTTGTCCCTGAAATATGGTTACTTTTAGTAACTGATTATGTATTGTAATTGAACCCAGATCAGAGGATCGATTAATGCTGGATCAGAAAAGTGCTGCTGACGATATAGAGACTCTGAGACTTCACTATGAGCCAAGGTTTAGGTTGAGTTTAGGGTAAAGTTACGTTTGGAATTTTCCAGAAAACCTTTAGTAAGAGGTTGCCTGTCTACTAGCACTCAACAGCCAGGCAGTCAATCCGTTCATAGGTGAAGTCTGGGATGGTGAGCCTGTATGAGTGAGTTAATGCTGGAACATCCCATCCTCAAGAGTCATAGACCAAATACTTTGAGCTTTTTAGGCTTCTAAAATAGACTGATGCCTTACTGCTCTATTTCTACCACTCCTCTGATACATAACACTATATGTATCATGGTCATTGTGGTCAAACATTACACAGGAAGGAGAGCTGATCTGAAACTGCCTGACTCATGAGGCTTAGACTAATATTTGACCAGGGAAAGAGCCAAGGAAGAGTGGGAAAATTCTTCATGCTAAATGAAAGCAGTTTCCCTATCTGCTCAGACCCCAGCACCCCTCCCATCCAGTCCACTTCTGTATTACCACTCTGTTCAAATGTAAATAAGACCCCGTCATGTTTATGAACCAGCTGTCTGTACGGACCATGTTTGAAACGAGATTCAAAATTAAAGCCACTTTCTCGTGACTTACTACTGGAATGTGTTGCATATTTTTCAGAAAAAAACGCAAAAACTATTAAAAAAAAAAAAAGAAATTAAGAAATGTTCTTCAAAAATAAGTGTAGTTATATAGTAAGTAAGCACCAAGATGGCTGACTATTCCTGAGTGTAAATAAACGTTAACTTTAAAAAAAAAAAAAAAAAACACAAACATAGAGTAGGATCTTGTGAACTGTTTTTTTGTTTTGTCACTCTGTGCTTCAAAGTAAAAGGCAAAAAAATAATATGAAAGTTTCTATCCATCTTTCCTTTTTTATGTGTTTGTGAGTTCTCTTTTGTGCCTGTGCTGCTGGAATGCTCTCATATAAATCAATATATCTGTGTCTGCTCATGAATTACACTTCCGTATTCTGCTGTAATATCTTTCTTATAAAATAGATCAGTGCTCCTGTGTTACACTATTATTTTATATGCTAATATTTATATTGCTGTTATATTTTCTCTTGTACACTGACATTTCAAATAAAAAGCTCTTCTTAAATCATGAATATTCTCATCAATTTTCTTTTTTGGAATGCTTTATTGTTCAAAGTTGAATATTCATGAGCGAGTTAGGATGATTAATTGTGCTCTTTAATTTAAAGCTCAGCATTTGGCATGCTGTGAAGAGGCACATACCTAATTGGCTGCTAAACCCTGTTCCTAAAGCTCTGTCATCCAGTTGGTTTTGATTTCTACAGTAATATGCCTTACATTCTTCTACTTATCTTTTGAATGAGGTTTTCTTTGTTATGGTTGGAGTGAAAACCGGTTGGACAGTAAATTAGGGGTCTACAGACTTTGGGCAGCCCTGGTTTTTCCAGTTAGTTGACACAAGCTCCACAGATAATGTTTTAGCTGATAACAACAATGGATTTTTCTGGAAACATGCATAAGGCAGAACCATGAAATTAATGTTAAATATGGTCACAAGAGAGGCTGATAAAGTGTTGCTTTAAGGATCTGATGGGTCTGAGGGGGTGCAAAGTACATATTGATAGGACAAGTAAACAACAATGTAGCAACAACGATGTAAAATGCTCAGTTTAGGTTTGTAAACAATGAGGCAATTTTAAATGGGGTGTTTCCGGCATTTGGTTCCTCATGTATCAATAGGAGAAAAATGAAAAAGAAAAAAAAACCATCACGATTCACCATAGTGTCACGCAACACATCCTGGCCTGTGCTATAGAGCTGTTAGCTGTTGCACAGTCTACTCCTGTCAGGCCATTGAATTTGGAAACGGTTAATTAATGTGTATTTTCAAGATTCTCATTAGGTAATGACCTCCAATGGAAACTCATTCTGGCACGTTACATCATTCCTGAACCTTTCGAAGTAGCAGTGACTGGGTGCAGGCCACCCAATCAGCATTGAGGGCAGGGTGGGTCAAAACTTCAGTGATGATGAAACATAGTTCAGACTGAATGAAGGCCTTCATTGTGTACAGCTTTGTCTCACGTGTACACATTTGAATCCAATTTGAATCCATAACACACCATATGATTCATTCTGATTTGGATAAGATATTGTGCTCAATATATTTCTTGGCAAATTCAAATATATAAAAACAGGGGATAAAACTGAATTTGGGAGATGAGAGGTTACCAAAATATGGTATGTCAGAAAACAGCGGTGGTGTTGAAAGTTAATTTACTGAACTTTGGGAGAAGCCAATACTTTATATATTGAGACAAAAATGTGCTTAGCACGATCCTATGTTTGTGAGCTCATGGTTTGCTACGTGTTTGCATTCTAAAATTAGACAATAATATTACTCACTGGTCCCAAAAGCTACCTCCTCTGTATGGCTAATTTCCTCTGCTCTGGTAATCTCCTTACAGCTGATGAATCAGCTTTTTCATATTGTCTGCCTGAATTGCTCATAAACAGGCCAGAGGAGTCATTTACCTAAATCATATGAATCTGTTAGTTGGGAATCTCAACATTATTTGTAACGTACCAGGTCAATTTGTTCCAGCTTAAGAATTGTACGATTATCCCCAAGCCATGTATTTTGGTTATGAAAATTATCCATTCATTAATTATCCAGTGTTTAACTCCATGGCATAATGAAATCAACAGACCATGAACTACAGCAGTTTCAACCAAACGTCCTCTCAGAAGATAAGGTTTTTGGTCGAGCTGACCAACTGTGATCTATACACATTGATCGAAGACTTATACCCTGAAGAGCTGCAGTGAGCACAGTAACTACCTTGACTGAACCAATCAAAAGACTTTTCCCACAATAGTAAAACACAATGATTGGTTCATATCAGTAAACATTTGTTGGCTCCACCCAAAGTACATAGATGCACCCACATTCTCCCAAAGAAACATGAAAGTGCAGTTCGGTCTTTGCACGCTGCTCTCCAATAAGCTTTGCAAGAGGGCTGGCAACAATTGCTGGGGTCTTTCATGGCCTTTATTTGTGGAACAAAAGAGGCTGAAATCCCAGAGTTCCTGAGAGAGAAGGGGGGAAACTGGAGCCAAGTTCATTCTGTACTGAGGCAACCTAGGAGGGCAGTGCAGAACACACACACACACACACACTCCTCTCTCTCTCTCTCTGTGCCTCTATCCATCTCTTTCTCTCTCTCTCACACACACACACACTCCTCTCTCTCTGCCTCTATCCATCTCCCTCTCTCTCTCACACACACACACACACACACGCATGCACACAGGTTATGTGAACACTCTGAACTGAGTTGGAAGAGAAATCCACAGCAGTAAAGTAAATACCCCTCAGAGTGACGAGTTGCCAGCACCCTGGCTGAGGGTTCTTTTGACTCCCTCTCACCTCCTCTTTCAGTTCCCATTTCAAAACACCTCCCTGCCCCCGTGCTTTTGCCTGGAGTACGTGGACCCTGTCCAAAAACAGTCTCCATGTCCAGCAGTGTACCCAGTTTTACACCAAACAAAAATAATCAAAATTCCTTGCTTGGACCAATGAAGGCTCTCAAAAGAATATTAACCCTATCCCACACTAAATCATGAATACCTATAATGGCTATAATTGAAATCCCTTCTACTCTGACTAAAAGAAAAATCCAGCATAACTAACCTCAGACACTAACTTAAACCAATAGCTGACCCCAAAGAAACTCAGTACAACAGACCTTGGCGGGGAGAACAGAGAGGGGAAGAGACGGAGCAGGGGAAAGAGAGAGAACAGGAGGGAAGGGGGCCTTCAAAAGCCTGAAAGAGCCACACTGGCAAATAACACCATAGATGTCCAAACCTTAAAAGATTAGAGTTAAGTTCATCAGTGCAAGCCTTTCTTTCCAAGGGAATTTATGGGAAATGAAGTTTAAATGGTTTGTGGACTTAATCTCCCAGCAGCACATCTGCGTAACATAACACAATACTAATATGCAATACAAAACAGAAAACAAATTTTAAAGCCCTGCAAATGAATGCGTAGATAAGAAGTGGATGGTCAATTGAGTTGCATTTATTGCAGATGGGTCACTGCATCTTCCTGACAGAGGGAAAAGGTCACAGCACAGCTCCTGTCAGACCTACATTTCATTTTCAGCTGACATTTTGTGAAGGACAAAAACATCCTGCAATAAAACTGAACTTGCACAATTAGAAGCATTGTACCCCCCTCCACCCAGATACAATAACTGATGCAAAATATTATGATTACTGTCCAGTGTCGCACCCTTTCAGGCTAACTCAATCTTAATATACTAATAATAGATACTGCTCATTCATCTTTTAAAGATTCAAGCATTATGATTCCAGTTTCTTTTTTTTTTTGGTGTGGCAGAAGAGTGAGCAAAAACCTCCATTTTCGAGCTCAGGTCCGCAGCTCTGCTGAACGTGCCCCTCCTGCCATGGACACAAAATGGCTGCCGACTCATTCTGCAGAGGGTGGCTGTGCAACTGCGGTTGCCAAGGTGATCAGCCTCTCCAGCTTTTTGACTGGCGTGGGGTCAGCGTTCTCCACCATCTAACAACAAAACATGAAAAATTACCAAAAATGTTTAATTTTCGTTTAACATCCATTTCTCCATTTAAAAATCAAATGATATCTCCCATGATTGAGAGAAAATAAATGGAAGAAATATGCAAGTCCCTGAATCTGGTCAGGTTAGAGGTAATAAGAGAGAGGATGACAGTACACAGATAAAATGAGAGTCAATCAAGGATGTCAATGCTAATCCTTTTAAATGTTTCCGCAGCTACAGTTAATGTACTGTTAGCATAATTATTCTTCAAGTGAATACACTCAGCCACATTCACGTACGTATGTATAATTAAAAAAAAAAAAATTACTTCAAATCTGTTAAGCTCGAGGTCATAAAGGCATTTTACATTGAGACAGTACACAGAGCAGCAACTGAGTCATAATTTTCAGATAGAGATATGTTCCATGCTGGGCTGTGGCACAAAATGGATCTCGACCCTCGCTTGGAAAAACACATTACATTTGAGCACAGTCTATTTCCTCTGCACACGCTGACAGAGTCAATTCCTTTAGCTTGTTTACGCACTTTAAGACCACCTCTTTTTCCTTTCTTTGAATCAAATCAAAGCAAGAAAAAAAAACAGAAGAAGTCAAATGGTGCCAGTTCTGCCACAAAAGAAGTCACAAATAGAAGTTAGTAAAAGGTAAGTTTCGCATTTATATTGGTTGGCTTTTTTTTCCTATGCAGCCCGTGACTACACTATGCAATAGCTTGACAAGTAATGTACATATTAGAGGCAGAAACCCGAGGTAGTTTCAAGACCAGGCTTGGTACAATGGTAGACACCATCCACTTCAAAAGTATCCGCTGCCTCACTTCAGAGGTAAACAAATGGAGCGTTTAATTGGTCAGAATGGCCTGTTGTCATCGTTATGTTACATCACGTTGCATGACATTACATACATTGTACAACTATTAAAACAACGTCATTGGAAATATTTCGAAGGCACATTGCCATGAAATCTTATGGACACATTCTCTCTCTCTCAGCCAGAAAGAGAGCCGAGTTCTCAGTGAAAAGACTTACTGCCTGTTGTATGTATGTGAGACTTAGCAGGACACTACCCTGGGGGCTCTGAATGCCCCAACCAATCAGCTTCCCTTGCTGTGGCGGGAACAGGACTTTGGCCTCTGTGTGAGAGACACATGTGAGCCAGGCCTCGATGAACTCAAGACACAGGATACTGGAAGGGCTTTGTTTAGCTACCCGTCTCGGACATTCCAAACGAAGGCCGCAGCACGTGGCGCAGTGCATCGTGGAAAGGTCTGCCAGCAGTGACTGACCACAAAAGCCTCAGTTTGACTTGCTTGGCCACCTCAATAGCAAGGCAGTGCAGAGCAAAGAAAGATGGCGACGCCTGGAAAAAAAAAAACGGAGAGAGGAATAGTTGGAGGGATGCATAATAGATAAAAATATCCACCGACAAACAAGGAGGAAGAAACATTCAAACCTCCGGCCAAACACATGCACACAGAATTATCATTCCACAATAATATTAAAAAAAATAAATAAATAAGGGGACTGTATGTAGAGGTTCCTCTCAGCTTTTTATGGCTGGGAAGTACAAAGCAATTCAATGCCAGCACCTCTCTGTCACGGATGTCACTTCAATTAAAGCAAAGGCAAGCACTCGAGAGACCTGTAAGGACAGTCATAGTCCTCCCACAGGTTGAATGCTCTGTATTTCCACTGCTCTTAGGTAATCCTGAGTCATGCACCAAGAGTTTTAACTGTTGATGAGACCAGTTGCATGGTGACTATTTACTACAGACTGACTAACAGACAGAGAGCCAGGGACACTTACACACAACCAGCACCAATTTGTCAATGAATTCTGTTTGTTACTTAGCGGATATGCAAAGTCCCCATTGAAAAAGAGATGCAACCTCAACATGGTTTTCTAGTAAAATAAATAAAGAGTTACAGACATCATGCAAAAAAAAAAAAAAACATGACATTACAGCACATTAAGGGTCTCAGTCAGAGCTGAAGAACGATACAAACACCCAACCGATCTCATGTCGAGAGATGACAGCCACAAAAGTGAGGGAATATTTTTTGGGGGAAAAATAGCAACCAAAACAGTGACATACTGCAGCAGCATTGACGTGGTCTGGAAGAGGTTAAAGTGAGTTATGTTGGAGGAATGTGACTTCCTGTCAGACACGTGGAAATGAAGCCATTTGAATATTAGCTGGCAAGCGTTTCAAACTGGGCAAGCGTTTTGGAAAGACAAGGAAATAAAAACACAGAAGTTGGAGCTAATCTCCAAACAGATGTGTGGAGCTATAAGACTCGGCACTGGAGATATAAGTCCAGCCGAGTTAGTCTGCTTACATCTGAAAAGATTTATTAATAAGGAGATGGGATGAATCTTGGAGATAAATAGTTACTGGTGTTTTTGCTACATGTTGGCGCAGAGCACAGTTCAGTGTTGGATTCTTTCCCTCACAGTGGGTAGAGCTTGTACACACTTAAGTTAAACACAGTTTAACGCTCCTCTAACATCTGAAACATGTAATGGGGATATTTAAGTGGATGAAGTCCAGCCCTGATAAAGTTTTACTGCCAACCAGCACATAATACTGGATGCACTGTGCAGTAAAACCCACCAGCCCCAGTTTCTCTCCCCTCCACCATGTTCCACACATGCTGAGGATTACACACATGTAAACAAAATTAATAAATAAAATAATAAAAAATCTGCCTATGTACAATCGCATTTAAGATTCACTTTTCGTTTTTTGTTTGTACGACTGAAAAACCCTTGAACAAAGGAAGCTTTATTTCATCTGTTCAAGCAACAAATGTCTTTCATGTTGTCTTTTTCAGCATCTTAGCTGATTAAAGGATATCAGAGGATTTATTGTTTTCTGGGTCTGTGTTGTCCTTGATTCACTTTTTTTTAATCTTTCGAACTGCATGCCCTTGTGGGATCTGGAGTATGACTGGGTTATCTCTGAATGCACACCAGTCACTAAAAACGGCTTTTAAAAGAAAGCATGTGTTGTCCTCAGTTGTCTCTTGCCATCTGTGGCTATGACTCATGAATGCTTTAGGGCAAGGCTCGGCGCTTGGGTCGGGTGAATAATGTGACCTGGTCTCCAACTATGGCGACACAGAATATCACTGCTTCTCTCTCCACCAAAACTGTTCAGTCACCATGTGTCCTGCATCTGAGGCCATCGGACTATCCAGTAACCATGGGGACCTTTCTGGTCAACAAAACCCAACACACAAATTTCAGAAACCAAAAATAAGTCAATAAACAATATGATCATAAGAATTTTGTCTCGCTTATTTTTTCACCGCCAGTGAGGTCAGACAGATTGAATCTTTTGGAGATTTACCAATGAGGTTAGAAAATTTCAATCATCAGGAAAATGTATTATAAAACACGCAAATATTTGAAAAAGGAAGACCAACCATTTGTAGTATACAAACACGCACACACATGCACAGACAAACTCACACACATACTTGAACTTCTTTGCTTGTGAGGACATTGCATTGTCTTCCATTAATTATTTGTAGGTCTCTACAGCCTTTACCTACTCCTAACCATAACCAACTCATGCTTAATCCAAACTTTTACCCTAATCCTAACCTGTCCTTAATTCTAACCTTAACTCATAAGACTTAATTTACCTTTGTGGTTGTCAGGATAGACAGAAATGTCCTCACTTCTCAATAATGTCCCCAATCTGTAGGAGAAAAAAAAAATTCTGGTCCTCATTTTGTTGCAAGTACAAGAACGAACACACACACACGCACATACTGCTGCGCTGGCTTTGTAAAAATGATCAATGCTGTAGTAAGTATTCAGTAGGCTGCTGAAGGAATATCGCCTCCAGAACAAAGATTCTTTTCCATAACATCCATATCTTCCCCACCAACAGAAGGTTTTTCAACATTCATTCAACCATCTACAGCTCAGCACCACAAAAAGGGACTCAAGCAAGGTGTGAAGGAGGAAAGGAAGTAAAGGTGCCTGTACTAACTCACTGGGCACAGTGACATCCAGCAGATTTCATCCCACTCAGTACATACAGTCACATCGCATTGCCTGGTTTCAGTCAAGATGGGTATGACTTTGTGAGTGTGAGAGCCTGGATGAATCAAATTTGATGGTGGTGGTAGGGGGAGGGTGTCTGAATTGGGGGGGGGTAAATCTGTCCTCTTCATTGCGAGATAAACTCAGAACAGACTCACAAATCAGCACTCCCCGAGCCAAATCCATTCCTACTGCAGTCTCCGTTGCCGTGGCAACGCAGAGCGAGCAAAGCGACTGCGAGCCAGATTTCTGTGCTGGATCACTTATGCAGACTCAATGCCCCAGAAAAATGTGTCTGCAATAGACTCAGAGAAACCAGAGTTAGCTAAAAATGTACTGCAGGTACACAGAGACACACAACATCCAAGGCTACATGCATCTTCAAGACAGGGTATACAGAAAAGAATAAAATATAAACTTTGGTGTTTAAAAGATGTTTGGATTCCCTTCAATAATATAATCTGGAACATTCCATCAATACAGTCTTACGCCAAGTGCCTGTGCTAGAGATTAAATGGAAACTGCATACGCTATCTGACATATTCCCAGTGTAAGAAAGGGTAGCTATCACCATTGTAAACCGCATATAAACTGCATTATAAGGGTATTTTTGACACATACTTAGGACAAATATTCTTAATAACACACACATAAGGAAGTGGATGATGATGTAAATTTTCACAGCATTTGAATATCATAATTCACAGTAAACGTATTTTTGTAATTTTGGTTGTATTTAAGCCGGAACTTTGAGGATATGGGCTCATACTGACCCGTAAGCAGCACAAATAAGTGGCATGTTAAGAATGTATGGGAGGAATGGCAATAATGTAGCTACTAAATGCCACAATAGCAGATGGATATGAGGGCACTGGCGTAGTTAAGTCAACAGTGCAGCTGTTGGACAATATTTTTAGACATATGACTCGCACCCCTTAATAAAATTCATTCCATTGACACAGTTGCTCATATAGGAGCCAGTTTGTTATTCAGTTGCTGGCCGGAGCAAATTTCCATTCTGTCTCGGTCCCTTAGGATCAGAAGTTTTAGAATGAATACATTTACAAGTGTTCTCTCGGTTCCGGTTGAGTCACTGCGAGTTACGTAACAGAGACATTGCCATACAACTTTACTAAAAAAAAAACTCTGTGACCCACTTTAAATTTCCAGCATTTGAAAATATTATACTTAAAAAATATACAATGACTACACTATAGCCTCAGGCCAGCACTGACCTAAGATCAGAAGGATTCTGAGCGCAGAAGTTTTCCTGGGCTTACCTTGTCCAATTTCAGATTCCCAAAGTGCTTTCCTCCCAGCAATACAGAAACTGAAATTACAGGTGTGAGGCACAGCCCGGTGGCCCATATTCTCATGCACAAAAACAAACACTAACTCAGTCTGATACAGCTGACACATACTGTACCAAACAGTCACAGTACATCGTAGTAGAAGACAGGAGGTTGAGACCCAAATGAAGAATAGTTTTTTTTGGAATGCTTCTCTTAAAATGTTAAATTATAAGGGCTTTCAATTACCAGTGATGACAGTTCTATCAGCAGTAAAATGTTCAAATCTAATTATAAATTTTGACCTCATGGCTTAAAAGGTTTGTGCTACAGCAGAAAGCTCTGTTCCTGCTGGGATTGAAATCACTTGAGCCGCAGGGAAACCCAGCAGTTACAGGCTTGACTGGTTAGAGCTTTTGTTAGGGTTGGGGATTCTAACCTGCATCTGGTGAGATAATGTTGAGAAGAACTTTGCTGTCGGACCCTTGAGCAAGACCCAATCTGTCGTGCGAAAAAATCGTTTCGCGTCCAGTGTGAAACCGGCTTAAGAATTTGTACTGAGGCGTACTGTCCCCGCCAAATAAGGCTAGAAAAAACAGGTCATTTATTTTTAAACCATCTGAGAGAGATTCAGCATCACCAAGAAGAGGTTGTAGGTTGTGTTCATGAGAGAAGTGCCCCAAGTTCAGAATTAATCAACGTCCAAAATATCTCTGTGAAGTACTGTGCATAAATATGCATATGTATGTACCTCCTGGCACTGCAATGTCTTTCCTCAGCAAAGTAAAATAGGGCAGAAATCAAAATACAGTACTGTCCCCAGGAGACCAGTGGAAATTATATTGTTCCAAATGAAATGGCATGTGGTACACACTGAAACACATCTCTCTCATGCATGACAAAGATGGATAGACACCCTTCTACTGCAGTGTCTTCACGGCATCAGCCATTTTAAGTGAGAATATTAGGTACCAGCGCATTTATTCAGAGAATAAGCAGCAGAATGAAAGCCTGAATGAAGCAGATAGCAGCTCCAGCTTGGATCGCGGCTCTCAAGAAGGAGATGAGCGACTCTCTCCCCTTCCCATCCCCCCTGCTCCAGTTCGGCTGAGCTGCTCTGCTGCAGAGCGGGGGCTGACCGTGGGGAGAGGGGGGGAGGGAGGGGAGCGCGCTCAGTAGCGGTTCATTCTGCTCAGTTATTCACGGCGAACAGCCGCTGCACGGAATGAGAAACACGGTTAATCGAGCGCGCCCGAGCTCCTCGATTTCCCGTATCCATGGCAACCCAGCTCTCTCAGCCCCCCCCACCCCCATCACCCCACTCCCACCTGCCCCCTTCCCAACCGGTACTTTCGACTCATCGTCATCGGCGAGATGTTTTCAGGTCGCTTTGTTTCGTTTGACGGGTCGGGGTAGGGGGACTTTGAGTTATGCATGCATACTTACAGGTGTGCAGTAGTGACACGGCTCTCAATTACTTGACACACTACTCTCGGCACTGCACATCACACACTGCCAGTACGAATAGAGTGCCAGTCTCTCGGTCTGCATTAGCACTGCACTCCATCCCCCCTCCCAAAACTGATGCTCAGAGAACACAGACTGTAGCAGCGGAGACATGGGGAGTCGACTCTCTGTCACGCTTTTACATGCTTGATGGGGGCCATTTCAAGGTGAGAAGGGTCTGGGGAGCAGTTTTCCAAATGCTTTATTGTCTCCTCAAAACTAATCCCGCAATGGCGAATCATTCTCGCATTCTTCTCCCACACAAAATGCAGGCTTCTGGGACATGAGACCATAAGCTGCTTACTGTAGTGAGACAGCAGCACATACACTTCCATGTCTTCTCTTTGTTCTTCCTCTCTCTCTCTCCCCCTTTTTCCTCTCATCTTTGTCGCTTCTCTTTGTTCTGTCAGAGCAGTGCTGTATTTTCTTGATGTGCAGAGCGTGTGGGCGATTGAGGTATAAATCTGTCACCGACTCAGTCGCTCTGAGTATTGAGCATCTGCTAACAGGAGAGGAAAAATGTCACTCGCTCTCTCTCACTGACTCAAACACTCATACATGTGAAATTACACACATGCACTCTCATTAATTCAGACAATAAAGCATCAGTCACAGAGGAAGGAATGCCAGCACCTCAATTAGTGCGTCGCCCCCAATAAACACCTGTGACTGGTGAAGGTATAATGCTGAGACTCAAAGGTTGCTTTGTGTGCTGGAAAGCAAAAATGCTTTGTAGTCGAAAAACAAAATTAGATGCATGAAATATGGTTTTGATTAAAGAGCACAGCGGGATGCCCAGCTATACCCAAATGTCTACCCATGATCCTTTGCAATCACAGGAATAAAAACCGGAGGTGGCAGGCTGAGGTTTGGGGCAGACAGTTTTCTACTCACCAGTTTCACCATTTGTGAAAAACTGTAAGCGTGTCTGCAATCTGAATGGCTGTCTGAGTAGATCGACCAGTCAGTGCTTGATTGGTTGATGTTATGACTTTGTACTGAGCTGTGATTTTTGTAAAGCTGTCAGTATTATCTGCTTGTGTTGTGGGGCTTTTCTGAAAATGCCTACTGTGACAATGCCTGTTCTTACTCTGGCCTTTTACAGTAGGGTACCTTTGCCTAAAACCTTCCTGGTGTGACTTCGCCCTGTATTACGGTGCACCACATGTGAATAAGCTCTGTGAATATTTCTTCAGCTACATTGCTTGTGTTACTGTGTCTTTAACAGTGCATCTGTGCTGGTGAGACTGGGCAAACAGGGAAATGTAGAAAAAGAACAAAGAAATGAGGAAGAAAGGAGGGAGGGAGGGAAGAGAAAATATGAGAGATGAGAGAGCAGTACAGAGGAGGGGAGAGGAGAGGAGAGAAGGGGGGGAAGACAGGAGAGATTTGTGAGCGGGGGGGTTGATGTTCATCAGTGGAGAACACGGGTAACCATGGCAACTGCCTCAAAGTGCTGACGTCACAGCTCACAATGAACCATTTTCTGGGTGAGGGGAGATGGAGGTGCTCTACAGAGACAAAATTGGAATTTTATTCACCGAGACATCTGTGCCTCCTTTTCCATAATTAATAACACATCCTTCTGTCACTGGCTGCAATAAACAAAACAATGAAAGACCCCAGTTAGTTTATTTCACTATTGGGTTGCTCAGATTTGCCGACCTTAACCATTTAAGCTCAGTCCATCAATGAAATCCCAATTCTTTTTTCAGACAGAAAAAAACATAAGATAGCAAAACCTCTGCCTGGACGAAACTGTATTAACACTGGAATAATTTCATTAATGGGTATGTATTCTGTAGTGGGTACTGGAGGGTATTTCGATAAAGTGTTCTCAGTCGATGTTTGGCTGCTATGGCTGGTGTGTGGTCAGTGATGTTTAAAGAGGATCACTGTAAATCACATGGTTGAGGGTCTCCGTATCGCTCTCTCCTGCCATTCGCCATCTGCAGTGTCTGCTCCCACGTGCAGTCAGTTTCTGTGACAGAGGAAGGAAATGTGGGTCATTTCATACTCCGCTCATCTCCGCAGATCTGCACGAGGGAGGGGTAAGAGGTAAAAATAGAGGTGGTCAATGTGAACGCTCTAAACATGACCTTAGGATTTCCACATCTCCCCTGAAATAAATCCCCGTGCCCCAAAGCCTAAAACATGCAGCGCTAACAGAGGGAAATCTACACTATGTTGGGCTTTCTAGTATTGAATACATTGTAAACTTGGTTATAATAATCATGCACACGTATGTATGACTGGCGCTTGTTTGTTGAGTGTGTAGCCCTGGTTCTTCAGCGCAGAACCTTCAGTAAAGAGCGCAGGGCAATACAACAGTGCAACCTCATTAGCTTACCCTAACCAGTACAATCATCATCATCATCATCAAAATCAAGTGTCATTAATTCATTCACCTTCCTCAGTAACTCTGTCCTAGACATCACAATCCTCAGCTTCAGAGCCAGACAGTATCAGCAGACTGCCGCAAGCAATCAAGGGACAAAATCAAGGGAAAAACAGGGCCACAGAGGGGTCAATGTTTCTGCCTGGGGAGGGTCCTCGTCTACTGAAGTCCTGACCCAGAAAATGGACCAGTGTGACTGTCAGTCAGCTGTATGCTAGCCGGCAGTGGTTTATATTCATAAAAGGACAAGAATGAACCATATTTATAGCAATACTACAAACGATGATGTGATGATACAGCAATAAGAATAACAATAATATTCATTAATGTACATATAAGCATCATCGTCATGATTGAAATTTCTATTATTAATGATATCTGTATTATCCTGGTTACTCTGTCCAACCTTCCTCAAAGACAGTCACATTAAACAGTACATACACCACATCTCAGAAGTTTGGAGTTACTTGTCATTTGAGTAGTTCTAGCCATTTTATTCAATAAAGGTGTTTGCATAAAAGCAATTACCCAAATTATAGATTTTATCCACTTCATCGCATAAAATTCTAATGGATAAACAGCAATCTGTTTTGGTTATTTCTCATCAAAGTATCAACCAAGAGATTTTATCGCTGCTTTGCAAATTTTTGGCATTCAGGATATTAATTTTACAAAGGCAGCATTCTCATTGAATTTTCATGAGAACAGCAATATTTCCCATTGGAGTGTCTTTGAAGATGGTCACAGATGGCAAATGTTATTATCCACATGGTCTGTACTCATGGGCAGCTTTACAGGGTATAAAACCGGTGAATGAGCTGGCCATTCAATTTCTTGATATGTCAGCTCAGAAAAGTTTCGTAGAATTTGGAACGACGTATATTTGGGTTGTTGCCCTGTTGTAACAAAGTTTTTTTCATTTGATCTATGCTAAAATGACTGGTGATTCCAAACTTTTGTGTTGTGATGTATCGTATGCTGCCTCGGAACTATAACACATAACACATTACGATCACCACTGTTTTTAATACAGGCTTCAATAGGCCCTTAGACGCTCCTTTGTGAGTCCCAGTTAGACAGAAACGATGCCACCAAAACGGTGGGAAGACAGGATGATTCAGAGAATACATACAGTAGTTCGCAATGTCACACAGCTAACACTAATAAGATCACAGTTTGAATATTCTCGCACTTACACAGCAATGCAAAAACCTTCATGAAAGAAAGAGGGAAAAAAAAACTGCTTACCAACCCCGTCTGATTAACACTTCCACAAACACCTCTCTTCACACCCACCTCCACCCTACGGAAGCACAATCAGTCAGTCTGCAAGGACGACCTTGGAAAGGGAAAGCATTTTTACCTCTCTAAATGGCACGCTGTTTAAGCTAATCTCTGTTATCCATCGAGCAGAGCCTGGACTGTCCCAGCCTGCCAGAGCACAGGTCACGGACACTGGTGATGGAGGCCATGTCCGAGCGCGGGAGAGTAATGAAGACACCACTGATAATGACAGCGTGGTAATCAGCTGACCACGCCGTGTCCACCATTAATTAGCCTGATGCTTGTTTTACATGAGACTGTGTAATGCATTTACTAAGGCCAGTTATGGAAACACGGTGATGGGGAGCAGGGAGACCACTGAAGTACAATGATGGCAGAAAGGTATGAGTATACAAATTCAACTTCTGGGGTTTGATATTGCAGAAGAAACAAAAACGTACAACGCGATATGATGCAAGGTCTGCAAAGCATATCATACAAAATGCAACCTCATAACCATCTCTCTCTCTTTTTCTCTCACTCACTCACACACACACACACACACACACACACACACACACACACACACACACAGTAATAAGAGTGAATACTGAATTCCCTTAAGGTCGTCTTCTTGTGAAAATATCTGACCATCCAGTAGCACGAGTGGTGTGTTTTCTAATGACAAATTATTCACTATTAATATCACCGTGATAAACAGCCAGAGTTGGATGAGTGGCTTGCTTTATGGGCTTTTCCATTTACAAATCTCACTCAGTGAAGCGATCAGTGTCCGTCAGAAATTTCCTCCTTCTCACTCACTCTAGCAACATTTGTGGCGGCAGAAACAGGAGCGATCAAAAGAGATAAATAAAGGAGGCCAAAAACCTCCCACGGAACATTCTGGTCCAATCAGAGGTATTGTACAAAACTGTGGCAGGATAAATTATTCATCAACTCCCTTTCAGCTGAATTAGTCTGTATTCACCTCTTGACATAATCGAATTGGATAAAAAACAGCAATAACAAGGACACATTTATATAGAGCGCAGATTAATCTGAACTCAGATCAGCCCATGAAACAAAGGAGGCTGTGAATGTGTTGCCTTTTCCTGTAATGAAGCACACTGACCCAGAGGCTGATGGGAAATGCTCCCAGGGGATAAAGCTGCTACCTGGAGACCACAGTAACACGCTGCGGCCAATCCGCGCCCTGAGAAAAAAGGGCACTCCGCTGTGATTGGGCAGTGCTTTGATACTGGCGCTCACTGCAGAGCATGTCTGGGTGTCACTGTGCAGTCTGGATCTGATTGAGCCAATTATGCACAGCCTCTTTTGTTCTCATGATGGAGGGAGGAGATGCGGCATATCTATCCTCAAGTCTTTTCATTTTGTTCATCAGTCCAGTACATCCATCCTCTCCAGAACAAAATGTTCAAGAACTTGTGAGAGACTGCAAAATTTCTAAAGACTGGAGAAACACAAAATGTTTACCAGGGACAGCAGCGTCGGCTGGTATTTTTTCACCTTGCTAATTGTGTGTATATGTGTGATCCTGAAGACACCAACGGAAGCACAAATTAAAACGGACGTGGTTTTGAGTTCTTTGCCGTGTGTTTATATCACTGTTTACAGATAGATTTTGTCACCATGGTAGCTTCACAGCTGTGCACGGTGCAGTCACAAAACTTTACAGGTGTGCAGTCGATATTAGCATGAAGGCCGAGTTCGAAGCTAGGTGAACGTCGAGCAAGGGGACTGGAACTGGCCATTAGGAAGGGTAGCTGGTGTGTCAATATCATTATTATTAATAATAATAATAATAATAGTGAAATATTTCATTATCAGGGATGGGAAAAGTATACGTTAATTATATTTTTTGTAAACCAAACCACTTGTTAAAGAATTGCAACTTGAAAAAATGCCATACAGAGCAAGGTCAACATACCATAAATCACATTGGTTGAAAAACTATACTGTCATTTACATTATTAATTATAGCATATTATTAAAACTCACCGTAATGTGCCCAATTCCACCCAGGGACCAGGGGTAACACTTTACAATAAGGGTGCATTAATTAACATTAGCTAAGGCAGTAAGAAGCATTAACTATCAGTTAATTAGCAGTAAACTAATGGGTCTACTAATCACTTACTAATGGTGCTCATGTTAACTAAGGTAATTTATACATTATTGAATAGCTTGATAGTTTGAGGTGTTACTTAAAAGATACTTAAGGGATGTTTTCAACTTAATAATAATGATGTCAAAGAGCATTAATAAATAGTAAGTTAAGGTTATCTAATGCTTATTTAGCTCTCTGATGCATTAGTTAACTGTTAATTAGTTGGTATTTAATGCTTATTACTGCATTGACTAATATACCCTTATTGTAAAGTGTTATCGAACGAGGCTTTTGCTCTCATAGCATTCACTTCCCACCATGGCTCTGACTTAACCAGCTTCAAATAAACCATTTCAAACCGTGTTACAAACACATCTGTCTGACACCTGAGCCCTCAACCCACAACTCCCACCCGCCACCTCCGCCTGACCCTCAGAGTTATTTCGGATAATACCAGGTCAGGTATATGAAATACATGGCCAACAGACCCGCAAAATCATATTTACCTCCAGAAGTCGCAGACAGAATTCAAATCAAAGATCTCATGATGCGCTCCAGTGAGCTCCGTCCACAGACACAGGTGCATCTCTCTCCCCTTTATTACATTTGATGGAGGACACAGAAATATCCCAGAGCATTCCGCTCAGGTCCCGTAAGCAAGAAAAGCATCATTGAAGCGGTCATTCAAGGCACTGTGGATGGAGGAAGTTCCACAAGAACTGCTTATTGAGGTACTGCGGATGGGGTAATCAAAGTTAGTGCTGACAATGGACTCAATTGAATAAATATCCTCTTTCCTTCTTGTCACCACAGAAGAAATGTTATAATTTCATCATCTTTACCACCAAGAGGTTGATGGAACCTTGAAAAACACTTGGAGGCTACTAAAGAATTCTTGAGCCAATGGACACATGCAAATCTCCAGAGGACAATTTTTTTTTTTTGAAGCGAAGACCTTGTGAGTTCAATTGCCCATCTGTCATCCCTCTAATGGTCATCACTTCAACCTGATGAAAGAACAAGGATATTTGCCCATTATAAGCTTTTACAATTCCTCCATCCTCTTGTCCTTCTTAACTTACTGTCATCGTGGTTTATAATGACTGGAGCTAAAGAATAGATGTAAGGAAAGGAAGCAAGTAGGCAAATATAAGTAACAACAGAGCCCAATTAGTGTCTTATGGTGGGACAAGTCCCACTGGAGTTATCACCACTGAACAGAGTAGGTAAGAAAAGTATGCCAACTAAGTATGCATGGCAGAGATGATGACGGAGGAACTGAGCAATGCGTTTGGCAAATGGGAGGCCCTCCTTAAGTTAGCCATTAGCTTTAAGCCATGACAAATGCGGCAGCTATGGAGACGAGGACTCAAATATCGATAATGTACGTTTCCCTATCAAATAATGATGCAAGAACCCTGTCTCATATTGAGGAGCACTTAAATTGGAAAGTAATGAAAACATAATCTCTCAAATGTATCTTCTGGTTCAGGTATGGAACGAGAGAGATAAGGATGGATGAAACTTGACCGCATGGGTGCAACCCCCGAGTACCCGCTTGTTATGTCTTGAAAACTCCAATCTCTAGAGCATTCACAAGCCAGGCATTAAAACGGGACATATTCAGCATGAAATCGTGCTTTATTCGGCCAATTCTACTGCCATGGCAGCCAAAATCAATAGGTGTCGTGACCTAACCATAACCTATGCCCATAGCTGATATCAAAGGAATAGGTTGAAATTTGTGGCCTGGAGAGAGTCCACAAGAAAATCTGTGTGCATGTGGTGGCAAAGACAACGACCATGAGCCCACTAGCCGCCCAGTTCTGTGTCCGGAGGTTACAATAAGCCAAAGGAATGGGCCCACTATCCTGCGACAGCAGATGGCGCTCAGTTTGGATCACGAGGACACAGTAAGCGCTGCTGGAGTTGTTGCATGGGGGTGGAGTACGAGTTTCCGGGGGATTGTGGGTACCAAAGGGAACGGAACAGTTTAGTATGTAAAATAAAATGCTGATTTCGAAAGGGGATGGGCACATTGCTCTGTGTGCATGCGTTAGTTCTGCCACCACTGGTGTTCAAAGGAGCCCCCAGGGGTTGAACAAGGCGACTCAGCTGGGACTAATCCGCTTTCATCTTCCTTCAGTCTCTCCTCAGCTGTCTCCTCTCACTTTCACGCCCTCAACAGCTTCTGTAGCCTCTCCCTCCCCCAAATTTCCACACAGGTAAGCAGAACATTATGGGAGAGACTGAAGTCCGATGAGACACATCACTATTTTGCCCATTTTGAGCAGATCTGACATCTATTGATTACGAATGTGTGAAATGGCTAATTAGTCCCCATGACTCATCAGACCCCGGTCTTCCCAACAGAGTTAAGGTGGACTTCAAACTGAAGAAAACGAGTAAGAATAGAGGACAAGAGACAATTTTCAATGCTGCAGTCAATGTCTTCGGCTGCCAGTGGCTGGTCAATTTGATATGATGATTTTAAAGATGAAGGCAAGATGTGACAGGCCTATGAAAGGCTGCCAGATTTCAACAGCCTCTTGTAAACCCCTCCACACCACAGCCAAACTCAAACCAACTCACTCTGAACAATGTCCAACGCAACCTGGCCCTTTGTCTCCCGAACCCATTTGTTATTCCATCTGTTTGTGGCACGGAATACCCAGCTGAAGAAAACAAGGCATGACCCCAGAGCCTGTGGCATATTGGAAGCCAGTAAGAAAGAGCCAAGCTTCTCATGGAAAGTGTCCAATGGCAGTGTAGCATATGGGCTGGTACACAGAGGTTCTCCTCATTCAAATTTTTTCCCCCCTCAACAGTCAGACTGATTAGTAGCAGATGTTTTCAGCTGGAGGGGAATGTTGGTTCCAGACTCTTTCCCTTCCTCCCTCACACACAAGCAGGGGCAGCGATGGCAATAAACCTTAGCTAATGTGCAGGGCTTGTCACCTGGAATGAACGTGGGATGATTTTCAGGAGAAAATATTGCCGCTAACTATAGACACTGCACTTCCTCAAAGCAAGTTAATGCCTCAAATGATCAAAGCTTTTCCCCCAGGGAGCAAGATAGACTCACAAGAATCATAGTCCAGCAAGTGAGGAAAAGGCCCACTGCATGTGGATGACGTGACTTAGACAGTGCTGATGTTTATGCATACGTGAGTGCAGAATTCTGTGTACAAGTCTAACTTCTGTGCGTCTGCAGTCAGGTGATAAGTGAAGCAATGATATGACATTCCCCGTTAAGGGCATGAAAGCACATCCAACCAGTCCTAAAAGGGGAGACAACAAGTGATAATCAGGAACCATCACTGTCAAAATGTACTGTAGCCTACTGATAATCAGTAAAGAACTCTATGTTGTACTTAACACAGAGAACAATAATCAATCTAAACTGGTTTTCTGATGAGACTCATTATGACGGTAGTGCCGAAACAGAACAATCAGGTTTGGTAAAATGAGCCCTTGTTCCCCTTGACTGGTAGCTCTCACTCCAGAAATTAAGTGAAGCTTTAACAAAACCATTCAGTCTTCAGGATAAGGTGACATGGACACAGGCAGGCAGGATTATGATGCAAGAGGAGAGCAGTGGTCAAGGATAAACATGCCAACTGCCTGTAAACAAGTATTATTTCCAGAACCAAACAACTAGTTCTTAGCTTTTCACTTCCTCTTTAAACAGAAGAATAGGTGGCTCAGAGCAGAATTAATTTTGTTCCTCTCCAGCAGTTTCAGTCAAAGACAGTTTAGAAAAGAGATTATGTTGCAGCTCCAGGTGCAGTTTTTTGCTGTGGCCTCAGCTAACAGAATAATGTGTATCAGGCCCAGAGCTGGGCAGACTTGCCCGCAGGGCAAAATGGCAAATGCTGACCCTTATGTTCCATATTCCTCGACTCCTGTTACAAAGTCTGGTACATGTACACCTGAACAGAGCCATAAAACAGGACAGAGCAATACGACACAACAGCAGAAAAGAGAATTTCAATAGAAAAAGCAACAAACTTGCGAAAGTATACCTGCATCAAGACACTTCACTTCAGACTCTTTTCATTCTGGTAGTGAACAACAAGGCAGAACACAAACAACCCAGACCCTCTAGGTTCAACAAAGACATTAGCCTACAGAATGTCTAACTGAGCTTCAGGGCTAGTAACGTATGGGGATAACAGAGGGCAAAGTAACATTGTTGGGAGACAGCGCGCGCAGCATTTATTGCGTCCAGATGAACAGTTGAAACGCAGCCACGTTCATTTCAAAGAGCATATTTGCATTTCAGTTGAAGCCCTTTGTCAGAGCTCGGCACTCATTTACAAATAATCACCATAAAAACAACAGCTGTCCGGCTCTCTCCTCAACTGTCGCCCCTCAGGGCTGCGGTGACATCACAGCTGTTAGAGAGCTGTAAACTTTACTGAAAACACCTTTGAGCGCCAGTCGCTGTTTTTTCTGGCCACAGAAAGCCTCCGATTCTCAGCTGGTACACTCAAAGCGGAAATACTAAATGGGGAAAGAAATGTATCACTCAATGGTAAAAAGTTGACACATTTAAAAAATGGTATTTTTGAGACATTGCAAAACGAAAATATGATGCAAGCTACTGAAATATTACGGCAATCCATTGAATATTTCAAATGATGTTGACATCACAATGCTAACACAATTCTATCAAAAGCACCCCCTACCTTGCCTCACTAACCGAAGCAAGCAGGTAAACAGTTGAACACCTTGTTGGCACCCACATCCGAGACCTGTTGCAAAGAGAACTGGGAACAAATTACGACGACTGCAATATGCAGGACAACTCCTGCTCCGTTCCACCACAATAATTCAAAATGTTGCCTTTGCTCCAGGGGGTCACAAAAGTTAGACCAGAAAGGGTGACGGTGTCCACAGGCTTGAGTGTTTTGCTGTCAGAACAGCAACCTATTCAGACTTTGAGAAAAAGTACGTGTGAATACTGTGGTCATATATAGCAAATAACACGCAAGCTGGAAAGCAGATAATCAGCAGACACTTCTGTCCACCAGGATTGGATCTGACACCCACATTTAGCCTTGCCACACTTCTGCCGGAAAAGTGTGTCAGAATCTTCCCCAATTTTCCATTCTGTCCCTTCTTTTTCTGGGCTCTGTGCCCAGGTGTTTCCTGTACGAATCACACCAAGGACAATCACCAGGCCTGAAGAAGTGTTTTCTTCCATTGCTTGCAACCATTACAGCGAGCCTCCATTCAGGGGGGGTCAACCATCAGCACTGCACAGCCCCGGCTCGAAATGGGATGATGGGAGATGTAGTTCTGGGAAGGAGGTTGCATAAGCTGGCTCTGAGAACATTTCTCAACAGCCGAGATAATTGTGGCTGGCCTGAGGAGAGCTATGAGCAACCCCCTTAAAACAGTATGGTCAAATTAAGGAACCCTTCAAAGAATCTGCATGTGGCAGAGGAAAACCCACGTGATAAAACAATCTTGAACTTAACTGCAGCTTTCTTATGCCTCACTTGTGTGTGAGCGTATGTGTGTGTGTTTGTGTGTGTATGAGCAGGGCCAGCAGTCTATTTGCATGCCGTAATGCTGAACTTTTGACAGAGTTCCCCCCCTCTCCCCCTCCACCCCCCGTGTCAGTTGAGAAATGTGCTCTTGAGTGGAATTTCCTCTGGATTGGCTCCAGGAGCACAGATTCGAGTGAGGCCCATTCTACACCAGGCACTCACACACCAACCCACACTCACACACACACAATCACTAACCCAGAGATTCTGCTGCGCAATTGTGCATGCATATAGGTGTAAGTAAGTGCAAGAATGTACCAGTAAGAAAGTTTTTGCACACTATACTGATGTTTTAATTAGTTTTTAGTGAAATATTAGCAGTTAAAAATAATTCAAACAACCTGAAATGTGAAGAAATGAGAATAATGAGATGAAAAGGGATCTCTCATTTCAAAGGGTAATTATAAAAAAAAATTCAGGTGAAGCACTTACAGTGCTTAACAAATTTATTAGACCACCTGTCATAAAAACAAGAAAACACAAATATTTTAGAAGTTTATCAAACACTTGTTTTTAAACTAAAAATCATATTGTTATTTATTTGGCAAATAAACTGAAACAACTAAATAGTACTTACACATAAAAACAACATAAAAAAAAAACCAATATTCTGTATATCCTCCTTTGGTCTTGATAACAGCTTGCATTCTCGCATTCAGCCCCTAAAACTAATTTTTATGTTCAGGAATGCACGTAAATAACTGTTACTTGGCAATAATAATGCGCTTAACTTTTTTTCTGCTTTTTTGTAAAACAGTAAATTCGAAAATTCATGGGTAACAATAATAATTATATTTGAGCATTAAAAATCTCAAACAGCTTGCGCATACTGCTGGATTATAACCATTACAGAAACATAAAAAATGATGTCGGTAATTACCAATACTGTTAATTTAGGGCAGCTGTGGCATAAATCTTACATTGGGGGGTGGTCTAAGTAATTTGTTCAGCACTGCATTTTGGCAAAAGGAAGCCATTTCGATTAAACATCCACCGATAAAAACTGCCCTTCAAATATTTTTCATTTTAAAAAAGGTTCTTTTTTTCACAAATCTGAACAAAAACTTTTTAATGGTTCTCTTAATGTGAGATATAAGTGATTGGTTGGGATGGAGGGGCCACACAAATTCTCGAACAGGAAACTGGTCGCCTGAAGCCCTTCTGACCTCTGAAAACACAGAGGACGTACATTATCCTCTCTCTAACGATCCCTGCACACTGCGCTAAGCATATCCGCCGTCTGCCTTCTTTACGCACGCATCAAAGTCAGGCGCGGTAGGTCCGCTCCTCCCTGGTCAGGCAGGCCTTATTTCACCCATACATACGGTCCATATTTTACACCCATGCCGTTTCACTCATTCACTGTTACGAGGTTAACCCATCAGAGACGCGTCAAAAGCCTACAGGAGCCTGGCAAGGTGAGAACTATGGAAAAAGCAGTAAAGTGATGGAAATGCCAGCAGGTCTGGAGTCAGTGTCACAGTCCTCACTTTAACACTATCCACAGTGAAACACATACACACACATTTCAAAGCATAGAGTCCCCATAACCAACCTTCGGTGATTTTTAACCTCAAAATTTATTCATTTATAAACTGGTCAAATTTCACCAAGAATATCCCCGATGTACAAAAAAAATGTGAAGGAAGTAAAATTCGGAAATATTTTCACTTTTCAACAATTATGGGTCACTTCAGGGAAAGTCACGTTTCGGGCTGATAAAACACCGTTTCGGGTGTTGTTACTGCCCTAGACAGTTAACACAGGTCAAATTTGACCAAAACCGTATGTAATGGCTAATGAAATCTTCGGTGTCATTCTACAGCTTTACAGAAAAAACAAACCAGAGTTTATTTTTGTCGAATGGTAGCAGCAGTTTAAGGTAAATCCCATCAGGATTCGTCAGACGACAGAGTCAAGCTTTATCACTTCTGATACCGTCCCTTGATGGGACTTATTCCTCAAAAAGCCTTTCTCTTTCTTATGGTAATCACATGACAGATTCTACTCAGGATAGATAAAATTGTGTGCGACAACAAAGTCATAAAAAAAGCAGTAGACAAGGAGTAACTAAAAGAAGACGATGACCCTCCATTTGCAAATGATAGCCCCGACAAGTGAATAATATTTCAGTAAAAGCATTTCAAGAATGAAGAACAGAAAAAAGAGAACATTCAAGACACTTTAATTGTTTGGGTTTGGAAAAAAAAAAACCTGAACAGAAAACATCTAAATACAGTATTATAGTTCAATATACAAATAAGCACAGTGAACTGAAAGATCTCGGTCAAACAAAATACAATTTTTTGCTGATCTTCAGGTACATTAAAATATTAACTGCAATAAAAATTGGTATAGAAAAGAAATTTTCTTTAAAAAAAGAAAAAAAGAGAAAGAAAACTCCAGCATGTTGGCTGCAGCCCACTTACAGTCCGACGCAATCACAGTGTTAACTCCATCCACCTCATGTAAAGAAAAGAGAGACGCACACTCCAGGCCGAGGCCGAGTGTTAACATCCTAACTTTGTGCCGGTCATTAACAGTGCATGGCGAGTACTAAGGATAGTCCTCCATATTGTAACCCAAAGCTGGAGTTTCACTATCCTTAGAAGCTGGAGTCAAAATGGCATCATTTCTTTTTTTGCAGCCGGAACCAAAATGGCATCATGTTCTTAGGAGCTGGAGCCACAATGGGGGTCATGCTGTACGATGGCTTAGACTCCAGCTTCAGGAAAAGCAAAGCTCTGACACCACTCTTGCCCTGGAAGAAATGAGGCTCTTGGCCCCCCACACTAACATGAACAGGAAGAAAAAAGAATAGGTGAGCCACAGAAGAGACTGTGCTTTATGCCTGAACCATCTACGTTAACCTACTTACAGCAGCGTCAGAAAAAAGCACGAGTTTAGGTCCAGCCCCATCGTCTGCACTCAGGCCCAGCAGAAGAGACAGACGGAGGGACAGCGCTTCCATAGAGGCTGCAGGTTTCACCAACAAGGTCGATATTTACACAGCAACTAATCGCAGATGTTCCAGTGATGTCCTTGGGCTTGACCTGGAAGCGTTCAGCAGAACATCTGACGCGATCAGCAGTGACTCATCAAATGAGACATTTTCGAGGTGAGTGGTCATGAATGACTGAGATGCTTGCAGGGACGAACAGTCAGGTGCTCGACTGGCAGGTTCTCGAAGCGACTTAGGAGTCATCACCGGCACCTCTGAGTTTCAATAAGGTGGCGTCAATGTTTCGGAAGCAATCTGAAAGGTTTTCATCCGCGACTGGCGACTTTGTCAAGGACCGAAGGCAGGTGAGGCCTTCATCGCAACTTTGGCATCAAAATGCAACCAGCAACATCTCTCAGGAATGTAAAAAAAAAAAAAAACACCCTACTGGAATCAGCCCAAAGTGACTGAGAGATGGAAAATCACTGTTCCCTTGGCTTATGTAAGATTGTGTTAATATTGAACCATTGCTACATAAGGGTAGGACAGGGAACACTGTTTATATTCATACGCCAGGGAACGCGAAGCAGAGACTTGCTGACAGAACGCGACGGCCAGACGTGCCAGTAGGGAAAACGGTTTCCGCTAATCGCCATTCAGTGTCCTCAGGGTTCCACCTCTATCTGCTGTCCAGTGTCCTTGGAGGTCCATCAGAGAGCCCCAGTGAGGGTTTACAGTGTCTCTGACCGCAGTGAGATAGAAATACCAGTTTACAGAAGCACACACACAGGCAAACACATACATGCTTTATTCTCCCGTTGCTTTATGTGAGCTTTCTCAGGTCCAGTGCTTTGGGAGAGATGACTACCTGAAAAGCACAGGGTGTATTTAAAAAAAAAAAAGAGGAAAAAAAGAGACTATTGACATTCCAGCATAAACAGTATATTCCCACCAACAGTCTCCTGAAAAAGAAACGAAAGCGGAGAGCAGAATCTAACCGTGTCCAGGCAGTTGACCGTTACAATCCTCAGTGTGCAAGCTGAACAGTGGTGCCAGTTCAATTGCGAGACATTCGCTCCGGCACCTCGCTTGATATGAGCAGATCATTGGCACTTGACGGTAATTTTAAGCTGAACCCTCTCTCTCAGGAGCGTGTGTGGGACTAAGCCCAGTCCCAATGGAACGACTTCAGACTCGTCCTGCTAAGGGTTCACCGCAAAATTGACTGGAGGGATTAAAATGACAAAAGCAGGATAAAATAATGACAGTGGAGAGTTCCACGGGACGGTGTGAACAGCATGAGTTTACAGAGGAGTTTCGCAGCAGGGGGGGCACAAACAGGGAACTGGCTAAGACATGAGATTTAGAACAGCTGTACTAAACCATACTAGATAACAGAGTGATGAGAGAGGAAAGGACGGGATGGTTGAAGAAAGAAGCAGAGGAGGGATGAGACAGGAATGAGAGAGGGAGAAACAGGAAAATTGAAATAAGATAGGATGGGGAAAGGCAGAGAGGGGAGATAATGGGGAAAAATAAAGGCCTTCAGGGAGAGGAGGAAGAAGTGCTAAAAGAATGAATGATTTAGGGAGAGAATGAGAGAAAAAGAGAAGGGATCGAAGGGGAGAGAGTGAAAGAGTGACGTGGAGCAATGGAGGGGGGGGGGTGTGTGTGCTGGTAGCGAAATGCTCTTTGAAAGCTTCTGAGCATTAGCGGGCGAGAGATCGTGGGCGGGTGATCACGGGGTGAAGACGGGGGCCTAAAAGCAGCATTGGGAGGGCCCGCGAGAGGGTGGGGGTTGTGTGTCTTAGTGCGGACAGTTTTCAGCACCCCCCCACCCACCGTGTGCACACGTACAGTCTGCACGCTCTATCAGGTCAGAGTTCGAGTCCCTCCTTTAGCAGGCGGAAGTGGGGTCAGCCTCCAGCAGGTCCTCCAGGGACCCCTCCGCTGCTGACAGCTCTTCCGTCTTCTTCTCTTCTTTTTTCTCCTCCTTCACCTCCTTCTGCAATTTGGTCTTCTTGGGCGACGGCGTCTCCTGCAGCAGCTCTTTGGCCAGGATGGAGGTCACCGCATTGCCAGCTCTTCGATTGGCTACAGGACAAAGAGGGATAGAGAAAAAGATGGAGGAGGAGGGAGAGGGAGAGGGAGAGAGAACATTTAGACCCACCTTCGTCGTAGTTCCACAAAACATACGTGTGTTGATCAACATATATTCACAAAATCACAGGGCACATCTGCAGGGATTAACACACAAAAACACAACACGGCTGTTCATGCGCTAAATGTGAAGGAAGATGCAGCCGACCACTGCCCAAAGGAGAGAGAGCGGGAGCTGAATGAAGACAGCAGGACACAGAAATGCCACACAAAACGATATCAGACAGACCTGCCATTCAAAGCCAGGGCCAGGCACAAGAGGTCATGCTATCAAGAGAGGCATACACACATACAGGACGGTTCTCTGCCACTGACCTCAGATCAGTGAGCTCACAGCAGCAGAGCAGGCTAGTTCTTAAAATGGCGTCTGTAGGCACCGAAAAGTGCCTGACTCAAGCATTTAAATCCAGCCAGGAGAAACAGGGAGGGAGGTGTTCTTCCAGATCAGATCAGCTTGCACAGGGCAGGCCAATACAATTACGCAATACCCCCCTTCTCCCCAGCTGTACAGGAAGTGACACGCTGTCTCCACTGGTTTCAGCGGCGCTGGCACCATGTACATGTAAACACGGCGTCATCTGTTTCCCTTTACACCCGGTCAGAGATGATGGCAAGGGCCAAGCTTGTGATGTCAACACCACGTCTGCACGCGAATGGCTCAGTTACGGAAATGAGACTCACCTCGAAAACAGCCTCGCACAGGCCATCTTAAACCATTCACCAGGTTTCCAGCACAGAAAAGCCCAAGCTTACTGTGCATGCCTGATTTACATAGCTCTGAACTTAGATGATTACATCTCCCTTGACCTTCAAATACACCCTTCTTTGCTTAAACGGTCAAAGGGAAACTAGTTTGGCAAACCCATTATTATTGTCCAACATTAAACTGATCCAAGCTGAGAAAAGTAAATGTGCTTCACTTTCACACATGATTACATCAAATAGAAGATCTACAAGTGCTTGCAAACTGCCTGTTGCGTCAGAGCTCGATTACAGCCTAAGACATCAGCCTCTGTTGTCTTGAAGAAAATGAGGCTTTCACAAATAACTGCGGAGCAATCTTCAAGGCAAGATGCTACTTTACGGTAACAACAGATTACTGAGGTGGCTACACCACCCTGGAGTCTGAAGTAAAAAAAAAAAAAATACATTTAAAAAAAATTGCCATCTGCTTTACCAATAGATTTTATTAAAATTCACCTTTGAAATACTTCCATTATTTTTTAGCCTCCATCAATTTTGAGATTCCGCATCATATTTTGAAATAACTGAACAAGTTGTTTATCTAGACCGTGATCAACTATAATTTACATCCTTTTAATTTTTTTGCCCACATGCGAACCCTCTTATTAGTGTAAAAACTAAATGTCCCATTATCCACCTGGGTCCCAAAACAAAAGAGGACAGAGATTTGCATTAGGAAGCTGCGGGCACCTTGCCATCTTTGATAGTGAGGCTTAAAATGCAACACAGCCTGGCAAGTTAGCCAGCTAATTAGTTTGCTGCTGAATGTTCTACTTAGTTAAGCAAACAAAGCTAGTTATCAAGTTATGTAGCAAGCTAGCGCTAATTTAAACATTTGGCCGATGTCAGTCATTGTAAATACCTGGTAACTAGCATACTAGCTAGCCAGCTAATGTAATCAATGTCCTCAATACCTCCCTGATCTAGCTAGCTAAGTACCTAGCTAAACAATCAGTACTCGCCGACCTAACAAGTTGCAAATAATCAGAAATTAACTGTTCTCTGGTGATTTCTATGCTCCAAATGTAGCAAGCTGATAGTAGCCCTCAAACTAAGAAGCCAATTGACCAATTTGGCCAGGATGCCACTGAACTAGCCAAATGCTAGATAAGTAGCGAAATAATAGTCATTCACTGTTTTCTGTTGATTTCCATGACCCACTTGTTCGCTGGCTAATGGTAGCCTGCAGTAAAATAAGTTCTCTCAGGAGCAGATTCCACGTTTTTCTGGTGGTAGCCAGTGTCCATCAAACACAAGCATCGACTTTGTTTTCATCAAATTATGTCTCAGATTGGTCTCCGATTGGCCGGAAATAAATTCACTTCTTGTTGTAGTGGATATGTAGTTCGCAAATATGGACTACTAACTGGACTGCAAATGTAACAACATTATAATTCTGACACACTACAAATTTGAATCCGTATAACGCATAGATTAATCTTGGCGTGTGCTAGCTCGAAACATTAATTCTAATTCAAGTAAAGCGGAAAAGTGCGCAAACCCCATTATAAATTTCCACAAGGATTTTACTTCCGACATCACAAGCTAAGTAGCAGTAACGTAGTCATCTCATGACTCTATAAAGACTCCTAAGAAAGGTTAATCACCATCATACATTTTGTTTGGGAGATGAATGTGGTTTGGAACATGAAACCTGCTTGGGACTGATTCATTTAGGACATGACACCCATTTAGGACATTTGTTCAAGACTAGGACATGAATCCCTTTTGAAACATGACTTTTATTTAGGACATGAGTCCTGTTTGGGACATGACTTTTGTTTAAAACGAGAAACCTGTCCTGGATATGACACCCATCTGAGACAAGACTTTCAATGAATACATGAAACCTGTTTGGGATATGACTTTTGTCAAAGAAATGAAAACTAATAGGGATATGTGACCTGTTTGGGACATGAATTTTGTTAGGGACATCACACCCTATTGGAGTGTAACTTTTTAGGACATGACACCAATCTGAGGCAAGACTTTCCTTTAGGACATCACACCTGCTTGGGACAAGCCTTGACATGGCAGATGTGCAATGCAGTTTTCACAAGCAGATTTTACCGCAGTTGGAAACACAGCCAATTCCTGCAGTGATCCACAAAGGCCCACAGAAATTATCCAGCAAATCCCCAAAAGAACAATGCGCACAGCGAAAAAAATCCAACCCAAAAGCAGCCCCACAAACATGAAAATACCGAGACTTCACATGGAGTGCATTGTTGTGAATGTGCATCTTGTTATGTCATATTTTATCCACATTTCTGCACACAATCTCCACAAGTCACAAGTTTTAGTAGACTTTATATACAGTATCTGTGCCGTTTCAGAGAAATCTAAGCAGTAACGTAAAATGACCCAAGTTCAGGGGTAAATATTCAGAAGTTAAAGAATATTTTATGCCACAGTGCAACTTCAGGCGATGATGCAAATTTTAGAGTTTGTCAAAAGAAGTCTTATGAGCTGGGTGGAAACACACAGCACAATTTGGGCATTTTCTACACTTACAATTTTCTACAGCAGAAGGGGGAGTGAACCAACGGAGCCATATGATTGCTCTAGTGGGGAAAAAAATTTCATAAAGTTGTGCTCACTATGGTGATTTTGGAGAAAGAGAGCGATAATGATTCATCAAAATTTTTTAATATCATGTGTTATTGCTGAGAATTGTGCACATATAAAAAAGCTTAGCCTGTAGAGAACATCATAATGCATAAACAGAGATGCCCAGACACAGAAAAAAACGGTCCTGGTTGTTCACACTCAGTTCTGACAGGACTACTGCCCTTGTGGGATTAGTCAGCATTTCCTCTTGCAGGCTAGTACAGGCTATCGGAGACGCTGAGAGAATTCCATCACGACCTGTAATCTAATATGAGACCATTAAAAGCACTAAGGGAGCAAGTGCATTACACTAAAGAGACATCCTATTAACTACCGGCACCTTCATCTGGACACGATACTCAGAGTCTGTGTGTGTGTGTGTGTGTGTGAGAGAGTAAGGGAATGTATGTGTGTCTGAATGCTTGAGTGATGGAATTTTTGTGTTTGCGAGAGCAAGCAGCGTGCGTGAGTACACATGAACGTGTACATACAGTGCGTGCTGTGCGTGTCTCTGATATTGTGCGTGAACATGTGCATGTTTGTAAGCATATACATGAGTGTTACATGTGCCACGCTACGCGTGTATATATGAGCCGGAAAATGCGCATGAGCATGTGTGCGTGTCTGCAAGCATTTGCATAATTCCTATATGCGCGACGCATACGCGATGAAGTGTGTATGCATGAGCATGTTCATGCGTGTGTTCGTGCACACAGGGAGATATGCAGAGGAACAGAGCAGCACTGGCCTCGAAAGAGCAGAGTAAGAACAGCGGCGGCTCGCTGCTGCAATGCAGGTGTGAATTGCGCATTGCCAGGAGGATGACATCATCGGCAGGCTGTTAAGGCTCTCCGCTCCAGCGCACAGCCGCGCACAGAAACGAGCCTCGCACGCTTCTACAGACACTGTACAGTACCTCACTACATCCGCACCCCCTATAACACACCCACACCTTCTGTCAGCAGGTGAGCAAAGGGTTAAGCGCAGGGGAGAGAGGGACAGAGAGAGAGAGAGAGAGAGAGAGAGAGAGTGAGAAAATGGAGGGCAGAGAGAGAGATGGGAGAGGCAGTGTGTGAAAAATTGAGGGAGGTGGTGTAGGGGGATGAAATGCAGAGAATGGAAGAGGAGGAGGGGGGATAAAGTGAGAGAGACTGAGGAAAGGGGAGAGAGAGATCCACAGAGAGCAAGAGAGAGACAGAGAGAGGATATTGGCAAGCACGAGGCTTTGCTTGGTTCACAGAAGGGTGGGGGTTTACGATGAGCATCTCTGACACAGAAGGAAGGGAGGGGCCACAGACAGGAAGTGGACACACGCTGAGTAGGAAGCGACAGAAGACAAAGACACCTGCAGGCGGACACTGTACATCCTGCCGGCCGTGTTCCAGCCCCTCTCCCTCATTCTACCTCCGTCTGTCGCTCTTCCTCCCTCCGCTCTCCCGCTCCCCCCTCCCTTCCTGCAGTCTCTCCAGAGCAGTGAGGGGTGGGGGGTTGGGGCCTTCAGCTGTGCGGTGGTGGCCATATTGGATTATTTAGGTCAGTGGGAGATTGTGTGTAGGAGGGCTGCCATATTAACCCCGTTCACACCGTCTGTGTGTGTGGGTGTGTGTGTGTGTCCTCGTATTTGTGTGTGTACGTGACGATACTCTCAACAAGTCCGCCAACACGTGCCTTGGCATCATGAATCAGCTCAGTTTAATGTGCCCAGATAAGCCATAATCCCCAGCACGATTTCGCTGTGCGGTCAGTCTCTTCAGATACAGATAAAACAAGCTAACAGTTACTACACAAATCCTCCATTACCTATGACACAGTAACAGCAAACATGACCTTGAGAAAATCGCAGCATTGTGGAGGAATATGTATACTAAATATCCAGCGATAAAAATAGACAGATTGTTAAATGTAAGGTGCGTACATCACCCTGGTATCACTGGGTAAAGTAGGCAAGCAAGAGACTCATCAGCACCCACTGATAAGGCAGCAAAAGCAGCCAAAACTGTGAAGGACGGTCGTGCTTTGTCTGAAACTAAACTACATCCCCCATAATGCACCTCACTCTAGTCTGAAATATCTAGATGATAATGACTACGAGGCATAAAGAAATGTAGAGAGAGCCGATGTCTCTTCATAAAGGTCAAAGCGGTGAATTTATATGTTGACATAAGAGGGACAGGTCGTACTTTGGGCGTACTATGACATGTTAAAATCTCAAAATAGCCACTGACAGGTCATTGCATATTATAACAAACAGCCCTTAAAACTGCAAGTGCTTTATTAGGTTCTGGGCCCAACACTATAAGGCATTGAACAGGATATAAATCTGTGCCAAGAAACATTGGCAAACTAGAAGGCTGGGGGAGGTGTAGCCGATTTATGTAAAATACAGAATATTAATCTCATTGAGCCAGCAACTGAAGACTTGTGAGATCCTTTCACCACCCGGCTCAGCGGAGACGTACAGCGGCAGATTAACTCACCTGTAAACATGCAAATCCTGAGAGTGAGTGAGTGAGTCAGGGCTTTACTCTATAACTGGCACAGACAGGCAGAAACACAGGAAGCACAGAGGCGCGGATGAGCATCTTAGCAAAGCAGAGAAAGATCTTTAGACATTTCCTCTCTGATCAAACTGCCGGAGGGGTCCGGGAGACTTCTCTACATATCAAAGAGAGAGGGGGAGGGAGAGAGAGAGAGAGGGAGCAGGGAGATGTGGGGGAGGGAGAGAGAGAGGGGAAGGGAGAAGAATATATCGAAAGGAAATTGGCACGAAGGGAGAGAATTGGGGGGGGATGAAATGGAAAATCAGCCAATACCACGCAGCTCACAAAGAGAAAAGAGGTGCGAAGATGACAGCATGCATGTGGAATACCAGGATGTGCGTGGGAGTGTGTCAGAGCGTGTGTGTGTGCGTGTGTGTGAGTGTGTCTCTGTCCGCTACGTCTGTGTATGAACGCCTACATATGAGGTAACCAACTGAGAGAGAGGAATGTGAGAGACAGACTGTGCATGCGTCTGCATACTCAGCTTTTCATTGACAAAGACGGGAAAATGGCCAAAAGCAAGCCCACTCCACCACACACACACACACAAACACACTCACACACAACACTGAGTTACCAGGCTGGTGTCCAAAGTTAGTTCAGACAGGGAGAGCACGGAGTCTACAGAGAGAAGAAAACAGATTAGATGGTGTGTGTGTGTGTGTGTGTGTGTGTGAGAGAGAGAGAGAGAGAGAGAGAGAGTACGTGCTTGTGCATACGGCCCACTTTACCAGCACGAGCAAGAATTGGGTCGGATGAAGCCACAGCATCCAGTATTAGAGTGAAGAGGGCAGTGTGTGTGTGGCAGGATTAGGCCTCTGGCCTGACATGTCCGGTATTATCATGTCCTAAGAGGGCTAAACTCTCCACAGTGTTAATGAGGACCGAACAGGATTAACACTGACTGTGGTTATACAGTGAGGACCAAACACAAGACACACACTGACTGTGGTAACAATGACAGCACCAAACACAATTAACACTATCTGTGGTTACAGTGTGAGGACCAAACGTGATAAACATACCATTTGCTCTTACAAAGCGAGGTTCAAAGGCAATAAACACACTATTTGTGGTTACAGTGTGAGGACCAAATACAATAAACATTATCTGTGGTTACAGTGCCAGAATCAAACATGATAAGCACTGTATTTGAGGTACTTTGTGATTGGATGGACTGTCCAGCAACTTCCTGTGAAAACCCAGTTAGGCCCGTCTGGTCAAGACTCATCCAAACGCAAACCTAATTCCCAGAGATGGAAAAACTATTCCTGACATCACCCACCTCCCCATAAAACAGAGTGAATCCAGTAAAATGTCCACGTTCCTGCTAATGAAAGCCGGCAGCTATAGAATTAAATTAGCACCTCGTTACGGCCCGCGAGGAAGCTCAAACGGGGACCACACGTCCCCAACTAAAACTCATTAACATTATGTAAATGTCCCAAAAAAGTAAGCCAGAGAACTCATCTGCTGCACATAAAACTTCAAAAAGGAAGGAAATTAACTGTGGAAAGTTTTCTATTCTAAGACTGAAGGGATCCAGACAGCTGTGGTTTTGTGGCGCTCTGGGTTGACACTGGTGTTTGGGGCATGTGTTAGCGATATTGGCGGTTATGGAGCGTCAACACACAAACTGAGGGAGAAAATCAACGATCTGGGCTCGTCCCGGCGTCTTCTTCTCACAATTCAACGCAAAAGCAAGTAGAAGGGCGCTCGGAGAGCGCAGACCTCTGCAAAGGCCAAACACTCCATCTCGCGATGTTGACAAAAGTGAAAACTGATTCGCGTATCTGCCCAGTGACTCAAATACACTCCAAAATTGAATTTGTTCTTCCTTAGCCTATGTTACATCCTTCAACCAAGGTAAACAAATATTAGGCCACTGGTTTTCCTGTAATCCTGCTGACAAACAGACAAAAAAACAAACCAAACTGTAAAAATAACCTCCTTGGCAGACATAACAACAACTACAAGCCCAAACATGTATGTGTGGGGATGGGAGTGGAGAATGAGCAGGGGAGCCTGATACTGCGAAGGACATGAGGTGACGGACATGAGACAGACCCTACCCCCGTCCCACACAGGGACAGACAGAAAATGCATCTGGGAGCCATCGCAGTTAAACACAGCACAGACACAAACAAAACTCCCCGTAGCACTGCCTGCCCAGGGCATCACTAATTACAAGCTGGGGATCTGCACTCGTCTTGCGCTCTCGGGTAAGAGAAAAACCGAGAGAGAGAGACAGAGAGACTGAATGGGAGGGAGAGAGAGTGTTCAGAAGAAAACAAGGGCAATTCCTAAACATGGACATCTGCACTGAAATAAATGCGTATCTCAGGGCTAATCTACAGAAATATATCAACCATAAATCTACATAGTGGTAACGGTAACATCAGCAGAAACAGAGAGAAAAAGACTATGCAGTTTGTCTGCGCTTGAAGTAACATTAGATATGAAGCCAGAGCACGTTTTACAGGGTGTTCTGGGAGCGTTTTTACAGGGTGTTGTGAAAGACCAAGTACACTTAAGGGATAACCTTCCAGCGCTGGAGCGTCCTTGCATTTGTATGTACGTCAGCAGTTAGACCAGCATGATAAAGAACAAGAAGAATATGCACATATCTGAAACAATACAGATTGTGCTAAGTGCGCAGCGTCTCCATAAAATGGAAAGTATGTATATGTGCTGTGCACCCTGCTACTTCAGAAAAAGCGCCACTGATATTTTCTGATGTTGCATTCAATCGCGTGCCTTATCATGGCGGCCCAATTCTCGATGATTCGGACTACATTAATTCTCATCGATGGCGTTTGCTCTGTGTATTCGGCTGGTCCTACAGAATGAGCTGGCTGAGATGCAGCACCCCCTGCAGGTGTAGAAGATCAGCGCACACACAGCAGCTCTGTCTCTGGGCAGGGTAGAGCTGTGAAGTGATTAGCTCTCTGCAGTGGGAGATCTATTGTAGCGCTGCAGATGCTCTCTGTGTGAGGGCTGTGATGTCACTACAGACTCCCATTGTGATACAGTCCGCATTCAATCACACTGAGAGCGTGACAGGCACACTCCGGCCCTGCTACGGGAAACGCCCTCTGACTGCACACACACACACAGACACAAACATACTCACACCATACACACACACGCAAACATACACACACCACACACAAGCACACACACATACGCACACAGACAAAACAAACCACACACATATACACACAAATACACACACACACACATGCATGTCCTTATACAATCATACACATACACAAATACACATAACACACACACATAAACACATACAAAACACACACACATATACGCACACATACACATATAAACACACGCACATACACACAAACACAAACACACACACACACACACACACACACACACGTCCACCCACAAATACACGTGTAGACATATTCACACACATTCACAGAAAAACACGCAAACAAATGGACATAACCAAGACTCACACACACTCAAGCACATACACACAAAGACGCACACTTCACACAAACACGCTTGGGCATATGCAAACATAGATATACACACACAACGACACAAGATTGTATATATAATCGCTCACATGCCTTCATACACTCATGCCCTAAAAGCACTGAAATACACAATAAAGACACACAAAGACACACAAACATGGGCCCCAGTTCAGCTTTACAGGGAGTTACTTTATTTGACGTGGGCGAAACAGAAGGGGCGGTGTGGGTCTTTGTTTGGGCAGAATGTGTGTGTCTAGATCCTGGCTCTGAAACAGCAGCGCAGACAGACGGAGGGCAGCTGCACCCCAATCTAAAGGCCCAGGGGTCAGAGGTCACAGAAAGTTCCAGAACTGAGCATCAGCTCAGTCACACTGCTGCTAAAGCACAGAGACAGCTCACTTTCACAGGAAACACTGGTGGCCCCTGATTTATGCAACAAGTGGCCCATCCCACAATGGCAAGAACAGACTGTGTGTAGGGGTGCGCGTGGGTGTGCGTGACTGTGTTTGTGTGTGTGTGTGTCTGTGGTCCATCAGAGAAAATGAACAAGTGATGTCACCTTATTGTGTCCAAATTTTTCCAACAGAGTACGATGTTTGGGCATTTTCAGAAAGGTGTTCCTTGCCAAAGCATGAATCTCAGTGTGTAAGTGAATGGGCCAATTTAGACTTGTGGAAACCGTAAGACCCAAGAAGAATAGTAAAGTCAGAAACTTAAGCACTGTGGGGACCCTTAATGAAGAAAAGGCTTAATTCTGGGCCAAGGACTCGGTTTAGGACTGGTGTCACAGCTGGGCTAATATTTAGGACTAGGTCTAGTTTTAAGGTTTGGTATCAGAATTAAGCTCCAGGTAAAGGTTAGGTGTTAAACCATGGTTAACAATGGGGTTATTTTGGGGTGTTTGTAGGCTAGGGTTAAGAGCAAGGGTTAGGGTAAGAGAAGGGGTTAGGGTTTGATTTAGTTTTTATGGAATTTTGGTGCTAAATTAATTGTGTGGTCCACACGAGTATAGAAAAACAAATTTGATCGTGTATGAGTGGGCAGACCCATGTCACATGACAAGGAGAGAAAGACAGGCCATGCGTTTGTAAGCATCATTGGATACAGTGAGCAGAAGCTTGCATTTCGTTATCACTCATTAACAAACACTGGCACTGTCAAGACTCTTCCTCCTCCGCACGAAGACTAAAAACAAGGAAGATTATATCAGGAGCCTCCACAACACCAGCCAGCCTGATGAGTCACACTCCGAACAGGAAGAACTTATGAATGTGTTGGCGCTTGCGTGAGTGTGAGCTTGCATAAGCTGGGATTACAAAGTTCCAGAAGAAAAACACACAACTCTCACAGGAGTAACTGGGCAAAAATTAAAGATGTAACAGAGAAATTAAACCTATTTTCCTCCGTCAGCCTCCCACTGGTTCCTCGGTTATGAGACTGGCCAGTTCAATGAACACCCACCATTTTCTTACTAACATACTCTGCCCAAGGCCCGCCTCAACTAATAAGTCACAGTGTTCTACCTGACAAGTGCTAAGTGCTGTACTACAGAGAGCAGTGTACCCCATCCACTCTCACTCCGCACACACAGACTCACACAGCCTGGCCAGCGCCACAGAACAGCAGCCCTGGCTCATAAAAAAAAGGCCCGGAACCTTCTATTCTCCACTGTTGTTAAGGCAGCACGCAGCAAAAATGTTCCCTTGCGTAAGAGGAGTGGGACTTAGAGTGCAGAGCTGGGTAATTTGATATACGCTGGAATCGGGGAAAAAAGGTAAGGATAACAAAGAGGAATTGCAAAAAGATATGGCACAGAACAGACAGCGCAGCGGACGGACAGACAGACAGAACAGTAGGGAGACGGAACAAACAGGCACACTGGAACATACAGACAAAGCAGCAAACAAAAAGAACAGACAGACAGTGAAGCAAACAGACAAGAGAACCAAGCAGAACCAGGTGTCTTAATGTAAAAAAAAAAAAAAACACTTCATGTACTATATGTGAAAGGGGCTGGGTCGGGTCTTAAATACTGCGCTTATTTTAAGCGCACCCTCTGAGGGGGAGACGTGTCTCTGTTTTTTCCTGTATAGGCGCCTTGAGACCCACGCGCCCCGGCCTGGGCCTGTAATCCGGCTCCACAGGGAGAGACAGCTGCCCTGGCATTACAGAGAGGGTCAGTCCCTCCAGCACAGCCTCCTGGGTGCTACAGGGTTGGGCCCTACCGCACGGTGTTCCACGCAGCTTTCGCCATGTTGTACAAGAATGGTGGGCTTTCACTCATCAATTGTTTGTAATTCTGGAATTAGAAAGTCTTGCCAGATATTAATGCAAAAAGCAGAGTCTCTCGACTAGATTTTACGCTTTCTTACTCTGCTGTGTCTTTGAATGTCCTTGAGTATACAGTGTTTTTGGCTACGCACGCATGCACACACACACGCGGAGTCCCGCTTCATTCATCACCACCGTTAATCTGTCCCAAGACACCCATCTCTCCGAGGGGGGGGAACTCCGGCCAAAAACCACTCACCCCCCGGTGCCTTGCTGACTGTACTGGTTAATGGCTCTGTCATGTCATCCAGGGCAGAGCTTTTGAGAGGATGAAGGGAAGGGTGGGGTAAGAGATACCACATTTCACCACAGTGGAGTTTCCCAGCCAACATCTGTGCCCCGCACATTTAAGACAACCAGATACGCTTATGAACGCATTCCGGCACAAACCTATGCAAAAACATACACGTACAAGGAGACACACACACACACACACACACACACAAAATCACATTCACACGCGAACACATAACACAAGCCAGTACATACTGTACATAGAGTACATACAGTCTCAATCAGCCTCTTGACGGCTTGTAAAGACTCAAAGGCATTTATGACTAATTTAGTCAGAATGAGGGCAGAGTCTCTAGAGACGTTTTTGGACCGAGCAATTCCGGGGACTCACAGTGGACCGGCCCACTGGGGAGCTCCCCTGAGAGATACATACCTTCAAAGGCAATTTTTCTGTTTTCATACCACATTGCCAACAGCAACACTGAAGTCACGTAAGCCGACAAGCAGCTAGTAAAGCTATGTATCCTCATTACCCTTTTCAACCCATATTTCCATCATTTACTGTTATTTTTTACCTGTATTTCCATCATTTACTGTTTTTTACCTGTATTTCCATCATTTACTCCACTTTTAATCAAACAAATGGCATTCTATGGGACTGATGTTGGTTGGGGGCTACATTTCTTCAGAGCAAACAACCCATTCATTGCTCTTTTAAGTTAAATAAGGTTACATTATAATTAAGTATATTTTATAAATCTTGCTAAGTATACAAGGAGCCACTAACCCTCTGCAAAGGCTTCCAGTGGCAAACTGCAGCTCCAGGTGTCCAGACAGCAAGCTGAGAGAAAACACTATCAAAGAATTTTATATTTTACTATCATTGCTTTGACAAGTTAATATTGCCTTTTATTTTCCCTGTCACATAAAGTCAATGCTCAGTAAAGCCAGGACTTCATTATTGATCCAGTTCTGTATTCTATCCTGTTTTTTCCCACCATTTTTTTTGGGGTCATTTGAGTTGTCTGTTTTTAACACCATACACTCACATCACTCAGGGTTCCTCTTGTGGCTGGTCAGTACCTACACAGAAATAAGAGCCAACAAGTCCCCAAAAAACAGCCTTCTAAGAGCTACAATCGTCCTTAGTACTTGAAGTGCGGACACAATAAAAAGGGGATCTAAATAAATAATATTCCAAAAGTTTCCCCAGAAAACGCCTTTTATGTTCCATCGAATGGACAACTATGCAGCCAGGCCATAGCAGCTGACGTTTAGCAAACAAAACTAGAATATTAGCATTAATTTGTCCTTTTCATTCACCATATAGCACTAAATTCATAGTTAAATGATGCTAGCCTCACAGAAGACATCCACAGTAGGGTTTTGGGAGAACTTTTCATGGATTAATGTGCTTTTTTGCCCCCCATGAAAGGTCGTGCATTACAGTCAGAGGAGCATCGTCTACAATCAACTGAACTTCAACACCCAGCAGCGAATCAGGACACAGAATCAGCAGTGATGATCAAAGATCAGCTCATGCAGAGAGTAAACAGTCTGGTCATGTTCTTGCCCAGAATGTCCACAAACAAACACACACACATAGAGCAAGGAAGGCACAAGAAAACACAATAAAAACTCAGACACACACAAATACTGCAGAAATACCCAAATTGGGCCAGGATGACATAAAAAGTTATATGACAAAGCAAAGCTCACACTGAAACACAAATACAATGTTCACCTTCTCTCACAGACGCGTGAACAGTTTCACACAAAGAGGCACAAAAACACTAGCACACACAAATAATACATACACGTGCAGGCACACGCAGACATACACACAAACACACAGACAGACAGACACACACACACACATAAATACATACATGCAGAGACTCAGACACACACACACATACATACATACATACATACATACATACATAAGGCAGTATAAAGGAGCAGTTTGACAGACAGGATGTTTAGAGAGGAGAAAGAGGCTAACGACAGGCTGAGAGGAGGAGGGAGGAGTGTTGTGGTCGGGCAGATGGCAGAGCCCCGGGTGTCTGGGTAATCTCCAGAGTGGTGTATTTCAGAGTGCCAACAACAGGGCAGAGCTGGCATTCAACCCACACATGTATGGCCCAATCACGAGAGAGGAACACAAGCGAAAGGCTCCTGTCAGTCTGTAACAGGCTTCTATAGGGGCAGGACAGCACAGCAATATGAAAACAGGGTCAGCGATTGCTGCTGTGTGCACAGGATTTAACTAGGAATTCTGCTGCTTAATGCACAACATCGACGGGAAAAATGCATCCCAAACGTAAACTGGGTGGAGCTCCTAAATTTTAAGCAAATGCTCAGAAAATAGGAACAAACTTAAGAAGAGGAATCAGAGTAATAATTCCAATGGTCAGCCTTCTCATCAAACTCACACCAGCCTTAACACTTAAATCGGCCCTCTGAACTGACTGTTCTGCAGCTGAAGACCTGCATCGCAATGTGCTAAAACAGACCCCTCAAACACCGACTACAGGCAAAAAAGATACCTTTACACATTATTACTAGTACAGTACAGAATGGTATGTCTGTCATATGCTTAACTTACTTGAGGTCCATATCGAATTATAAAATGTGTAATGAATCATACTGATCATTCTATTACCAAGGCCATTAAAACAATAGCTTTTTACAAGCCACGATACAGAGAGACCCACAAGCACTGGGCGAGCGACAAATTTTTTGAGGGATGTTATTCCTACGTTCAATACGGTTAGGATCATGAAAATGATCTTAATATTAGACAAAGACGACCCGAGCGAACGCAAAATGTAGTTTTATCATGATGAATATACTGACTGAAGGAAAAAAAAGCTACCCAACCCTATCTGGCCCCATATGAAAAAGTAGTGGCCCCTTAGTAACTATATCACCCAATTAAACCAATTTAATTGATAATAAAGTTCAATTTCACTAAACAAACCCAAGCATGATTACTGCCTGCCCTGTTAAGTCTAAACATCACTTAAATAGAACTTGTCTGGCAATGTGAAGTACCGTAGGTAAAAAGTAGCATGCGAGGCCACGGTCCAAAGAAAGTTAAGAACAGATGAGAAAAGGTTGCTGAGATCCATCAGTCTGGAAAAGTTTACAAAGCCATCTCTAAGGCTCTAGGACTCCAGCAAACCACAGTGAGAGCCATTATGTACAAATGGAGAAAACTTGAAACAATGACGAACCCTCCCAGGAGCGGCCAGTCGAGCAATTCCTCCAAGAACGCATTGACAACTCATTCAGCAGGTCTCGAAAGAACAGAGACTAACATCTAAAGCACAGCAGAGTTCACTTGCCCCAGTTAAGGACAGTGTTCACAGTTCCAGAATTAAAAAAGAACTGGGTAAAAATGTAATCCATGAGAGAGCTGCAAGGAAAAATATTACTGCAGGCCAAAAAGAACACAAAGGCTCATCTCACATTTGACAAAAAAACACTTTGATGACCCAGAGGCGTTTGGGATAAAATGATGGCGATTGATCAATCAAAAGTATAAGTTTTTGGATGACGTGTCTTGTTACATCAGCCATAAGGCTAACACAGCCTTCTACAATAAGAACATAAACATAAAGTCAAATGTGGTGGCGGTAGTGTGATAGTCTGGGGGCATGGCTGATTTAGGATTCGGGCAACTAATCATAATGGATTCATTCTGACGGGTGATATAGGTTTTGAATAATTCTTTACCTTCAATAGATTAAATGATCTTTTCAAAGCAACATTTTGTGTTTACTCACATTGCTTTTGATTCATTTAGAAATTAATCGGATGATCTGAAATATTTAAATAAAACAAGCTAAGATGAAAAAAATGGGGGAGGTGGAAAATACTTTTCCACAGTTAGTTCACTGTATATGGACATAAGTACCTTCCAATTAGACTGCAGTCTTGTATCTGATAATGTACCCTCCGTGTTACTTAGAAAATAGAGAAATATGAACAAAAATGTAAAAAGAAGAACAAATTTTTCTTGAGCGTTGTCTCTATCTCTCGGGTTACGGCTAAATTTCCAACAGAGGGTGGGGTCAGAGGATCCCGCCCTCTCAGAAGAACGGGCCACCCAGTGCCCACAAGGGCCAGATGGTCAAGGAACGCAGCGAGAAACGCGCTCCATCTGGACCCGCCGACAGATCAGCCGCCATCCTGGGTGTCCGGGCCGCGCCTCCAATGCGTCAACTGTGCCTTTTAACCTCCAGGCATGATCGAATCCCCACCCTAAGGGCAAATCGAAATTCCTCCCTGGTAAGGAAACTTATGTGGGACGAGCCCCCTTCCCCATTTTTCTGGTGTGAGTGTGACTGCTGAGTCGCCAGAATTAGAACAACATAGCAGCTGCTGGGAAGGAGGGGGGGTGTTTAAGCTGTGAAAGTGTGGGAGAGAGTGGGGATGATTACCCACAATGCCCCACTGCACAGACTCTTAAGGAGTGACCTTTCATGGAGGGCAAGAGCTGGTTAATCCATGAGGACATTCTCTGAAACCTACAGTGGGGGTCTTCAGTTAATCGAACACAGTTTATTTGTGGAGAAAACACAGAGTTGAGCCAAAGTAATGAGAAAATCACGACTGAAGGGATGCTTAAATACCAGTTCAGGATAAAGTTAGCCACATCCAATAATGTGTACAACTTCTACTGAGGAATTATAGTCAATAACTGCATGTTTTCTTTAGAGTCAATGCCAAGCCATAAAAGTTTACACTTTTATACTAACATTCCACCAACTGCATATTTTATAATATACGTGTATAAATACAGACTGATGCAGGGACACAGATAACAACTCAGTTCTTTTCGGCGCAGTGGTATTCAAGGTCAAGATCATCCAGTCTCGTAAAATAGCGGAAAAATAGTGGTCTTGCTGTGATGATGTCACCGCGAGGCATTCCAAACATTCTCCTGCTAGAATGTCATTTCAGCTGTATCCTCTTTCTAAAAAGCAGTAAAAACAGCACAAAGATGGGGGGGAGACTGTGTTTCATACGGGACAGAAGTGCATCACTGCCTATTCAACTGGGGACGGAACACGCTAACATCATGCGGCGGGGGACAAGTGCGCGTTAGCATAAAGTATACATATAAAGCCCGAGAGGAAACAGAGAGGCCTGGCGATCCCGCTTTCTCACGACCCGCCGACAAGCACAAACAGAGCGAGAAAACGGCCTCTCTCATCCCAGCGCACACAGAGGGAGCTGCACCATTTCCTGTTGCTGGATCCTGTTACATTACCGTCCAAAGACAGCCGCTATCCTCAGCACAGCTGCACACGCCACTGCAGAGCACACGCTCATCGATCTCGGCCTATCGCTCCATCAATACCCTCATTACGGGAAACGCAGGGGGAACACGAATTCAGCCAGGACCCGTTATTCAAGCCCGTTTTTACTGGTTCCCGATAATGCTGAGTCCTAAGAAAGCGGCTCGGGGGGCGGCAGAGTGTGTGGAGAGTAATATGTGTGGGGATCGGAGAGCCTCGCTGTCAGTAAACAGTGTTAAACGCCAGTGTGGCAGGACTCGGGCCAGGTCTGACAGAAGGGATCTGCACTTTCCATCTGATGCAGTGCTGAGAACTCCACATTCCAGTGCATTTAATCTGTCCCCCATCGACACAGGCAAACCACCACTCACAGATTTTATAATGCTCCGATACTGCAATGCTGCAGAAAAATGCCCCCGCTGTAACACTGCAGAACACTCAAATCTGCACCAATGCTGCAGTACAGACAGTATGGGGACTTCAATATCTCGATATAAATTATACATTCTGCATACCAATATGAATGTGCACCATGTTAAGAATTTAGCAATATAACCTACAGCTGCAGAAAAAGACTAATATCAACATTACAGTCTCAGTACGAAATATCAGATCAGAAAACAGGGCTATTCAATAGGCAGTGCCCACAGCTCTCCGGGGCAACTATGTGATTTGTTCAGGCCAACTGACCAATTTATCACTCGCCCAATCGGGCCAACACCCCAAATTTTACCAGATTCTTGCATGCCTTTAAAAGCATTTTCTCTTGTAATCAAATGGAGAAAATATACACCACGATGCACATCCAAATGGCACCCAAAATTGAAAATACCTGGCAACAGAAATTTTAGGCCTTAAAGTCCAGCTCTATAGACAGTGTAGTGACGCAGGAACTGTATGATACAATGCACAGAAAACTGGCAGAGCAAACACGAAGGCTAAAACACGGATCTAGGCCGAGCGTTACATAAGACTCCACTGTGAGTGCGGTTCAGGAACGAGGCGGGGGGCATGTAGTGCCGGTATGGATTGTTCCAGAACCCTGCAGCCTATTAGAGGCACATCTCCAGCCTCACCATATCAGGAAACATCTTCTCATCTGGGGCAAATGGATTCACCCAGCATGGATCCAGGCATCTCACAGTCAGAGACAGAGTTTCATTCTACCCATGAGCGCAGAGTGCTGTTCAATTAGCTCAGAACTGAGTAAATCAAAGGCCATTCTCTGATGAACACAGCGATTAAGACATTAGAGAGCATAGAAAGATACACACACACTCACATCCGCACGCGCGCGCACACACACACACACACACACAGGTACATCAGGATGGTCAATGCGGAGAAAAAGCTCAGTCAGTAAAGTAAGGGGCAGCACATTGGGAATGAATAGAGCAGCACTAATGAGGCTCAGTGGGAGGGCTGCAGTTGGCTATCCAACTTCAAGACTGTTGACTCTGCAGCCAACAATACTGCTTTGGGAGACACTTAAAACAGATACACTGCACACGTCTTTGTTTTCGATGAAAACAAGTTTAGTACAAGCTCTGTGGATCAATGTAAGCAGCTATGGAGTTAAATTGGCAAAGACATGACATTATGGGCATTAATGGATTCCTTTTCCAAAGCACATTACAGTTGATTAGTCTAAGCAGGGCCAAAGGCCTCCAAGAGTTATCTGGGGTTCATGGCTTTGCTCTTGGGCCCAACAGCCAATCATCTTACAGCGGCCGCACTGGGGTTTGGAGCACCAGCATTTCAAGACCAGGGCTAACACCTTAGCCATTAGGCCGCCTGAACTGCATGTCCTTTTTGAGTAAAACGAGTGTAAATCTTTGGCACTTTGAGGCTACAAAAGTTAGGACCCCACTGAGGACCAACGTATCAGGGCGAGTTCCAGCAGATTTCTGAAATCAGTAACTGTGTGGAGGGGTTGATGGTACCAGGGCCAAGAGGAAATAAAACCGAATTCTATTTTTGGGAGAACGGCCCCTTTAAAAACAAATATGTAGCTTTTCCTCAAGGGAGAGAGTCAGCTGGAGGGAAAACCTCCAAACATTTGAGGGCTTGGCGCACCACACCAGTGTGAGTGTATATTATTTGTATGTGGTTTCTGGGTGTGTAAGAATACCACAACAGTTTAGGAATGTGCAACTATACGGTGGTAAGACAGAAGTATTTATAGAAATGCAGACGCATTTTGGTGAGATTTACGGATTTACACCCTGTCAGCAAGCGGAGGTATAAAAAGCATAATCTGCGATTTGCGTGCGCAATGGTGACAGTCGCTCACTCTGGGAAGGTAAAATGCTGACGTGCACCGCTTCCTTTTCGGGATGAGGAGTCATCAGTTTATTTTCAAAACCATCCGTTTGCTTTCTCTCACCATTTGATTATTGAGCATCCTCCTCTCAGTACCTCCCCTCTTTATAAATAATCTGTTCTCTTCACTTATGAGACTGGGACATTTATTTACATTTACTTGAAAATTACTGACTGGAGTGTCCACTGCTTATGGCTATACGGTGCTGAAAAAAAAGTATTTGATCCCCTCCGGATCTCTTCAGTTTTTACATATGGGCCTGGTCAAGGGGAAGTGAACATTTGTCTGTCCGTTACCAAGTTTATTTTGGACATTATGTATATCGTACACTATAGCAGATTAGGGAAATTATTAAGCAAGGCCAACTTGCTGAATTGAAACAAAAAGATTAATCATGCTGCATACCACAAGTGAAGTACATTGTTAAGTGACAGTGCCCGTCCGTTACTTCCCCTTGACCAGCCCCACATTTGACAGACTTAAATATTGTTGATCATCAAACTCATTTTAATATTAGACAAGGATAATTTGCGTAGATACAAAATGCAGAATTTAGATGATGATTTCTCATACTGAAGGACAAAAGCTATCCAACCCTACATGGACCAACAGAAAAGGTTATTGCTCCCTTAGTTAACGTATCAACATCTTAAATAAAAAAATTTACTTGATAGTAGAGTTAAATTTGTCAGATGAGTAACACCAGGTTGCTAGTGGCTTTCCTGGGGAAAACTGTTTTTCCCACGATGAAGTGCGACAATGGTGCCCCCTTAATTCATAGAACGAAAAAAGGGCTTCACCATGAATGTCACTTGCGACCTTGTGTTACTCATGTGATGAGACTAGCCCAGGCAAGATTACTGCCAGCCCTGGTAAATCTAAACATCACTTAAATAGAAATTGTCTGGCAATTAGATGTAGGCAAAAAACGGGACATGTTGCAACCATCTAAAGGAATACAAGAACAGATGGGTAACAAAGATCTTGACATCAATCAGATTGAAATGGGGTGCAAAGCCATTTTTGAGGCTCTAGGACTCCAGTAAACAGCAGTGAGAGTCATTATCTAAGAATGGAGAAAACTAAGAACAGAGGTGAACCTTCCCAGGAGTGACCGACTGACTAAAATTCCTTTAAGATCGCATCAATGACTCTTCCAGAAGGTCCCAGACAAACATCTACAGAACTGCAGGTCTCTTAGTCAAGGTGAGTGTTCACTATTACACAATAAGATGGAGACTAGGAAAAAATGGCACCCATGAGAGAGCTGCCAGGTGAAAACTACACTGACTAAAAAGAACAAAAATGGTCATCTCATATTTGCCAAAAAACATTCTAATGAACCACAAGACTATCATGAGAATTTTCTGTGGACTGATCGGTCAAAAGGAGAACTTGTCGGAAGACATGGGTCCTGTTACGTCTGGTGTAATGCTGTGACAGCATCCCACAATAAGAACATAATACGAAGTCAAAAACAGTGGCAAGTGATAGCCTGGAGCTGCCATGCTGCTCAAGAACCTGGACACTTGCCATAATTGATGGAACCATGAACTCTGCTCTTGACCAGAAAATCCTAAAGAAGAACGTCTGACCACAGGAGTGGCACATAGGTAGCTCAAAAGCAGCTGATTTCAGCAATGATCTGAAGCACACAAGCTAGTCCACCTCTGATTGGCTCAAAAGAAACAAAAATGGTTTTGGAGTGGCCTAATCAAAGTCCTGACTTGAATCCAATTGAGATGCTGTGGCATGACCTTAAACAGACAGTTCATGCTCAAAAACCATCCACTGTGGCTCCATTAAAGCATTCTGCAAGGAGCGGGCCAAAATTCCTCCGCAGCAATGTAAAAGACTCTTAAGCCAGTTATCATAACCGTTTGATTGCAGTTGTTGCCACCAATGATGGCACAATCTGTCATAAGATTTAGGAGGATAATAACAGTTTAGAATAACTCCACCACCAATAAATGAAACAATCATTTAAAAGCCGTATTTTGTGTTTACTCACATTGCCTAATGAGTATATGGAAATTACTTGGAGTATCTGAAACACTTAAATATGACAAATCAGCAAAATTAGAAGATATCAGTGCAGGGACAAATACTTCTTCACAACACCGTATGAAAGTCTGCCTGTAATCGAGACAGGGTGGGTACATAGAAGCCAGGTCCAAAAACTAAAAAGAAATGAGAAATTAGCATGGGCTTTGGACATTACTTAAAATAACTTGACAATGAATGTGTTTGATGCCTTGAAATGCACCTCAATTGGCTGAAGGACAGAGAAAATATGCAATGTCTTTCTGGATGACCACAAAATTCACATCAATGTAAAATATTACTCTAAGTGTTCTGAGAAACCTGATTATTCAAATGCGGGGTCTTCTGTGTATAACACAGGAATAGATCATAAGCCATTAAAGACCAGAGGTGGTTTAAAGTGATATATATCTTTTTTATTATTGTGGTTTAAAGTGAGTTCCAAAAAAAGTGAAAGGCCAAAATGAATGGAGGATTTACTTCCGCGTATGGCGTAACATGCCCAGTTTCCAATTCTATAGCATAACAAAGGAACAGCGCCCTCAACTGGACAATATACATCAGAACATACTGCGTGAGAGTGAGGAGACTCCCTTGCAGTGGGTGAGCACGCGTCCGTGTGTGTCTGTGCATCTGTGTGATTGAGTTTCTGTGCGTGCGTGCGCCAATCATCACCATAATAACATAAGGTCGTAAGTGACATATTTAACTGACGATCTGATGTTATTGAGCGCATGGGGCACACGCTCACTTGCAACCATGTACTATGTTGAATAATTCCATTAATAATGACTCACTTACAACTACTGTTTACCAACAATAGGAGGCACCACTGAGGATCACCACAGGCCACTAAACATGATTTTCACAAAACTGTCACTTACGACCTTATACTATTAAGGTGACACAATGAATTACTGTCCATGTGTCTTTGCATGTGTGCCTGTGCATATCTTTCTTTGTGTGCATGTGTGTCTCAGTCGAGGCTTGATTTAATCATGATGTTATTATGGCATAAGATAGTTAATAAGCTTTCCATTATTAATGCAATACTTCCCTGGCTGAAAGTGCACACATCCACTGAACAGCAGACTAAAGTTAAGGTTTAGATGTGACTGAATTACAGGGGGCGTGGTTCCCTGTGTGTGGGCGTGGCTCTCCAGTTGGATACGGGCGTGACTCACCTGCTTGCCGTGGGCCTCTCTTCCTCCTGAAAGCAGCTCCTGACTGCAGCGCCTCCAGCAGGCCGTCCATGATACCCGTCTCGTCACCCTCTGTTAACAACATACACATATGCCCGATAAATATGCGTGATACCATCTCATTTCCGACAGTGAACACACACACACACACACACACAATACACAGAAAGTATGAGGGACCCATCTCATTTCCCTCCCTGAAAACCTGAACACAAACACACAAACATGCTATCAAATTCTGAAGCACAGACACCGCACAGTGGAGAAGGAGTGCTGTTCCCATGGTTGGCTCTCAATAAAGCTTTGGGAGTTCAAAACCAGGCGTGTTACAGTTCCCATGGCAACGGGACAAAATGTCTGCCTGGCCGTGAGCAGTGGGGTGTGAATCAGGCTGTGGAAGAACAGGGGAGCAGCCTACTGTCCGCAAGCAGAGCTGCACCACACCAGGAGTAACTCTCTTATAGTAAACAGCTCATTCTGAAACAGTTCATGCTATACTCATGCTAGTTAGGGTTCACTGTTTCAAATCTGGAATCAGACAGGGTGATAACAACATGTAGAGGCAGTTACTAAAATTATAGTTCCTGTACCTTTAAAGTGCATATGGCAGAAAATCAGGAACATTCTGAGAAGCATCCTGCCTTCTGGCCCATATAAAACTGTGGCAGTAATGGTTAAACACGCAGAGGGAAAATCAACTCATTCTGATCACTACGGGTGCCTATTTTTATGCTGCCAAGTGGTACTGAGTCGTCAGTCTCATGCACATTAATTTTGTAAAGGGTGGAGGGAATTGGGAGGCACGCATCCCTGTAATGTACATCACCGTCCAATCCAGACAGGGGGACAAGGGAACCGGCCACATACATGTAATGTGTTTGTGCTCGCAGGTGAATACCCAGCTGATAAAGCGTTAGAGGAGGAGAGGGAGATGGACAGATGAGAAAAGAGGAGAATGAGGGGGATTTTCCTGTTCTCTAATCTCATTTCTCAAGGGTCTTATCCATCTGCCTCCCACACCCCCTTCTTCTGCTCCTCTGTACATCAGTGAGCGGAGAAGGGCACAAATGAGTGGACAGGAGCGCCCCCTATCTTTACCTCTGTCACAGCGAGTCAACCTGTCACATCGGCACAGTGGCCACTTAACCACAGTAACCTACATGAGCAGTGACCTACTTACACTACATTGCTGTAAATGGTGCCGGGGCGGGCGTGGGCGCGCGCACACGCGCGCACAGACACATGCACGGAGGCAGAGACACACACACAAGCGTGTATATGTGAGCACACGTGTGCACATGCATGTACAAGCATGAGCACACACACTCACACAAACGGCCCAGTTCCCACAGTCAGAGCTGGGATTAGGATTAATGAAATAAATCGGGGTTGTAATATCGGAGATGAGACCTCTGTTTCCAGGACAATTACAGCAGCGACGGTCCTTAACAAAGCCCTCAGCTGGTGCTAAACTCAGGGGACAAAATGGAGATCAGCACCTGTGCCCCAGTGAGATGTGTGCAGACAGCACACCCATAAACACACACACACATGCGCGCGCACGAAGGGCAAGGCAGTTCAGAGTGTTGCATTAGGCTGATGTGAGGATATAATCCCTGTGACCGACTGACAGTCTCAATGAAAGCGGATCAGAAGCAGAAATCGGACCAATGACTTCAACAGCAATACAACTCCAGCCTAAACGCGCCTGTCTGCACTGAGGTCAAGACAAAGAAATACAGAACAGAACAGTTGCGTGTGTGCTTCTGTATGTGTGTGTGCGCGCGCACGTGTATAATGAAGGCAGAAACAATGTGGCACACTGATCCACATTCTAACTGTACGCTCTCTCTGCGCTCCGAGCTTGTGTTGTGGTGTACAGTAGAACAGAGTAAACAACAGATCAGAGATGTGTGTTTTTAAAATGGGAACTGTGGGAGAGTACACATGAAGGCCACAGGCAGGCAGATGGCTTTAATTATCTCCATTCTGAGTGGAGAAGGTTAAAGGTTTTAAGCCTTCATGGCCCAAATAGAGATTAGCGCTGTGTGGAGCTGCCACCGCCGAACCCCCTCCCCCACCATCCTCTAAACAGACACCAGATGGACGCATGTACACCCCCCTACACGCCACTGAATGTCAACAACACAGCAGGAGGGAGAGCGAGAACGAAATGTAGATCGAATGCACCACCCAGTGGCCGCAAAGTGGAACTGCGGGCTCGCGACTTCGTGCTGGTTCTGCTCTCGGAGAGGGAATCTGGCACAAGCCCGCGGCGCTGACGTAAAAAGCGCATTTGTGCCGGTCCCTGAGATGCGGATAAAAAGCCCATGCGTGTCCGTGTGGTCCACTTTAGAGGAAGGGCTTACATCATATATGTTTAAGAGCGCAGAGGAATAAGCGGTTCTGACCCCACGCTCCACAGCTGTGACCCACTAACCTCAAATGGGAAAATACACTATTGACAACTTCCATCTGTGCCAATTATAATGAGCACTGATAGATGCCAACAGTCAATATTTGAGCACATGCGTACACAAAGTCTGAAGTTATAGTTTAAGTAAGTCGCCAGTGAATTAACAATGGGAGTGTGCAGCATTCCTCCGGATGATATACACATGCACTCACATAGCCATTCTTGTCTAGCCTCAGGCAAACAAAACCGATAAAAAGACAGTTTTTTTTTCTCTTCAAGGACAGTGCCCAAGGCTGGACGCGCCCAGTAATGAGGAACACTGAGATCGAGTCTTCCCTAATGGCAGCTGGATTCAGTGAGAGGCTTTAATGCAAATTAATAAATTACCTAAATAACGAAACACCGTGCTGCGTGATTCCCTTTCACTCACAGAATGAACTCTGTTCTAAGATAAGAAAGGAAACTAAACCTCTCTCCGAGGAGCAGGACCTCATATTAAACTGCCCTGGAGAGGCTGCGACTGGGACCAGTGCTGAAGGGGTTAACAACTCTGTCCTATAACCACGGGACTGAGGGAGGATGAGAGGATGAGAGGCGGTGTCATCCCAGCGAGCCACGTGTGTCCGCACTGCAGCGCCCTCGCATAGCAACAACACTGACACCTAGTGGTCAGAAAAAGAAACTGCCCTTGTCCCACATCGGATTAATGCTGCTCTCCTGCGCAGACCAGAGGCCACTCCGCAGCGCGCACGCAAGAGTCATAGTGCTGAAGGAGCAGGTTATCTGAACAGCCAGCTCAAAGGTAGCAGGTTTCAGTCCTTTCTGGGGTAACACTGTCATAGTCTTGGCATTTCCATGATGAAATTTCAGTAAAAGTCCAAAATGTGAGCAAGTATTTTTAATAGTAAGGGCAAGCTGATGCCAAACTGACACAAAACTACTATAGAGGTATCCTCTTGGGAACAAATGACTGCCAACTGGCACTGCAAAAGCATTAACAAATACGATTTTCAAAATAGTAGCTTATGAAAACTTTATGATGAACCTGATCATACATATACCCGAAGACATGGAAAAAACAACCTTATTAAAGTGTTCAGTCATCGGTCCTTTTCCAGGTCACTTCAGTTCTCAAACTCCCTTCGGTAGTCTATGAGCTGGACACAGTGCCAGTGCCTCCCAGACAACGAGCCCCGACTGACAAATCCAAAGCAAACATTCCGCATCGCTCTGCTCCCCGCTCAACAAACACTGATCTCCTTACTCATGTAAAAAACAACCACAGGATACTGTGATCAAAAGGCACACTCTATCCTGCCTTCCCCAGGTGGAGGAGGCTCAGCTGCTGTTTCGGGTTTCCATGACTACACTGGCTTTCAAACCCCAATAGGCCTCACAAAGATTCACCTGTGAAGCTGGGAGAGGGCCTGATTGACACTGCCTTCATTTATTGCTTTGGGACAGTAAAAGGATTGATCAATTGTTTTGTGAAATAGTTCCTGTGATGACACTGGCTAGATTAATTGCTTTGGCAAAGTGTTTCTGTGAGAACGCAGGCTTGACTTACAGTTTTATGAAAGGGTTTCTGAGGTAATACTGACTTGATTTGTATTGTGAAAGGGTTTCAGTGATAACACTGGCCTGATTTATTGTTCCGTGTGAAAGGGTTTCAGTGATAACACTGGCCTGATTTATTGCTATGAGACAGGGTCTCTGTGATAATACTGGCTTGATACTAAGAATATAGTATACTCTGTGAGAATACTGAATTGATTTACTGTACTGAGAAAGGGTTTCTGTGATACCACTGACTTGATTTATTGTTTTTAAAAACAGTTTCTGTGAGAACACTGACTTGATTTATTGTTTTTTAAAACGATTTCTGTGATAACACTGGCTTGACTCATTGTTTTGTGAAAGGGTTTCTGTGATAACACTGGCTTGATTTATTGTTTCGAGAAAGGGTTTCTGTGATAACACTGGTTTGACTCATTGTTTTGTGAAAGGGTTTCTGTGATAACACTGCCTTCCTTTAACATTACACTCTGGGTCCAAATCAGGATGATATTGCACAGAGGCTGTAAAACAAGATACTTTAGCGTAGTGCTGGGTTGTAAATCAGGATGTTTTGGTGCAGCACTAGGGGACCACATCAGGTATATTAAACATAGCACTTTGACTCTATATCAGGGTCTATCAGCAACGCACTATGGCTCTAAATCAGGGTGATTTAACATGACACCGAAGCTCGAAATTTGGGTTTTTTACCATAGCACTGGGGCTTTTATTCACAGTGTTTTAATCTGGCACTATGGATATGATTTACTGGAAAGACTATTTGGGGGGCTTGGCTTGGACTGCTGAGAGCCGTCAGCTGTAATGGGTCAGGGGTACAGGACCTTCAAGAGTGGAAACTCCAAAAACTCACCGCTACACTCCACACACGCGCACACACACACACACACACACACACACACACACCTCTGTTGAAATTATTCATGTCCTCAGTAGAGCAGGAAACCGGACAGACGGAAAAAAAAACAGCGTCTCTCAGGAAAGCAGCAGCTCATTTTATTATGTTTCAGAACTGGTCTCCACGCAACCCGAGACTCTGTACTTCCACCAGTCTGTGTAGCAGCTGGGAGGGGAGAATACAGCTAACCCCAACTGTCTAACGTTCTGCTAACTTAAACATGTATGGAGGAGAGACAGAACACAAGGGTGTCCAAATACCCCAGAAAATTTACTCTCCTTTCCTGCACTTCTCAGATTTGGAAGGAGGGAAGCAGGGCATCTAATGTGAAAGAAAGAAAAAGAGAGTGAAAAGGGCAGACTACAGGCCTTGGATCCGCATCTGAGGGGCAGTAAACATTTCTGGGAATTGTGCAGGAAGTAAAGGATGTGGCATGAGGTCCTATGCAAAGCGAATGCAGCAGCGGTATGCAAAGCGTCCGGCACAGGTGCCGCAGCACTGACCTCTACAACAGCACTGTAAAACACAGCCCTCCTCAAAAACATGTCCCCCCTCAGAGCTACAGTCAGACACGCTAAATGCACATCTTCTCCAGCTCGGCTCTGAATTCTGCATCTAATTTAGGGTGTGTTTAACACAGCATTGTGAATCGAGGTATTTTTAGCATTGTGCAACGGCTCTAAATTAGGGTGTTTAAGCGCGGCACCGTCCAAATCAGAGGGTTTTTAAGCCAAAGCGAAGTTTTGCAGTGGAGTGATAAAGCCGGCCTGGAGAGAGAGAGAGCCTCGTCAGAGGCCGGGGAAGTGCGTCCAAATTTCAGTAATAAGTCCGAGGAGAGCGAAGGCGCGCCAGACAAGTGTCGGAACGGCAGCAATAATTTAAAGCAGAACAAAGTTATTTTCTTTTTTCCAGAATGTTCCTTTGAGAAGGCCTGAAAGGAACAGGAGGGGGAGGGCGGAGGAGAGCTTGACACGACACATCTTTGGAATGAGAGACTGAGCTTGGGGGGGGGTTGCAGGCGAAGGGCAGTGAGACTGAGGCGATCCAGGAGATTTTGGGGGCATGGGGTGATGGTGGGGGGTAGCGGCAGGGATGACAGGCATCCTGGGGCCACAGGGGAGGATCGGGGGGGCGTACGGACACACAGATCCAGAGGTTTGAGGTTAGGGGGGTTTCAGCGGGAAACTCTATGATTGGCCGCTGAGCTGGCAGTGTGAGGGCACTGTGGGTCCGAGGGAGAAGCGGGAGTGTTTCTGATTGGCTACTTAAGCCTCCGTGTGATGGGAAACAGATGTTGGAGAGAGAGGAAGGGGGCCGACATGCGCGCTGCACTCAGCCAAAAACTCTGGCGCATGCCTCAAATATGAGCGGCAACCACAACTGAGCCTGATCCGGTCCACATTCCTCCTACTGAGACCCGTGACGCACACTGCTATCCTCCCGCTATAAACACTACTGCTACTCCTGCACTGTCAATGCACACTACTACATCTGCAGTACATCTGCAGCGTAAACCCAAGAGCAGTACCAACTGTCACTCCCATAAACATACACCGTTACGAGGATAAACACACACCATCACCACCATGAACAAATACTTCCACCACACAATACAACACGAAGCGCTGGTGCATCAGAGATTGTGTGCGTGCGTGCATGTGTCTTTTCCCATGCACATAGAACTGACTGCAAATCTCACATCGATAATGAGTAGATTAAAATGATAAAATGAAAGTTTAACTCCAACAGAGAGCAAGAGGAAGGGTATCCCTAATTAAAACCTCATTTTAAACACTTACCTGCACTCACTATTAAGGGTCTGACCCAATTCTCAAAAGCAGAACTTGGCTTCAGTATTAATTGCAATACCATCTTACACAAATACATATAAATCACACCAAGCTGTGTGAAGTACGGGCCTCGCTGAGAAAATAAACCACTGACTGCTGGAAAAGACTTAATCTGAACATGACCCAGTATAGAGTTCTGAAGCTCATTTTGTACCACGTGGACCGACTGCAAAAGCTTTTTTCACATAAATACCAGTGTCCTTGGTCCTCTGTTAAAGGGATTAATGTGATCCAATACCCTGCCTCTATGGTGGATGGATTAACGGGTCTCACAGCACAGCCTTCTTTGACAAGGGCCAGAACAGAACCGCAGGTCCAAAGGCACAGCGGCATATCTACACAAATAAAGTGCTTTTCCTTTTTTTTCTGCCTCAAACATTTCTCATCTCCTTCAGACATTTATAACACAGGCTTCTCTGGCGCCGAGATTACACTGACCTCTCTTTCTTCTGGATTTTATTGGCAGGGGACAGAGTTCCTCTCAACAGTCTACACAATCATATCTGCAGATACAACAGCTGCACTTTTCAAGGCTTAACAAAATTGGCCTTTCCCACACGTCAAATTCCTTGCGCTGCAGTCGAACCATGGACCCAGAGCTCCTCCAAATGGAAAACAGGTGAACTGCAGCTGCTGAGCGGAGGGAGCAGACCAGCGGTTTCCCAGCCCCAGAGCCGTCTCATCGGCCGCAGTCAAGTTCAGCCGGCAAGGAAAAGCAAAATAAAACAGGACTGCAACCGCAAGCAATTAGCGCTGCTAAAATGGCTGACCTTTAAAACGGTGTTTACGGCTCTGAGCTGTTAATCAGCTGGGAGCTGGGCGTTTATATTTTCCAAACGATGGAGGAGTGGGGGCGATGCCTCTCAATGTTTAAATGTTGTCTTAACGGGTTTTAACATTAAAAAAAAGTGATACAGACATATCCTGTGGCTAATGAACAGATTTGAGAGGATGGTGCAGTGCATCATGGGAGTTGTAGTTTTTTCCCCTCTACAGTACCTGCATTGATGTCCAGCATTTGGCTCCTCTTCGCCTTCTCTTCCTTCTCCTTCTCCGCCTTCTCCTTCGCCAGCTTCGCTCGCCGGATCTTCTCCTCCGTTTCTTTCCTCTTCTGGTTCTCCTTAACCGCTTGCTGAAGGACGGAGAAGAAGGGGAGAGGATAAGTGGGAGGGGTGCTCCGTCACCCAAAACATATCGTCCGGCGCGCACCGTAGGCCCATAAATCACGCGCCACACACAGACGGGGCATAAATCTCAGCGCTCGCTTCAGGAGGATCACAAAGAGAGCTGTGTGTGCTCGCCGAGTTTGCCATTATCTTGTCACTCATTTAAACTGCTACCACTTACACTCGCAATGGACCTCTTAAACTAACAGTAAGAAATCTTATTCTACAGACTGCGTGTTTGCATACATATGTGAGTGTGTGTGTGTGTGTGTGTGTGTGTGTGTGGGTCTGGAGTGATGCCAGCATTACTGTTTAAGTTGAAGTTAAAGAGGGCATACAGCAGTTAACTTACAGTTTGCTTTACAGTTTGGGAGCAGGGCGGTTCAGAGATTAGTGTGTGTAGTGATTTGGCTGTTGGCCAATAAGAGCACAAAGACTTGCTCAATGGCTGTACAGTACACAGAGCGAAGCGACGCTCACCACCTGTGCACCCGTCTCACAGGGATGGAGGGTGTGACATCACCTGCAGGTGCACAAAGGGAGCTCAGGCCTCGCACATCCCCCCCACACACACCTGTCTGTACCGTCTGTCTGTGTGTGTGTTCAGCGCGCACTTCAGATGTGTGAAATATAGCACATCTCCAGGGAATGCCTTCACAGTCGATTAAAATAGTCTCTCCCTCTCTCTCACTTACACGCGCTTTTCTCTTTTCAGTTGCACACACACACACACACACACACACACACACACAGTTTCCTCCATTTTTGTCACATTGCAAGTCTTCAAAGTGAACAAAATGAATGAGTCTTTGTCTTCTTCCAAGGACAGATTGCACTATGCATGGGGCTTTCCAGAAATTTCACAAGTCTTATCAGCGCCCTGGAAAAAAGCCCCAGATGCATCATTAGGTTTGTTAGCCTTGTGCGTGTGTGTGTGTGTGTGTGTGTGTGTGTGTGTGCATGTGTTTTGTGTGGTGTGAGAGTCCACAGAAGGTCTGTGTAACCATGTTCTCCAGTGACCACAATATTTGTATTAGTTAATGTTTTCACAGATCGCCAGGTGTCCAACAAAGAGCCACTGTTGATGGTGTTTGTTAAGCAAACAGGCAGAGCTGGTTTGCATGTTGTACGTAAACACTGGGAAACATCATGCAGATCAAGCCCATAACTGCCAAATCCAGTACAATCCAGTTCGCATCCACACAATGCCTCAGCCGCCCTTCCACAGGTAAAATGATTCAGGCTGATTACCTGGAACATGCCACAGAAGTTGTTGAGGTCACCAAAGAACTCCTCGACCGAGATCTTCTTGGGGTTGAAGACGAAGTACTTCCCCAGCTCCTCGTATTGCTTCTCCATGCTCTTGTGCATGAGGTCCACCTTCTCGTACTGCTCCCGCGCCACGCTAACAAAGCTGTGCTAACAGGGTTAAAGAGCCTTAATGTCATGGACCAAAAGGCCTTAAAAATCACATACAGCACAACCACTACCTCGGATATTGAACTCACTGACACCACCTGTACATTCAAACTCAATACACCCACAACCTGAACTTTCAAACTCAATCAACCACAGCCTTAAATGTGAACTCTATACGACCCACTCATAAAACCATTCGGACATGAATCAGCCCATGAGAACTAAACACAGAAATACTGGGAATCTGAACTGACTCATATGAAAGAACGCTGTATATTCAATGGCCAGAACATTACCTATATTCCCAAGAATGCACCAGAATACCCCCTACTGCACTAATGAGCCAAAATATTATGACCACTAACAAAAGTAGGGGGTCACATTGATTAACTTGTAACTCAGGTGAATATCAAGGTCTGCGAACAGACCTTAGACGGTAAGCCAGCAGTTGCTTGTCGTAGTCAACAAGTGGAATGCAGCACACCTCAGAGACTTTAAAAAGGGCCCAAATAGTAATGGCTATAATGGCTGAACAACTGGGTGATGCTTGTGTGATGTACCCAGTCAGCAGGGGTGAGTAAGTGCAGACGGTGGTCCGAGGAGGGACCAACCGAAGGCTCGAAGGCTCACTGACGCACTGCGCACTGTGGGATGCTCTGAAAAATGCTCAGCAGGGGGACCTTGGGGTCCCAAGGCTAGATTAAAATGACAGAGCATTTCTAGTGGCAAGCAGAGGTTAAATAGCATATTTGGCAGGATGTGATTTGCGTGTTTTGACTCATCGGTGAATATTACACACAGCACATAATGGCACATAATAGAGCACCATTCTTTGCCCTTTATCTACTCAGTTTTAATACTTTTTAGTGTACGAAGTGGACAAAGTCCTCACAGGGCCTATTTCAGCTCATGAGATATCGAATATTTTCACACCAATTCTTACAAAGCTCATTTGACCACCAAACAGCTTGTAGATTACCCAATTAGCAGACACGTGCCCAATCACAATTGACATGAAAATATACAGGATGCTAGATCTGAAGGAACAGGGTTGGTTACAGCTGTAACACCCAGGGCTTCTCTGTGCTAAAAAATCACAGGAGTCAAATCTTCCCTGAAAATTAGGAGTCGGGGTGCGACGGCTCAGACATTTGGCGAGCCCCTCTTTAATCGCCTTTTTTTAGGCACGCAGTCAGGCGGGGGATCTCTTCTTGAAGCGCACAGTGGCCACAGTGACGCGCCTTCGTTAAAGACAGGATCTCCGGACATAGGCCCTCACTACCAGCGTGTGACTCATTTAGCCTGAGGAGACTAAAGCTTCGTCACACTGCTGCGTTGAATGGGCCGCAGAGCAACATCCTGACTCCCAGTCAATGAACGCCTGTTACATCACTACACAAAGACAGCTTTTATGGTCTTCAGAGGGACGGAATTCTAACACATTGTCTGACGTCAGCCAACCGTGAAAATAAGGTTCATTGACCCTTAGAGCGCTAAGTGCAGCTATTGTTGCTCAATGATGTAAGACATCAAAATCAAAGCTGTGAAAAACCTATCACATGGCAACTTGTTTAAAAGAGCTCCCGCAGGGGAGCTCTTTTAAACAAGTTGCCACATGATAGGTTTTCCACATCACAAGATCATTAATTTACAATTTTTTTTAAATTTATGTCAGCGCTCTAAGGCTTAAAGAGGAATGGTTATGTCAGAGGTCAAGGGGTGAGATCCATGTGAGAGCACCCAAATGCCACTTCTCTCTACTTTCACTGCCCTCTATGCCTAACAATAGGGTTTACAGAGTCAGTGAGCCACACACTTAAAACACTTCTAGATCTATGCAAGAGGTCACGGGGTCCATGACTCACAAAGTGCTACTTGGTTCCCACTACAAGCCGTTTGAACAGGTGATGCCAGGTAGAACATACCCTGCCCGGTTTTTCGGTGACCTTTACTTTGATACAATTGGGCCCAAGCTATTATCAGGTTATTCATAGACCATTGCAAAACATTCCAGAAAATTTTATGTAATTTGATCAAACCGTTTTTGGCGTTACACTGCCGACAGACATGCAAACAAACTAACAAGTTAAATCAGTCGGAGAGCAACAACTTGGCAAAATCTTGGCGTTCATTATCAAATTACACTTCAGTAACCTCAGTTCACCATTCTTCACGATGGGGTCTGATGGATAGAGGGCAGCACAGGAAACGACTGTGAGGTAAATGAGGATTCCCATTCTAAATATAGGTGGCTGCTACAGTCTGCAGCAGGAGCGTGTAAAATTTGGTAAGAACAGAGCATACTAATCTACATGTCCGTCAAATTACAAGTCAATGGGAGCAAGTTTGACAAAGACATGAATTTTTGAAGATTCACTAATGTTAAATGACAGAGTTTTTTTGCAGTCTGTGGTTCAATTTTCACAGAGTCAGTAATTCTCAGGTAGACACAAAGACAAACTAACAAAATCATTTTCCAAAGTGAGACACAAACATACGCCACCAAAAACAATATCCCTCACCCTTCATCAAGTAGGGTAGCGAGCAAGGTACATGCAACTTGGCTGTAACTAGCATACTCTTTAGTAGGCAAGTAAAAGTAACCATAAAGAAGCTATATTATTCCAACCAGTAGGACAGTTCTCTGATGTCATGTGACAGGAAGTGAAAGGATATGGTCATCTTCTCCACAAACTTGTCCTTGTCACTTTGCGGAGGGGGAAAGGTCTCGATGTCCTTCTCCAGGGCCTTGATTTGCCGGCCCATCTGCTCAACGTTCTTCTGCAGCGTCTCAGCGGATACTGTAAAATAGAAGAGTCAGGGTTGTCACAGAGAGAACCGCTCTGAAAGAGACCTCTAACCCTTAACCAAAAACATCACCATGATTCCTGACTCACACCTTTTCATTTCAATTTACAAAGAGCACATTGCATGTAAAAGACCCATGGAGGTACTGTATGGGGTGATAAAGCCAAGAAGACAGAAAATGTAAAGATCTCTCGATCTCTTCTTGTGTGGACTGTTCATCCATGTCACCACAGTGAAACAGTAGGGAAAAAAAAAAAAATACAAAGCTGATAGGGAAAAGGACCACTGATCACTAAAGATGACCATATAATGCTAGAAAACAAATTTATATATATAAAAAAAAAAAAAAAAAAAAACATGGAAAGTTCCACAACAGCTGAAAATGGTGCGTTGAACAAGGATTAGGTCCTTTGAAAAAGTAGCTTCCTGAGAAGCTAATGCGAATGCCACAGGAAGTCGACACTGAAACGGTAATTAGAAAACACTCTGAGCTTAAAATGCATGCTATAGGACTATAAACACTACTCTACACTGCTTCTTCTAAGACCTTTAGAGGCCAAAAAAGGCTGCGCAGTGGGAGTAGCATTTCTATCACCGTCGAAGGTGGGGTTAGAAGGATAGGTGCAAGCGTGGTCAGGGTACACGCGAGAAGGATACCTCCGTTAGTCTGCAGTCGACGATGCAAAAAAAAAAAAAAAAAAAAAAAAAAAAAATTGCGATAATTACAGCCTAAATTTTATGCATTCCTTGTTTAATTAGAGGAAATGGTACAGAAACCCAGGTTAAAATCCTAATTAGCGGATTCCGCAACAGCCTACAGCCAAACGGTAAACAAACACTAAGTTCATCAGCTAACAGCAGAAAAAACCCCCCAAAAGCAAACAGAGTTGTTGGCATCACCCCAACACAAACACACACAAACACACAACCCTTTAGGCAAGAAAAACTCATTAAAACCCGAAGTAGCAGAAAGTTTCTATCCTCAGATAAATCCTGTTTGCGTAGCTGTCGTCCTTAAAATTCAGCTAACAGCTGGCACGTGGTTTTGACGTGCATTTGGGACTTCAGGGACCCTTTGGGTTCTTTCTGCAGAGTAGGAATAATGGTTTTAAACGGTCAGCGGATTGCTGGGTGCTGACGCAGATCTGCTGCGGCGGGGGAAAGTCTCAGTGGAGATGAGGGAGTCGGTATGAAGGTGGCCTGTGATGCTGCAAGGTGAGCTAATCCATGGCACCTCCTTCACATTAGAGGCTGCTGCGGAGCAAAGCGCAGTCAGATCCCCGCTAACATGAGGGTGTCCTCAACAGCGTGAACTCCGTCTTCCTTCCATTCAACACTTTTATTTACATTTAACCCCTTAAACCCTTACTTTTCACTAAAGTTCTCTCTTAAGTAGGTTCAAAGCCCAAATATCCATTTTTTTCATATTATGGGACAATGCCACATACATATTCTGTATCTGCTGATTGCAGCGCTTCACTGACGCGAGATCACATTTATACTGAGAGACATATTCAAACCCAGGATGCCTTGTTTTTATGGCCACAGCATTACACCGAATGGAAACTATCTTGATCTTGTGCATCATTTCATACACATTCCCTATAATGCAGCAGGATTTGGGAATGTTGGAAACCTTGGGATCTCCACTAAAATTCAAATTAGGCTCGACGTTCTACAGGTTTGAATACAGCAGCTGAATCTGACACACCTACACATGGGTCCCTGGCATTTAAGGGGTTAATTAATCAGAGTATTCAGCCCTTCTTCATAGAAGGGAGACCTCTCCATTCACAAAATGTCGCTCTGCCAATAGCAGAGGAAATAACAGATTTAGCATCTTCCTGTACTCTTTGTCCCTCAACTGCATTTGAATTCCTGACACAACTAAAGCCAATCAACACATAGAGGAAAAACAAGAGGAGGAAATAAAAATGAGAATTAGCAGAGGAAATGGGATAGAGATGAAGGAGAGGCTGTGTGTGAGTGTGTGTGTGTGTGAGAGGGAGAGAGAGAGAACATGCTCATCTACACTTGTGGGGAATAAGAATGGCGTGTAGGGATTCAGAGACCCCATGAGTACAGTGCAGTCAGAGAAAAAGGACGGTCGGGACATTTTTTGAGGAAAAGGCTTAATTCTGGGCCGGGGTCTGGATTTATGATTAGGGTGACTATTGGGCTTTTGGCTAGGACTAAGTCTAGTTTTAACTTTGGAGGTTAAGTATGAGACTTATGCTCTAGATTTTAGGTGCTCAATTAAGATAAAAAAAAAAAAACTGGGCTTGAAAAATTGGTTTAAAATTTGAGGTTTGAAGGTGAGGGTTAAGGGTATGCAACAGGTTAAGATTACTGCTGATTTTAGGATTTGAGGGTATAGAAATAGGATGTTATAGCAAAAAATAAATTTTTGATGTCCCTAAGTACAGATAAAGAAACGTGTGTTTGCATTGGTGTCAGGATGTATGTGTGGTGTCAGGATGTGTGTGTGTGAGTGCAGGATGTGTGTGTGGGGTCAGGATGCGTGTATGAGTGCAGGATGTGTGTGTGGGGTCAGGATGTGTGTATGAGTGCAGGATGTGTGTGTGGTCAGGATGTGTGTCTGAGTGCAGGATGTGTGTGTGTGTGTGTGTGTGTGTGTGTGTGTGGGGGGGTGTCAGGATGTGTATGTGCATGTGTGTGTGGGGTCAGGATGTGCGTGTATGTGTATGTGTGAGTGTGGGGTCAGGATGTATGTGTGTGTGTGGGGTAAGGGGTCAGGATGTATGTGTGTGTGTGGGGTAAGGGGTCAGGATGTATGTGTGTGTGTGGGGTAAGGATGTGTGTGGGGTCAGGATGTGTGTGTATGTGTGTGTGAGTGTGGGGTCAGGATGTGTGTGTGTGTGTGTGTGTGTGTGTGGGGTTAGGATGTGTGAGGGGTGAGGATGTGCGGTGCTCGGACGCAGTCACCTCTGCTGGCCTTCTCCACATGAATGAGCTCATCGGTTAAGTGCATGACGTCAGGGTACTGCTCCTGACACACATCGACCAAGAAGTGCAGCAGCGTCATCTTATGATCCGCAGACTTGGTGTCTCGCAGCTGAGGGAAGGGGTCAAAGGTCGGAGTGAGAGAGACACTCGTTTTTGGCACAAGTATACTTAGACACACACACACATACACAACCACAGATAAAAAACATAAATATGACAACAAAAGAACCCCTAATGGCCAGAGGACATTATTCAGTACAGGTATGTTAAGCATTTCATCTGTCGTCTTCGGACGCTGAGGCAGAAATCAGAGACGTCCCACCCCAGCTGAGTTAGGTTCCCCGTGACATCATCAGACGAGGTCAGGACCGCACAGGGGTGATTCAGAAGGCTCTCGGACTTTTCATCCCCGAAATTTTTCGTTCCCGGACTTTTCGTCCCCTACGAATTTTCGTCCCCGGACTCTTAGTCCCGGAGTTTTCCTCCCCCTGAACTTTTCATCTCTGGATGGTTCATCCCCAATAATGCTTTGCCCTCCTCCTGTATTATAACACTATCCCTAACCCTAGCCTTAACCCTTATAATAGTCTTCGGGGACAAAAAGTTCTGGGACGAAAAGTCCTTGGGGACGAAAAGTCCTGTAACCGATTCAGACCATGGTAAATTGGGGATGAAAAGGTGCGGAAGACCTTGCACAGGTAGCTGATGCTGAAGCCGAAGGTCTTGGCGTTCCTGGAGCCGGCGTTCATGTAGTTTCCCACCAGCAGGATGATCTGCAGCAGCTGGGCGAAGCTCTGACTCTTGTGCAGCTCCTCGCAGGCCGCCGTCACTGACACCACGTCCGGCTTGATGTTATTCATCAGGTCGTCAAACTGCAGCTTGAACAGGATAGCGTTGAGCCGCGGCTTCAGCCGTTTCACCGAGCTCATCTGCGGGGCAGGCCAGAGGTCAGGGGTCAAGGGTTGCACACTACAAGCAAGAGAGCCTGAGGTGACAGGTCAAGTGTCTATTCAACTACCATAGCAGGCCTTTTGTCGGTTAGCGGCTTCGGCTATTTAAGCAGTAATATGTGGAATGCTTAAGAGATGGTGGGAGAGAGAGTACTGTAACTTGCGAATACAAACCATATTCAGTGTCAATAAACATTTAATTAGAGCAGATGTGCAATTACCATAAAGTGCTATCGAGCAAAGAAAATGATTTAGGGGTCTTTGGGCCAAAATGTCGTTTACCTGTAACACTGAGGGGGGCGGACAGTGGAACAGCTCATTTTATGAGTGGTTATGTGTGTGTGTGTGTGTGTGTGTGTGTGTGTGTGAGAGATAGAAAGTGCGTGTCTATGTGTTTGTGTGCGTGATAGAGTGTGTGTGTGTGTGTGTGTGTGCGTGGAGAGAGAGTATGTGCGTGTCTGTTTAAGAGAGCGTGATTGTGCTTGTGTGAGAAAAAGAAAGCGCGTGTGTGTGTATGTGAGATGGAGAGTGTGTGTGTGTGTGTGTGTGTGTGTGTGAGAGAGAAAGTGTGTGTGTGTGTGTGTGTGTGTGTCTGCAAAGGCACATGTGCATCACGGCTCTCACCACCACTCCAAACTGCTCAGACTCAGCCAGGTCATCGTACTCATCTTTCATTTCCGCCAGGACACCGAGCTGCTCCGGCTCTGGCAGCTGCTTAATCAGGTTCTGAGACGCAGGAAGAGGCAGAGGAGCGGAGCGGGGGAACGAGGGAGGGAGAGAGGAAAAGAAGGGGGGAGAGACAGATGGAGGCCGAATTTCAGAGATACAGAACAAACCCATGATTTTCACTCGCACACAGCGGTCGCCATATCAGAGGCCGCTAACAGTTTGCACAGCGCACTGAGCCTGGCGACGCTACAATTCAAATCACACCACGCAAAGCCCCAGTGCTCCCTTCAGGCATAAATATTTGTATTTTAAAAACACCGTTTTTCCTCTCCTAAGGTCAAAGCGACTGTGAACTCTCCCAACAGACTGTTTATTATTCAAATAAGGCAGCATTCCTGCAGTGCTTCAGGGACTTGTTTACAGCAGGAGAAAGCGACCAGACAAAACAGCAGAGTTCATTAACACCAGCAGTCTTTTAATGAGGTGAGAAAGGGCTCTCGGCACTAAAACTCATTTTGCTCATATTTGACGGGCAAATTTCGGAGGTGAGGGAAATAACTGAATCTGGTATGCAGATTGCCGAGTGAAAGCCTGTGCTGTACTAACCTCAATCAGTCTTGCTTTTCTCCGGTAAATTCCAATTTACTTTGTTGTGTAGCTGTGACTACTGTAGCTTTGACTACTGGCAGTGGGCCTGCATTTGAAAGATGGGCTCCATCTCTAAGCCCAATTTCTTCTAAAACTTCACAGCAGGGAGAGCTCACAGACTCTGTCTGAGGGCTTTGGAGATTGTGTTTTTGGGAGGTCAGGCACAACCTTTCATTTCCGCTTGATTTACGTCTGAAGTGTATTTGTCAGGTTGTCTCTGTAATATATTTAAACTGAACACATACAAACACACACACACACCGCTACTCATACGGTTGCTCAGACACACAAACAGGTGTCAAACTCCAGCTCTTACACACACACACACACACACACACACACACACTCAGACACACAAACAGGTCTCAGACTCCATCTCCCTCTCACACACACACACACACACACACACAAAATTCAGTAAATCACTGCCATATTGAGGTCCACGGTCATATATTAATGTGACAGTCGCTTGGTCCCTTGACAGATCAGATGAGGACAGCATCTGGATTTATGTAGCAGAAGATCTGAAGGACGAAGTTCGTGCTCAGTACTTAATCTCAGAAAGAACCAGTTAAGATGCCATAAAGCAGCTTAAACTTCATCCACTGACCCCGTCTGTCAAGGCAGCCAGCAGCAGTCATTTTCTACACACAAATTTGTTGAGATACGGGTACGGAGTTATCATTTGATTTCAATTTTCTTCAGTCGGACAGCTTCATGCTAAGGGCTGAATGTGGATTTGTTGTTTATTTGAAAGCAATAATTCCTGCCTTAAATGCAAGTACGTTGTACAAGCCAAAAGAGCTAGAGTCAGATGATGGCTAAACTTATTGAAAAAAAAAAAAATCATAGCAACAGCGCACAGTAACTTACAGCCACTGTCGGCCACTTAACCATTTCCAACAAAGAGGCTACCTTGGAGCCAATGGTGATTAGACTCAGACAAGCCTTTAGTGAGACAGGCTGTAAGCAAGTGATTGGTCACCAAAGAACCGGTCTGGACCAGGATTATTCAGAGGATGTAGGTGTAAATGATAGATAAACACTGTAAGACGGACAGTCTGAGGATGCAGTACACGACTGCTGAACTGTCTGAGGAAGAGCGTAACTGGATGTAGGGGCTGGCGTACCTGCACCATGGACTCTGTGAGGACGCTCTCGTTCACTTCCAGAATGACATTCTTAATCTCTTCATACGGCAACCGGAAAGACCCCAGGAAAATGCCTGTAATAAAAGCAATGGCAACACCCAATCAACCTCATAAATGTCACTGCTCTGTCAAACACAATCTTCACTGCCATCACCCTGCCCATGACATCACTTATTCAGGCCGTGACATCACTCCCATCACACTGACCATCGTTTTCAGAGGCTTGGCAATCACGTTAGCTACATTAAGCCGTCAAACACTCAGACATGAGATTAAAACAAGAGAAGGGTTAGACCTGCAAAATTACACATCTGTCACTAGTATTATCCAAGATTTTCAGGTGCCAAGGTAATGTATTATAATCAAGTGACTAAGGTTGAAATCAATGCAAAATGTTGATTGTTATGCCTCCGCCAGCCAAAGCGTCATACGCCCAAAAAGTTCATCTTCGGTCCTAGCATACAACTGACCTTACTTGACCTTGCCCTCCGACCTGATGACCTCCAAAACCTAATCAAATTCTGCAAACCTCATTGGGAAGTTACCATGTCCTATTTGGTCAAAATCCGTCCTTTCCAAAAGTAGACATTATACACACAAGATATGTGTGATGGACAGACGACTGGAAAATAGTATGCCCTCCCATCACCCACAGTATGTGATGGAGGCATAATAAAATATAGCAATATGCGTTAGATATATGCTGTAAGCATGCTGGTAGGGAAGCACACCCGAGGTTCTCACAAAACCATTCAGCTTATGACGAACGGCACCCAAATCAGTCACTGTCCACTTCCCGGCTGGCCATGACGGCAGCCATATTGGCTCTGCAAACACAAACTCACTGAGATTCTGCGATGATTTGGAGTCCAGGACCTTCAGCTCCTTCACCTTCTTCTTAGCAGAGCTCTTCTTCTCTTCCGCTCCTTCCTGGTCTTTCTTGGCTGTGAGAAACAGGGCAGAGGACACATTCAGAGGCAGAGCTGATGATTTTTAACACCAACCGCCAAATCTGGCAGAAATGTGAAAGGGGCCTTCACACACTAATGGCTTTAGCAGACAGGGCTGTAGGTGGTGTTTCTGGGGGAAGGATATTAGTGATGCACACAGGCTAGAGGGAGAAGATCAGGGGCTGCACTGCTACAGGATCCAGAGTGTGTCACCAGAGTTTTTCTTATTATATAGGGGAGAGAAGTACAACGGCAAATATTAATCACAAGTACAATTTAAGCCAATCATATGAAGGCTGTGGGATCAACAAATCATCTCCTCTCATTTTGATAGTTACTTCCTATATTATAAAATATCTGACTCCTCACATTAAACTGTGTGTTGTCCTTAGCAGAGATGTTATAACAGGCTGAACACACTCATTAAGAACACATTGCATAATTACCATAGCGTAAATTATGTGCACACAAAAAGTGGTTTACTTTAGGATCTATATTCTTCTTCCGACTAGAATTACATTGAACATGTACTGCATCTTATGGAAACCCCCGGCGTTACGCATTAGAGGGAGGATTGCAGTCTCCCCCAAGGGACGGGTGTCTGGTGTCACTCTACGGTTCAGATGTGACCCCTCTGACATCGCAGCCTGTCCGATGGAGCACGCCAATTACCCTAAAGGCACTCTGTCATTCAGTTAACCAAACACCTCCAATCTACAGCCTCATAAATCCTAACCCCACTGTGAAATGTGTAACTGTTACTTTAGAGCTCTGTGTGTGAAACACAGCACTATTTCACGACCAAATAGCAACAACGCCTTCATACACAGCACCGCTTAACAAAGTTACCTCGCAGTTGATTAATCGGCACGGCCCATCATTATGAACGCAGTCTTGCAGAAACACAAATATTGAACCACACAAATGGTAGAGCACACAGCTCCCGAGCACAGTCAAAAGGTCAGCTCCGCCTCCTTTCCACAAATCTATACAAATCTATAACTGCCATTGGCTGATGGTGACATCATCTCTTTAGCAATCGCATTAAGAGAGAAATGCCGTACGGTGCTGGGGGTCGACTGTGGTCTGACCGTAAATCACCCATTTTAAAATGAGACGTCTGACTACCCAGCCTACATAGTGCTGAATGATGGCGAGTAAAGCATACCAGCACAATACTGGATTCAGCACAGACACTGGAAATAAAACACAGTCCCCCTCATCCCAGCCGGCTAATCACAAAAACGACAGACAATTTGCAAACCAAGTCAAGCTAATAAGGACAGAACTGCACTTCCGAAACACGATGCCGGCCTGTTTGACTGTTGTTTCTGGGTTCTAATCAGATTCATTATTCGCTCATTCCCGAAACTCGATTGTTCATCTGCTTGAGGAGATACGGTCTTAAATGGCTAGCATGTGAGCGTCTCGCGTAAACAGTCACCGCTTCCCTCAGCCTGCCGAGCCACAGTGTCTCCGTTGTGCCCGATTAGCACATCCTCTCACGCGTTTCGACCACAAGCCCGAGGACACAAGCCTCTCTGACCGAGGGAGAGACGGACAGAGAGTGAAGTGTGGAATATTAAATTGGAGGAGACAAACTCGGGCGCCTGATAAGGGTCTTTTCCCCATCATGCATTTGGGGAGCCGGGTCATAGGTTACAGAAGGGTCATTCAAAGCACTGCAGCCGTCAGGTGATTGGCTGAGTGCTCCTGTAGCTACAGCTGGCTGTATCAGCTGCTGGAATCCCATTGTGACTCAGCTGTAGAGTGAGGTCTCCGCTCACAGCAGGAGGAGCGGCATGTGGACAAAGACTCGGGGATAATGGCTGCAGCAGCTGCAGGGTCTCTGAAGAAAGGCAGCCGCACGTCAGCGAGCTTGAGCATGTTGCCACAAGCATTCCTAAACAGCGAGCTCCCTTTCACCCTCGGATCAATTATTCACGGGCTTTGTAGCGGCATAACGTGAGCTCCTGTCCCCCCCCAGTGAGGGACGTGTGCCGAAAAAAGGGGGGGGGGGGTGTGTGCATTAGGGGGGTGTGCGGGTGTAAATTACTCCTGGGTGAGATATAGGGGTGTCCTCAATAGGGGCAGCTGCCGGCTTGACCCCAAGGTGAGGAACACAACAGCAGTTTTGGTCACAGAGGCCGTGTTTGTGTATCGTTATGCGGGACATCTGGGAAGCCTAGACTTCTGTGCATCGGTATGTGAGCTTCAATATAAATCAGTGTGTGTGTGTTTGTGCTAGAATGTAATTTTATGCATAAATCAGCATGTGTCTAACAGAGCGCCAGAGACAATATTTGCATGCAAGTCTTTGTGTGTACACAATTGTCTAAGAGATGCATATGAGTGTACACGTGTGTGCTTGCATGTGAAAGAATTCCCAGAGGAATGACATTTATACGGTTTTTGGACGCACATATCCACACAGACTCTACCCCTCTGAGATGCATGTGACCTGATAGTGAGGTCACTTCCTGTGTTCACATACAGTCTAAATCCCAGGACCTACAGGGCAGCGGTCATGACCTTGAAGCTGCTCTCTGAAATACAGAGGCTGACCTCTGAGCGAGAGAGGAATGCTTCGACACAACAAAATATCAGCTGTGTATTGTGCTCCTGTGAGAGTGTGCGCAAGAGTGTGCGGGTGTATAAAAGTGTGAGTGCGTGTATGCGTGAGGGAGAGAGAAAGACAATGCATACCCGAATGTATGTGTACGAAAGTGTGAGAGACTGAACACGGTACATACCTCTGTGAGCGTGTGTGTGTACGCGCACATGTGTGTTTGCGTTAGTGTGGGGGTGTATATGTGTTTGCGTGCATGTGGGGGTGTGTATGTGTGTGTGTTTGTTTGTGTGTTTGAGGGGGCGAGATGCGAGCGTGTGTGCGCGCTAGAGGGTGTGTGTATGTACCTGCGCTGACAGACCGTCAGTCATATTAATTTACAATAAGGCTGATTCCACAGTGGGACGTAAAATGGAGCAGAGAGCACATAAAATGGCTGCTCTCAGTGCAGTAGCAGCTCATTCACAGCTCAATGGCACACCCCTGCTGACTGATCCAGGAACAGCCACCGATCCCCCCCAAGAGTTGCTCTCATCCATAGCTCAATGGCACACCCCTACCGACTGATCCGGGAACAGCCTCAAGCATCAACTCCTGAGTCACTCTTCCTCTCCCACATGGAAATGATTTCAGTCCCTAATTAGAGGCATGTCGAAATTACAGGCGAACCAATCACAGGGAATCATATCTGACATATTTTCTTCCCAGAAAAGAAGTTGAGAAACATTTACTGCTGGAGGCAAATGTGGGGGGCTGGATGGCAGCTCCCACACACAGATGTGTTGGGTCCAGAGCCCTGCTCTGTGTGAGACTGGAACAGAGGGGTGGGGTGGGGGGTTCGAAATGTCCGCGGTCAAAATGCTGGTCACTTCCTCTCCCTGAAACAGCGCCTTTCATTCAGCATCTGCTGCACTGAGCTGAGAAACAAAGTGTCCCAGCACACACACACACACACACACTCTCTCTCTCTCTCGACAGCTGTGTGTTTGGGGCAGGGGTAGAGGCTGGGGGTGGGGTGGGGGGCAGGGGTGTAGCTTTCTCCCTCATGAGACTGTGCCCCATAGCAGCACAGAGTGTACAGTGTCAACTCTCAGCGTCTGTGGCATTTACAGATTAAACAAAAGACATCAGCCTGCCCGCGTCCACCTCTGTATCCGTATCAGCCCTACACACACACACACACACACACACACACACACACACACTGGGTGACGAACACATGCAGGCACACGCATACGCAATGAGACAAAACGCAGACAAGCATATACACACTTTCTGTTAGACAAACACACATAGGTACGTGCACACACACACACACACACACACAGTCAGACAAACACATACACAGGCGTACAAATATGCTGACATAAAAACAAAATAGGGCACGCACACACTGTTTGACAAACACACACACACAGACACAGGCACATGCATAAACGATGTCAGATACACACACACATCTTAAGACAAACCCACACTCAGGCGCACACATATGCTGTCAAAAAAAAAAAAAAAAAAAAAAAAACACACAGGGGCACGCGCAGACACTGTTTGACAAACACACACACACACAGATACAGACACGTACATGCGTAAACACTATGTCAGACACACACACACACACACACACACACAAAAAAGACTGCCAAGAACACAGTATAGAATGAGCTGCATACATAAGCACCTCTCTCTCCCCACACACACACACACACACACACACACACACCCAAAGTTTTCCTCTTTGTTACTGCCCATAAAAGGTGTGGGTCACAGAAGAAAGAGGGTTAGAAAGCTGGGAAGGGAGGATCTGACTGATCTAGATAATATACTGTGTTTAAAAAACCCTGTGTGATTACTCTGCAGGTCTATAAAAGAGCCTCTCTTTCTTACCCTGCCCCCACTCCAATCCTCCCTTTACTTACATCCTTTTGTGTGGGTGAGGTTATGACTATTTTTATAATAAAAGCTTACAAGAAAAAGGCAAACCACGGGTCAGTGGTACTCTATTGCCCTCTATTGGAGAATATGTGGAACTTCAGGCCCGTGAACTTCCTTTTGTAAAATTTTCCATTAACACATTCTGCGGCTTTCTGCGGAATTCAGCCCAGAAAAAAAGTGCTTAAACACAGTAAAATGATACTTTTACACTGAATATGACCTCTTTCAGCATTAAAATATGTATCCCAAAGAAAACTGCCGCGTTTGTTCCTAAAACGACTGAATTAAGGCTCAAGTAAAATAATTCAGCTTTAACTTGTACAAGTTAATCAAACGCTTGCCGAAAGCACTTCAGCAAATAAACAGAAAAGTGTCTGACCCAAAATGTCTCCAGTCTGTAAACAGAGTGCGCTTAACAGCACTCAAAGTAATCAACACAAGAGCAGGGAATCTAGGATGTGCTGGTACAGTATGAGAGTCTAAGAAACGAAAAAGTAAACAGCTTTTCAGAGGTTTTTAAACTTAGATTTGATCTCCGACAGTTTCAAGCACACGCCTTTGAACTTCTGTGGTTTCTGAACTAGTAGTTTTGGGGAAAAAAAACACCCTGTTTTTTCAAGACATGTTTTTTAAAAACTGTTTGAAAGTGCTGTTAGCACACTGTGATTTTTCTTGATGTGCACCGTCAGTGGTCTTGAAGGGAGCCCTTTAAACTTTAAAAGTCCAAACAAAGAGTGGTGGGGTTTTGGGGGGGGGGGGAGGGAGGTGAGGGTACTCAGCGAACAGTGGAAGGTGGCTGGCGAGCCGGTTGCCAGGGACGACGGCACAAAGATAGGGAGAGGGGGGCCAGTTCCCCGGAGAGTGAATAGCTGAAAGAGGCTCTTTATCCTGTTTGTGTAGAGAAAGGCAGGAAGAAAATGGAGCCTGGCCAGCGGCAGCTGTGACTCACAACATGTCCGACGCTGGAACAGATGGCCGGGCGCGGCCGGGAAAGGGGCCCCGCGGGGAGGAAATGGGAGGGCCAGACCAGAGGGGAGGGCTCAGGGGAGGGGTTTCCACCCTGCTCACTTGCGCACCCCTGGTGTCTGTTTAGCGCAACTGCAGCATGAATTTCTAAAACTGCTTTCTAATCAATTCATTTCCTTATTTATCATTAAAAATGTACAGATTTCAGTGAAAAATACGGGCTGAAAAATTTGTGTATAAATTTAGGATTAAATAAAACTTAAAAACAATATTCCCAGAGTACATGGACAATTTAGGCATGGGAATAACATATGCGAGGGTCAGAATCTAGAAGTTCTTACCTGTGTTTCTTCCATTCAATTACTCAGCTTGTCAATTTCACAAATTAGTTCAATGCCCAGAGGATTTAAGACCCCACACTTGAGATTTAAGGCCTGCACAAGGCAGTTCAGTCGAGACGACTTGTCGCCACATGATAGGTTTTCAACAGCTCTGAATTTGATATCTTACACCATTGAGCAACACTATTTGTATTTAACACTCTTAGGGTAAAAATAAGCTTTTTTTATACATAGACGATACGGGCAAGTATATTGTAGTACATACAGGCTAAATACTAGCAATATCTTTGGCTTGCATACAGTTCCAGATTTTCCAAAAGATAATCAGGCTAAATAAGCTTGTTAGTGTAGAAATGAGCAAGTCTCTCACAACAGAATCATTTCCTGCTGCCACTGTGCTGCATTCTTGTGCGCGCAGATATCTGTGCCTCAGACAGCAATGTGATAAACAAGTAATAATTTAACAGGCTCTGCTTTGATGGCCTTGGATCTCTAGTGCACAGAAAGTGTCACTAAGCTTCATGGATATTGCTCCAGTGAGATCAAACAGAGTGTGTGTGGGTGTGTGTGTGAGTGTAAATGAATGATGGGTCTAAGTTATGACCTAGGGACACTCCACTGCGCTTGAAACGTACCACCTGTATTAAAGCAGGATCGTTTATACGTGGGTAAACAGTGCCCTCCATTGGCCAAAGTGAAAATTTCAACGTTTGCTCCGGGAGATTGTCTACTTTTGCGTGTTAATACGCCTCGTAAACTCTGATGCGAGTATTTTCAAAGGAGCAAAAAAAAAAAAAAAAGTATATATACGGTGAGCGTTGTTTATGCGCATGTGTGCGTGTCCATGCGTGAGTGTGCATGTGTTAGCGTGCGGGAGAGAAAGATACAGAGAGTGTGGCTTGAATTTCGGGTGATGCTTTGTATCTGTACGAAAGAGGGGCGGAATGCAGAAGTGCCAGAGACAAGGAGGGACAGCGACAGAAGAGAGACAGGAAAACAACGCGATACAAAGGAATATAATATTAATACATTGTTTTGTGAGGCGAATAACTGTCCGCATGGAGAAGGACGAGGTCGCTCACACCCAAAGCCCCTGCCCCAGGTTCTGCCTGCGGACAGGAGGGTACGGAGAGAGCTTCTGCCTGCCTGCTCTCTGGAGAAGTTACTCAGCCAAAGCAGCAGAGCATTAATGAGGCCCGGGAGGGTGAGTCCAGGCAGGGTGTGAGTGTGTGTGAGGGGAGTGAGGCTGTGTGTGTGTGTGAGTGTGCGCATATGTGTGTATGTGTGAGGGGAGTGAGGCTGAGTGTGTGTGTGTGTGTGTTTGTGTGGGTGTGTGTGCGCGTGTGAGGGGAGTGAGGCTGTGTGTGTGTGTGCCGGGCAGTGGACTGGTCTGAGCGCTGTGAAGGCCCTGTGACGCCCTCACATCACCTTCTCACAGCCGTATGTTAGATATCACACACACACACACACACACACACTCAAAGTCAAACATTAGCCCAAGCGCAGACACGCAGAGCCATTACAGTGCACAACTCAAAGAACTAAGCCGCAATTAGAACAGCGTAATTATAGCAGCCAATCAATGATGAGAGAGAGAGCGAGGGGTGCTACAGAGAGCAGAGTGAGAGGGGGATAGAGGAGGAGAGCAGGAAGTGGAGATAAAGAGGACTGAAAATAGGGAGACCCCCCCGTGACATATCGGAGGTCAAACAAGGAGAGTTACGGACTCAATATGCCACCAATCAAGAACCTCCGTTCAGTCCTCTGAGGTTCAGGTGAGGGAAACCATTTATTGAACTCTGGTTATAACGCCTGAAAACCCCCCGTCCCCAATCCAACCACACACAGGCCAGACACCACAAACCTCCGAACCACACATGAACCAGGAACCTCAAAAATACAGTGCATCCCCAAATTAAATGCATCCAGGACGACTATCTAAACCAGACAGGTGCTGTTGGGGCGCGTCGGACCTGCGGCACGGCGTAACCCAGTTCACCTCCAAACTCACCGTTCTCTCAGATATACACCCCCAAAGAAAACTCAACACCTACGACCCACGCAATCACGCAAACATCTCAGGACCCCTGAGAAGCTCGCTACCGCCCTCCCAACCGCACACGTCCCAGATCGAGGAAAACCTCAAGAACAACATGAAGGTCGCACAGCTGTTGGCGATGTAAAAGTAGGTACTTGATGAGTAGAAGTGCCTACCGCAGATTGGTGGTTCACTGCAAGCTAAGAAGGTTTACATACTGACTTGCGGTCTTACAACTTGATAGCATAGTGCCTACTTGTGCACGCGCAGTAGACACAAAAATATGCCTACAGCAGTAAAGATCTTTCACAGATCTGGAGAAGTCTTCACAACAGGCCTGGCTGCAATACAACAACCATGAGCGGCCACAAACCAGACTGAACCAGGGCTGGGAGGCTTAACGGCTGAAGTGCTGGAGAATTCACCCTGAGCTGTAGCCTGCTGTGGACATGGGAGAGGAGGTGGGGAGTCTTCAATGCAGGTTTAGCGTCCTGTTAGCATTTCCGCGCCACAACATTTTGCTTCTGCAGGCCACAAGGGGGCAGATGGACAGGGATGGACAGACTAACGCAGCACGAGGGGTCTTCAGTGTGAAAACCGCCTCTTCCTCTCCTCTCTCCCACCTCCTCTTCTCTTCAGCTCATCCCCCTGCTGTTCCCCTGCTCACAGGAATGTGCAACTGATCCAGGACCAGACTGACATGGAACACCGCTCATTTCACAAAACCACGGGCGGAAAATCCGAGTTCAAAAAACAAAAATCCTCCCCAGTATTTTCTCCAATCACTTGTGTGAGTTAAAGAGTCAATTCTTCAAAGGAACTAGTGAAATTAGTGGGTGGAGAAAACAATTGGTTGTGCATTTACTTCTGTCGCCACCATTTTCCACCAACACCCAAAGCTCGAGAGGGTCAAAATGGGCCTGACTGAGGACAGTGCATTGCCTATACTGGGCCGAAATGGCCTAAAAACAGCAGACTAAAAATCTCTAAACAAATACAAGTAAATGTGTCAGGGCACAGGGCCCATCATTCTGGGTAATAATCAGGGCAGCTCCTTGGCTGAGTCCCAGTGCACCAGCTTTACTCTCATTGGTCAGATCCCCACACGGGGAAGCCATCGCCCTCCACATACTGCCACAGGCCAGTCAAAGCTGGACGGACTTGGTACAGCCCACGTCTGCGCACGTGTGAACACTCAGCAGACCTGAGATGTGGTTAAGCCTTCCCTTCATACCGAGACTTCAATCTGGCGCAGTGAGTTTAGGGAGAGTGCACCTGTCCTGAGGTGAACCCCTCTCTCTCTCTTTCGGTCTCTCTCTCTCTCTCTCTCTCTCTGCCAGCTCTAATGGCCGCGCTCAGAGCCGTTAAAAATCGCCATGAAGTGTGAGCCGCGTGTGAAGGAGAGATGAGGGAGGGAGAGGATAATTTTAATGCAGCATCTGTCAGGAGCAGAGCGACATTCTGGGTAAGGACAGGGACACAGACCGAGTCAATCCTGAGACAACGTCCTTGCCTACTATTGAGTAAACATAATAATGCAACATGTATACTCGATAGTAGGCAAGTGAACAGTTTCTGACTTGAGCTTAATGTCAGGGTGTGATCCTGGGTGCTGAAGAAAACAGCTCTGATGCTTTAGATTTACAGTCCATTCAACAGTCTCCCAGTTCTGCTAATGAGTTTCAGTTGGTAACTATTTCCGTGCTATTGTACAGTACAGGAAGTCCACGGTTGCAAATCATGCAACTTAGAGTCGAGACAGACCGAATGCGACCAAATTACGGGGCATCATTCTCGGCTCTTCTGAACTGCACATAGAGCTGAGAGCCTCACGCCCTGCGCTGTCCCAGAATTCCTCTCGGAGACGAACGGTCACCTCCCGCTGCACATGACTGGTAGCAAGACCGCGCCAGATGAAATTGCGTTCAGTGCGTCTCCAGACTGAATGAGCTCAGCCAAAGCAATAGACTGGAACTTTCTTGGCAAGGAGACAGACAGCAGGGAGTATATTGTGAGTAGCTTTAACAGCCATAGCTCTCAATGTCAGGGAACAGAACTGTATTCTTGCAGGGAAATTCATTCACACATCCCACTGGACGCTGAGAGCTACAAACTGTGATCACGTGTCCTTGTTACATCGTGTGTGTGAATCATAGCAGTATACACCAGTCAGCCACAACATTAACGCCACCTGTCCTGTTTTATCTAGCACCAAGACGTTGGCAGCAGATCGTATAAAAGTATTTTAAGCTGCGAGGTTTCGATCCATGGATCAAACTTATTTTCCTGCACAGCCCACAGATGCTCGTTTGCATTGAGATCTGGGAAATTCGGAGGCCAAATCAACACCTTAACTCTTATTCATGTTCCCCAAAAATTCCTGAACGATTTTTGCAGTGTAGCAGGGCGCAGTATCCTGATGAAAGTGGCCACAGCCATCAGGGATTACAGCTGCTGTGAAGGGGTGTATTTGGTCTGGGAAAATGTTAAGGAAGGTGGTACATGTTGAATGACTTCCTCACGAATGGCAGGACCCAAAGTTTCCCAGCAGAACATTACCCATTGCACACACTGCCTCTGCCAGCTTGCTTTTTTTCCCCACATAGTGCACCCTGGTGCTCCCTCCTCCCCAGGTAAACACACACACACACACACACACACACACACCCAGTCATCCATATGATGTAAAAGAAAATGTAATTAATCAGAGTAGGCCTCCTTCCTCAATCACTCCATTGTCCAGTTCTGACACTCATGTGCCCTCTGTAGGTGCTTTCATTGATGGACTGGGGTCAGCATAGGCTCAGTGACTAATGTGTCGCTACACAGCCCCATACACTACAAACTGTGATGCAGTGTGTGTTCTAACTCCTGTCTATAAATGCAACCGTTAACTTTTTCATCAGTTTGTGCAACAGTGGCTCTTCTGAGGAATCAGACTAGATGGATTATTCTTCACTCCCCAGAGCATCAATTAGCCTTGGGCGCCCGTAACCCAATCAGTGATTCTCCGGTTGCCCTTCTTTGGACCACTTTTGGTGGGTACTAACCACTGCAGACCAGGAGCACCCCACAAGAGCTGCAGTTTTAGAGATGCTCTGACCCAGTCCTCCACCCATCACAATATGGCCCCGTCACAGTCGCTCAAATCCTTACACTTGCCCATTTTTTCCTGTTTCCACCATGTCAACTTCAAGAACTGACTGTTCACTCGCTACCTAAAATTTCACCCCTTGTCAGGTGCCATTGCAGCGAGATGGTCAATGTTATTCACAGCACCTGTCAGTGGTTTTAATGCTGTGACTGTTCCATGTATAAAGAGCAAAGCTAACTGCAGTGAAAGGGGTAAGCATCCTCCATAAATCTGAAACACACTCACAGCCGTTTTTCTGTGCGCGCGGCTTGTGCAAAATGCATGTATGTCCATGTGTGTGCATCAAAATCATGGACTTTGTTTTTCTGAAGCACAGCTTGTTCCCCCAGCCGTAACACAGGACTCAGGCTGCCAGCTCGTACAGCGAAGGTTAAGCCTTTGCAGAAAAAATAACTCATCTCACAGATTTATAATTCCCGTCTCCCTTGGCGACCCTGTAACGGGACAGGCAAAGGCGTACGAGTGCTACTGTTTCCGAGACAGGGGGACATTGCCCCCTCCTGCTGCCCTGCGATTTTAGTTTGGGTGCAGGGTAATCGGCAATGACAACCGTCCTGAGGTCGTCGCGAAAACCAATGTCCTTCAGCAGTCACCCCAGGTACGTGCACACATACACACACACAAGCACACACGCACCTGAACACACACACACTCACAAGTGCACACACACACACACACGAATGTGTGTACGCTTGTGCACACACACATGCACACACACACGAAAGTGCGCACGCTTGTGCACACACACACACACACGAATGTGCGCACACTTGTGCGCACACTTGCGCACACACACACACACACGCACACACACACAGACCTTGCTCAGGGAGGCCAAGTCGGTCTCCTTGCCGTTCACCTTCACAATGAGATAAAGCTCTCGTCCCCAGTTTGATTTCCACTTAATAACCAACAGCGTGTCGACACTTTCCTAAATCCTCACTGACATGCCCAGAAAATGGACACACTGAAATTCCAAATATCTTGACATTTAAATTGAATTTGGAATGACCTGGTCATTGAGGGCTGAAAGGACAGACTTTTATCTTTCATTTGGGGGTATTTTCATACAATTCTACCCCACTATCCGGAAACGGCCACCCTCTCTGTACGTGGCATCCCTCCTCTTCACAGTGCAAATTTCAATAAGGGAGGGGGTGATTGGGTAAAATACAACAATACTACAAAATCCCACAGGTAAAACAGGTCTGATTTTGAATACCCTCAAATGAGAGTTAAATTTCAGTCCTATAAGGCCATACTGACCAAGTAATTCTGAATTCAACTCATCTGACACATATTTAGAATATAACAATGTACATTTTAAACGTGCATCAATGAGGCTTCATTGAAATGTCTACACACTTTTGGCTATAGTTTATAATGATCACTTTAACGGGTGCTGAAGTTCCATCTGTTCTCAAAAGCCTGTCCCTCACCCCTCTGATACAACCCAGTTCACATGACGGTTTTGTTCGGGCCTCGCTAGCATATCCCCACAAAATCATGTGTGCCATGCAGCCAAATGTAGCGTGCAGCCCGAGATAATGACAGTCATAAAACCCAGGCATAAATGCTAGAAAGTAAAAGCCTAGCCATGCGTTTGTATAACACATTAGCAAAGCCGGTCCATTTCACACATTTGTTCTGCCGCCTGCCTGTAGACTTGCAAATATTATTCAAGCTTTATGGTTAGAATGAAATTTTGGGAAGGACAATTACTTTCTGAACCTGGAAATGACACCTCTTAGAAGTGATACACAGGTCCATTAGCAGCGTTAAACACAACAGAGCTGAAGAGCTAACCGGAAAAGCGGGAACTGACGACCCATAAACCAGGCAGGTCAATTCAGACCCAGAACTCAGAGCTGCAGCCAGGCAATTGCTCCAGACAGAGCTCAACTGCGCACACCTGCTGGCATAAAGTATAACTGCAGTCTATAAGCTGTTCAACACCGCGCAAGTCATCGGCATTATCACGTGCGCCCTCTTGTGGTACAAAAGGGAATTTAGCAACAAGAGATCAATTACATTTCTAACGCGGACTAAATACTTTTTAGAATGTGTAATCTCCTAAAAGACATGATGAGCGTCCTCGACACAAGGCCAGGAAAAAGAGTTGCTGCATTTGGCTGAACTTGTTGAATTTCCATCGACTCAGAACGAAAAGTTGGCTCAGATGGGAATTGAACTGATGGATACAATAACAATTCAGCCTCCACGGGAGTGGCGAATTCAGGCACGTCTGTGGTAATTTGATATGTTGAAAATAACGTGCATAAAGCAGCCAGTTCTCACTTATTTACATCAAGATGTCTCCCCAACTGGACTATCCGCCATAGCGATGCCCCTCCCATCCCCACTGCAGTAGTCTCTGAGGGTCGTCCGTCGCCAGCCCCCCGGAGCCCTGCACTTGTTCCACAAGCTGTGCCTCCCATTGTGCCAGGAAAGTTAGGCAGACCCAAAATACCCCTCCCCCTCGCTCTCTCCTCCACCCCGATTCTCACACTCTCACTTGTACTCCGCTTCAGACTCGCTCTCATTTACTCTGTCTCTAGACCTTTCTCCATTCTGCTCAGTTAGCGCAAGTCTCTCTCACTCTTGGCTCACAGGTAGGTGCACAGCGCTGTGGAAACGCATTTACCTCTTCCCGATTTCTTCCATTTTTCCATATCTGTCACACTTAAATGTTTCAGATCAAGCTCATTTTAATCTCAGACGAAGATAACTTGATGACGATTTCATTTACTGACTGACAAAGGCAATCCAACTGTGAAAAACGTAATTGCCCCGAGTCACTAAATCTAAAAAAGCTGCATTTAAAAGCTGCACTTTGTGTTCACTCACATTGCCTTCGTCTCATATTAAAATTAGCTGATCTGAAACCATTAAATATGATAATTAAGCAGCAGTAAATGAAATCAGGAAGGGGGAAAATACTTTTTCGCTGCCCTGTGTATAACCTTGCACGCACAGTAACTGAGCAGGTCCTCAGTGAAGACAGTGAAGAGCAGAGGAGCATCTTTGACACTGGACTGCATTATGAAGAAGGTCACGATGCCAACTTGATGGAGTGAAAGACAAAGGGAGTGATAGAGGAGGAAGTGATGGGAGTCCAGAGTGTAATGAGAGAGGGAGAACAGCAGGGCAGATGGAAAGCAGGAACGAGGGACAGAGTAAAGCTGCTTTCACACCGGACGCGAAACTTATTTTTCGCATGACAGATTACATTCAAAGTCAATGCAAAGACACGAGTACACTCGTTTCAGTCACACTGTCAGTCTCACACCAACAGAAGGGTGCCATTATATAACCAACTCTCAGGGCATGAGGTACAGAGCTGGATCCAGACAGCATGGAAAATGCTGTTAAATAGAACCAAATCTGTGGAGGAAAATGTAAAAGTATTATACTTAACTACATTTCAGGCAATACCTATAAAAAATCCTGCCTGGGGCGGAACAATTCAGCTCCCACCTTCGTAAAACTTGGGAATTAAAAAGTTTTGAAGTTGAAAAAAAGGTCCTTAATGTCATAAAGATGAGGCTCGAAGATTGTCGTGTGACATTTTACAGCCAGCATTAAGGTTCCAAAAATATGAAACCCATTTCACAGACAGGCATTATTGTGACACGCACAAATCCTTATCTTATCTCCCTCTTGCACAGCGTTCTGTTAGTGTTTTTTTTTTATTTTAATAAATTTAGAAAAGTCTTATCTGTGTACCTTCTTTAATTTAAAAACTCAAATCAGAGCGCAATTCATTTAAACTAAATAACATTCTGCCTATCTGACTCAGACTTAATCTCATGCATCTGATTGCGGCATTATACACGCAGACGTGCGAGTGCGCATACACGCTCGCGCGTGCACACACACACACACACACACACACACACACACACACACACACACACACACAGACTAAAATAATGCAGTTTAAGAGCAGTGAAACTCTAGAATCATCGCTCTCCAGCCTGTCAGCCTGGCTTACAGAGATATCCGGGCGCTCGAGCAGCACAGATCATGCTCGCACAAACGCTCGCAAAACGTACGGCAAACATAACCACAAACGACACACACGGCCACAAAACCTCAGCAGCAGCAGGCAAGAAAAGCAGGGAAGTGAGGGAAGTGAGAGTGCTTAAATCTCGGGCGGAGTTTAACAGAAGAGCCCACGTCCCTCTCCCTCCCTCCCCCCCAGCAACACACTGGCCCCTGGGGGCCCGGCGGGAACGGGGAAGTTACAGGGAATGAGAGCAGGCACAAGTTTACTGCCTGTTCCTGTCACCATCAAATATTCACGGAGGCGATTTTCACGCCCGCCGCCGCGGCCCTGTGCGGAACGCGTGCGTGCCCGTCCTCTCCGAGCTTGTGATGTGCCAAGGAGAATGAGAGAAGGCAAGAGGGACTGAGAGAAAGAGAGGGAAAGTGATAGAAACACGGTGCCGCATGGCAGATAACAGTGAGCGTCACGACAGATGAGGGCTCTCACACCTCAGGCTCACGCCTGCAGAACTCCCTGCCCGACATCTCCTCCCTCCCTCTCTCTTTCCCTCCATCCCCCGTTCCCTCGCTCCAGAAAGGAGGACAACAGAAAGCACTCAGGGTTAGGCCCAGAGGCCCGTGATTAGCCCACGCTCACCAAATGCTATTTGGGAGAAACTGGTCTTTCAAAAATGCAAAATGTCAAGAACAACGGATGCGTGGAGACTTGGCGGAGAGGGATAGCGTGTGCGGCGGACTTGCGGACGCTTACATGTTCAGACCGCTCGCAAAAATTACACGGTTTCTGTGTGAAGGAGCCAGGGAGCCAAAAGGCAACCTTAGAGCAGAAAAAGAACTGGAGAGTAACGGCATTAGCATGGCGAACAAGTGCCACAGTGTTTTCCCCCGAAACTCCACTGGGACGCCAAGGCTGTCTGAGCCGTTAGCAGTTTTCCGTTCACTTGCCATATGCGCCCTTTCCAATGGGAGTCAGTCAGGACCTAAACTTAACCACCCCAAGATCACCTTTACCATCAACTTCCTCATCACTCACTCAGCCTGTTCCACGCACTGACAGCTGTATGGAAAATAAAGTAGAGCCCTCAGATAATATGCACTTTCTTGAGAAAAGAATTCCTCATCTAGTGCAGACCGTTAAATGACCCTCAGGTTGAAGAATACACTCAGAGGCAGAAAGATGTAGGGCCCACATACTGACTTATATGGTCAACAAAGGGTCAGCCTGTAGAAATTTTTGCAGAGATCCCCGTGGATTTTCTTCATAGTTGAACTTTATACAGTAGAAATGCGCATAAATTCCTGCATTTCCGAAGCCAGGCATGGAAATATTGCTCCGGCTTTGTTTGAAGGCGGTGATCCATCTGAGTACAGCGGCTAACACATCTACAAACACACGCATGCAAACGCACAGAAGCGAAGACAAAGACACACACGGCCTCGACACAGGCGGGGTCTCATCAGTGGCAAACATCAAGAAGAAAAATCAAACAGAACAAGGCAAAGGAGAGATGAAGAGAGCGATGAAGAACAGAAGGCAATGGAGGAAAGGACACGTGTGTGTGTGTGTGTGTGTGTGTGTGTGTGTTTATGTAGAGGACAAAGGGAGGGAAGGTGACTACTAAACATGAAGTCTAGTCACTTCCACTTCCCCCTGCTGCTGCACTGAAACAAAGCCAGATCTCTGAGCTAATTCACCGAAATCTATCACATACTCCCTGATAACATTAGCATGTAAAATACGGAGCCTGCTCATAAATGGAGTATTATTCTCCAGCAAAAAGGTTAAAGAGAAGTCCTCATTCCCTTCCCCCCGTTTACGCGGCACCCAAATCAACAATCGCCTTTGCCAACTCCTCTGTGACAGATGAGATTTCCATATAAATTTCACGCCAAAATCACATATGAGCAAATTGGCTCCAGGGTAGGAATTTTGTACGGGCAGGAATTGGCGAGTGAAGCGCAAATCAGCCCAAGCTGGCATATCAAGCAGCGGGGAAATGTGGCGTTGTGACAGAGTTGGCACTGAACGCAGCCGCCTATAAAGCGATATAACTTCTTTTATTCAGTCGTTTCAAACTGTGTAAACACTGCTGATTGGTGCGCAGGCATTGTGTTGATAGGGTCAGACAACTTATTTGGACGCACAAATGAACACATTTCACGAGCATTAAGTTTTCCAGAAGGACGTCTTTGTCAATTCCTTTATTTCACACCGAGATGACTCCAAGGGAATGACTCGTTTAATAAAATAAGACCGTTTTCCAGAAAGCCGTATTTGGAAACGTCGTTCCGGCAGATCGGCTTGGATTAGAATGGCAACAGTGGCGCGGTTCGCCTAAATTTCACGGTCGGGGAGTCTGGCACGCATGTTGTTCTAATTAAAAATGCGCAACTTATCCAAACTGAAAGCTTCGCACGCTGAGGGGCACGCGGATGGAGCCAGCGTCACTTCGCACAAACACCGAGCAGTGAATCACAAAGGGCGCGGAAACCGCCACTCGCTGTCAGATGGAGCAATACGTCTATCCAAAACAATATTAATATTAAAAGACAAAGCCTTAATGCGCTCTTTCGGTCCAGCCCGGAGCCTCATTACGGTAATGTACCGTGGCGAGCGAGCTTTTATTTACAGTGGTATTATGTATTAAATGGCATGGGTTTATCAAGACAGACCGCATAGTTATAGCAATGAACTGACTTAATCTGGCTCGTATCCCGGACTCGAGCGGCCCAGTTCAGTCGCGTGGGAGATCTGGCTTTTCCAGCCAAGGCATCAGCCGCGAGATGATAGTAATTTTAGAACAGCGAACACGTGACGGCGATGCGCGAGGCTAAGCTTCAGAACTGCAGGCCAGTGGGCGGCTGAGCCAGGAACACCTGGACGGACCCACTCCGGGGATTAATGATCTCAGCACGACAAATGGCCCGCAGTAAACGTCTGCCGCTATATAATCTGATATGCCCAGCTGTGTAACTGTGACCTACCTCAGCAACATAACTATAAAATCATCCTCAGACACCCCCCCCCTCTTATCAGCACAAAGCCAAGTGTGCATCTGTGTCCATTAAAACACAACTCAGGAACTATTGTCATAATTTGGCACTCGTAAAAGCAAATGTGGGCTCTACAAACTCCAAATTTGCTGCTTATGTCCACGGTGCGATCCAACAGAAAGAGCAAGTGATGAGCCAACTGCATTTCAGGCCAGTCAGGACCATTGGGGCTCTGTACACTCAAACACAAAATCCAGCTTCTCAAAGGAAATTGCAGTTTGCTTAACTGGCCTCACAGAACAGAGATAGATTATACACAGCTGGTAACTGCTTTACAATCTTACCTCTCATCAGAAACTGCACGACACTCCTTGAATCTCCTTTCCAAGGACACATTAGAGTCAATACAGCACATCACACAGGACTGGTGCAACCATTGTGAAAGGAACAAAACCCATATTCAAGTAGAACTTACATACACAGCTGATGTGCTATTTCTGGACCTAACCAGTGGTAACCCATGGGTTAAGCACACAAGAGCCCAAACATCTCAGTCCATACAGTTCCAACAAGACAACGTCAAAACTTTGTTTATGGCTGGATAGTTTAGTGTCTGTGCAAAAATTGTGGGAAATCTGTTACAGGGATGGGATCTGCGAGGATCCACCATCAAAGCACACCAATGGCATGGCACAATCTTTGCAAGACATCAGCTTGGAAGAGCAATGGCCAATGGGGAAAGTACACTCAGCCAGCCAACCAATGGTGTCGCTGACTCGCTCCCTCACTCACTCACTGACACAAGCGCTTGTAGGGTCTGACCAAAAAGACTACTGTCCTTGTAGATCTACTGTCCAAACCACTATTTAACATAAGCCTCCTGGGATGGCCCATTCCACAGCATCAAGCCACAAATGTGACTCTAACCAAGTCATATTAGTCACCAGGACCAAATATGCTCCACAGGCATCTTCAGCTTAATTTAAAAATGTTAAATAACTCACATGCTGAGTATTAGGACAGCATGTAGGGGCAGTAGTTTCGACAGAATTCATTTGATATGAAAACAAATACCCTGATAATACAGCTGCCCGTGCGTGCGTGAGGGCATCTGCTTCCATATGGAGTGAACTGAGCAGGAATTAAATCCCTTTGCAATTGTGTCACCATCCAAACACTCTAAACCTCACTGTAATCCGCTCCTCCTAAACTCTGATTGCTGCATGAAATGAAGCAGCCTCGGCTCTCGGAAAAGCGCCGGAAGACTTAGAGAGTAGCAGCTGTTTGTGCACATCATTCCCTCTCGTGACCAAACGCACCCCCACACCCCCACCCCGCCTCGGATGTGGGGCTCAGCCACCAGCGGGGTCAGTGGCTGCGGCGGGGTCGGGGTCCGCCGCCGAGCATGCTGGGAGCAATAAGGCTCAGCGTCGGAGGGCGCCGCTCCTGGGGCGACACGCTTCGCGGCACATGTCAGCTCTGATTGGTCAGACACGATGAGGCGAGAGCTGGCGTCTGATAAAAATTTTAACCCGCCGCAAAACTGCTCGTGACGATACTGGGGCGAGAGCAGATGAGGAGGAGATGGGACCTGCTAGCCGCAAGAGTACTGTAAACACACACACACACACACACACACAGACACACACACACATACATACATTCAGCTGTCCTTATTAGGATATTGCAACGACTTCTATTCGTTATAGACAACCTGACCTTAACCCTACTCCGGACCCTAACCATAACAATCATGCCATACCATAACCTTAACCTAACCTCAATTCACACCTGACCGTTAACCTTAACCATGACCTCAGAAATGAGGTTCAGCCATTTTAGGATCGGGCTCTGATCTCCGTAAGACTACCGGTCCCGACAATGTCAGCTTTTATACGAGAAAAGGTCCCCAATAGGTAACAAAAACGCGCCCACTCAAAACACACACACACACAGTCACAAAAGCATTACATGTCAACACCCACAAAATTCACACAACACAGGAAAGAGTCACAAACAATTGTAAACATTGTATATTGTATTATTAACCATTGTATATTTTATGGAGAAAATAAAGCAATGGCGTCGTTTCGGTCGTTCACTCTTCCCCTGACTGCATTCGCGTGAGAAAGTAAAGGGAAATATGAGGAGCGGTAGAGGCACCAGATATAAAGAACAAGAGTGTGAACAAGTGGAGAGGCCCAGAGAAATGTTGTATGCATGTATGAGCAGTGAATACCAGCGCATCATTCTGCTCAAGTTCTCAGAGAGGAGCTTGTCTACAGGCTGAGAACGAGGTCAGGGCGGGCGGGTGTGTGTGTGTGTGCGTGTGTGTGTGTGTGTGTGTGTCCGTATGAGATGAGAAGAGCACTGCTGAAGTCTTTTTCATGTCGCCCCGTCCCTCCAGGCCTGGTGGATTGTGGGACAGCAGGGCCGGGCCGGAGGCTAGCAGCCTGCACCGCGAGACTCTTAATTACAAATCTAAAGGAAGCCAGAGAACAGGCCCGCTAATGGGGTCACCGTGTGAGGGAGGAGGGGTGTGCGCCTTCATCACCAACACACGCGTGAGTGTGTGAGCACGTGTGTGTGTGTGTGTGCGTGTGTGTGCGCGCAAGTGTATGTGTAGCTGTGCCTGTGTTGGTACACAAGTGAAAACATGGGTGTGTGTGTGGCTATGTATGTGTTGGTGAGCATGTGGGTGTGTGTGACTGTGTATGTTGTGGTGAGCTTGTGTGATGTGCGAGCATGTGTGGGTGCACTCGTGTGTGTGTGTGTGTGTGTGTGAGATAGAGGGGGTATACATTCACAGTACACTCCGATTCTATTTGCAGTACCTCCCCTCTCTTAAGCTGCTTTCACACGGGTAAGCGATTTTCAAGACGACAGATTACATTCAAAGTCAATGCAAAGACGAATACACGCAAAACGTGTATTCGCGTCTTTGCATTGACTTTGAATGTAATCTGTCATGCGAAAAATTCGTTCGCGTCCTGTGTGAAAGTGGCTTTACACTCACTCCTGTCCAAACATCCTCACATTCCTGAAGGTCACAGTGGGTGTGAATGAGCGCAGACGCTTCCTCATCTATCACTCTTTCATTCTGCTCTGAAGCACCCCTCTCTCTTTCTCTCCTTCTCTCATCTCTATCCCTCCCTCTCTTTCTCCATCTCATCTCTCTGCCTCCCATTCTCCTTCTCTCTCTCTCTCTCTCTCTCTCTCTCATGTGGCGCTCTGGTCCTGATTGCATTTCCCGCATGGACTCCCTCGCATGATTGGCTGCAGAGATGCGGACGGCAGGGAGCGGAAAGAGAGATATAAAGTGGGGTTTATAGGAGCGAGACGCGGCGGGCGGTGATTGCGAGAGATGGAATGTCACTCTGTGGTGGCAGCCGCGGCCCCGGCTTTATTTCCTGGGCGGAATGACGCCGGCGCTCCTCGGAGAGTGGAGACGGCGGCCGGATAAAATTACAGCCCCCCTCAACCAGCTGTGAGGAGACAAGGGGGGCAGCAGGGCTGGAGCATACCTGGAGCCCACCGGTTATCAAAACACACACACACACACACACACACACACACGGGAGTCGCAATCTCTTACAAACCACACAAACACTGCCACATCTCAATCAGACCCACTGTATCTCTCTCTCACACACACACACACACACACGCTCCATCTCTTGCATGCACAAACAAGCACTGCATCTCTTTTACAAACCACACAAGCATGCTATACCTCTCATTGACACGCAGCAGTTTTCATACACAAAACCACATAAATCACACAACAACTCTCAAACAAAATGTCACACACAATATATATCTCTCTTTCTCACACACGCATGCACACACACAGATGCGCACACACACACACACACGTTGCAGCGCTCCTCATGAAAATGAACTGGCCCTGCCCTGATTGTTCAGTGCTGATGGAGTGTGATGGCGGGATTAGACAGGAGGCCCTTGATTTGTACATGTGAATAATCTGCAGTGTCGGGGGCGGGCAGCACTAAACTCTCCACAGGCTGATTACAGAGAGAGAGAGAGAGAGAGAGAGAGAGAGAGAGAGAGAGGAGTTTAATTAAAAGATAAGACGGAGGGAGCAGCAGAGGGGCAGTGCGTCGGCTCCGCTCGTCCGCCGGATCGGCCGCGGGGTCGATAATACGCAGATCGCGCCCGGTCGCCGTGACGCCGCCGGAGAGCGCCTTGTCCCCGAGTTTTAATTACGCGCCGCGGCTGTATCCTCACCGATCCGCTGCAGTCGGACGGGTCGAGGAGGAGAGGCCTGAAGAGAGGGGAGGTGCTCGGAGACACGAGGAGTAGAGGGGAAAGGAGAGGAGTGACCTTGAGGTGGAGGAGTCCGACCTCCCCTCTCTCCTGCGTCTTCTCCCTCGCACCAGAGGAGAGGTGTCACAGGTCCGCGAGCGACAGCCACAATCCCGCCTCCGTTCTTATTTTCATTCGTCCTTAAATCTGGCCATATTCAGCCTCTCCATCATCCTCCCCTGCACTCCCACCTTCTGTCTGTGTGTGTCTCTCTCCCTCTCTCTCTCTCACCTTCCTATCCTCCGTCTCTCTCCCTCCCTCTCTCATTTCTCCAGTTTATCACTCCCTCTCTGTCAATATAATTAAATTGAGCTTTCTTGGCTTGGCATCCAGCACATATTGACAAAACAAACGATTACGATGAACATACAATAAACATTAGCATAGAACCGTACCTCTTCCCAATTTAACTCCCACTCTCTCCCTCTATCTATCTGTCTCTCTCTCTCTCTCGACCCTTAGCTCTCTCCCTCTCTCCCAGTTTTTCATTACAGTCTGTTTGCGCTCTTCGCTGGGTACACACAGGCTGTAACAGCTGCCAGCATAACTTCATTATTGCCTCAGCAGGACAGACAGACCTGCGTCACCGGCCGTGTGTGTGTGTGTGTGTGTGGGCATGGGCATACGTGTGTGCCCGTCCATCCCCCACACACACACACACACACACACATACACTGGTGCTTCGTAATAACCCAGCCCAAACCCAGACGCGCCGCACGTTTCAAGGTGAGGGGGAGAGAATGGAGACGCGGCGCTGTCTGGACATGAGGGCTGTTTCAAATAGGGTGGGTCAGCTGTGGGGGGGGGGGGCTGTCTAAAGTCAGGAGACAAGGTTACGCGTCTGAATGAGTGTGAGAGAGAGAGAGAGAGAGAGAGAGAGAGAGAGAGAGAGAGAAGGACAGAGCCCTGTATCCTCATTGTACCCGTCAGCGATAGCCACATTCCTCACCCAGAGGCTAACGCAAGCAGGGTTGGGGTCAATTCCATTTTATCAATTCCAATTCCACTTAATTTCCAAATAATAAATTCCAGTTCCAATTCCACCCCTGATTTATCAATTCCAATTCCAGAATTGACCCCAACCCTGAACACAAGTGTGCTAATACCGCTTCCCTGTACCCACAACATGCACACAACCACAGCCTTGGCTACCATAAAAACGCTCCAGATCACTGCCTCTACCGTACGGCCAGGATGAGACCCGTCCCAGAGTCTTCCTCTCCTGTGCCCTCCCCAATCACAGCGCATAACGAGCGAGCAGCGCTCAAACCAGTCAACCGATTGACACGACTGCACGTGGCGTAATGAGAATGGTCTCCTATTAACGATCTGACACTGACGTAACAATTGCAACTGATGAGTGAACGAGATGGGGCTCTAGAACGCTGACTGTGCGATAGCGGAGCCCAACTCAAGGCTCTGGCCAGCTGATCTCGGGTCAGTGGTTTGTGAGAGTCCCTCACAGCTCAATTTACCCCCGATTCAGCCTGGTGTCTCTCACACACACACACACACACACACTCCTCCATTCGCTCTCCCTCTCTCTGATGAGCAGGGCAGCTGAGAGAGGTAATGGTGCTCCATGTATACTGAAATTACAGGGCAGCGGGGGAGAGACCCGTCCATCAGTCAGAGTGCTGCTCGGAGAGACCGCACACCAGAATGGAGAGAGTGATGGAGCCCTAAAAAAAAGCAAAGCACCCAAAAAGAGTTTGCTATGTGTGTGTGTGTGTGCACTTGCTCATGTATCTGCATGTATGTGAGTGTGTGTTTGCGTCCCAGAGTATTACGTGTTGTGTGTGTGTGGGGGGGGGTGGTTGGTGATGGCAAGAGAACCAACAAGAAAAAGAAAGGTAGAGACAGATGGCCACAGAAAGAACAACTGAATGACAGCAAGAGAAAGAGAAGAAAAGAGAGACAGAGATGGAAAAAGAGAGAGGGATAATGGATTAGAGGCAGTAAGAAAGCAGAAATGAGCAAAAGAGCGAGAGAGACAGAGGGAGAGAGAGAGAAAGAGAGAGACGGTATGGCTCTCGAACAAACTCTGATTCCTGATTACCTCCATCAGAGAGCTCCGGTCTGGCAGTAAATGCAGAGACGGGGGGAAAAGGCCACGGAGCTTTCAGGGTAATCAGCTTCCTAAAATAAGCACACCCATTAGGACTGGACTAGTGTTTCACTGCAGTCCTGCACATCGCTCTATAGGGTACAGAAATAATGGGGTCCACTCAGCCGGCAAGACTGCGCTAAATTGGACAAACAACCCAACAAATCCCAGCACGCAGAATTCGACAAGAACAGACCGTCTGGGAGAGAGAACCCACTCCATTTTTTACAGTCAAATGTGCTCGCCACTAATTATCACTTCCAAAAATGCTGGACTCTGCGATCCGGGCTGAATAAATTCTAATTATGTTGAGCAACACTAAGTTATTAAGTATGAGAAGCTCTTCGTACAACTAAAAAACAGCCTTTTCCACCACCAAAAAAGTTGTGAGTTAAACTTCTCTTTATTTTGAGATGGGAAAGTTCTAGTTTTGACCCACAACACACCGCAACACATCCAGCATTCTCTAAATGTGCATTACTTCAGGTCTCTGATCGGTCAATTGCCTAAAGACAGATACCAAAGTAAGATGAACGTGATCATATCGAGTCACTGATTTTGAAGTTTTTTTTTTTCCATGCTTTATTATGAAAATAATAATAAAAATTGCCTATTAAAACTATTGAAAAAATTGCATAAAAGCTCATGTCACCTGACAATCATCACACTTGTTTTCCTCAATAGTCACGCTCTCAGGACTCAAGAACACAAAATAATTTCACGACAGGGAGTCCCATAATCCTGTTGTACCCAAACAACCTCATTTCGCTGACAGACCTCAACAGCTGTCGCCTTGATGCACAAACCAGCAATTAGAGCGAACCAGATTAAAAAGTGAACTTCCAAACTGAGTGTCGAAGCCAAATTCCAATAAAAAATTAAACTTCAACCCTGAACAGATCGCGCACAAAACACGAATAGAACTTCTTCGAAACGCTCCCCAGAGACACAGTGACAGATTGTGACCGAGAAAGGGTTCAGGGATGACAGATTTACATTATGGTTGATAATTTTTGAATATTCCCAAAAGCGATGGTCATTAAAATGCAGAAAATTGCAATGCTTCTGCAAGGCAACAGGTGGCGTGTCTGAGCGCTATTAAGGGCAGCAGGACTGGAGTTGGGGTGGGGAGGGGGGACCTTCTGCAGGCACGACGGCTCTATGGAGCCGGTGATTCTCTTGTGCCCTTGACTGCTGCTCCAGGCTTATTGGGCAGACCTTCAAACTAACACTGCTCTTGGGGGGGACTGAGCTGGGCACATCCGAGGGGTGCCGATTATTAATTATTCTTTTGTTAGATTAAAGCATCGCTCTTGCGGGGGGGGGGGGGGGGGTGTTCTGCCAAATCCTGCCATCCCGGAGGAGAGCGAGGCTCTGAAGATGGAGCCCGGATCGTCTCTGGCAGGAGAACAATGCCGAGGTCTGGAAACAGCAGCACAGAATCGCCCACTGATCCCGGGCTGCGCTCTCACACATCTGAACCGCCTCGGCTGATTGGTCAGGCATGTGGCTTCCACACCTAGGGCCAGGCTTTCTCCAGGCAACCAAATAAACACTGCTCCCCTCTGGTAGGGGGTTTCTTGACAGAGATCCACCATCTTGGTTCACGAACTCATTCTGACAGCTTTTGGACCAGCCTTGCGCAAACTGGTGAGCCAGTGGAATCTGAAACCGCGGTCAGATGAGAGCACACGCTCTCTGCCTCCGCCCCTTCCCTTCCCTCGTTAATATTTACATTCTTGCAGTTATCGAATTCTTGCCTCTCGAATGTATACCTAGGGCTTAAAATAGGGCACACTAAGCTGACAAGCTGCAAACAACAGGCCGACGACCCAGTCACCGTTTTGGATCCTGACTGCCCTAAAACGCACCACAAGCAGAAACTTCTATCCACTGAACAAAAGCTTACATTATCCATCATTTGGGTTGTACAATATGGCTGAATAATCATGTTACAGCCATTTCCAGATTGGGGGGGGGGTGTATACTGTACATATCTGGGTATTTTATGGAACTATTGTTTACGAAGTCCCCATGAGAGTGAGATTAACGCACAAAGGCTTCTGCAAGTCTGTTCAGACGCTTGGGCTGGGTAACGTTAGTATAATGGGCTCATTTTAACAAGGTGGACACAATATTATAATAAAAAGCGATAATAAAAACACTCCAGTAGAGACAGCTCTCACGATACATCCACCTACAGGAGAGTGGTTTCTTCCCTCATTACAACCACAGGGACAGAAAAATCCCTCACAAAAGGGTGCTGGAGTTAGCTTGCAGACGGAAGGCCTTCTCACTGCAAATACCAGCCAATATTTTTCAACAATTCTGTGGCTGTTGCAAGAGCCTGAGGTCAGAGGTCACAGAGAGGTGAAGGAGTGCGAGTTGAGAGAGAGAGAGAGAGAGAGAGAGAGAGAGAGAGGTAGGGATGGAGGGAGGTGGAACGTGGCCCCGCCGTGAGACAGGCACCAGCTGCCGGGATCGGGGGCGCGGCAGTGACAGCAGGAAATGGGCCAGCTCTCGCCTTGTGGCGCAGGCTATAAAAGTGCAATTTGCTCCACTTTGCAGGAAACCAAATTCAGTTTGCCGCCGTTACAATCTGTTAACATTCAGAAACGGGGCTTCGGCACCAGGCATCAAATTAACCGCCCAGATCTGGTCCTAATGACTGGGTGGATGGGGGGGTGGGATTCAGAGAGAGCGTGATTTGATTTGGCTGTAATGGACTGTGGTGGTGCTGTGTGTGTGTGTGTGTGTGTGTGTGTGTGTGTGGGGGGGCAGTCTCAGTAGAACCTGAACGGGCTCGGTGCCGCTGGAGTCGCATTAGAGCTGTCTGAGAGTTTCTGTCTGCACCCTCCAGCTGCTAACTTTCAAAGAGCCCAAAGTTCATTGCTTTCCTTCTCCATCTGGCCCAGAAACGAGGCTGCACAGCCCAGACTGTCGACAACAGCCTAAGAATATCTCCCAATGTTCCAAATGGAGCCGTTAGCAAATTAAAGCCCTCCCAGTCATTCTGTTTGCCGCACTAATTAGACGAGCTTCCTCTCCTTGCACAATGCAATTATCTGCAGACGGGGAAAGAACAGTCACAGGTTTTCAATGACGCCGATTTCAAGGCTTTCGGAGGCGTCGCTGCCGTACGGACCACTGCACACGGCACACTGATGGGCCAAGACCGCTATTCTACGCCGCGATACGTTTCATTTAAACCGCCATTGACGGTTTGTCATTTATTAACATGCGACGCCGAGATAACGCAGGCGATATGGATGACTTTTCCCATCAAATTTCCATTTGCTGTCAGAGTGTCGAGATGGGAGCGGGCGCTCGAGAAACGCCGACCGGCGGGACTGCTCCCGACTCCAGCTCACGCGCCACCGGCTGCCGTCACGAGCAGCCCGGAGACGCGGTAAATCCATAATCATGTCCTTTTTTAAGCACGGCGAGAGAAATCATTCTGGTCACACAGAGCTGTCTGTCAGGAATAAATTGCCCCGCGTCACCGAGATCTTGTGAACATGTGTTCCACTCCGGGTCGCTCGGCGCCATCTACATTATTCATGCGTCCTAATGCTCCTGGACCAGACGTGTGCGTGAAAAAAGCCGGCGCGTTTATTAAACTTGCACCGAGACATCCTTGAGCGAATGTGACGTGAATGCTAATACCGAACGCAATCACTTGGATAGATGAGGGAATGGCAACATGTCTTGAAGCATTTATGTCCCCGGCACTCTGCCTGTCCTTAATATTCAGAGTACATTTTCATAAGATATTTAACAGAGACAAGAGACGAATAATGTGACTAAAAGCCAGGACGTGTCAGGGGCGAGCGCTATGTTAATCTCCGTGCTAGCTAATCAGCTCATCTGCAGGACAAAGGGACAGAGGTGCGCTAATGTGGGCACTGAAATGGACCGCCATCCTGAATCAAACCAAATGCGTCTCACTTCGGCAAAGCTAGGCGAGAAACTGAAGAAAATGCACAGCAACAAGCCAGAAGCGCGTTAATGCCCAGATTTGGAGTGCGTGCACACGCCTACTTCACCCCAACAGATCTGGCGACCAGGGAGTGAAGCGGTAGCCACGTCGAGAGAGAGGGGAGGAAGACACGGATAACAAGAAAAAGAAGAAGCGTGAATGAGACAGGGAGGGAAAAACAGGTGGGCAGGGAAATGGAGGAAGAGAAGGGAGGGGCGTGGAAAGTCACAGAAATGAGAAAGACAGAAAGAGGAGAGATAGAGAGCAAGATGGAGAGAAGGAGGGAAGAAAGAACATGCTTGGAGAAAGAGGACAGTGGAGCTCCGGGAGTGCATGATGGGATAGCGGCCAGCGGCTGTGATTGGCTGGTCAGTGAAGTGGGTCTATTTCAGGCCAGTTTGGAGGATAAGGGGGGGTGGGGTATCGCTGTCAGACATATCTGACCTCGTTAAGATTAACACTGAGGCCAAAAGGAACTAGTGAGGAGGACAGGGGAAAGGATGGTACCCGTCAACACGCTGACATCTTATCAAAGCTCCTTACACCCATAGCTTCACAACCTGAAGGCCTTCATCTTACAAACACCTCGAGTACAGTGCTGCAAGTAAGATGATCGCTTAAGCCACTCCTCTAAATTCTCGTTCACATCCAGGGAAGAAGGGATATAGATCTACAAGCCTCACTACACAACAGAACACGGAGACTAAGTTACGATAGTGTTTGCACAGGTACGCAGTGCTGGAGCAGGAGTTATTTGCACCACACAGTACCTAGAGACAAAGGGGAGAAGTACGTGATATGCAAACTAAGCAACCAATCAATGCAATATGCATGTAAACCTGTACCCTAGCGGTGCTTTCAGGGCAGCCATTTTGTCTCAATTGGGGTGGTCTCCATTTCATTTATAGCAGCACTTAGGCGCAGTATTGACGGAGTGCTTAAAATGCTTCCCGACAAAAATGGAAAGCAGGTTGTGGAGAAAACACGAAAAACAAATTGGGTTGTTAGTCGAGCTGTTTACAAAGGCAAATCGGTTCCTTCAGGTCGATGGCTTGTTCATCCTCCACCTTGGGGATTTGATGAATGTCCCAAACTAACCACGCACAACCCTGCTTCTCACCCCGATAGCGGCCTGCATGGGTGGATATACCGCTACAGTGCGTACCTGATGGCGGCAGCTGTCCTCGATGGCTTGCAGACGTGTGGGCACTGACCAAACACCGGAACTAAGCCCTCAGAGAGGAGAGTAACAGCGAAGCCAAAGTGTGACTTCCGCCTCCGCACCGCATCAGCAGGATCGAGTCAGCAGGAGAACCAAACTCAGCCAGACGCAACATAACGAGCCCAGAGTGCAGCGGACCACCGCGATGTTATATTCATTACGACTAAATATGTAAAAGCGCAATAACACCAGCACATACACTACACCGTCCCTGCGAGTCTATGAGAAAACAAAAGCACATTGTGAGAATTAATGAGGGTATTAAGTTTGTTTGCTATCTGTAAACTGCCTGAGGAGAAAAGGCTTGCAGCCGAATGCATTGATTTTATGGGAAGCAGAATGTGTACTGCCTTCCCGCAGGAAGCAGAAACATGCACCTCTGTGCTTCTGAAACCACTAAAAGCCCAAGCAGCAGCTCAATAAATCTTTAATTACACATTAATGAAAACAATACCATCCCTTCTCGCTCTGGCACACGCACGCCGTTCCGCAAAATAGCCTTTCAGTGTCTCTGCTCCGATCTGCTCCGATGAGGCAATCACAATCTCTTATCTGCTTTAATTGCGCTTCTTCCCTCCTTTTGCATACACGCCCGTGTACACGCGCACACGCACAGTAACACGTGCGTACAAACACATGCAGGCGCACACACGTTTGCACACACATCCCTGTACTTCTATCCTTGTGAGGATATTACATTGATTTCCGTTCATTCTTTGTGTCTCTACAGCCTTTCCTTAATCTTGACAATAAGCAATGCATGCCAAAGCCAAACACTCTTACCCAAACGTGAACATATCCCAAATTCTAACCTTTCCCCTAACCTTATTTTCCAAGTCACAATTCGCCTTTGTAGTTGTGAGGACAGGCAAAAATGATTTCCCAATAATGTCTCTATTCTGTTGGAAGAAAAACATTTTCTAGTCCTCACTGTGTTGCAAGTACAAGAACAGCTACACTTGTGAGGACATGGTATGGACTAACACTCATTCTGCACAGCCTTTTCCGAACCCAAGCCATGACTTAGTTAAGCCTACCCATAACCCAAACCAAAATCTAACTATAAACATAATCATAACTTTAACCAATTAGCTGTAATCCTCTCTGAGGACCATCCAAAACGTCCTCACAACCCCTAATGTCCTCATAAGCTCAAACACATGGATGCGCGCGCGCACACACACACATACATATACATCAACTTGCTAAAATGGGGAGAAAACACAAACACAGATATACCGGGTGGTGCTGGAATTAGAAGTGGTGTAAAAGAGCGCTGTATACCAGCAGAAGGGAGAGTGACGAAGTTGTATTGCAGCAGATGATGGTGCAAAGGGGTTGCGCTGCTGCAGAGGACAGTGTCAGAGAGTAGTATTGTGACAGTGATGGTGCAGTAGGGAGTATAGTATTATAGCAGAAAGTGGTGTAATGGGGTTGTATTGTAGCGGGTGGCGGGATAACGGGGACGAATTGTAGAAGGTGTTGTAATGGGGCTGTGGTGGTGCCGTGGGGCTGCATTATAGCAGAAGATGATGTCAGGGGTTTCTATCATAGCAAGTGGCATACTGGAGTTGCACTGCCGCTTGTGGGAGCGTAATGGGGTTGAATAGTAGCAGAAGGTGGTGCAGTGGGGTTATATAGTCCCAGAGGACTAAGTTGTACTGTAGCGGGGGGCGGCGGACTGGAGCCATACTGAAGTAAGAGGTGGCGAAACGGGATGGTATTGTAGCAGAAGGTGGTGTACAGACACCGTCTTTTACCAGAGGTGGTGAAATTGGGTGGTATATGTAAAGGGGTTGTATGGAAGCAGAGGATAGCCATGTGAAATTGTATAGTGAGAGAAGGTGGTGTAATGGGGTTAGTTTCAGACAGTGATGTCATGGGATTTTGAGGTAGCGGAGGTGCTGTAACACAGAGTTCCTTATTACCTGCACTGGATGTCTTTACTCAGGAGAACCCAGCCTAAAGACCAGCAGGCCCGTATGGCCAGGGGCAATAATAGGCCCAGTAATGAAGACCAAAGCACTCCTTTCTTCCCTTTCCCACACTAATCTCCATATTTTATGAGTTTTTTGAAGTTGAGGATGAATCAAACGCCTCTTCTTATAGCCACACACTCCAAGCAGCTTTGTTCCTATTATCTGAGGACTTTTTTTTTTTCCCCTGAACCGTGCAGCCCGCTAACAGGAGCGTTCGCGGTTCCAGTCTCTAATTACCCTCGCTGGTGTGGTGTCCCAGTTTTTCTCTCCCCCACCTCCAGACTGAAGTCTTGTTTTCCGAGAATCAAAGACTATTATTGCGAGGCTGTTTCCTGGAATGGACCGCAATAATGTCTCATAACAATGCGCCCTGCACTGTGAACCGTGTCCATGTACAATACCAGTCAGAAGTTTGGACACACCCATAGTTTTCTTACCATACATGTTAAATAAAGAAAGCACCCTTAATTTTGCAAAAAAAAAAACAAAAAAAAAACATCTAATTCTCAAATCCAACAAACTAAGCAGCGTTTGTTCTCATATTTGCTGAGCATTCTCACATTTTTTTTTTTCCCACAAGGACAGCCACATGACTATAATGAGTTTGCAGCTGCATGGCTGTCTAAGTTCCCAAAGATGTGCTGCACTTGTGGTTTGCTTTTCATTGACCTTTTTGTCCAATAAGTCCCAAAACAGCTTGACTTTAATTTGGCTGTTGGAAAATTGAAGGAGCATATTTGTCTGTTTACTTTGCAAAATATGGCTTCTTTGAGAATTCCGAAATTTTAGACACTATTCAAACAAATAAATTATTCTCTTCTAACTTCTGACTGTTAACCTCTCAAAAGATTCCATTTGAGATTATGTAGAGAAGTTTAAAAGCCATTTAAATTTCTCTAAAAACAGAATGCTGCAACATCAGCAAAGTGTGTCCACACTTCTGACTGGTACTGTACCTCACTTTGGTGGATTTACCATAGGTTCATGTGCACTTTCTTGAGCACTAGGTGAGCACAAATGTGCACATTAAAAAGCTGGGTGGGGTATGTGTGCTTTTCACAGGGGCATGTATGTGCAATTGTACATATATGTGAGTTACAGGGGTAGGATTATGGACGATGTTTACACTTGAAGTTGAGGCCTCAGACAGTGGGTCCTGAGTTACCTGCAGAACAGTATTCTGAAGATAGAACCCACACACTTCTTTCATCAAACATTAAACAAAATTTCGATCCACTGTGGACCTTCCGTCAGGACGACCTGACGGAGATCCACCGTAGAGCGAAACGTGGTCTGATGTTTGTATAAAGAAGTCTGGACCGTCCACTGCATGGGTTCCATTTACAAACAGAGTTTACACTCGACCCATAATATAAATGCTTATGTGCTAAAGATTACAACCACCAGACCAGACCAACCGCTCCGCACACACGCTCATTAATACCAATGAGTAATCTGTAATTAATCTACATGGACACTGACTGTCCACAGCCCACATACACTAATGGACCCAGAGAGCTGTGACTCGCTTACAAGCTCGATTTCAGTCTAAGAGAGATGGAGTAACAGAGAATGACGGAGAGAGAGAGGGTAGGAGGGAGAGCCAGGGAGAGAAGGAGGAGATACGACAAGGAAGGAGAGGAGGAGAGAGGGAGAAAGTGACAAAAAGAGGGAGAGAGCGACAGAGAGGGAGAGCGAGACTGATGATCCTCTCTGGCTGTCACTCTCCTGCACTGACTGGCGTCACGGCCCTCAGCCTGTAACACACTGACAGACTGACAAGTGCTCTTCTCCCCACTTCATATACACACACACACACACACACACACACCCAACAAACACACAAATCCCCCCACACACACACACACACACACACACACCCCACACACATCCTCCCCCCACAAAACACACACACACACACCTTCCCCCTCCACGGCCATACACACACACACACACACACAGACACACATCTCCCGCCCACACCCACACACACGCACACCCCCCCCAAACACCCACACACGCCCCACACACACACACACACCCCCCAACAAACACACAAATCCCCCCCCCACACACACACGCACACCCCACACACGAACACACACATCCTCCCCCCACAAACACACACATACACCTTCCCCCTCCATGGCCATACACACACACACACACACATCTCCCGCCCACACCCACACACACGCACACCTCCCCCCCCAAACACCCACACACGCCCACACACACACACTCAGAGGTACCCCTACTCAGCCGCTCATCAAAACTCGCAGGTAACAACTTCAGCGGAACATTTCACACTTACAGCAGCCCATCACTCACACAGACGAGGGAAGCAGTGGCACCTCTCAGCTCATATAAAAACACTTATGGGGAAGTGAGAGTCCAGATGGAGGTGCGACAGCGCTAATGATACCGCCAGCGGGACAGGCACACTCTCGGACGGATGCGAAGATGGGGCAGAGGGACCTTCACCTGAGCCATTAGGCCACACGGCAGCACTCATACACTGTGATCCCAAACTAGCAGCACATAATCCTACAGCTGCAGAGGCTGCTTTAAGGCAAACAACTCTCTCCTACAAGATTTCCTTCCAACACATTATATTGCCGCATTCTTCTTCTTCCTCTTCTTAATAATAATAATAATAATGCTACACTAACTTATATGATAGCATGGTTCCACTCTTGGAAAGCAAATCTTTACAGTCAAACCACTAAAAATTAAAAAGTAAAGAACATAAAGCAAGAGGGACTGAGAGAGAGAGAAAGAAAACTGGACAAGAGCCTGAAAGAGCAAGAAAAAGCCAGAGAGAAAAAAAGGCAGTGAAAGAGAGGAAGCAAGAAAGCTGGAGAAAAAAGGAGAGCATAACAAAGAGTGAGGGAGAGAGAGGAGAATCTAGAGAGGAGGAGAGACTGACAGAGGGAGTGAGCAGAGGGAGAGAGATTCAGAGAGAGGGAGAGAGGTAGAGAAATGGAGACACAGCCTCCTACATGCGTTTGCAGCTCGACTGGCAGTGCGAAGCAGTCATGCCTCAGGGCAGATTTTAATGAGAGGAGCTGGTGTGCCCCCGTGTGCCGCAGTACCAGACAAGTTCGCTTAAATATTAAAGGTCCGAGGCCGTGTCATCCGCAGTCCCTCGTTCAAAAACAGCCGCAAATTAATGCGATCAGAAGGAACTGTGAAGTGTACCTGGCTGCATTATTAACGCCACTACAAAAACTGAGGCCCGCGGTACAAACCCTATTACCATGTCCCAAATCACAGCAGCACCCTCCGATTCCACATGCGGAGCCCTTTCATATAATTTCGCTGTACGCGGGTTATTTATTTGGGGCTGGGACGCAGCCGAATTGCCGCGGACAGTTGGCGGTAATGAAGCAGTAATGAAAACGAATCGTTCTGCACCGCTTGTCGCCCGTGCCAAAGCCGGCAGGCCAAAGAGAGGAAAGCCGAATCATTTCCACAGCCATTCAACCAGCTAGCGGGAGATTTCGGAGAGAAAACAAGTGAGATTGATAGAGAGATAGAGGGAGAGAATGCTTTGGTGAGAGAGCAGAGGAAAAGCACAACATATTCATTTATAAATAAGCTTTAATATACATTTAACAGGAAAAGGCTGGAATACAGCATTTCATCGCAGATCAAACAAACATAATAAAGGGATTTGCATTCGATCAGAAATGGAAGCGCAAATATTAGACGGTGAGGTGCGATGCCTGTGTAGGCAGCAATAATTTGCAATCGGTATAAATCAGACGGTGCACGCAGAGTTCAGTTGAAAGCATAAAAGGGAGAAAAAGAATGGGGGCGGAGGATGGGGGGCGGAAGGGGGACATGGCCACTTTGGGCAGGAGGTGTGTGTAATTCAGCCGGGGAGCTGGAAATATCACAGCATAAACTTTTCACATTTGGAGCCATTTTTAATGATTTATCAGCCCCGCTCGGAAGTCTGAGAGAGCCCTCTCAGCCCGCGCGCACAATTTCACCACACGCTTCACGGCCCGGCACAGAGGCGCTCGGAGAGAGAAAAAAAAGAACGGAAAATATGAAATAAAAATTTCACGTAATGTCACAGCAGGGGGAAAAAAATGCGGTCAATATCCCGGTGTTTTCACTTCTTGAAGAGTGTCCGTCAAAGAGTCTGACGGCTAGGAACATAAAAGCCCAGGCAAGGTGACTTTATAGGTGATTTAAAGAGAATTCAAGAAAAGGAATAAAGGAAGCTGGGAGCTTTGAAGACCAGATGAAGAGAGAGTGAGAGAGGGAAAGAGAAGGTGCAAGGAGAAGAGAGGGGGCAAGGAATAGACAGGGAAGAAACGAGCAAAAGAGAACCATAGACAGAATGAAGGTAAACGATAACAGTGAGAGAAAAGAGAAAAAGGGAGACGGTAAAGAAAATGAAAGGGAGAAGAGAGAGGGAGAGAGTTCAGGACAAGGGCTGGCAGCAGAGGAGAGCACAGGAGGGGACTTAATGGGAAAAGAGAAGAGTTTTGGAGGGGTATACAAGCAAAGGAAAACTCCCTTTGCATAAGAGCGAACCCAAATCTGAAATGGGCTTTTAATGAGGAAGGCGGCCAACCCCAACAGCAGCAGCGACGAATTACATTCAGCAGCATAACGCCGATAAGATTAAAGTTAAATTCCTAATTAATCCCCATAAAGTAGATTACGGCACAAAGCGGATCTTGACAAGATCATAACTCTGGCCCTGCCCTGGCGAATGGCCCACAGCAAGCTAATGAGAAGCGCACACCCTGGGTGGAAATTACACCGTGACTCTGATAAGGGCCGGAGAGGAAAAATTCCCCTCCCGGCTCTCGGAATTAAAGGCGCACGGCCATATAAGAAATGAAGCACCAGCCCGCAGACCTAAGAATTAATGAAAGCGGCCGGGGCTGCGGCCAACTTCACCACAGGGTGAAATAAACAGAGAGCCACAGCAGAGCAGATGCACAATTAGCACCCAGGAGCAGTGCTGTTACGCTGCAGTGCGTAATAAACACAGAGGCAGAGCCGGCCCGTATTTTTGGCACGAAAGGTAGTAAAAGGGAAGGCAGGTTTCGGCGAGGAGTTTGTTTTCATCGAGGAAAGGCGACACCGGTGATCTAACTCCGAGGACAAGAAATAAATGAAGTGAGAAGGAGAATGAGGGAGGGGGGGGAGAGATGAACGAGTTGTCGTTAATTCGAACAAGCTCGCGGGCACGGCGTCTCCCACCCAGCGGGGGGCTGACATTTGGAAAGATGCCTGTTGTTGCCTAGTGTGGCGGAGGGATACGGCATGGAAGTGACGAGGCCAGCTCATTACAGCTGGAATCAGGCAAAACGAGGCAATATCTCGAAGCTCAGTCTCATCCCAATTCGCCACAGTGACAGTACCTGACCAAGTGTCAATATGCCACGATTTTGGTGTCCTGATTTGAAGTCAGTTTAAAACAAACCACACCCCCAATCCCTAATCCTTAAACTGAACCTTAAACATCAAATAAGGATGCCAAAAGTCTGCTTTTTTGTTGTATATTGACACTTGGTCAGGTAGCGTCACTATATAACAAGTCAGAATGAGAATGTCATGGGTGCTCGTCAAGTATAAAATAATGAAGTCCGCACACTGAAGGCCAGTGCTCCCCAAGAAATTTATTCAACTTGTCGAACGAACGCGATAAGTTGAATAAATTTCTTGGGGAGCACTGGCCTTCAGTGTGCGGACTTTAATTATTTAATTTGCAGTTCTTTGGATTGTCCTGCAACGGTATTCGAGTGGATGTGCATGCTCTACCTTCTTAATTTTAAGCATTTATGCTCGTCAAATCTAGCCACCTCGGGGCCTTTCCAACACTTTCCTGACTCCATCACGGATGGAGAAAAAACAGCAACAAGCACAAGGGCCTTTTGAACAGATGTAAATATCTAAGCAACCCAAGGAACTATTGTTGTAGAATATTTTTTCCCTCAGAGGCATGACCTAATAAGAGTGCAGGTAGACAGAGCGGTATGAAATGAGAACCAAGCCGCTAACGAGGACGCTATTTGGTCAGTCGGCATGAAACCAAAAAGGCCTGAGTGTAATTTCACCGTTATCATTTGGGAAATGGCGTTTAAACTGGAGCTCCCTCACGGGCCGCGTTTAAATGGCTGATGAATAATTGGTCAGTTAAAAGCTCTTTATGCTAAACGTGCTAAAGACCCGTGCGGTCAAAATGAAACTTTCGCCGTAAGGAGTTTGAGAGAAAAGGCCCTTCCTGCGAGAGTCTACACACGCGCCTGTGGACAAGCAGCGCAGCACTCCACAAAACTCGCAGCTCTGAGCCAATCACAACCCCCGGCTCCGCCTGACTGTCCAATCGAAGCTCTTCCAGCTGAGGGAGCAGCCCCTCAGGAGGATAATCGGAAGAGACAGACGCACAAGTTAACTTGCTTTATCTATTCTTTATCTGGTATTTTATCATCTTACCACTTGTCCCTCTGCTTTAAGTGCCATGAAATATTAATTCCCCTGTCCCAATGGAAGAGGCTTCACTCAGGCTTTTAAAGTCATCTTACAGGACTGGGGGGTGGGGGAAGGATGAAATAGCTCTCGGTTCCAGCGAGACGGAGCCTTGAAGCAGCCCAGCGTCAAGGGGGTTCTGTGCTAAAGCTCCCCTCTTCGCTCTGAAAGCATTAGCGGCCGCATGTGACCAAACAAAAATGGAAACTTGCACCTTCAACTCCTTACCCCCCCAACTCACTCACAAAAAGCTGAAAATGGACGTTCCCCCCCCCTTTCACCTCCCATTTGCCCGTTCATTGCAGCTGTCACAGCGAATTTGCGCAGCGAAGGATCTGGTGGCTCCAAATCCATGGCAACAGCAGAACATTGCCACCTGTCACAGCTCCATACATCAAACAAGGCCGGGGCTCAAAGACAAACCCCTTGGCACAGGTATTACACCCGTTCCACCACCAGATTGTACTCGCGAGTCCGTCAGTGCTGTGGTCCCACTGCGGTAAAGAGCTGTGGTCCTGTTGAGCTGAGGAGCAGAGCCGTGTGCTTCTGTAGGGCTTAGGAACAGCAATCTGTGGTTCTGATGTGGTTAAGGTTACAGTTCTGCGGTCCAGCTGGACTCGGGAGTAGAGCTATGTGCTTCTGCTGGAATAAAGAGCACAGTCCTCCTAAGTTTAAGATCAGTTTAGCTTAGGAGTAACTAGGCTGAACTGAATTTTATCCATTGCGCAAAAGAACCAAAATCCTAATTCATGGTCAGAAAAAGAGTCCCATGTGGACTTTTTTTAAACTGGTTCATGGATTGAATTGGGACTTATTATCTGAACTGAAGGCAGGAGAATGCAGTAGACTCCAGCCACATATTGCTGGAATGCTGAAACCTTATTAGAATGTTCAGTGCCTCTTTGAGGACCTTGTATGAAGTCTCTCATTGCTTTCATGGGAAGACAACCAGTGAAAGGCCACACGGGCTGGGATGGGTAGATAAAGTATCACAGAGGAGGACTCGTGAGTTCACTTTGAGGCACAAATGCAGAGTGCAGAGGTGAGGTCGGCGATAGGGGTGGATTTTAGAGAGGGTGTGAAGGTAGGAGAGGAAAGATGAAGGGGACCAAAGCTTTGGTTCTGCACTGGCACAGATCAGTTTTTTTTTTTTTTTTTTTTAACTAGAGGCTGTCGTGTATATTTAATTCAAAAAGCCAGTTTAAAAATTCAGAACCCTAAGATGGGGGTGGCGGGGGCTGGGCAGAGTGAACATACCTGAAAATGGACAAAATGAATGTCTTTAGGGAATTAGCTGGGAAAGCTGTAATCTCGGAGCAAACAGGGAGCAGGCTCTGGTTTTGATTGATGGGGTGGGGTGGGGTGGAGGGGGGCGAGCGTGCGAGAGAAAGAGAGGGGGAGAGCATTTCCATATTCATGACGCCGTAATTGCGCACCTGCTCGGTGAAAGATTAAAGTGCCCGGGAGGGGAGACGAGGTCCTGCGCCAGGGGACAACGAGACACGCTGGAGAGAGTCTCTAATAAAGGTTAATGGTGCAGGCGGCGAGCTCCTCCGCTCCGCGTTCCAGCCTCCATACCGCCAACCAAGCTCCACTACTGCGAATGCTCGGAAATTAAAATTAATTACAGCCCAAGATAGCTCACATGTCCGTATGTCTGTCCATCTGCACTGAGAGTTTACGCAGAACAAAAATAGAATAAATGCACGCATATCCAAAATCAGATATCACAGGTGCAGGACCCAAAAAAAACACAGTAGAAAAGAATAAAAGTCCGCACACTGCTTAAGTTGCTCCCAGAAGACTTTATTCCTTTTGCAACGTTTCGGCCGACGTGGCCTTCGTCAGGTGAGTTCCTCACATGTGATAGGGGTGGGGGTGGGGGTTTATATACACTGAAGACGGTAGACGGACCAAACCAAAGTGCAATGAGTCCCAATATACAGAAATAATCACATCAACCCCATATTACCTATGATCCCAAAACACTACATACATACAAAAAGAAGTGAAGGCATATCAACAATGCATATAGTAGGCTACTCTCCACAGACAATCAGCGCATTTAATCTCGTATGCAATTCAAGTTGCATCCAAATGATGTAGTCTAGTATCTCAAGGTATATTTTAAACCCATAGGTCAAGCATAGGTACAGTTTAAAACTCCCAATTTGTACACATGCAAAGAAAACACAAGCACATCAAAATCAGTCAAGGAAACCCATTCCGTGTAAAAACTAAAACTGACAACAGTAGCTACAATAAAAAAAAAAAAAAAAAAAAAGGTTTTCAGTCGGACTCATCATTGAGACCAAAAGGAGCCATTGTATTGAGGGTGTAAATGTAAGAAGTTTCGCACTGTAGAAGTATCCTATCATGATCCCCACCACAAGGGGGGGTTTAACCTTCTCGATACCCATATAGCATAGAGTGCTAATGTTGTGTCCCGCTTGTTTAAAATGTGCAGCTACGGGATTGCGCTCATCTCCGCTACGGATGTTACTCCTGTGTTTGCAAATGCGAATTTTAAGTTGCCTGCTCATCTTACCCACGTAGGCCAAGCCACAAGGGCATTTAATCAGATAAATTACATGCGTGCAACTGCACGTAATAACACCACGGATTCTACAAGACTTTCCGCTATGTGGATGTGTGTATGTTTTGCTTTTGATGGTGTATCCACATTGCGCACAGTTTCCACATTTGTAATTGCCCTCAGGCAGGTCGTTCAGGAAGGTATCCCGTTTTTCTGGGATATATGACTTCACCAGCCTGTCTTTTAAATTAGGAGGGCGCTTAAAAATGATGGACGGCGGCTTGTAGCAACTGTTGTCAGTTTTAGTTTTTGCACGGAATGTGTTTCTCTCTAACTGATTTTGATGCGTTTGTGTTTTCTTTGCATGTGTACAAATTGGGAGTTTTAAACTGTACCTATGCTTGACCTATGGGTTTAAAATATACCTTGAGATACTAGACTACATCATTTGGATGCAACTTGAATTGCATACGAGATTAAATGTTGTGGAGATTGTTGTGGAGAATAGCCTACTATATCCATTGTTGATATGCCTTCACTTCTTTTTGTATGTATGTAGTGTTGTTTTGGGATCATACGTAATATGGGGTTGATGTGATTATTTCTGTATATTGGGACTCATTGCACTTTGGTTTGGTCCGTCTACCGTCTTTAGTGTATATAAACCCCCACCCCCACCCCTATCACATGTGAGGAACTCACCTGACGAAGGCCACGTCGGCCGAAACGTTGTGCAAGGAATAAAGTCTTGTGGGAGCAACTTAAGCAGTTTACGCAGAACAACACCGCCCTGATGTCTGTTCCATAATTGAGGCTCCGTTGGGCAACAGATCAGCAAACGAAAAACAAAAACATACAAGTTATTTGAAGCCACATATACCTTAGTCTCTACATACCAGTGCCATGCAGTGTCCACACATATTCAGAGCAAACCCAGCCAACAAAACACATTCACACAATGTTGTCGCAACATTAAGTGAACTTTTCTAGGCTGCAGAGACAGAAGATGGACAGATGCCCACACCTGTTTTAGTGCCTGTCATGTTCTGTTGCAAAATGGACACCAAAAAGGCTAAAAGACATGAAAATTGCCCCCATTTCACCAAGTTTTCTTTGCACAGAATTAAACTGATAGACTGCATTATTGTTAATAGAATAAGATGGCACAAATCCAAAGCAATGCCATTCCAGCAAACATTTTTTACACGAGCTGTGAGCGTTCAAATGAACGAAATAATTGTAATTACCTACATTATGCAAAGTACGCGCATTATGCAAAGTACTCAGAGCTAACAGTCATTCCGACTACCCGGCTATTGGCAGGTAAGACCATATTTGAATAAACAAAGCACACAACTTTAATCTTTACAGGCACGGAAATTTCAAGAACAGGAGCGACTTGAGGGGCACTCAGTAAAGTGCATAGCGCTGCCTGCATAATTCACCTTTCTGGTATATTGACCTTGACCTTTGACCTCGAGCCGCAAAAATCAAATCACCGTCTTACTGTTGACATATGCAACTCTCCCACAAAGTTTGATAAAAAATTGGTGGACAACTTTTATCTGTAACCCTGCTCTCACACAGACAATACAGACAGACAATAAACATCGCCAAAAAAAAAAAAAAAAAAAACTTTTTGATGGAGGTAACAATATATCGTTGTATGAAATGAATATAAAGGCCATAAGGCAACACAGTTCATCCAAATTAAACAAAATCAGTGAACTCCGCTTCAACCAACTGTTTTCAAGGATAGAAGTCATGCTGCTTGAGTGTAAATGTTTATTCTAAAGGTAAGGAAGCCGAGCTATCAAATAGGCCTACATTTTAAAAATGCAAACGAACCTTTTCAGTCACAACATCTCATGACCTGAAAGCAATCACGCAGCAATCCAGAGCAGACGAATCCATCGCACTGTATGATGCAATGAAATTCCCACTTGAACAATCTCTGAAAAGTAGTACACGGTTCCCCAACGATAACGATAAAAACGCAACCATGTATCTATAAGCCCGGGCTTTGATTCCAAAACAGAGATTTACCCCCCCCAACGCAAAAATAAAAACACTCAAAACCTCCTATTCAAACAACCAAGTCATCCTAGACATTATCTCATGTTAATCAAGAATCCCCACCCCGATCCTCCCCCAAATCGAAGCAGAATTAATTGAGAGCATCACGCTTCATGAAAATCCTGCATATTGAGGCAATAAGCGAAGGGTGTTAATGCTGCTATCTTGTCATCTCGGCCTTTGAAGATGCTTTTCGTGTGATCTGCACCATCAAAGTACAAACTGGAAAATAAGCTCCTTGCAAGTTAACCCTTAGGGAAGAGGGCATGACAAAATTAAATAAAATAACTATGACTCGCTGTTGATGAGGGTTAAAAAGTTTGCTTGTTATCAGTCTTTCCCCCCTCACGTCTAAAATGCAACTTCTAAAAGGCATAAGAACATCTAAATTATAAACTCCCCCATATCCTCCATAAAAACGTGTTTTAAAAGCGCCGAGAGAAGAGCAAAAATGAAAACAAGTGGGCTGAGAACTTAGACGGAGTGGGCCGTGATTTTCTTTTGGGGGAAAAAAAAACAGAAACGGCGCCTCAAATGCAGCAGCGCTTTGGACTGTAAAACCGCTGTTTACTTAGCATTCATAAATGCTTTACCAATCCCCATTAAAGGAAAAAAAAATCTGTTCCCTTAATCGGAATCAGCATTTAAATGGTAATGGAGTTCTTTCGATGCTGCAGTCGGTTCGGAGCGAGATGTTTTAAACGTTAATCTGCCGAGAATAAAGCGGAGATTACCGCGAACGCATTATATATCAGAAGCTACTGTAAGGTACACACTTCATTTGCATGGAACATAGAAAAAAAGTCGAGACAAAAGCGAGTGGAACTGTTCGGGTAAATAATCCTCGCCATTCTCAGCAGCCAGGCAAAACGATATGGAGGAAGTTGAAGCCATAAACTGCGATATAAGAGATGCCAAAACTGAATGTTCTTCTATGCATCACTCATCACTTCTATGCATGCATCTTCTTTGCGTTGCTGCCAGTGTGTCCAGTTCAGACTGAATTAAACTTTTCAGTGGACTTTAGGAAGCCAGTCTCACAAACATAGCTTCGATAACGCGGATGGAGGCTACATGGCTGAAATTATACAACTGGGATACGCCAATATGACAGAGGCCCACTGTCAAAATCCCTACAGAACCGCCATTCCACAAGAGCGAGAGAGCGTGGTGAATGTGCAGATCAGAACTTGTCCATGAGAGTGTTTTGGAGCTGCTGGATTGCGTATTTGAAGGGTTTTGAAGGAGGGAGGGACCTGCACCGTTCACTTTCATTAAGTTCGCGAGCAGCTTCGCGTCCGCCCCCCCCCCCCCGGAATCTCAAAATAACGGTCACGGATAACTAAAGGTAACGTACCTACTCATAACTATAGGGATTAAGGCAATAGGCCAATTTGCCAAAATGTTGAAATATCCCTTTAACAGTGTTCAAAAGTGCCATTGACTCCTCTGGGCTCAAGGACATCTGCAATGAACCAGCACACACTGGAAATGTCTTCAGATGAGTTCATATTTCAGGTCTTCTCTTGAAAGAACAGGATGTCATGTGCACTGGACTGAGGCCTAAAAGGTCCGTTCGCATGGTTACCAGCAACAAGTTCAAAAGTCAAGCTCTGTCATGGTTATACGGTTGTGTCAGTAACCTTGGCAAGGGCAAGTTGCACTTCTGTGAGCTCTCCGTAAATACTAAAATGTACACCGAGATTTTTGCGCAACATGTTCCGTCTTTAAAATAACACATTTTTCAAGGACATCCACACATACTTCAACAAGACAAAGTAGAACCACATTCGGCGTACATTACAGAGGCAGGGCTGCGTAAGAAGGGGTGCAGGTGCTGGACAAGCCTGCGTTAATGATTAAGTTTGATGAAGCTAGAATTTCCACTAATGTATTTGTTTATCAAAAAGGCAGCAGTGTGCATGAGGAGGCACTGTTTTCTTAATGGAAATTACTTCAGTTATTAAACTGCAACACAAATATTCTATTTTTATAGGCTACACACACACACAAAAAAAAAGAAAAAGAAAACGAGACTGAAACTAGGCAAGCCGGTTGCGCGCGACCGATGGGTGTTGCCCCCGATCGCCCATATTTGTCATTAAGATTTATTTATGACACAAAATGGTCTATTATTTAGTGAATTATGTTACCCTGGCAACCAAAATCTATACGCACCGTATCCTAACCCCTGCCCATATAGATGCCAAATATAGAAGAATAGCTTTAAATTTGTGGCCTGTAGAGCGTACACAAGGAAATCTCTATGGCAGCGGCGGCGAATGCATGACGAGGCTAAATCCATCGTAGCCCCGACTTTGTCCAGGTGCTACAATAACAGGATACGATGAGTGGTAGGCAACCCCTAGGCCAACCCCATCATATCTCACTTGGGCCAAACAAATGCGTCACGAAGCATAAAATGGGTAAACATGAGATTGCACTTGCATGCCAACAATCGTTCATTTTGGTCAAGAGGGAAGAAAATCTGAAAGAAGCTGTGCTAAAAGGAAAAATAACCAGAGCATCATACAACGGCGATAATGAGAATAAAAGATTTTAATGTTCATCTGACAGGGAAGATGATAACTTGCAAAATTTCATTGCAGCCCAAAATGAAAACTCAAATCAGCCAATACGGCCACAAATGTTGTCGGGCCCTACATTAAAGGCAAGCGTTTGCAGCAAGATCCACACAGACGCAAAAAAGACAAAGCACAAACTAAAGCATAGTCTGTTTTTTTCTGATGGTTCTTTTACTTATTTTTTGCAGCAAATTCTGTGGCAAGGGTTGAATATAATCCAATGTGCACTTAACTGGACATACACCCAAAGCAATTTAGCCTATTCTAATCCATAGTTAACCTTTGCTTTTGAGCAGCGTAAGTTTAGAAGAACAGCGCTAATCTCCCCCATTTATTAACAACAAATTTTGCAAAGAAATCATAACTTAACCCAAATATTTTATTTTCATAGGCTACAAGAAAAAAATAAGAAAACAACAAAGAAGGAAGAGGATACTAACATATACAATAGTGGTAGGCGACCCCTCAGTTTACACAAATTGTTAAGCCCTTGTTCTCAGAAGCCAATGTCACCAACACAGAAAAACTGGACAAGTAGCCAGATTCAAAATCCTGTGAAATTGATGAGTGCGTTCACACATTGACAACACGTAGACAAGACGTTAAATATACATAAACAACACGTTAACAACGTACTGATTTTTTACACGTTGAATACACAAAAACAACATGTTGATAACGTGCATTTAGCGCGCACTATTAGCCTGAAACATGCATATTTATGAATCGCAAGGCTTTCCATACACTGCGTGAAGTCTGGGAGCTAACCATGAGGTTCTCATGTAAACACAACACGACTTGTAAAGCAGAGACATTTTATTAACGCCCTCTCAATCAGCTTTGGCTATGACAGCTTGATAGCCTTTGCGCAAATGGGGACAATTCTGTTTCCCTACAGCTCAGTCACATGGAAGGCACTTGCCCTTACATTATAATACAGGCATATTCTGCGAACGTTCCAGGGAAGGCGGAGTTTGGGGCAGGAGCAGGCTGTCCTCTCTACAGGTCACTCAAATGAACAAACAAATCTAGCCATCCAAAGATACTGCAAGGTTGCTATTGAGATGAACAGACTGGACAGTCCGGGGCACATGATGATGTCATTACGGTGCGGGAGCCACCTGTCATCGCTTTGCGGTCTTCTCTCAAAGCGCTCGGCTCGGCAGCTTATTAACCAGTGCTTAAACCCCGCCATTAATTTCACGCCAATTACTACAGCTATATTAGAAATGGGCCTTCGATGCACTTTAACCGAGAACCATTTGCTTGGTTTTACAAGCAGTTTTTCTAAGCCCTCTCCCGGACGCTGCAAGACGTGAACAGACGCCCACGTGCGCACTTGCTCGGTGGTGGCAGCAAACAGACCGCAAACACTTTATACACTCAGATAAACAAATGTTTAGAGGAAGAAAAATCAACTGCTTCTGCACCACTCCACGGGGAATTAGAAAAAAAACGTACTGCAGATGCTTTTTAAGATGGATAAACTTGCGTTTTTAACCAAGGCAGTTGGATATTTAGATATTTTATTTTTTCCCCCTCTCTCTCTCTAAAGAGCCATATGCGTCCTATCATCAACTCTTTGGATTGAAATGAATCGAGAACACGGTAAGACCAAGAGAAAAATGGAGACAGAGGGAATGCTATAACGAATCCGTACTCTTGACAGACTGATCGCTGTAAGCTGACCTACGGACCTACTGAAAAAATGACAGGTATAGGGAAGGAGGTACTTTAAGCTTGACAACCTCTTCACAATCCCACTGCCATTATTTTCATTTCACACAAGCCTACCAATCACATGATGTTACAGGCATTTAGCAGTCACTCATACCCAGCGGTACATTTCCCAAAAGCTTTGATGCTAACTATGTTAGCAACTTACAAACTTCTCTCTACATGGGCCCGGTTCAATCTATGCAAGTTGCTGACATAGTTAGTGACTACGCGTTTGGGAAAAATACCCCTAGAAAGGAGTGTCTACTAATTGCCAGTAATATCATATGATCGGTAGGCTGGTATGAGCTGATAATGATGGCTGAGGGCTTTGAATCTGGGCCGTGGTCGTCACTGCTCCTCCGCAAAGCGGCGCCTGACCCAAGTGAGCCCATCCAGTAGCCAGCGGACATTTTTAAGTGCACAAGTAGGGACTAACCCTTAAAGCCTGGTATGCAATCACTGTTGTTAAAAATTCAATGGAAGCTACAGAAGGAAAGCCAGTGGAGGCCAGATTACTCCATACACTACGTACACAAATGCTGTGTACAAATGCTTAACACCCATCGTAGCACAAGTTATGACAACCTTGCAACATCGATGTGCACACTATATTAGCCCAAAACCAGCCGTATCATCATGGCAGACTCTGCACCTTCACAGCATGCACACACACACTGAATCACCAGGCAACTGAAGACACTTTTATACAGGTAGGAAACAGGAGGTAGGTGAGCTAACTTTTATCCGCCGCTATGGCAAAGTAATCCCAAAAGAAAGAGCAGGGAAGAAGAGCAGAGAGGCAGTATTACAGGTGCACTCCTCCGGTCATTCGGCAAGGGTCAATGCAATTCACCCTGCCATACCATCGACTCTGGGTTCTCATCTGACGGGCCGTTACGCGCTCATTAACGAGCCGACTCTTCGCTCCCGCTGCAGGAGCGGGGAGAGAGGGCAGGCGGGGCGTCAGGGGCATGAGAGGAGTCAGGCTGCCAGATGGCGCCCTGTCGCATCGCCGCGTGCGAGGAAGAGCGGGGAGGAGGGTTCGGGTCACAGACGCGAGTGAATGCTAATGTCGGCCCGATTTTAAACTTGAAAAGTTTGTAACAATAAAAAAACGCCCCGATTCTAGTGTTTCTCAAACTGCAGCTAACACACAACTGAACATCAAATATGCTACATGAGACATGCAGGGGTGGATAGAGAGATGAAGGGGAGGAGAAAGTGTAGGATGGATAGTGATGGAGATGAAGAGTGGAAAGATAGATGAAGGGGAGGAAGGAGAGAGTGAAGGATGGATAGTGATGGAGATGGGGAGTGGAAAGATAGATGAAGGGGAGGAAAGGAGAGAGTGAAGGATGGATAGTGATGGAGATGGAGGAGCGGAGAGACAGATGAAGGGGAGGAAAGGAGAGAGTGAAGGATGGGTAGTGATTGAGGTAGAGGGGTGGAGAGAATGATGAAGGGGAGGAGATAGTGAAGAATGGGTAGTGATGGAGAAGTAGAGAGAGATACAGGAAAAAGATGGAGCAGAGGGAATAAAGAGAGATAGCGGGGTGGAAAGAGAGATAGAGAGAGGAGAGACAGAGGGGTGGAGAGAGAGTGAGTGAGTGAGTGAAAGAGGCTCTTTCTGGGACGCGCCCCATGAGCCACAAGACAGGACACCTGGGGGAGGGCCCCTGATTGCTAATTAGAGTAATTAGCCATTATCCCAGGCTAATAATGCACTGCTATTAGCGTGCCAATGGTTTCCACTCCTACCCCCCGGTTCCCTGAGGAACTTCGGAAATGCTGCTTAACCTTTACAGAACCGACACTGAAACAGTACAGAACTGGCACTGAATCAGATCAAATTAGCAAACACCAGTACAAAACCATCACCCAACTGGCAAAGAACCAGCACAGAACCAGTGCCAAATTGGCAAAACACCATGACAGAAGCAGCACCAATCTGGCACAAAATCCATACAGAATCAGCACCAAGCTGGCACAAAACCAGTATTGAACCAGTGCCAAACTGACACAGAACCAATACAGAGCCAGCAGAGGCTGCAACAGCTCCTTCTCCCGTCAATATACTTCACATCATTCGAGGCTCGCCATTCTGTACTGGCCGCGAGCAGCGAGCTGTCGGCCATCTTACCCCCACCCGCATCTTCTCGCGCTCTCTTTCGCCGACGTCACCAAAACAACATCTGTAATTCATGGAGGGGAGCGAAACTGAAAATGCCCAATGACACAGGCAAGGGTCAGGGACGGAATCTGTCGGTGCTCGGCAAATAAAACCGTTGCCCGGCTCGGGAGCTGCCAACTGCCCTCTCACCCTCCACTGGGGCAGAACCCTGAGGGGCAAGGAGTAATTATTCAGGGACGTGGCCCGGAGACAGAACACTGAAGAGGATAGAGCTGTTCCAATCCAGTGAGTTATTGGGGGGGTGGAGTCACTTCAGAATGGGGGGAGGGGTTTAAGGTCACCTGCCCTGCACTCCACAGGATGGGCCCGTCATCTGCTCACGAATCCGCCCCTCCCTCCCCTGAGCGCACTCCGAGCAGACCCAAGCAGACGGAAAGCTCCGGAAAGGGCACATTGAGCTCAGGCTCAGACTTGGTAAAAGGTTATTCCGCCTCCAACAGGACAGGAGACAGGAAATAAATAAATATGTCACGGCTCGGAGCGAGGCTGCCAGCGCTGACATTTCGGATGTTTCTTTTCCAGAATATTCCAGTGACTGAAAGGGCCGGCGTACACGCCCCCCAAACGCAGCCTTTTCAGGGCAACGTACTCGCCTCCCGCGGATAAGACACTCCTTAATCATTCTGAGAACCGGGGACAGTTTTTCACTCGAGTACTCGCTCACAACCTCACACTCGCAAACATGCGCGCACACACACAGGCACACACAAGCACACAACCTCACACTCATACACGCATACACACAAACGCATACATATACATACACACACAGGCACGCATAAACAAATGCACAACCTCACACTCCCACATGCATATACACAAAAACATGCGCACATACACACACAAATACATATACACACACTCACCTATACCTATGCATATACTTATATACACCCACATTTACACGCGCATACACATAAATATACGTACGCAGATACACATGCACACATACATACACACACTCACACATACACTTAAATGCACTCAAAAACACACACACACGCACACATACATGCACACACACATGCACAAGCACATATATACTTACACGCGCACACACACATACACACACACAGTCCCTTTGAAGTGATCTCTCGTGGAGGTCTCTGGTGTCTGAGGGTTAATGAATAATGCAGGGCTGTGATGTGAGCTGAAAGCAGGTGGGTGACTTCCTGTGGGCGGAGAGACGACTGCTGCTGCTGCCCTTGGGTGACGAGGCATGAGGGGGAGGGAGGGAGAGAAAGAGGGAGGAAGAGGGAGCCACAGAGATGTGAAAGGAGGTGAAAGAAGGCAAAAGAGATGGGGAGAGAGGGATGAAGTGAGAAAAACAGGGAGTAGGAGGCGAGAGAAAGAGAATGAGAGAGAACGGCAGTGGGCTGTCCATACAATGAGAGGAACAAGTGTCTGCAGACGGATGCTGCAGGACTGGAGGTCTCAGGGGAGGAGAGGATGGAGTATAGAGTGTAACTGCTGCTGTAACCTCTACAGTCCACAGGCAGGAGGCTGATGCCGACAGACCTGCACACCCTGAGAGTTACCTTGAGAGAAGGGCAACACACACACACAACACACACACACACACACACATACACACACACGCCCTCTAAAATCAGCAGCCACTCACAGTTTGAGACATAGATTGTGTGTTACATGCTAATGAGATCAGGCCATGATAACAGCCTGACGCACAGGAGGGCTGCAGGTGTGAGAGGAGGGATCTGATGGTGCTCTACAGCGCCCCCACCGGAGCATAGCTCCATCTCGCCTCTCCTCACGCGCCTCCTACAGTGCGCCGGTCACACCTGCACCTCCTCTGAAGCCCACTTCCCCTCAGGCCAGGAGAGAGACACCGAGCCGATTATATGAAGCCCCTTTACCACAAACATCTCAACTCCTTCTGCCCATCATCATCATCAATACTGTGATTTTGAGAAAGGCAGCAGCTAACTGCGCTTGTGTGTGTTTCAATTTTGGGTTAGTTTCAGTTTGTGAGTGTAATGTTTCAATAAATGAATGAGTTTCAATATGTGAGTGTTTAAATGCATGTTTTTCAGTAAGTGAGTGCATTTCAAGATGTGCATCTCTCAATGTGCGCGTCTTTCAAAGTGCGTGAGAGATTCAATATATATGTTTGTTTCATTATCTTTGTGGGCATTTCAATGAGTTTGTGTTTCAGTGCATGTGTGTTACCATGCGTGCTCATGAATGTGAGTGTGGGTGTTTCAGTATAAGCGAGTGTGCGCATGTGTGCTCAAGTGAGTGATCGTGTGTGTAGTCACAACAGAAAAAAAGATGAAAGCACAGATTAGTTCGTTTCAGGGTTTCAGGTTGCACTTGGGTGTGTGTATCCGTGGTAGTGTGTGCTAAAATGCATGTTTTCCAGGTGACGGCGCAAGGACTTTCAAACATAAGCAGTGTGCAGAAGGCGAAACATCAAAGCCGATTTAAGGTTGTGTTTAAAACACACTGAAGTCTTCAGGAGCTGGAAACGGAGACGCTGCAGAGCACCCACCTGTCAGTCCCTATAAGAGCTCGGGGGCTCGTACTGTTCTGAATTCGAGCTGCACAGGCAGCGCGCGAGAGGATAACAGGATTAGAGGAGAAACGTTCTCCACGGGTCCCATGTGACCCCGGGGGGTGCAGCGCAGAGCCCTGCTTCAGAATGTGAGGGGCCTTCCAGAACCTTCTCTCCAGTGTCATTTCAGGACGAGGTGGAAATTTTTGGGAGAAAGCGGCCGCCTGTGTTCCCAGTGGGGCCGAATTCCACCGAAACGCTGTTACCTTGTTCCCACCCCCACCCCGTTCTGACTCAGGGAAAAATTTACCCCTCCACCCCCGCGCCCCGCGGCGAGGGGAGAAACCGCGGTCAACCGTGCTCGACCGTACGCGACCGCAAGCGCGCATGACCCTCATGAGTCATTCCGTACAGCAAACCACAAGCCATGCACCCTCCGTCCCGACCCCACCCAAACGCTGGTGTCAAGAACACAAGAGGCCGAGGGATCTTACCTTTAGAAGCTGTCGGGCAGATGACAAAGGGTGCGAGATGGTTGGGCGGGGCCAGGGAGGGAGGGAGAGAGGGAGAGAGAGAATCAGCATTAATAGCTCTCTAAAGCAGTGTGTTGTGACTTATTTCAGGTGCAGTTCTGCTGAAGCAGCCCTCTGTGTGCGGAGGGCAAAGCTGCGTTCCTGTCACACCGCAGACAGCACTGTACACTTTAATGAAGGTCACTGCTTACAGTGCAAACACTACACTATACACAACAAATGCAACTCAACCCAACATAGCCACAGAAACCGTAAACAAAGGATGTGTGATGGTCCCACAATCACTTGAGAGACACAGGGATGCTGGGATACGTTCAGTGCGGTCGAGGAGTGGTATGAATTAAAGGTGAGCATGGAAAGAGAGGTGTGAGAGAAGCAAGCTTGAAATGAAAGGTATGGTCGAGGTGTGTTTGAAATGAAAGGTGTGGTCGAGGTGCGTTCAAAATTAAAGGTGTGGTCGAGGTGCATTTGAAATGAAAGGTGTGGTCGAGGTGCGTTTGAAATGAAAGGTACGGTCGAGGTACGTTTGAAATGAAAGCTGTGGTCGAGGTGCGTTTGAAATGAAAGCTGTGGTGCGTTTGAGGTGGTCGAGGTTTGAAATGAAAGCTGTGGTCGAGGTGCGTTTGAAATGAAAGCTGTGGTCGAGGTGCATTTGAAATGAAAGCTGTGGTCGAGGTGCGTTTGAAATGAAAGCTGTGGTCGAGGTGCGTTTGAAATGAAAGCTGTGGTCGAGGTGCATTTGAAATGAAAGCTGTGGTCGAGGTGCGTTTGAAATGAAAGCTGTGGTTTGAAATGACAGCTGTGATTGAAAATGAAAGCTGCGGTGCATTTGAAATGAAAGCTGTGGTCGAGGTGCGTTTGAAATGAAAGCTGTGGTCGAGGTGCATTTGAAATGAAAGCTGTGGTCGAGGTGCATTTGAAATGAAAGCTGTGGTCGATGTGCGTTTGAAATGAAAGCTGAGGTCGAGGTGCGTTTGAAATGAAAGCTGAGGTCGAGGTGCGTTTGAAATGAAAGCTGTGGTCGAGGTGCATTTGAAATGAAATCTGTGGTCGAGGTGCATTTGAAATGAAAGCTGTGGTCGAGGTGCGTTTGAAATGAAAGCTGTGGTCGAGATGTGCTTGGAAGGAAAGATGAGGTAGAGGTGTGAGAAAAGGAAAAATGTGAATGTGATAAACAGTGTAGAAGAAGTGCACATGAAATAAAAGGTGTAGTAGAGGGGAGTTCGGGAGGGAAGGTGTATGGAAATAAAGGTGTCGGAGGCGAGAACTTGTGACTAAAGATGCGATAGAGGCCTGCCTATATGAAATAGAGCGCTACGGGTGAGGTGTTTGGGGCACATACTCGTGTGATTTAAGAAGCGGTAAAGGCATGCTGAGCAGTAACAGAGCGGTACAGGTGAGGTGTTTTGGACACTTACTCTTGGTCTGGGAGGAGAAGGCGAGGGTGAGCTTGGCGAAGAGCTCCTTGCTCTCATACTGGTCCTCTTTGCTGGAGACCCAGAAGCTCTCCTCAGAGAGCTCATCCACCGCAATCTGAAAGAGTACAGGAGCCATGGAGCAAACGTATATCATGAAACACAACAAACACACGCAAACAACCAGTCCCTCCATGGACGCACTTAGAGCCCAGTTTCAGTTTTAGTGATAAATGGAGAAGTGCAGAGCAAAGGGATGTAGTGTAGTATCCACCAGAAGTGCAAACTGCGGCACAGTGCAAAAAGTGCATAGATCAAATATATATAAATACTGTATATGGGTCAATGACAAACAAGCCTTTTAAAAATGTTTTTTTTTTTAATAAATCTTTAAAAATGTACAGAATACATATTATTTGAAGTTGGAAGAGTGTGTTTAAACAAGTCTTAATGGTTGCACAACATTCACAGGGTTTTAGTACAGTTTTAGACTGAATTTGCAATTTCACCAGCCAAAAAATGTCAGGTGGCGCAACCAAAAGTTTCTTGGGAAGGAAAAAAAAAAAAAAAAAAAAAAACACACTTCCCTCTTTTTTTCTAAGTGATTTTTTTCAGTAAGTATACCTGAGAGTGTCTACTCTGCCTAAAACATTGCTATTTTGTAACTGAGCTGGGTATTAAAATAACTTATAGGTTCTTTATTGTAGGGGGCGGGTATTTTGGTTTTCCAAACAATTTAAGAACAATTAAACTATTAAACTTTGTTTATTTGAAAGGTTTTCAATATGAAATTATGCCCCCATATTAATATTATATTAATTCATATTTTAAATTACATATTTCATACATTTCATAGTGTTAACTTGCTCGGACGGTAGTGCCACCTGACATTTTGAGGGTTTGAGATGGCAAAACATAAAATATATATCATTTTTATGATAAAGTGGAAATATGTTCAAATTAAACAGGTTTTATAAAATAAAATGATGCTTATTATAAGTCATTTAAAATTATTTTAAGCCAAAGTAGTGCACTCGGACAATGTCACGTCATTGACCCATATAATGCCTTAGCACTTGATAGAGTTCCCAATGCCAGGACCAATAAAAGAAACAGAGCAGGAATGAGGCTCATTTGGGCATAGGCTTTCCTCTTTTTGAGACTCCAAAACCAGCAGTTTGTGACCAAAGCGCTTTATCGCCATCGTTTCCAACCATAGCAGCTGCTTTCAAATGAAAATTTTCAAAAGGGCCAAACTCCAGGGCCTTAGATTTGTTCATTCAGCCCAATAAAAGCATTTTCCTAGCACTTCCCGAACAGCTAAGTGGCTCAGTTTTTCTAATTCCAAAATTTCTAACCCCAATATTCAGCTGAGAGCCATTAATCTCAAACCGTAACCAACAGATTCTTACTTACGCATCCATCCTGTATTATCCCTTAGAGAGCTAAATGCAACTACTTTCACTAAATGATTTAAGATATCAAAATCAAAGCTGCTGAAAACCTACCATGTGGCGAGTTGTTTAGGGAGCTCTTTTAAACAAGTTGCCACATGATAGGTTTTCAACAGCGCAAGGTAATTAAATTTATATATTTTTAAAATTTATTTCAGCGCTCTAAGGGTTAAATTAAGCAGGTCATCGGGTGACACAGGGTTTCTTTCCAATTGACTAAACAATTTTATGCTTAATTTTCTGAATTCCTGCAATACCTACGTTTTTTTGGTTATAAAACACTTTCTCATCCCATGAGCGCCTAACATCTTCCTTCATACGCCTACATTCTTAATGCCCCCGTTAACTGTAGTATGGGGCGAGAAGACCCAACATCCTCTGTTTGAGTGGTTTGATGAAAATCCTTCCATAAACATAATATATTGCACTCAGTTGTTTTTGTGAACCAAATGCCTGATTTGAGCAGGTCTAGAGCAATTTGTCTGGTATTTCCTGCATTCGTTCCCAATGTTGGTGGGTGACGAATGGATTTTACATGGACTTTATCTCAAATTCATATCACAGCTATAGGGAGAGCCAAAGACGGCAGCAGCATATTTCCTAAGGGTGGAGATGAACTTTACCGAAGTACGATGTTGATGCAGATTTGAATTTGTTTGATTTCGTTTGAAAGAATCTTTAGGGATGGTAACAATACAAATTCTACATCAAAAAACCTTCTCTCAGCAGTATCATTAAAAGGGAAGAAAACATTTTTCCCTCATTTTGAGGATAAAATAGAGCTCATTAACTACTGTTTATTTTCTACAGCCTTTATCAAGGGCATCAATAATCTTGGAGGCGAGTGTGTGCACACAGCTCATTTAACTGAGCACACACACACACACACACACACACACACACACACACACACGCGGTCGGCTGTAATGATAAGTATTTGTGTCTGTCTGGAAGAGTTAAGCGTGATGGAGGCGGCAGGCTGAAGCATTTCAGAGCTCCAAGCTATCTGGAGGACAGGAGCGAGACGCCGGCAATGGGATCCCCTCACAAAAGAGACTCATTTTCCCCCCACACAAAAAACCCTTTCATTGGAGAGAGACAGACCCTGAAAGAAGGAGCAGGAATTAAAGATACTCCTTTTTATTGCTCCGTCTCACAATGGAGGCTTTTTCATCCTTTCTTTGGTTTGCTCAAGTGATGGAGCGAGAGAGAAAGACAGAAAGAGAGCGCGAGAGAGAGAGAGAGCGAGACAGAGAGAGAGAGAGAGAGAGAGAGCGCAAGGCTGGGGGGGAGAGAATAGGAAAATTACAGAGTAGATGGAAGCGGTAGAGAGTAAAAATGCGAGAGAGGGAGAGAGAAATGGAGAAAGAGATGATGAGGGAGAGACGGAGGGAGACGCAGCCCTGTTCTATCACCAGAGACCCTTCATTACCCAGAAAGCAAAGGGGTGGGACAGTGGGCACAGTGCGGGGGCAGGATATATATATAAAAAAAAAAAAGTTAATTTAAATTACAAAAGAATGTCGTCCTTTCTCGCCGCAATTTAATTATCTTCCAGCGGCGCAGTTAAAAGAATGTGGATTATTAAAAAGCGATTTCTGTGACGTTCTCGTCAAAGGCCTCTCACTGCCGGCACAATGGAAAGAGAGAGCATAAATGTTCATGAACTCCACACGCTATTAAACAGCAGCTTCAGGCTAACGGCTAATTCAGCCAGGTTTGATATTTTAACTGTTGCAGGGGATAGACGCCGCAAACAAGCAGGAGAGGAACTTTGCCAACAAATGCACCTGCACAGGCAAAGCACAGCCAACTTACCCAAGCACATTGTCGCACAGGCATGCACACACAAACGCACAAGATCCTAACTAGAGTGTGTGGCTACTCCTAAAAACAAATGCGACACTCCCCCCCAACCCCTCCCAAACACACACACACACACACACACACACACACACACACACACAGAAACCCCAAAATAGCAGAAGGCACTGGTTAAAGTTTCAAATGAATACACCAACAGAATTTGGTAAAGAAATATTGAGCAGTTTCTGAGTTATGGTCCGGCGACACATTGGGAACATCAACACATACGGCAAAGCTGACGGGAACCAAGCCAAAAACAATACATCTCCCCGGAGGCAAAGACATAATCTGGAACACCATACTACTACAGGGCAGGACCTCTCTCATTTCGTTATGGTGCGTCGAGATGTTGGAAACATTACTTTGAGATTCTGGTCCATGTTGACATGGTTGCCTCACATTACTTCTGCAGGTTAGTGAGCAGCACATTCATGCTGTAAATCTCCTGTTCTAACACATCCCAAAGGCGCTCAGGAGATTTATACGTGATGACTGCTGTGGACAAAGAGGGACACTGACCTCATAGTCATGTTAATGAAACCAGTTAGAGAGGACTTCTGGTTTGTGTTAAGATGCATTGTCTAGACTCAAGACGGTGAGTAAATTTTGGCCATAAAGGGGAGTACATAGTACTCAAATGAATGGCGCAGCGGCTGCGTCACTTAATTGAGAGAACACATGTCCTCTCACCGCCCAATCACATCCGCACACATCACATCAGTAATGGAGTGCACTTTAAAATCGCTAATCGAGCTAATGCTATGCAGCTGCTCATGCTTGTTGCTTCGCCTGCAACACTTTTCGCTCGCTGAGACCTGCTTGCCACGTGTACCTAATCGCTGTCATTTCTGGTTCTTCGTTTTCGCTCCATTCCGCAGCCATTTTGTTTTGCTCACCACCACCCCAGCCTCCACCTGTTGTTAATATCAGCTGTATGTACTCCAGGGCTTTGGTGTATTTTGCTCATGAGGTAGACGTAACTAATCCCTGTATTCAGGGTAGGCATGAGTATGAGCTCCGAGCGCCCAGAGCTGATCTATTCAACACCAAACCAAAAGTTATGTTCCCCATCATGCGCAACAGATGGCCTCATCAATGAATGATTCGTGTTAAGGGGCCCAAAGCCTGCCAGGAAAAGATTTCCTACCCCATAACACCACTACCACCACCAGCCTGAGCTGTTGACATAGCGCAGGGTGGGTCCATGATTTCACGCTGTTGATGCCAAATTTTGACCCTACCACCTAGTTATTGTAGCAGAACTCAAGATTCATTGGACAAGGCTCACCATTTTCAAATGGCCAGTTTTGGGGAGCCTGTGCCCACAGCAGCATCAGATTTCTGCTCTTGGCTGACAGGAGAAGAACCCCACACGGACCTCTGCTGTTCTTGCCCATCTGCATCAAGGCATCAAGATGTCTTCATGCTAACCGTGATGGTGAAGAGCGGCTATCCAAGTTACTGAAGCCTTTCTGTCAGCTCAAACCCAGCTGACCTTTCTCCTCTCACCTCTCAGGGCATTTCTGCCTGTAGAACTGCTGCTCACTGGATGTTTTTTGTTTTTTGTACCACACTGAGTAAATTCACAGACAGTTGTGTCGGCAAATCCCACGAGATCAGCACTGTCAAAAACACTCAAACCAGCCCATCTTGCACAAACAACCAAGCGACAGTAAAAACCATTGAGATCACATTTCTCCTGATTCTGAAGTTCGATAAGAACACTAACTGTGGCTCTTGACCTGACAGTGTGATCCTGCGTACTGCACTGCAGCCTCATGATTGGTTGATCAGACAACTGCATGAAAGAGCAGGTGAACAGGTGTTCCTAAAATGGTGTTCAGTAAGTGTAAACATGCAGACACTCAAAAAGTCAGCCTGCATAAGCTAGTACACAAACACATGACTACGTACCATAGAACATACAATGCACACGCATACTTCTGCACACACACACACACACACACACACACACACACACACACACACACACATTTAGACACACAAATGTTGATTGGGGGGGGCTCACCTTGGACCAGTTGGCCCTCTTCAGCTGCACCTCAGGTTTGTAGTCCTTCTTGGGGGCCAGACCAAATGGAAGAGGGGGGGGCGCAGCAGGGACTCCCCAACCGCCCATACCAGGAGGAGGCGGGGGTATGCAGGCACCCATCGGGAGTGGAGGTGGGATGCCTCCAGGGAGAGGGGGAGGGGGAGGGGGCATGCCTGGTGCCCCAGGCAGGGGAGGTGGTGGAGGAATGCCTGCCATCCCGGGCAGGGGAGGGGGTGGAGGAATGCCTGCCATCCCGGGCAGGGGAGGGGTGGGGAATGCCAGGCCATCCCGGCAGGGGGGGGGGGGGGGATGCCAGGCTGTCCCGGAGCGGGGGGAGGAGGGGGTATACCAATTTGTCCAGGAAGCGGAGGAGGAGGAGGGATGCCAGGTTGTCCAGGAAAGGAGGAGGTGGGGGGATGGCAGTTTGTCCAGGAAGAGGGGGCGGAGGAGGAATACCAGGCATCCCAGGTAGGGGAGGGGGGGGGGGGGGAGCTGGAGGGGCATCTTGTCCGGGTGGGGGGGGGGCAGGTGGGGGGACAGGGACTGGCACCGTGACGACCTTGGCCTTGGCTTCTTCCAGTTCCTTATTCAACTTCTCAACCTATGAGAGAGAAGGAACGAGGGAGGGCAGGAGGAGATAAAGGTGAAGGTTAAAGAATGAGGGATCAGTGGGGAAGCTCGGTGTCCGCACCCTAACTCTGGTCATGTAAGCTCCGGAGATTCCACCCACAGAGGGAGGGAGGGAGGGAGAGAGAGAGAGAGAGAGAACGGCTCGTTTGAAGCCTTAACAAATTAAGCTTTCATTTAGCATTTGTCACAACCGCAGATAAAGTTATTGCTGCAAAGAAGAAATGAAAATTACACTAATAAGTAATGAAAGAAAGTCCCATCTCCAATCCCTCTGCAGGAGCGGAGTCAGCCATGTTTAATTTAAGACACGAAAATTGCCTCCTTTATGAAATGCAGGCTGTGGGGACTGGGTTTTTATGAGGAGCGATGAGAGAGACTTCTCACCGCGGCACATTCATTTAGGTAGCGTTTATCTGAACAGGACCGAGAGCCTCCCAGTTGGGCCTGGGATTGACCACGCTCGGCACCAGGGGGGAGCGGACACGTGACAGGCTAACCCCCAAAAACAGTTCCTCGTCGGCTTTAGAGAGCAGACGCCCAGGGCGCGAGTGCACGGCAAAGCAGGGCAGAGACAAATGCGCTCGGACACGGTGAGACTTCGCCGGCTACTGCAGCCAATTCCGTTGCAGGGAAACGTGACAGGCGAACAGCGCTCGGGGAACAGGCGACATGACAAATTAGCGCTATTAATAGTCCCCCGTCCTGTCGCGCACGCAATTTGTCCGACTGCGCCCGCGTCAAGCTGACGTGCCCATTCCTTCCCCCAGCAAATGCAATTTTTCTGCATTGATGAACACACAGCTCAAATAGAAACAGTTACTAAAACGTCTGTTCGCCGACAGCTTCCAGGCCTCGTCTTTGCATAAGAATACGAGGGACGACCGACTGACCTTGAGCGTATGGCTACTGCGACAACAGGTGCTCCTTCTATGTCGGTGGCGAGCCCCAAGGAATCTTAATTCTCACTGTCACTCTACGCCGCACTGGGACATTAACCATCTGCAGAGTAGGCTGTCTGAATGTTTTAGAAAGTTAAGAAAAATCCTAAGAAAGCGTCTCAGAGCTCCGCTGTTGTCAATGTATCAGACATAACGGCTACACCATCATTAAAATCTTCGGGTAAAGACTTTCCAATCAAATACATGTGATCTTAAATAGTGAACACTAATCCTGTTCCTGGAGACTTACCACCTCGTAGGTTTTCACTCTAACCTTGAGAAAGTACATCTCGTATCAGATGTGCTAGATTGGGGCCAGGCTGCAATAAAAGCCTACAGGACTGTAGATCTCCAGCTACAAGGTTGTTGACCATTGCCGCAGAAGGATAAAGCAAGTGTTACACAGTCATCTCGCCTGGAATTCCTTGGTGTGAACCTCTTCCTGATTTTTAAGTGAGTCGAGAAACCAGCAGTACCTACTGGTCTTTAGGAACTGGATGCCAAACCTCTGTCCTAAAGACTTCCTTCTCACCACCTGCCGTGTTTCATGCAGGACATCGATGGACTGGGGCGAAGAGCTTTTTAGCCCAAATGGTGGAGTCACTCACAGCAAGTAAACCAGACCCAGACTGAGTGAAAATGGCCACCAATAAAGAATAATGACTTAAAATACAGTTGACGTGCAGCTGGGTGCTATACCGTGGCGATAATTACTGAATTTTTTTTTGAAGGCAAGACTGCGGTAAGGCTTTATTTTCATACTTGTTTAAAAATTTAATTATACCTGATGTGTCCCTGAAGCTTCGCGCATCAGGTATAATTAATAAAGGGAGAAGAGATAGCTGATACACAGCATGGTGGAGATGACTACCATTATGCTTCAAGAAACATAATTATCATTGTGGCATAAGTTTATGATCCTGGGATGACTGTAATGATAAAATAGGGAAAATGTGATTGGCGGGATTGGCTGTTTGCCTGTTTACATACTGGTGTCAGCCTAATAGCCTGTGAGATAAGAGTTAGCTCATGTTGGGGCTGTGTGGAACATGTCGGGTACACGCAGGGCCCTGTAAGGGGCCTGTATTTTCACATCCCCATGCCCCCAAATAAGAGCTTTTATTTGCCCTCGATACAGCAACAGGGGAAACCACCACAGCTCCAAAGCATGGCGCTGTCCTAGCTTTGTGATTGGCTAAATGATATTAGAAGTGGTCTGTGATTGGTAAAAGAAAAGCACTGTCAAAGAAATGGGTGGGGAAAGGACATGATTAGCCAATAATGGCAAGCATGCGACTAATCGGGGATGGTGACAGGTGAACTGAGGGGTATACTACAAAGCAAGTGGTGAATTAGGTACATTGAAAAAAAAAGCCAGTGTTTTTGATGTCATAAAGATGGCTCTCTTTTAATTTGCCATGGCACAGTATGGCATCTCTGATTGTGAGATTAGAGTCTGTTCAGCCAGCTCACGCTTAGAAACCCTGGCTAATGTTGAGCTTGCTTCATAGTTTACTCCCCTGGTCATTGGTCGATGTTGACATGGGAAGATGTGATTGGTCAGCACCTGCTCTTTGAAGCGAGCGATGTCTCTGAGGAGGTTCTGGGCCTCTTTCTCCTTCTCCAGCTTCTCCTGACCCAGGAGGTCTTTCTCTTTGCTCAGATCCTGCACCTTCTGCTCGTAATCTCCCTCCATCTTCCGCAGCTCCACCTGCAGCTCGTGACGCGCCGTCAGCTCCATGTCCAGCTGTCAATCAGGAAATCCACCAGTCAATATCTCAAACGTTCACTGCAACACCCATCGCTGGTGTCACTCAATTATTCAATCAGGGCATCCACCAGTCAGTATGTCAAAGATTTAATCACAACATCCACCAGTCAAAACCTCAAACATTCAGTCACAACATCCACCAATCAATACCTTAATCAATTCAGTCAAAACATCCACCAGTCAGTACTCCAAACAATCAATCACAACATCCACCAGTCAAAACCTCAAACATTCAGTCACAACATCCACCAATCAACACCTTGATCATTCAGTCAAAACATCCACCAGTCAATGCTCCAAACAGTCAATCACAACATCCACCAGTCAATTCCACAAACATTCACTCGCAATGGCCATTGCTTAGTGTCACTCAATCATTCAATCACAACATGCAACAATCAGCGTGTCAAACATTCAATCACCACATCAATCGCTCATGTCACTTGGTTATTCAGTCAGGACATCCACCGGTCAATGTCAACCAACCACTCATCCAGAATATTTAACTATGCGTCAACCATTATATCCATCCCTTAACATGTAGATAATTCAATCGCAACATCCATTGCTCATCATCACTAAATCACTAAGTCACAGCTGCCATCTCTCTTTCATCCAATCAATCATTGAGTTGCATTCAACTTTTATAAAGCCAATTAATCATTCAGTCAAAGCATCTCTCACTCATAAAGGCCAATAAAACACACAGACCCTTCTCACAACAGTACTACAGGCTTCCCACAAACTCAACTCAACCGTATTCCTCATGACTCAACACAACCAGTTCAGTCAGGGCACATGACACCACAGACATTGAGACACACAGACAGATACTCTCACACACAGTAGCACGCTGATAGTTTCTTTTGCACAAAGATGCAAATGCTCTAACACAAGAATCCCCATAGGACAGTCGTTCCCAATCCTGTTCCTAAATGTCAAAAGAATGCTGTTGATTTATTACTGCGCTTCTAAACCAAGCTCCAGGAAATGAACCATCGGGAGGGTTATGACTGCAAACATAACGAAGCCGCCCTCGTTTGAAGCACACCTTGTTCCAGCTTGGATTTCATTACACCAATAATTACCAGATTCAGGTGTGCGAAGTTAGAGTTACAAAGAAACCAGCAAGACACTAGATCTCCAGGAAAAAAAAGCGCAGGAACCGCAGTTATAAATCAAAGCCACGGTCGTGACATTTACACTGCTAACTCTCGCTAACTCTCACACACTCATCCTCATACAACAGGAAGCAAGCCCTGTCAAACACACAGTTGCTCTCTCTCACACACACACAATGACAAATGCGCAGGCACATTTTGGTCATTGGAGTGGCTGTGACAGCGGTGTAATTGCAGGCTGAGTTACAGATGTAATTATGGGGTGCGAGCGAGAGGGAGAGGGAGAGGGGCCAGGCCGACGCGGGATCTGTAATCAGGCAGCACTGTGATGGAGGCCTAATGAGAATCCGCAGGGTTTCTGCACCATATCCCCACGCTGACAGATGCATTATTTTTTTAAATTAAAAAAGGGAAGAAAAAAGGAAAGAGGGGGAGAGAGAGAAAGAGAAACAGAGTAAACAGAAGTGTGACGGCTCGCAGATAAAGGGCAGCCTCCCAGCAGACGCGTGCTAAAGCAACACTCGCGCACGCACACAAACGCGCCAGTGCAATGACATACTCCAACGTGCACGCGTAAGGGGAACACACATGCATGCAAGCAAACGCATGCACGCCAACACTCATGAGCGCACTCTCGCGCACGCACACACACACACACACACACACATTCAATCACACACACTCTCACACATTCACTCTCACTGTCTGACAATCCCAAGATCATTAACTCTCTCTCTCTCTCATACACACGCACTCTCACGCTCATTCAATCACACACACTCACACACATTCACTCTCACCATCTCACAATCTCCTGGTCACACACACACTCACACACACACACACACACACACACACACATACTCTCACTCATTCAATCACATTCTCTCACACACATACCCTCTCACTGTCTCACAATCCCCTGTTCATCAACTCTCTCTCACACACACACACACACACACACAAAGTAAAGCGAAGGACAGGCTGAAAGCAGTGACGTGCCCAGAGTAACTGCAATGGAAAAACCCAGCTCAGGCGGAGAGCGTTGAGGGCTGTAGAGAGCGTCTCACACCTGGAACAGTCACAGCTGCACTGACTCCCACACAAAGGCAGAGAGAGCAGTTTTACTGCAGCGCATTCCTCAGACGGGCTGGCCTTTACAGTCGCCGCGCCAGGGCTTTTTATGGCATATCAAACTCGCACAGCCAGGAGGGAGGGACACATACACACACACACACACACACACACACACACACACATAAAACACGCAGTAATGGAGTCGAGGCTGTTTACGCGGCGCTTTATCTTCCTTCTCTAATTAAAACGACCTCGCGGGTGTCATGGTTAGCATTTCAGCAGAAGGGTACTTTGCACCTTTCTATTTTCAGTGGGTACTGGAAACATAATGGAATGGACACAAGAAAGCACACACACACTCACGCCAACATACACACAGCTGGGCTTCTACCACACCTGCTCTAGGGTCACGAGACATCAGGCCAACACTCCCCGCTACCCCAGTTACAGCCTGAGGGGATAATTGGCCCTTGAGGGCTGGGGTTTCAGTTTTGGGGAATAAAGAGGGAAGATGAGTCCGTGGTGAGCCCGAGAGATAGCAGGGCAGGACCACAGGAAGACAGGAAGAGGAAATTGAGGGTTTCGGGGAGGGGGGGGGCGTTTTCCACCCCTTCCTGCTCCCGGGACCCCGAGAGCCACAGCTGCGCCTTTCTTCCTGCGTGAGGATGGGTGACATCATCTGGCACCCACCTTCCTCTCCAGCTCCACAGCCTTGGCCTCACTGGTCTCCACTTTGGTTTGGTCCACCATGTTATCTGCGGGATCAGGGAACAGAGGTGAGGCACACACAGGCACTGACCTGAGATCAGCCATTCTAATTAAATCCGTACGGCTCCTGCGCTCAGGGAGCACTTGGCTGAACTGGTGTCAGTGCTTCAGGCTTTGGTGACACCAGTGTGGTCTCACACAATAAATGACCTGCACTGGCCATCAGTAGGATTACACACTGATCGCCAGCCTCAGATGCTGATGCTGATTAAGGATGAGTTCATTTTAACTTTGCTCATATCGCACTGATGCGGTTGCGGGAAAACGACTCCAATGCATCCGGAAATTTCCTCTCCGTTAATGAGGCACCAGGTAAACACCAGGAGATTCATCCAGACCCCCGTCACACCACAATTTTTATTTAGACCAGTTGTGCTCCTTCAGCTGCTGAAGTCAAAACTTGACAGAGAGTTAATGTACGTCCGCCCACTCCTCCAGCAGTCACATCCAATCACATCCTGCCGTTAACTGCAGCCACACTCGCTCTCCGCACCCATACTGCAGTAATTTTCACCCAAGACTTGCATCGGCTGCAATTCCTGCTTCTGAGACCAAGAGAAAGTCCATTCCAAGCAACACAGCCCTGGTAATTAGAAAGATGTGGACTTCTATGCTCAGAACATGATCAGTTGAAGGCTACAGTGTTACTGCATTACCTTCTCTTGGCTGACATTAAATAGAGGAAACTGGTGTCATGTCTCCAAATGCAGAGGTATGCACTGCACTATATTTTCCCACTGGATGCTTAGTGTTGATATCTCACGAGTCCAAAGCAGTCCACATCTACCTCTTTGACCACTTCACAGTTTGCAATCTTTAGGCAGTTGTAACTGTGCAAGAGCCCAAACCCCAATAAGTAAATCTTCAGAGTAAAGTATATTAGTACTTGAACTAATACTGATGACTTGTTAAGGACGTTAAACACATCAGTTCATTGCTCCCCAACACACCGCACCAGAGCTACATACACTGCACCCTTGTGGCCAGAGGAGGTATGACATTTCATTTGGGCCATCCAACACTTGATCCACAAAGCACATCACCAGTTTTCCTTTGTTTTAATAATTATTCTACAGCAACACTGTCACACTGATGGCCGTAACACTCCACACTAAAATATACAGTCACTATTCCGGCTTCCGAGGGTCTCACCGATTAACCCTTCGATGTCCATTTTTAAGTGCTTGCACTTGAAGTCCGGATCGGCGCCATTCCTGTGGAGGACGATCTGGCTGACACACTCGTCGATTAACCTGTAGTACTGAGGTCTGTGGGGAGAGAGGACCAAGCCATCAGTCTCACGTCAATCCACCACTAAAATGCCCAGTTACTAGCCCACCACACGCACACACATATACTACAGGCCAAAAGTTGGAAGCAAGATCAAATTTGTACAAAAAAAGATCATAGTTTCATTGGCATGCTTTGCAACAAAATAAACATGATTATTATATAAAGATTCACTTATCAGAATACATTTTTACTCAAATTATCAGGCCCATATTACTAGGCCCATGGTCCTAGTGCCCGCCGGATAGCCGTTGGCATCCGGTGGGCTGTAAACCATGATATAAAGTGAATAATGCAAACTGTGATTTGTTTTTTACTTTTTCACTGAAGTTGTGACTCTTGCAAATCTTCTCAACCCAAAAACTAAGCCCCTCCTTTCTTTTGTGAACATTTATTCAGCAATGGTCTGGTAACATCAACGTATACAGTACCTAAAGGTAAATAGAGGAAAATGGTCCATATCAATGAAAGAAAAGTCTAATCATGTGGTAAATACATCCCAAAATCCATAGATTTCATACTGGTTTTTAAGAAAGGCATCGTGAACAGAAACTTGAAGTTGCTTCCAAATTTTTTGACCAGTATTGGCCTTGCTTCCAAACTTCTGGCCTGTAGTGTACACACACACACACCATCTGAAAACACCCAAAAAAAAGCCCTCACTGAAAAACTCTCACAATGAAAATACCATCACTCGACCCAAAATTACACCCTCAGATAAGAACCGGATCACAAAACAACCTGACCCTGTTAAAAAAGCTCACTTTCCTCTTTCTGTAAGTATACACAGGGAACAGCCAAACACCCAGGGGAAAAAAACCTCAACATCAAAATGGCTACCCTCATTCTGAAGCACATGCCTGCCTGTCTGCAAAAAATCTGCTCCTAAAATACTCCAATAGCACAAAAATACCTATTTGAACATTGTCCATCTGTATAACCATCACTAAACCATACCCCCCTCGCCTTTCACCGCCCAAAAGCCAAAAATACGACTGCCATCGCACCAAGGCTACAGAATTGTCAAAGCAGAAAATATCCAGCACTGTTTGAAAATGGCTAATCCCAAACTTCTGACTATACCCAACACCTACCTGTGCAAATCAAAGATTATATCAATGCATTTACGGCACATATACAATTACCTCCTCCTGTCATAACAACATTTCCAACTCAAGGTCACGTGCCAATATTGTACTGCCTCAAAAAGCTGGCACATAACTGTTGGGAACATGTAAAGCATACTTCTAAATATAAAGCCGAAAAGCCATGTCACTCTGAAATGTGATAAATATGAAAAGTGAAGGGCAGATTTTCATTTTTCTCTTTGTTCAAGTATGAAATGAAAATAGAAAGGTGCAAAGTATCCTTCGGCAGAAATGCTCACAATGACACCTGTGAGGTCACCTTAATTAAAGAGAAAAGATGCTGCATCAAGTAAACAAGCCCAACTCCATTACAGCTTCTTTCATGGGTCTTAAGAGTGAGGAAAAGCGCTTGTGTGTGTGTGTGTGTGTGTGCGCGCTTGTGTGAGTGCGAGGGAGAGATGGAGGAAGAATGGGCGTCTAACATCCATTTCTGTTTCGCTTATATTTCCACCTTTACTTTTTTCGTGGAGCAAGAGTGACATCTAGTGGCTGCTAGTATTTCTGGAAGCGCAGTCCGTGAGCCCATAGCCGAATCTTGCTAGAATTTAAACAATTAATGCTCTGCTCACAACAAAATTATTGCAAGCGAAACAATTAATACTCTCACAAAAAAATTACTGCAAGCACAATTGTGCTCACCTTTCAATGAATGTTCGCATCACTTTCATAGTACACTGTATTCATTATTAATGGCCTTACCCCACACACACACACACACACACAAAATCATAGAGGAAAGCCATCTCGCACTAATCACTTTTTATTCAATAAACCAGTAGGCTGATATAAGTACACAGACTAATTTAATGTATTTGCATTGTTTCTCAGAGGTTCATAATGCAAGAGAATACGCAAATGAAGCCACAGTTTCTTGCTAATAAGGCAATGTTTTGTTTGTTTGTTTTTTCCCCCAGAAGAAAGCCATCTCTCACTAATGACTTTTTTTAATCAGTAGGCTGATACGCACATAGACTACTCTAATGTATCTCCGGTGTTTCTCACATATAGATACTGTAATAAGCAGATAAAGGCAGTTTCTGCTGCTCTCAGGTCCTCTGTGTTGTGATCAGCCCAGTCCCTTTGTGCGATGCAGCATTACCTTGAGGGTAATGGAGCTGCAGTGCTGAAATTACTCAGCTCAGACTCTCCATCTCTTTCACTCTCTCTCTCTCCATCCTTCCTCCTCTAACCCTCACCTCCACACCCTTTTTTTTTCCCCCTCCCTCTCTCACTGCTCTCAGGTCGCCCACCCCTCCATTTACCCTTCACCATTTCTCCAGCACGTAATAACATTTGCTCCAGCTTTTCAGTCCTTTCTTTACAGAGAGACGCCATTTAAGGCGCTTTCACACCGGACGCGAAACAAATTTTTCGCGCGACAGATTACATTCAAAGTTAACGCAAAGACGCGAATACACGCGAACGCGTGCATTCGCGTCTTTGCGTTGACTTTGAATGTAATCTGTCGTGCGAAAAATTCGTTTCGCGTCCGGTGTGAAAGCAGCTTTATTCTCACGGCGTCCATCTCTCCGCCGGTTTCCTTCACCTTCCGTAACCCTTTCTGCGTCCCTCTACGTTCCCCTCACCCTCCCCTCCCTCTCTCTCCACCTCCATTTTCCCTTTCTCCGTCCATACTTAGCAACGGCCCGCCACAGTAGTCCTGTGATTGACAGTTTAATAGGGCGGAGGGGGGGGGGTCGGTGAAGGGTCTTTAAGTGACGGAGAAGAGTTAACCTCTTCCTCACCCTCTGCCATTTAAGCTGCCCCCAAACCCCCCCAAACTTTAAATTTTAAACTCAATTTTTTGCGATAAAACTGCTTTTGTGGCCCATCTTTGTTCATGGAAGAATTACAGAGCAGCTCAAGGTTTAAGGCTGTCAAACCCATTGAAGAAAAAAAAAAAAATTTTATATTGGAGAGGGTGTCAGGCACTGCTGTGCGTGTATTTGCATGCTAGTGTGTGACTGAGCGAGACTCATGAATGTGTCTTATGATGTGAGTATTGGCTTAGGAGAGCATGTCTCAGGTGCATGTTATCCGCACGCATTTGCGCAGTTAGTATGAGCATTCTCACCATCGTGCTGATGGACGATGCTGGTTTCTTCGTACAATTGTGCGTGTGCGAGCGCAAATGAGGTTTTTTGTTTGTCTGCGTGAGTGCGTGTGTGTGTGCGCACATGAATGAGTTTGTGCATGTGTGTAAGTGTGTGCTTGCGTGGCGTGCGAATTTGCTCGCGAGTTTCAGCATGGATGCACGCTTAAGGGCATTAGTCCCACGGGATTCAGAATTAAACACAGCAGATTCAGACTTTTGATAATTAATTGAAGCCGGGGAAGTTGGCAGTGAGCGAGTTCTCATTCCAAGCGCTCACCCCCGGGCTCCGAGCACGGCTTCACTTCCCAATCAATCACACACCCAGAATACAGGGGGGGGGGTGGGTCTGCAATCAGAGGGTTATGAGCTTTGATGGGAAGCATTCTTCTTCTTCTCCCCAATTCTCCTTCGCTCTCATCCCAGCCTCAATCTCCGGGGGTCCACTGACAGAATTTTTAACACCCCCCTCTCCCGCAGTCACCCCCGCCCCCGTCTCCGCTCGCCTATAATGCTCGGCGAATATTTCAGAGCAAGACGACCATCTTTCATCCTGCCACGGCTGTCAGTGCTAATCACACACACGGAGGACCTGCCACTCAGGAAACGCATTAAAGCGAAAAGGTTGTTTACCGCGTCTGTTACCCTGACATTTCCCTGCAAGGCAGCGTGGCTTTTATTCACATTTGCATATTTCTGCTGATAAGAGGTGAAAGTACTCATTTTTGTCAGAAGCTTTTTAGAGGACCATAATAACACATTTAAAAGCGGCTTACAAAAAAAAAATAAATGAAAAATAAGGAAACTTCAGTTAAAGGTCTGAACTTCCTTTGTTCTGTGCCAAGGGATGACCTCATTTCCTGCTTCTGCGGATGAGGTAATGGCCACAGGCAGCCTTGAATCATAAAGGCCCAGTGGGGAAAAATACTAGAAATTATAGGGCGAAATCAGAGGTGAAGGAACACGGACTAACACTGGATGAGTGCAAGAGAGCTGCTTCACTTAGAGGGGTCAGTAACTGCCTTCCTCAAAGGTACAATGCTAATCTGAGCAGCTGCTGTAAAGATGCCGCTGAATACACTGACTCTACAAAAAGAAAATAAGCACGTGATGTGGTGCTTCCTATTGTGACAGGCACAGGGTAAACGAAGGACAGAGGAGCAGGTGTGATTAGAAAAATTCAACCATTGAAAACCAAAAAGAAGAGGGGTCACCTCAGGAAGGGTCATTTGGGAAGCGCTTAGATAGTGCAGCTGTAAAAGCAGGTAGGTATTTCACTATGAAACAGTCGCGCCCCAGGTCTTACCTGGCCAGGTAGTCGTTTCGGACGAGCAGCAGGTGCTGCAGCAGCGACAGGAAGTGGGACTCGGCTTTTGAGTCTTTCACCGTGTTCATGAGGATTTGGAACACCTCGGTCACATCGGTACAGGCCCAGGGTTAAGGGTTTCGACAGATACAGTGGAAGATGAAGGGTAAATATAAGTGCACGCACTCCGCAGGGACGAGGTAAGCAAAAGGTGACCCTGAACGAGCAGCCACCTCTGATCATACACCCCCCCGCCCTAAGTGTTTTTGAGCAGAGCTGGGGTGAAAGTCCCTGGTAACTTCAATCGTCAATTCTCTTTCGTCTATATTTTTTGATACCTTGAGGGCACACAGTCTACAGACACAAAGTATGAGAGGATTACTGCTCTTCCCCAGATAGATTTTACAAATCTGCACATCTTCCTTTCCCAGAGGCTGGGTCTTAAATTAGCCGTGAACCTTTTCATCCCAAGGTGACGTACCGTCGGGAGAACTTGACCTTCACATCAGAGAGGAAGGCAACCAGACACACGGAATAAGCACTGCAGAGCAAGAGCTCCCTCTAGTGATGAGAAAAAGTGCATACATAGTCCTTCACTCTGGCTTAGTCGATATTTCAGATAGCATTCCATAGATGATTCTAGGCCAGATTCTTTTTGACATGTGCCTTATAAGGAATCTGGGGAAGCATATCATTAAATACAGTATCTAGAAAGATTAAGAATAATCTTGGTGCAAGGTTTTACATGAATCTCACTATTAAGTGTATTAAGTATATTTTTTTCCTGAATGATGCCGAGGATTCTCTTTACAGTAGTAAATAAGGCAAATAACGGACTCAATTGTCAGAATTAAAAATGCATAAGGTTGTTTCACCTCGTATTTTTGAATAATGGGTGATAATAACAGTGGCACATGTATAACCGTTGAAGATGTTCATGATGGATTACTGGGTGAAAATGCTGCGAGTTCCGGGAGACACCTGGTGGTGAAATTTGGGAGTACACTCAGAATGTTAAAACCGCACATTATTGGCATCAATCAGCTCAATGTTATCTCTTTTCCGGAGGTTATGAGACCATTCAATCGCGATTAGCGGAAGGATATTCCATCTCAATGCGCACGTCGTCCAGCCGGACCCTTAATTCATCAGAGTCGTCTTCTGCCTGCTCGTCGAACACAGTCAGCTGCACCTTCAACTCCTCATTCTCAATGTCTCGAATCTCCTGTGTGCGAACGGGTATGGGCAAGAGTTCAGACAAAGGTGAGGGCCAAAGGTCAAAGCACGCCTGTCACAAAGATGCAGACAGACAACACACAGTCTCAAAGAGTTCTGTTGCTCCAGTCTCAAATAATACAACACACTAATGTTCAGGGCTCTTGTTGATAAATAAATTCAGTAACTAGAATACGTGTTGATAAATAATCAGGGATGAGCGAACATGACCCCACAGGGCAAACCGGGTGAGTGGTGTTGTTGCGTCTGATAGACTTACAGTCAGGTCATCTCTCAAGCCCAGCCTCATGAGCTCAGAACGCAGGTGGATTCTGAAGTCCAGCTCGTCCCCTCGACTGATCAGGGCATTGATGAACTGCATACAGCCCGCCTGTACAGCCACACACACACACACACACAATTATATATATGCAGAAAACGCAGACATGCACACACGCACACAAAGATTCATACACACCCACGAATGCACACAAACACACGGTCAAGCACACATGCAGGCAGAGAGAATCATACAAGCACATGATGACACGTGCGTATGCATGCACGCAATCACACAGACTCACACACGTACATAGACTCAAGAGTCAGTATGCAGCAGATTTTTAAACAGCAGACTTTCAACTCAGAGTCAGAATATGATATGCACTAAGAGCCCTAGGAAATTCAGCAGTCTTACAGACTCTGCAAAAGGGATTTCATTGCCGATGTTACCTTCAGGGCAATATTGGATTTTCGCATGCCGGACAGCAGATGCTGGAAACGCTCCTTGTCCTGTTCCTCTCCTTGAACCGTCAAGGCTTCCAGCACACGCTCATGTCTGAGAGAGCAGAGAGACTACAGACATTAATACAGAGTTACATATATCACTGCCTCATTACCATTACCAATGTCCCAATACATGCTATTAGCTCTATTACATGCATACACTGGCCCACCTGCTGCAGGCTTATTTCTACTGTCAGGTAACAGCCACTAGTCTCAATACAATTTTAGCCATAACCTCAATCAGCCCCCAGCTCAAATTATTCCACAATCTGATTGGCTAATTCCCATTTGCTACCACCAGAGGTTTTAAAATCCACATGAATCTCCTCTAGCCGGTTCATTAAGGCTGGATAGAATACACATCTGATTTACTAAGACCTTTAGCGTGCGATAAAACCTTGCGGAACTCACAAAACTAATTATGAAACACCAACTACTCCTCCAGAAACACTAAAAGTGAGCATACTTTACAACACCCTAGCGCTCGACCATGTTTGCATTGCAGGAGAGTGCACATTTTGAAGTATACCAAGACCTGATATCAGGCCCTATGTGTTTCATCCATCCAATATAAACAGCAGGCCCCTGGTCTTGTAGATTGAGAGGTTCACTCACAGGTCCTCCGGGTCGTCCAGGATGCAGATGGCAGACAGGAGCTTGACGGCATCGACCATCATGTGCGGTAAGGAGGGGTTTATGGCTCGCACCAATAAGGGGATGCCCTCCGAAGAGTTCAGCATGGCTTTCAACCCATACTGCACCACACAGGGAGACATGCAGTGTGTTAATGAACTAACGCCACAGATACGGGTCCATACAGCACAGTGGAAATGGTTGGCTGTGAACGAAGTAATTTGGTCACTCTCACTGCAGTGTCTGGGCTTGTTGTTTGTATTCACACTACAATGGATTCTAGTAACTTGGCTAAGGGGCAGTGCTTCACCTGTCAGCCTCCACCTCGATTAGAGGACCTACTGTCCGTCAGACAGGTGCACCAATGGTATCCTAGACCTATTTTCTGAAGGTTCCTCCGTGCCATTGATGCTAATGTTCAGATAAAGGCATTGACTGTTGCAATGTTAACATCATTAATAGTGAGCAAATTTTTGTCCTTACATCCCATATAGGTAATGTTAGATTCTGCCCTTCTGTTATGGTTTAGAGTCTACGCTAAGTCTCGGACTCCTCAACTCTGCACAATGGCCAAACAAATCTTGGCTGGAAACGAGCCAGCTAATTGGAGGATGCAGATAAGGTAGCCTGTAGCGACAAATTAAAATCTACAGCCACCTGAAAGCAGTCAGTGGTTGAGTTCGCGCAAATTGGCAGATTCTAACCTCAGGATCCACACATTACAAAGGCAAATTGAAATCAGGGAGGAAAAAAAAAAAAAAAAAAAAAACTCACTCCAGAGGGTGAACTTCAATGATATTGTTCAAAAGAATTATGAACTTTCTTTCTTGCTGAGCCATTCAAACATTATTAAAGGGCCTGAGAGGTTGATTCAAGCGATTGACCTGGGAAGACCACTTGAGAAATGAGACTGAGTACGGTCATTCAGGACAATGTGCCACATCAAGGAAGGACACTGTGGTATATGTAATTCACCAGCAGTTCTGCTCTGGTGAGCTCTGCAAAAAGCATGATCATGGAGTTTGCTGGATAACTGCAATGAGAGTGATGCAGTGGAGGTCTTCATTTCAGTCCATGTTCACAGCTTTATGAGGGTGTGACTTAGGCCTCCAGGAAACCCAGTGATTCCGCTTAACGATGCAGGGCAGTGAAAATGTCGTGCCCGCTCACCTTGTTGTTCATGAAGGCCTTGAGACAGCGTATGATCTCGTGCTGACACCTGTCGCCGATTCCATGACCCCTGCGAAAAAGCAAACACAGCCAGTTCTGAGCGGAGCCAAAACGTAAATATAGGGAGGAGCAAATTCAGCTGAAGAGTGCTTGTGAACTTTACGAGAATCCTTCGTCCAGCAGCCTCTTCAGAATATCCAGGAGTAGAGCGAGGCCCTCGCCTCCAAAATTCTGCACCCAGCTGAGAAACAAAGGGATACGTAGGGAAGGAGAGATAGAGAGAGAGAGAGAGAGAGAGAGAGTTACACTGATTTAGACACTTCGTATGACAACATACAAATAACTTAGAAAGACTCCTTAGTAAGCTCAGCTTCTGGCGATAGTAGAGTTGATTGATGTGATTGTGGAGACAGACTTATTCTCTTTTAGATTTCAGAGTCCCTTCACCAACTCTGAACAAACAAACTTTTCCACGGGGTGAGCCGCACGATATTCATAAATCTTCGAGACAGGCTCAAAACAGCAGGAAAAATGACCAAAAAAACCATTTAGTATGAAGTAACACCATCATTCTTCATATTTCTGGACGGCACATATCCGCGCAATGTGAAAGGAAAAATATGTCAAAGAAAAATGAACAATCCAATACCTGACATCATGCACAAACAAACAAGTAACGAAACACAAAAACAAGAACTGGACGGTTCAAGTGAACCTGAAACTCAACCGCTCCTCCTCCTGAGCAAGCCTATTGGGAAACCGGCTACAAGAATGAAAAGAAATACCAAACTGAACTAGTTTACGTCCTAAAGATGTATGCAAAGTTCAATCAAATTTGATCAATATTCGGGCCCGCTACAGGTCACGAGTCGAACAGCTCGTGGACGACAGACAACGACGACAAACGACGGAGTCATCTTAACAAGCATGAAATACTTGGATCCCCCGCCACGATTTTAGTATTCTGGTCTGGAAATGAAGGGTATCGGACTGTAGGACAGATGGACATGCAGAACTAAGAATAAGAACATCTTCACTATAAGCTGTTTCCAAATATCAGATTTTGTGGAAAAATGTTGAACGGTTTAGAAGTTAGGGCCCCGAAAAGAAGCGTGACAGAGGGATACGTAGACAGATGAACACACGGAAGGAAAACACCAATTCTTGTAATTCCCTTTAACTTCGTGGTGAGGGATAAAAACTCAGCCGGTCAATGAGCAGTTGAGCTAAAAATGATTCAATATGGACAGCAGGATCTTTAGATAGGATGAGATTGAACAATCAAAAAATACAAACAACTACAAGGAGCGCCCGTGTTATCATGACGGCCACAAACAGTCCATATACGTGCTGTAAAAGAACAAAAAAGCAACACCAGTAATCAAATCAGGGCTCCTACATCCTTCCCACAGTCACACTCAAGCACTTCTCAAGAATTCTCAAAGTGCATTTTTAAGTTTTTCCAGCACCTTACAGCTGTGGTAAATTAAATATGTATCAAGCTACTCAGATGAATGATAAAAATAATGCAATTAACATAAAAAGTTCAAGCAGCTTAAAGCACTTTATTCAAAATCAAAGCATTTTTCAAACCTCGAAAACATGACGCTAAAATTCAGGTGTTTTCAAGGATTTCCGGCACCCATAAAAACCCAATATAAAGGGAGGTTTATGGGGCAAACATTTTCAGTAGAATCATTAGCAATAACCAAATGTCTTTTTCCAGAAATATTATCAAAAACAAACCTGACGCTGTCATAAAAGTCAACTAGAATCCACAGAATAAGAATCACGAGAAAAGCCCAAGGCACCACAAACATTGAAAAAATAAATAAATAAATCAGCAGACCAGATGCCATTTTAAATGAGGTACTGAAATGAGAAATCTGTGAGGGGGCAGTTAAAAAACGGTTTAGCTCAGTCTTGAGTGAAAGCCTTTACAAACAGCTACAATCCTTTACTCCAAACAGTTGCCAAGCCATCCGAGTGAGGAGTTCTCAACAGAACATTTACTGCAGCAGCTTGACCCAAACTTTCTGTAGTCTCGAAACAAACTATTTCTCACAGTCAGCCAGACTTCTGTCCCAGTCATTAAACAAATACATAAGACCAATACATTTTAGATTTTTTTTTTTTTTTTTTTTTGTCTTCTAAGCTTTTGACTTGGTAAAAGATTGCCTACAGTGTAAAAGCAAGAGGGCTTACTGTAGAAGCTTACAGTAAGCAGTGTTTGTGGTAAACCCTATACTGCAATGAAATCGATCCCTTCTGTGTAATTAAAATGAGGTTGGGGGTGGGGGGACTTTATTTGAACGTGGATGTTTCAGCAATAAACTTGATATAATACCTTTTATAAAACTTTATTGATTAAAAAAAAATTGGCCACAAAATAAGACCAACAGCAGAATAATGATTTTTTTTTTCTTTCCAAGGCATCCTGCAAGATGCGGGGCACTGCAATAAAAAGTTCTCATAAGACAAAAATAATTATTTTCCAGAGAAAGAGGGACACAAGGGAAAACCAATATAGAGCAAACAACAAAGCACACAGACAGGATTAAAGATTATCTCCACAGGGAGCTTTGATATTGCGCACAATGAACTCAAAGAAAAAGCAAACATGGCATATTAGTTTATAACAAGAAGCTAATTAAAAGAGCCATACGACTTATAATTCGACTTGAAATATTCAAATAATTTCACAAACCAACGGTGCTTCATAGCAGCCAAGTGTGGGTTCTGCTTACACAGCTCGACTCCGTAAACTGGGACGAACCCAAACTGATACGATACGCGAGTTCCACAAACACAGAATCCGTACGCAAAGACATACGCCTACCATGCACAGTGGCTTGATGTGCACCATTCTTTCACACCTTAAAGAGTCATTAAATCATAGAGGAACCTTAACAGTCTTTTTTTATGTACAATTTAGGACCATTCCCTGGTGTGTGTATACAAAAAGCTATTGAAGCATGCAGCAAAAACAGAAATTCAGCGTAAAGAGCCAGTCCCCAGCCTCGCATTGTCTCATCTTCCTAACTATGTGCTATTTGGAGATGGCGGAGAGTCGATGCAATCAAAGCTGTGCTCCTACTGGCTGCCGCAGCACTGGCAAAACAATGGCAGGCAAAACCGAGACCTGTCCGTACTGGGCTGTACAATGTAAATGATTCCCCCCTGTGATGTTTATATTGGCGTCTTTTTAAAACAGTTGGTCAAGCACATAGCTTCTCAGAAAGCGTGCTACAGCAACAACGTCAGAACAACCTGCTTTCACAGTTTGTCGGGTGGAGAGACGAGAACGGGACGGCTGATATCTAGCCTGGAAACAAAATACGGTGGAGAGACGGACAGACGGACAAGGGGGCAACAGAAGAATAAAAAGGCACATCTATGCACCAAGATGTCGCCATATATGAAATTTTGTCGCAAAATATCAAATGGTTCTAAAGTTCCAGCCCGAAAAAGAAGCATGGCGGACGTATGGACATGCAAGAAGGATGACGTTCATTCTGATATCCCCATCCACTTCATGGCGAGTGATAACAACTAAAATAGACCAACTAGAGAGGAGAAAGGATATTCACAGAAACAAACACCAGTTAAGTCCACAATCCATTGGGACATCCTTGAATATGTGGCCATCCAGCACCAAGCCTGCCAACAACTCTCCTCTAAAAATGACAAACAGGAAAATATTTCACAGTATTGCTGGACCAAATTAGATAGGACATATGCACACTTCCTGGCCCAGAGCTTGAAACTCAAAACAAACCCAGTGAGGACAGAACAGTTGCTGTGTGAAGGGGAAATGACAAACCGCCAACAGCTACCTTCTGAGAGAAATTAGCAAGAGCCAACTGAGAAGCACATTCATGCGATACAAATGTTCTTAACCGTTAGAGCGCTGAAATAAATTTTTAAAAAACAAAAATGTAATTATCTTGTGCTGTTGAAAACCAAGTATGTAGCAAAAAGTGTTTAAAGAGATCCCCTCTGGGAGCTCTTTTAAACAAGTCGCCACATGATAGGTTTTCAACAGCTTTGATATTGATATCTTGTATCATTGACCAACAATAGCTGCATCTAGCGCTCTGACGGGGCTTTTAAACCATAAGCAACAAGGCGCACAGATTGCGCGAGGTTGAGAGCAAGCTCAAGCCCATTACGTCATGAGGAGGCAAGTTAGCATGAAGGGATAACTTTAGCGAAATGTAGCTAAAGCGGATAAATCATGATAGGGATTTGTTTCTCACCAGATCGCCCCCTCATATGTTTATTGGGTAAATATATTCAACATTCCACAGTTTAATGTAGCAAACTAAACATTTTCGCAGATGTCTGTTGTGTCGCTTTAAATTATTCGGCAATGCTGCTGTCTGACTTCTTTGGAATCAGAACGTGAAATATGTAAATAATGGACATTTTTTTCAAAACTGATATCCCTATTGGCCATGCCAGTGTTTCCTTCCCAAGTTCCTGTACATTTTAATTGCGGAGTTGTATAACTCCAGATGCTCGGACACGCATAGAATTAATTTTTCCTTTATTGTTAATTGTTGCTAGGACACGTCCGCAAATGTACTCCTGCAAATTCTGCAATGTCACTGGATGCGCTTTGGAGAGGTCAGCGCAATTTGAGGTCAAGGTTCAATGCAGTTGACCTAAGGATGCAAAACTTTGCGGAAAATCAAGCTGCTTCGCGCCACTTAAGATTGCACCACCGTTCAGCCGAGCAGTGTCGCGTCCTTCATTGAAAACAGTGGTCTTGCTCCGCGTGATGTCGCGATTGCGCATATGGTGTGAAAGCCCGGTAAGAATTAATTCTCATATTTTCATTAATGATACCTCTCCTGGTGGTTTTCTAATATTTGACGGGAATTAATATAATTATTTTATTGTTCTTTTTACTACAGCTCAAACAAAATTTGGCAGTTGGCAGCATGCATTTTTAGAAAGCCGGCAAGCTGATAAAGGTTGCCTCTGCAGGGACCGTGGAGAAAAACAACCCCACAAATACCAGTAGAATGCGAGAGAAAAAGACAACAGTAGATGAAAGGCATAATCGGTCAGGAAATTAAGGACAAAATTTGATCTAATTATCAGGACGAGACAGAAATCAAAATGGAGAATAAAGGTCGTCTGAATCAACCTCAAATGCGACAGGGCACTGAGATTCTGCCATGAAAACTGGCACTGCTTATTTCAGCACAAATGTAGCTGGCTCAACTTCCATAAATGAGGAGGTCACTGCAGTAAACCATATGAATGCCAAGAAAACAAGAACATGATCAGTGTTTTCTTAACCCTTTCACCTACAGCTTTTACAAAGCCAAACATTACTGCTCTGCCCAAGTTACTTAAGACCAGATATCAGGATTGCGCAATTTATATTAAATTCTGAATTAACCATAGCATTTCAGGGTATAAAATTATATACATACATGTTGCTTATAGATTTCAGTAGACGTTAGATGCATTTATTGACAGCAAAATGTATCAGATTTTATATATCGGCAGAAGATATTCAGATACATGATCAGTTTAAATTCGAATCTTTGCTGAAGACCTTGACTAGTAGAATCCGGAAGGCAACTGTTTAGTTGGAAGGAAAGCCTGCAGCCATACCCGCCCTTACTGGATAAGATTGAGGACCCAAAGGCAATTGAAAACCATAGAAAAATCTGTATTCGGACAGAGCAGTCAATTAAACCTTCGAGCGCTGAAAAAAATTTTCGAAAAATTAAAAATAAATGATCTTGTGCCGTTGAAAACCTATCATGTATCAACCGTAGGGGAGCTCTTTTAAACAAGTTGCCACATGATGGGTTTTCAACAGCTTTGATTTTGATATCTTATATCATTGAGCAACAATAGCTGCGTTTAGCGATCCAAAGGTTAACATAATACGGAACTTTCTGTATGTGTGCGCGAAAGGGTTAATTAACTATCCAAACGCCTGTCGGTCACATTGGAATCCAGAATAAGGGCTTATATACAGAATTGTGGCTGCTATGCGAGGAAGGCAGGAGAAAACGTGCCACAGTAAAGTGAAGCACGGCTCATTCCTTCCCAAGCGGAGACGCGCGACAACAATCAATGGGGCGATTCAGACAGCGCGACGTCCCTGAGCATCTTCACAATGTGTCTGGGCTCCACACAATCCCCCCTTCAGCAGGCATCGACAGGCTCGGCGCGCCAGACGGCCGCGGCCGGCTCTGATGAATCGCCCTATTCAGAGGCTCTCGCTCTGTCCGTGAACACCGCTATCCCGCCGCCGAGAACATCACTTCAGACTTTGGCGGTAATGCGTCTCTCGCGTCTCTCGCACCTTTGTTCACACAGACTTCATTAGAGTCTCCTCCATGACCCCTCGGCTCACAGGGAGAGCAGCTCCACAGACCCGTGAGCTTAATACAGAAATATCTCTCCACTATCTAGTCTGATAACAGGTAAGTCCCTCTAATGAGAAAACATGAGCCCATTATCAGACCTGTGTCCTAATTATTGTGCTAATTTTGACCTGCAGTTCTCGGCTTAAATGGTTTTAATGGGACTTCTTAGGCTTCGTATGAATATAAAACACTGCTTTGAATTCTCCAACCAGGTATGGCTCTTTACCCATCCGCGTGTCTAACAGATACAAATGGGTGAGAATAGCTAGTCCAGCAGAGGGCACCAGACTCAAACTTACCTGATGGACAGAGAACTGTGCAGAGGATATATATTGCACTTTGCATGTGAATATGCGTGCGCTTGTGTGAGCGTGTGCAGATGTGTGAGCGTCCGTATGTCTGAGCCCTTTTTGAATGTGCATGTGTCTCTGTGCACATGAGTGCGTGCGTGCATAAATGTGTGCATGAGTTAGTTTCTCACCTGACAGGGTTGTTGTTGAGCGACACTCGGAGGGACTCTAAACAGCTCAGCAGCTGAGTCTCCCTCAGGTCTGCCTTCAGCTCCTGGATGTACATCATGGCCGACTTTGAGCACTCTTTCTGATTCTGGCCCTGCGAGTCAAACAAACACACACACACAACCACAGACAAACCTTAAGATATGATCAGGGAAAGAGCCTGACTCACTGTATTTCAGGGTTTTAGGCAAAACATCCAAATATACTCTTTTTAAGGGTTCAGGCAAAAATCTGAGATTCAGTCTTTTCCAGGGGTTCAAGAAAAGAGACCAGATCCACTCTGTTGAGGGGTTCAGGTAAAGAGCAGAGATTCACTCTTTTCAGGGGTTAAGATAAAAAGCTGGGATTCACTCCATTTCAAGATTCAGGCAAAGAGTTGAGGATCAAGGACTTGGGCAGAGAACTGACATTTACTGTATTTCAGGGGTACAGGTAAAGAGCTGAGACTCACTGTATTTCAGGGGGACAGGTAAAGAGCTGAGACTCACTGTATTTCAGGGGTACAGGTTAAGAGGTGAGACTCCCTGTATTTCAGGGGTACAGGTAAAGAGCTGAGATTCGCTGAATTTCAGGGGGACAGGTAAAGAGCTGAGATTCACTGCATTTCAGGGGGACAGGTAAAGAGCTGAGACTCACTGCATTTCAGGGGTAAAGGTAAAGAGCTGAGACTCTCTGTATTTCAGGGGTACAGGTAAAGAGCTGAGACTCACTGTATTTCAGGGGGACAGGTAAAGAGCTGAGACTCACTGTATTTCAGGGTTACAGGTAAAGAGCTGAGACTCACTGTATTTCAGGGGGACAGGTAAAGAGCTGAGACTCACTGTATTTCAGGGTTACAGGTAAAGAGCTGAGACTCACTGTATTTCAGGGGTACAGGTACACAGCTGAGACTCACTGTATTTCAGGGGTACAGGTAGACAACTGAGACTCAGTGATTTTCAGGGTTCAGGTACACAGCTGAGACACTGATTTTCAGGGTTCAGGTACACAACTGAGACTCACTGATCTTCAGGGTTCAGGTACACAGCTGAGACACTGATTTTCAGGGTTCAGGTACACAGCTGAGACTCACTGATTTTCAGGGTTCAGGTACACAGCTGAGACTCATTGATTTTCAGGGTTCAGGTACACAGCTGAGACTCCCTGATTTTCAGGGTACAGGTACACAACTGAGACTCACTGATTTTCAGGGTACAGGTAGACAGCTGAGACACTGATTTTCAGGGTTCAGGTACACAGCTGAGACGCACTGATTTTCAGGGTAAAGGTAGACAGCTGAGACTCACTGATTTTCAGGGTAAAGGTACACAGCTGAGACTCACTGATTTTCAGGTGTAGAGATTAAGCACATAGACTCACTGCTTTAGAAGTGTGCAGGTACTGGGACACCATCTCCCTCTTGATGGCGATGTCCTTCTCTCGGAGAGGCTGCTGCTTCTCCTCATTGAGGTTCATGTCCACCTGGAGAGAGAGAGAGAGAGAAGAGAGAGAGAGAGAGAGAGAGATCACCTCACTCACCTCACCTGAGAGCTCATTGCTGTGAATATTTCACCATTCACTTTGGCCACTGCCACAGCCACAAACCAACACAAATATACTCGCAAAAAAGTTAAGGAACGCTCGATTTTGACCCAAATCCGCGAAATGTGAAAACTGAATGTAAATCCCCAGAGTTGTTTACTTTACTGGTTTTAATCCAAGACACAAAATGTATAAAAATACTCGATCAGATGACTTTAGTACCCCAAAATAGGGTATCCACAGGGAAGACCGGACCATTAAATCAAAACATCAAACAATGTCCAAAGTCATTTCAATATCTTGTGTGACCGCCACTTGTTCTCACCACAGCCTGACAGCATCTTAGGAAGCTCAGCCGGAGAGAAAATAATGCAGAAAAAAAACTCAGTGGTCCTTAACTTTTTTGTTGAGTACATGTCAAAAAGGAACGAAATAGAAAGCAACACGCGCATAGGAGCGAGGCGGAGAACGCACCAGCATCTGCTCGAAGAGCTCGAGCACGTACTCGTCGGAGTGGACCTGCAGCATCGGGGCGGAGGCAGGGACCTCGTACAGCGCAGCGGCCGAGTGCCGCTGGCTCGGGACATGAAGCTTCTCCTTGTCCTTCTTCATCCGCATGCTGGTGAAGCGCTCCAGCTGCAGGGCGGAGAGAGGGAGAGAGAGAGAGAGGGGATGGAGGGAGGCCCAGAGGGAGAGGGAAAGCGGAGTTAGAGGAGGGGGCCAGGGGGTAGAGGGAGGTGCAGAATTTAGGCCAGGGTCAGGGGGAGAGTAAGGGGTGGGGGGGGTGGGGTATAGGTGGGGTTAGAGGGGTATGGAGAGTTGGGTAGGGGTCAGGGGGTGAATTCAATAGGGTGGGGTCATGGGGTCGGGGGGTGAAATAAGGTGGTGTCAGGGGGTGTAGTGAGTATACCAGAGTGAGGTCAGGAGGAGGGAGATGGTAGAGCAGGGTGGGATGAAGGGTAAGGGTGGCAGTAGGGTAATATAAAGTGGGTCGAGAGCGCGTGTTGGTGGGGAAAATGTTCAGACCAGGAAGAGAGCAGGATTAAAGGGCCCAGATTGAATGGGAGGCGAGAGCCCATGATGAGGAACAAAGGAGGCAGACAAAGTCAGGGCAGAGTCACACAGTCAGGGTGCGGAAGGGATATTCAGTGGGGTCAGGCAGAGACAAGAACCAAAAAGATACCCACAGGAAAAACAGCAGGATAGAGAGACACAGTACAGCAAGGGATCAGTCTCCATTTCTAGATTATATATGATAGATCAGCACATATTAAACAGCACATCTATAAGTGCACAGATAGAGGTACTCCGTGTTTAAGACGCAGATAATACTAAAGGATTCATGGTGGAAACTGCCACATCTTCATTGATTCAGGTCTATGAATCAGTTGATCCAGCACTTGACGAGATGTAACCACCTGTCAGAATGTGAATTTTGGACATGTGATGCTTCGGCTCATGCAGGCTAGCCACAGTGCTAACACCTAGCAGCCCGCAGCAGACCCTGAGCAGTAGACTCCGAGTGAGCCTGCAGATGTGCATCTGTAAGTCAGCACCACACTTCTTCTCTTGTGCTTTGGCTACAGTGCATGGAGATGGCTTATTTGCGAGAAAAAAATTCAAAGACGTTTGAATTCAATGAATTCCATTCAAAACAGCTCAACAGACCTGGGGAAAAAAAACATCTTCTTAAAAAAAAAAACAGAAGATTCAGATGTTTGGGAAAAATTAATTCAGTGGGGAACACCAATTGAGTCACTAGTCTTTACACATTACTCTCTAAATTTTCACTCGCAGTTTAGAAGAGGCAGCTGAGCGAGTTTCGGGCTGAAAGCAGTTTTGGTGGATATTGAAAACATTTCAGCTTTCAGTGCAAGCTCAGATATAAATGCCTTAATGACTTATGATTATACCCTAGTAAATGCCGAGCACAAATAACCCAGAATACATGATATCATTGCACAAAAAGATATATTCATTTAAGTCTGTTCACTTGCTCAAACGAATGCCTACGCAGACTTGATAGCGAGACTGAAAAACTAAAAGGCCAATATCGGCGTAACACGCAGTTCTTACCAGTAAATGACAGTGAAATGAACACTGCAGATTACTCAAAAAGCCTGCTCAATTGTCCCACAGCTGGCCAATCCAAACAAATATTCTCAAGAGCTTAAACCACTCAAACACACCCCAAAGGCTGAAATTTTCAGCAAATAACCACCGCAGGCTCATTTTGAGAGGAGTTAAGACTGAAAACAGTGGGTAAGTGACAGCTGGAAGCATCCAGACTCCGAGAAAATGTTAGCTGGAACTATGTACTTGCAGTCAAGCTTCAGTCGTCCAATTAGTACCTTCCTTGCATAGCCAAATGGTCAAAAAATCATCCACTCCCTCAATGGAAGGTAGTGCGAGTCTGCGGCTCCAGCTCAAATAACGGGGAGGTAAGCATTGATTATCAGGGAACAGTCTGAGAAGGCCTCTGTTGATGGCCGTGGGAAATTCAGACACGGATGACATCATGTCAGCTGAGCTTCCAAGATAATCTTGAGACATGATGTCATCACAGTCTCACAGGAGAGATTGTCCTCCACACTTACCTGGTCAAAATGGTTTGGTACATGTACACGTTATCCAAGAGCTGAGAGTACGGCGCTAACATACAAGCTAGCTGCGTGCTACCAGTTCAGCACTCACCTACATGCAAGCTGCATGTTAGCTATATCGCAATTACACATGAACAAGCTGCAGGCTTATTGTTCAGTATTCAAACTGAAGATACAGTTGCTGCAAGATGGCATGTAAACACAAGCTAGCTTCATGCTAACAGTTCAACGCTCACACACAATTCACTCACATGCTAATTTTGTAGTGCTGCAAAAAAGGTAGCATCACGCCACACGGTCAGTGTTCGCACTAAAGCTAGCAGAGTGCCAACAGCTGAGCACCCGCACTAAAGCTAGTGGTGTGACAACTGCTAAGCAACAGGGCACAAATGCTAGCAGTGTGCTAACTGCTCAACACTGACTTGTATTAGACAAACGCATGCTTTTAATGACCGTTAGCCAAGGGTCCAGAACCGTGTTCCAGGAGGGTCATTTGCAAGCCAGGAGGAGGGTTTACTAGGGGGACCTTCAAGGATCACGGATGAGGAGCCAGTGCATGGAATGTAGTCACAGACAACAACCAAACCGCATTTAATGGAAAACACATGAACGCTTATGGGATGTTAGCACCACCTCCATTGCGAAGGGGCTAGACAGGCATGGCCATACAGTGCTCACCTGCACGGCCCATGCACTTTGGGAGGAGGTTAGGAGAGATGGCAGGGCATTAGAAAGACAGGACAGCAGCGAGTTGACAGAGAGCACACCTACCTCGTCTGGAAACAGCCGTTTGAGATTCTACAGTGAGGAAGAAGCGGAAAACAGAGAGGCAGAGTCAATAAGACAGAAGAGAATCTCCATTGGACAGTAACCGGGGAGTTACCAGCCGCAATGAATCCAAGGAGGCTATCACAGGCAGACATTATTCACTTCACTTAACGGTGAGGAATTGACAGTATTTCCACTTACAGAGGAGAAAAGGCTCCAATGTAACAGGATAAGAATCAGACCGATAGTTACAAGTGTTCAAATTCAGAAAAATAAAGACACTCAATAGAGTTGCTCAAAAGTGGGTAAAACCAAGCTTCTGTCAGAACAGGTAATGAGACGAGTCACCGAATATTCCGTCGCAACTCCACCGAATATTATTTTCAGTACACTGTTTAACAAGAAGAGGGCAGCAGACACCAGGATATTGCAGTTTTCCAAGAGTGTATTTTACTCAATACACCAGAGAGGGCGCTGCTGATCTAACATAATACCCATTCTCGAATTTCACAACACAAGTTTCTGGCGGGCTTCAAAAAAAAAAAAAAAAAAAAAAATCCCATTCTGACGACAGTTCACCTGGTCCCAAAACACACAGCAAGACCTCTGGGGAATTACGACAGAGTGAGAAGCTCTGAGCTGCTGCTTCCGAGAGCAAAGACCGCATTTGTGGATACTGCTGACAAACAACATGCAGTTCTCTCTCAGGCACACACAGGGAGATAAGAAATCTGCGAGCGACCCACACAGAAGTTAAAACACTGAAGTGAAGGCTGAACTTATTAACCAGCCTATTTCAACACAGCCGAATTGCACAAGACCAGCTTCTCAGCACTCCCGAGAGTCTAAGCGCAAAGGACAAGATAAAACCGTTTTCCTCCCTGGGACCGCAGGAGGACAGCTGAGCTCAAAGACCACCTCCCTTTCTGCGCTGTTTTACATCTATTACAGCAATCAGCAGTGATCGGCAAGCGGCTTCATCCCCAAATCACCACGAACACCGTGTGCCCTGTGCTCCAAACTCTCTGAGCACATCTCTCCGTCTCCGGGGCAGTACTATAAGTTTTTTGTTCGTCTGAGTGGCTATACAACATTCAATCACGATGACCCTAACGCGACCCAGAAAAATTTAGCACAACCCTCATCAAGAGAGATGCATCGATTTACAAGTCTAACGTTAAGAATCTGTCCGGAGTGAATTCGATTAATTTGACCATGTGACGCCAGGACAAGCCATGCTATCGACACTAGCTGCGTCCATTAGCATAGATGGAGCTTTTTCGTCCTGGAGGCATTGAGCGCCCGTGGCAACCTTCCGACAGCTGTCTCACACAGGCCCGGACTGACAGCTGGGATAAAGTGGGACAGACGCGACACCACTCATGAAACTTTTCCTTACGCAGGTCATTAGCATGGACTAGGAGTCAGTACTGACAGGCGCTCACACACACACAAACACACAGGTTTGGGGTTTGGCCTCTGGAAATAACGATCCTTTCGCAGCGGTCTTTTCGGGGCGAGAGTATGCTCATCTGAGGAAGAATATTCAGTGACTGCTGTAGCTGAATTAATTTGCGTGATAAGGTGCGCTACCCTGTATGTTCTGAATCAATACTGAAATAAGCTTCAACTGAAAAATGGTTCTCAAACATGCAGCTCAAAGAAGTAAAAATTAATTAAAAAACACTTTTTTTTAATTTGGGAGAATGGTTCTTTGGAAATGGGTGTCAAAGTATTGATTCTGTCAGATAACATAAGGCAAAATCAATTAGTCATCAAATGGTGTGTTCTTCATGTAAAATCAAAGGAGATACATTGAAAAGGATTGCTGTGCTGCAGGTAGATCAAAGGGATTGACGCATCTCACTGATCTCAGTGGCATAGTGGACAGTACACTGAACTTTAGACCTGAAACTCGGAAGCTTTTAAAAAGATAAGGTTGAGCACCGTCCACTGAAGACATGGATTCAGACGTAAAAAGAGGTGAATATCATGACAAACCTGAAAGCAGAATGATGCCTTTGGGATTTAAGTGCTTAAACCAACTTGGCAGATGCATTTTTTAAATCTCTACAGATGTCCATCCATCCACAACCTAAACTAGTTCAGGGTTCGTTGGGGAGCTGGAGCCTCTGAGTAATACTATGGGTGAAAGGCAGGAACAAACACTGAATAGCTCGCCAATCCATCCAAAGGCTCACACACCATTCCCTCTACTGATACAACATATACAAACACATCAGAAATGTCTTATTGGTTTATTTTAAGAGAAAGTTAAAATTGCTACTAAAGTTCATGTATAGACTCTAACCAAAGCCTGTATTGCATGGCGCATTTTTATTTAAGTGCACAGCGCTTTCGTAGTTTCTAAGCCATATTTTTTTTTTGTAATTCTAAGCAAATTTTGAAGTAACAACTAGGAAGTGTTCAGTTTCTCAATATGCAATGAAAGGAGCTAAAAAGCATAACCCTCCTGACAAAGAACAAAAGTTCTCTAGGGTCACAGGAAAGCTGAATTCAACACTTAGGCTATTTCAGAGATTGTAAACATTTCTTCAACTGGGCAAAATTCCAGTAAAATACGGAAAATGTGCAGACAGGATCCCTCTCCATTAATGGTCCATCATTTGTTTCAAGACCTCAATGTTTGAAATTTCTGTCACCTGATGAAGCAGCTCACTTTTTCAACAGCATATATCAGTTTCTGTCTCGTACTGATAACCAAATAAACCCCAATATAAGAGTTCTTTAACCCTTTTTTAGCACAAAATATACACGGAACCTGCATCCAATACGTACAAGCATATACGCAAGCACAAACATATACATATGCACACACACAAACGTGAATATAAGCATAAACACAATCTCACACACACACGCGTGCACAATCTTTGCAGTTCTCTAATTTCAAAAAGCATTTTCTCCAGAAAACTTATGTGCACCAAGCCCCTCTTTCTTTCCCACATGGGATCATATGCTCTCCTTGGGAAAAATAAATGTAGCACAGAAGATTCCACACAAACAGCACACACTCCGGCCCTAACAGAGTGAGAATCTGGGGTAGCACAGCTGTGTGACTCGCCTAGCCTCGGAGAAGGAGATGTGAGAGTCATGAGTAATGCAAAAGCAATAAAGCCAGATAATTGGGGCCCAGAGAAGCTGTCCTGAGTGATTCAGAGACGCGTCCGTACCCGACGGCCGCTATGAATCACGGCGGTAAACCAGCCCGTCCCAAACTCAGCCCCTCTCAGAGCTCGCTCCAATTAAACACCTCCCTGGCAGCTTTCGCGCACCCCACGTCCCGCTTCGAACCGCTTCCCTACCCCCATCGCCTCCACAGCCAGATCTACGACACAGACTCTAGAGTCTTTCACAGGGACTGCTCACATAGTAGCCATCATCTGTTAGCCATTTTGAAAAAGCGTGACGTTGTGCCCAAAGGACAGGAGTGTGACCATCACTGGACTACCAGTGGTGCCTTAATTCTTGATGGTTCAGTCACACACCATCACAAAGGTTCCTGTGAGGCACCTGATACAGAGTTTCCCATGAATGTACTAAAACTGTGACAGGCTGCCACAGTTAAGATTACCGCCTCCATCATTTCAGGTTGCTGAGAAAATAAAATGAAAAATATTGCCAATATTGTCAACTCACAGTAAGGGGCTTCATCTCGAGTCATCGCGCAGCACCTTTCCGAAAGGCAGCAATGCATCACATGCTAAAAATGCAATTTATTTGCCAAACTCCAGTCAAATCAGCCTTGAAAGTTGACCGCTCAACAGCACCATTGTTTTCTTGGTGGTGTTCAAGATCATACCTAACTGAGTTTAGTGTGATCATGCAGCTGTAGAATGCAGCACATCTACAAATAGAGTACAACTATTTACGAGGTCTCCAAATGCATTGGGACATTTTTTTTTTTTTTTTTTTTAAATTGGGGAATCCTTATTGTGTCGTGGTCGCAATTTCAAATAATTTATAGTGGGCACATAAGCTATATTCACTAGTGGCAGCCACACCAGATTGCTCACAATTAAGCAAAGTTGTTAATGAATGCACCTTAAGGTAAACAAGGGCTCGTCTCGTCCCAGGTATTTATGACTTTGGTCTCCTTACTGAAGAAGTGCGCATGTCAGTGATAAACAATGGCCTTAACTCAACTCATTCTCTCCTGATGCAGCCGGACATTACGCACAGATACTGTTAAGATCCAATTAGACCGCTTCCAAATATGCACCTCAACACAGAGAGAATAAGGACGAGGCCTGCAAATCTCCTTGCCAGCAAGGTACATGCTGTAGGAACATCATCTAGAGAAAAGTGTTGATTAAAGCAAAGGCTACAGTGAATCGGAAAATGATTCACAGAGAAACTAACGAAGTTTCTGGTCCTTCAGTTGCAGCAGCACCGATGCTGACCAAATGATTCCTCATTATGTGGGCTGGAATTCAAAAACAAGCCAGTGAGAGACCGCAGAAGTCCCCCATCACAGATCGGACGCACGCACAGGCGGACGGACACGGCCTAAATCAATAGTCCTTATCCTTCAGGTGGTGGGCGGGCTAATGCCGGGATTTCATTTCCCTCCAGATGCTGAGCAGAGGTCGCAGTCGTTCCGACTCCAGGGTGGGGCTGCGTGAGCTCCGTTGAGACGGCGGGTGGGGCAGTGGTAGCTGGAGTGAGTTAGCGGGCAGCAGGGTGGAGGTGCCCCTGTGTGGTGTCGATAATGACTGGACAGAATGCACAGGTGTGAGAGGAGATCAGCATGTGCAGCGTGTTCTGTGGGCAGCCCGCAGGCCAAAACAAATTGGTTGCGCCGTCTGTTTCTCGTTCTTTCCCTGGCTCCCCCTCCCAAAGCCCCTTCCTGCCTGTACCTCTCTCTCCCCCTCTCCCTCACAGTCTACCTTTCTCTCCCTCCCCGTCTCATTTGGGCGTTGGTGGTACCGTCTCAGCAGAAACACATCAATCACGCCTGAGTAAACATTCCACAGGCCGCAGCTCTGACTCAGCCTTGACCCCTGAGCTGACCCGTGCTTTTCAGGGCGTGACTCCGCCAGCCCATTTCACACTCACTTCTTCCTCGAACAGCGCCCACCATGGGGCGAGGTTTCATTACCAGATGTGAGTCACGGCCCAATCAGAGTCGCGCACGCACGCCGTCCCTGCCTGACTGTGGTCAACCGTACGCGAGTCGCGCATTCGCGTGAAAGTGAACATTTTACAGCACAGACAACTCGCATACGGTCGACGTGGATTGGACAGCAACAGCGCACACGCACGACTCCGATTGAGTAATGACACGCAGCCAGCCTCGCCCACTCCCCCACCACGCATTAGGCCCTCGGCCAATCATCTTGACTAGTGTCTTGGCCAAGCACCTTGATAAGCAGAATCAGCTACATCACTGCTCTGTGATAAAAGCAGTAAATAAACAAGGCAAAACTCAACACAAAGCATTGATTGCAATGTCTTTGCCTCTCAAGGCTTCATACGCCCTACAAGTTGATCTTCAGCCCCTGCATACAATTGACCTTATGTGACTTTGACCTTTCACCTGACAACTTCCAAAATCTAATCAGTTGAGCAACCCTCTGTGTGGTGCTATCATGTCTGGCTAGGTGGAAATCCCTCCACTCCAGCAGTGGGCATCGTGCAGACAAAATATTTGTGATGAACTGTGTGATGGACGCATGCATGGATGGACAACCGGCTCGCTGCATACCTCCTGAGCGCTCAGCAGTGGAGGCGTAATAAGTAAATCAACAAATAAAAAAATTAAAAGCCTAAACCCTCTCCGACCAAAAAAATCTGGGAATGACTGAGGGGGGCTGTACTGTGAAAAGTGGCCAGTGCTTGTCAAAAACTTTATTCCTTCTTCCCTCTGGCCAGCTTGTGAGAGACAAGAGACAGCGGACAGCTTCATAGCCTTTGGGGGTTTATTTTGCCCTCATGTGCAGACAGACACAGGGAGTACATTCAGGGATGTTCCTGCTGGGAACAGTCAGCTGCAGCTCGGCTCCTGCAAGACATGATAATTAGTCCCCAGGGAGTGTCCGGTGGTTGCCAGCCCGTCAATTTGATGTTTTGATCTGTGGGGACCTCAGGGCACAGTGCCTTCTGCATTTCTGCATAGGAGGAACATCCCACACCACCAGTGACTTCTGTGATTTTTTTTTAGGCTTCCAACTCATGCACTAAGGGCTAGCGGCTGGGCCAAACAAAAACCAGCCTTCAGCGCAAACGGATACATTAGCATCCGGCATATTAGGTTTCTGCTAAAGCGGTTTCCTGCAACGACACCTGTGTCATGGGCGCGCGCGGTAAGTGCTGGTTTTCAGTTGCGCCGACCCAAACCTGACGGCCGGCACTTTCTGAGTCATTCGAGAAACGACCACGCAAAAAAAAAAAAAAAAAAGTGGCCCAGTGGAACGACAGGAGCAAAACTGCTAACTCTCACGGCACGTGATTCCGGCGTGCGCAGACATGCCGGAAACTGCAGAGCACAGCGTTCCACTGCAGGGAGGGAGGGTGAGAGACGCAGAGGACTATGGGTGATCAAACAGGAAGCGCAAGTGCGGCACTTCCTGCCACAGGGCTCAGACATGCCCACACAACCCAAAGCAATCTCTCGGGAGCGTTCACTGCGCAACCATTTGCTTCAGTATGACAGTAGCACCCTGCTGCGGCCCACACTGTGGAGGTTTCACCATAGAGGCTCAACATTGCCACATGCACTGCAACAGCTATGGCCCCGCAGTGCAGGCAGTGAGGTTTGTGAGCATTTGTACAGAGATGCAAACTAACATGGCAATGATATGGATGTATTTATATTACCTCAAATTACAGTTGGCAATGCACTCTAATTTATGGGTACTTAGATCCATATGGAGGGGATTGATTAGGATTTCCACACCATTTTGTCACGCATGACATGCATAAATGTAAGCAAAGTAACAAACATCACACTTGACACTTCAACGCCGGAGCATTTGCAAAATGAATCAGCCGAAATTCTCCTGCACTTGAATCACTGGGAAATTAAATATACTGGATTTAACTAACAGCCGCTGCACCCCCCCCTTCAGTGAGATGAGTAACTAGCCCCTAGCCCCTATAAAATTCCAGCAACGTCATGAAATCACTGGCGCCACATTCCTGTGAAGTGAGGCAATTGTATCAGGGCGACACTCTGCATTCTGCAGCCGAGCGTTTACTTGAAGTGGCTCTTCAGCTGATGGCAAATGTGAGCTCAGTGGTGGTCTGAGTATTTATGAATACAGATCAATGGGCTAAAATGGAATAAATCTGACTAGAACATTGCGCTAGCCAGGCTGCATACCAAGCACATTGTCGTCAGGATTCACATCCACCAGTGGCACCAGATACCACAGAGAGGGTCCAGGGGATCTGCTCATTGCTTCAATTTGTGCCTCATTGTCTCCCCTCTCCTCCATCCTCCTGCCTGTGATCCGGGAATCGACCCCATCGTGCCGTCTTAAGGATGTCTCAATCCCAAAAAGGCATCTCGAGGAGAGAGGAGAGAGGAGCGAGGGGAGAAGAGGCTTGCCAGAGGAGGGACGAGTGAGGATGCACAGGTGTATGCTTTGCAGAAGTCTTTTTGGCACCCGCAACATATAAAAGAAGTGTGATCCACAGCTGCCATATTGTGAATATCAGTAAACGAAAATGTGTAAGTTGTCATAAACACAGTTGCCCTCATCCGACGAAGATCATAAAATACAGCCGTAGACTATGAATAAACAATGGACAGATGACGCAGCTCTCTCACATGTCATATTTCACTGTCGTTGCTTTAAAATGACGGCTCCAAAACACTCACGTGTCATTTTGTTTCATGCCTGTCGCCTCGACTCCTTTCTCCTCGTGTCAATTCCACACCTCCTCTGCTCGAATCTCGGGAGCGAGGGACTAGGAGGCGAGGTAAGGAGGCGGGAAAGAAATCAAGGATGTATAAACTGAGAAATGAGATATGAGACAAGCCTTAAGTGAAACACATTTGTGAAGGCCGTATCAGTCAATGGATACAATGTGAATGTAAGTGGCATGAAAACTACACAGTTACGCCAAAACTGAAGAAATCTAGATATCTCTTCCTGAACACACAGGCCTATGAATCACAGCGCGCCCGTACAAATTAGCAATTGCCGCAAGCTGCTGCTCGTCAGTTGGCCACGTTCAAGGCGACACTCTTGACTAAGGAGAACGCGCATTTCCACACCTCTCCTTTGGGATGACGGCAACGCGGAAAAAAGGGTGCTGGTTCCACATTGCGTACAGAGCCTCTCCCTCCTGTGAGCCGCAGCGAATCCCTCTTATCCCCGGGGTGATAATCATTAACCTGTGTTCACAAGGCTCGGTTCATTCTGCGCGACCGTCTCTCATTACACTGCGCCGCTGCTCGTGCTGAGCTGGGCGGAACATTGCGCTATATTTGGCTTCCTATTAGGCCGAATAAACACCCACTTTGTTTTTCAAACATGAGCAGAGTCGTTTTCTAAAACGGCATTATGCGGCGATGCAAACGCTAGCTCAGTGTTTACTTTTCGTTTTTTTTTTTTTTTAATTTCGCAAAAGTGGGCACAAAAATAGCATTTTGTGACTCGGCTGTTTAAACGGCGGCCGGTGACGGCGATATGAGGAGCTTTTCCAGCTGGCGCGATGGTAATCTCGTGCTCCTCAAGATTCCGTAACTGAAACACTCCTGCACATGGGATGAATACAAAGCGCTTGTTCTTTCATGTGAGCCTTAAAATAAGCGAAATCCATTAAGCGCAGCCAAGTCAAAATGCCGCAATGCCGAGTGCCTATTGTTACCATGGCGAGGAGATAACGAGCCAGCGACGTCATCTAATCTACTTCAAGAGCGCCGGTGCACCCGTGAAGCTCACACGTGGGTGACTTCACCTTCTTAAAAACCGAACGGTACTTGTAGGCTCATTTGCGACTCATCTCCTCTCAGAATCACTTTGTTCTTAAGAGGGACACAGACCATCTGTGTGATCTACACTGAATTAGCCAACCCTGTCCTTGTTAAGCACACACATGAAGCAGACAAATCCCCTTTAAGCATTCCTCTGTTCGTGTTAATTGCCGCACATGTGTGATCTCTTCTTGAACAATTATCCAGCACATTATTCTGCGTTGGTAAAACATAACCCTTTTCAAAAGAATACCGCTCTACTTATGCAATGCATATGTGTGTTCCTTCAGCCTCCCATGCTAATTGCACATACGGGTGACCTTGCCTTTACATCTATACCAGCAGCGATCTGTGCAGTTATATCACCTGAAAGGCTGGGAAATACTTAAGAAATACAATCTTGCCATTTCTATGGAATACATGCTAGTCTGTTCTCAATATTTTCAGAAGTGCATTAAAATGCATGGAGAGACATCATGCTTTTCAGGATGACCATACACTGAAATGCCAATGAACACAAAGTCATTGCAATATGCACAAAAATGTTTGTTTTGATGGAAGAATCCTGATCCTTGGGCGATACAAAATACGCACAGAGCCGAGTACCAAATGATTTTCATGTTTATATGAGGCATTAATACCCTAAATGCAACATGAGCTTTCCGATATCTTAAAATATACAACATAAATACAGTGAATGAGGCAAAGATACATTTTGAAAGCAAGAAATTTATTCTCAGAATAATTCATGCCAATATTGATTCTGATAATGCAAGGTTCTTCACCAACTCTGTGCATCTACAATTATAATGGATTTAATCCAATATGGTAATAGACTTAGACTCCAACCCATGCAATTCCAAATATAGAAACAAAGACCATTAATCAAATGTCCATTAATCAAAATAAATGATGAGGGAAATGCACTTTCAACCTTTTTTTTTTTTTTATCAGTCGCTGCTGGTGAGCAAATCATGCCTTTTAACAGCGAGCATCACTGGATGGCATGCAAGCTGCTTTGCAATTCATGGAGAGGCGTCCCAGAAAAGTTTGAAGGACAATCTCCGCAATTTGTGAAAAAAGGCTTATCGTGGCTGAACCTGTCCTAATTAGGATAAAAAACATCAGATTTTACCACCCCTAGCAGCAACAACATAAAACAAAATGTTTTCTGAATAATGGTGGAGGGAGAACACAGGGGTTTCCTAATGGTACAAACTGAGACAAGGTTGAGAAGAGTAGATACTAGAGCTGTACTCTGATAATATTACACCTGTACAGTCCCAGGCAGAAGGGGCTCTGTGTACTCAGCTGTCGCCCCTCTAATGACCCCCCCACCCCCGACCCCCCGTACCCCCATCCCCCCATCCCCCGGGGCCACAAAATCACTGGAGGAATTCAAACAAACTGTGGAGGCGGTGGGTCCAGTTGTATAACCCTGGCACGTATCAGCCATATGCAACATCATAACATCACAAGGCCCATAAACCCTGTGTCCTCCAAAGAGTGCACCGTCCACATGCTGCCCCTCCACACCATTTGGCACAGGAAACTCAGAGGAGCACGACGTGGAGATAAAGTCCAATGATTCATCAGAACAGCTCTGCTGTGATTGGCCAGTGACATCACAAAGGCTTTTTATGGAGGTCACTTTGACCACGTTGCCGCTCGCCCCCTTCACTGGCCAATACCAGAGTGGCGACATCATCTGTCAATGGAAATGTGGAAAACTGCAAAACGTTTGGTTGTGTGATCAGATGCACGTTCTAGGGCTGGCAACATTATATCATGGTACAGGATGAGATACAGTCAGAGATTTTGGACATAATTTCGTAATATGACGAGTGTTGTCTTTTCTGGTTCGAAGGGCTGCATAACAGTAAAGGGATGGAGATTTCTGCACTTACTAGACTGATCTAGCTGTTGCACGTACCTGCTCGGTCTTCCGACCCACATTACTAATGACTGTCCATCAAAACTGTCATTTGGTGAAAACACCAATATTTATATCCTTACAATATCGCCTCAAAATCAATATCAAGGTATTTGGTAGAAATATCGTGACATTTGATTTTGTCTATATCGCCCAGCCCCAGCACATCATGCTACATGCTCGAATCTTGCCTTCTTCTCATTCTGAGCAATTGGCTTTAGCCTTAAATTTTCCATAATATAGGGAACACACCATTTCAGATATGAAACCCAGAACACTGGCAGGCTATAAAGCGGTTTTCCCCCCCATGGGTCCCCAATACCACCTCCCATAAATTGCCGTGTCGAGTTAATGCTCGACATGACCATTCTGGACAGATGGGGCAAAGGAGGAGGTCTACCCATCGAAGCGCTGCAGGACAAATATTAACATTAACATAACATTCTTCTTCGGAACAGTAAGTAATTTCACTTCCACAAACCTTACTAGGTCATGACCTGGGAGACCTACAGAACGACTAACACAAGGGGGGACTAACCCCGGCTGTGTTACTGAAGGCCAAATAGGAACTTTCTAGAACACAGTCGGGTTGGGATGCTTGAGCGAATGGGGCGAGGGCGGAAAAACACTGCCATGCAGTCACATTTGCCAGGTGCACACCTCCACTCTCAGTGTAAAGTCCACAGCCTTCACTCTAAGCAAACTCAAAGCAAGCATATTATGTGAAAACCCAGGCACATTACCCTGTGAACTGCAGGTTCTGGTTTCAGCGGAAACGCCCATGAGTGTACCCATGAGATGATGTAATGCCCAGCCAGTACTTCCCCAAAAATAGCTGCGCATGGGAGTGACTCACACTCATTGTGCATTATCGTTTAAATCGGTTAACTGACTTGTTTCCATGGTTCCCACAAGACCAGTAAACTCTTAATTAATGTGTTTACATGGCGAAGCGGGTTCGTTGAGGGCGGTAGGCCTCTCTCTGACAGGAAGCTGCAGACAAGTACAAGCACAAGTGAAACATTGAACTTCCTGTCCGTGGAGAGCTTATACAGGAAGTTATTACCATGCTGGACCACAGTGTTGGGAGTCACACCCAAGCAAGCCATCACACGGGACCACAACACCTCCAACTATTCTTCATGGGCCACATGGAACTGTGAGGCTATTTTCAGGCTATTGTTACCCACTACAGTTAAAGCAAGGACTAAAAACAAAAGCAAATAAATGAATAAATGCAAACAAACCCACTGTATGTACTGCAGCAAATACACTGTGCTTTGTCATTTTTTCAGCAATGTATGAACCTTTTCAAACTCGACGTTCAAAAGCAAAGTTTTCGCGGAAATCATAGAGCCGAAGTACGTATTTTCCGCAGTGAAATGGGAGCCAGCTACAGACGCTCGTCCCCTGGTTCGTTCAGCAGAGGGTCATAATCCATACCCCATCTCCGCAAAATTTCTTCCCAAGACACTCAGACACAGTGGGCGCACCATTAAAGGGTAATTTAGAATCACCTGACATCAGACTGCTGCGGCTCGACTCACTCAGATATTGTTTTACTCAACTTTGATCCCACCGGAGAATGGAGGCTGACAGATATGCCACCAGTAATTTAGCGAGGAGATGTGTCGAGGTGAACCCATTTTTTTTCTCTTAAAGATGTGACAAGTGGAGTGCTCGTGGGATAATAAAATGGAAATCAGTTTCTGTAGGGTGAGCGTAGAGATCTAAGGTCATTCCACACAAATGCTTTATTCAAAAATCGCACTTCAATTTCTCAAACATTCACAGCTTTTAACCAAGAAGAATCCCTTCCTCTTATGCCAACAAGCATTGAACAGTAACTTGTAAGCCGTCTGTAGCTTGCCGAGAACCTCTCAAGAGCATGGTATGGTTTCATGATAAAAAAACAGTCGCGCACTGAATAGAAAGCAGCTGAGTTGATACTCGAAATACAATTTGAGACGCAACCTGTCGACGACGCAAAGGGCTTTGTGCAAGCAGCTGGTAAAATTCAACTCTCGCTGTTAAATTCCAGACGTGAAGCCAGTTCATTTGTAAATGAAACAAATTCCGGTTTTCTGTTCCATGATAACAAGTCAAGCAAAAAATTACTTGGCGAAATTCGCACACTGCATGCCGTGTTCTCCTTGCATGACCTTCCAGCACGTAAGAAACTTGCAACTCACACGCCCGAGGTCAGCACTTAGAACTGTTCCCCTTCAGGTACCAACTTATCAGACCACATCACCCCAGGCCCAAGGAATTTAGGGTCCCAATTCAAGACTGCAAAAAAATGCCTCCACTAATTGGCCATCCCGAGGTCATATGATTAGCCACTATCAACCTGCTCATTCAGAGAAGAAGAGCAGATGCCATACAGTGCAGGTCTGGGGAAGCCCAATCTCAGGACTGAGTGAGTTTTTTCTCCAGTGACTGTCTCCACAGTGGCGCAAGCTAATTCCTGAATGAACCGTACACCGCATTTTCCGCATGGCTGCCTTCATCCTTGGAAGGTTGCCCTTTGTAATGGAAAAAAACTAAACGCTAACGATGCACCCAATTGCGGAGACCTGCCCTCCACCTCCACCCCTAACTCAGCACAACTCATTTCCTTTCATTTACGCTATACGCAGTCGAGGAGAGGGAAAATAATTCATCACACCGCTGTAGTCATTTACTGGCTTCAAGGACCGGCACTACGTCAGCACAGCTCGTCCTTCCACACGCGTATGTGTAGATGTGGTACGGAAGGGCATGAACGGGCGATGGCAGTGCCATGGCTTTGAGTCCCTGCAGGTCAGTGGAAGCCGCTCTAGTGCAGACAGCGTTCTCAGACGAACAGATGTTGCGGAAAATAGAACATGTTTGCATGTTAACACCGCTGGGGCAATGTGAACAACATTCCTGAAATTCAGCTTCAATCAGAGCCTCAGGGGTTTCGCTGAGAGGCAGAGCCTAGTATATGGCCACCACACTCACTCCAATTTAATGCTCCCAAGTCAAAACCTCAGTAGACTGATCCAGACAGTTAGTCACAGACTAACTAATACGTGCGGCACACACGGGCCAAGACTACCTCTTTGCCTTTTCATTTTTATAACAGAAGAGCTTAAGTGCTTATTTAGTTTCTGATGTAGGACTGAAACTGCATAGGTTGAATTTTCTCAAAGGCAGAAAATGAGTGTAACACTTGAGCTCCAAGATGGACGAATATGCAATTAGAAGATTCTCAACAGAACATTTAATGCCTATGACATACACACTACCGGCAAGTGAATTCAATGGAAGTTCTCTACAAGAGGGCTGGGAAATATACCGTGATATAAACCAGACAATAAGCACTTAGAAATTTCACATTCAGCTGCAGCCACTGACCGCTGTGTTGCTGACAAAACGCCGGTAATTAAGGCCTAAAAATTTGAATATCTCTGGGCCGAGTGGATGGATTTGACAAATTAGGTGTCATTTTGTTTGGGATCGCAGGCTCTATCCAGCAAATTACTGACATTGCCATTAGAGCATTTAGAAAAAAAATTCCAATTGCCTGCATACATTTCAAATATAATAATGTCATGATATGGTGCATGTGAAATGTTTTTTCCTGATTTTAAAAGCAGTTTCACAGTAAAGGGATGGTGTTTTCTGAACTTATTAGATCGCTCAAGCTGTTCCATTACTGGCCTCTCAGTTTGTTCATCATCCACATTATTGAGGACTGTTCATCAAAATCTCACTGTGTATATGTCTAGTGAAAGCCCAAGCATTCATCTCTTCAATAACATCACCGTGTCGATATCAAGGTGTTCGGTCCAAAATATTGTTTATCCGCTGATGCAGGGCCGGATAATGCCTGTCCAGCCAAATATATTGAGATATTCGATTTTGTCCACATAGCTCATCCCTACTCTAGAACACTAACCTTGGAATTGGGAAAAAAAAAAAAAAAAAACACTCAAAAATATTTGAAAGGTGAAACAAAAAATATCCTAATGTCCCAGAATAAAATGGTAGGTGACCAGACAGAGCCACTCACAGATTTACAAAGCTTCTACAACAGGAGAGTCCATACACTATATCACACCAACATATCAATAACACCCATCTGCTCTGCATTAGATATGACTAAGCTTATATTCATGCATGGTAGGACAACTGCACACACTTGCATTCGGCAAACCATACATTCTATAAATACCTCTTTGCCTACCAAACACTCTGGCTGACAGCCAGTAATAATACTGACAAATATAAAAATAATAACAGCTTTGTCTCCAGGAAAGTATAAGGCTGAAAGGGACACTTCCATCTTGGGCACGAGCCAACACAGACTTATGGAAATAAGATTTCCAAAAGAACCAGTTCAGCTCGTTTAGAGGGTAACCTCCCCTTGGGTAGACTGCACAGCTGCCAAAAAGTGACTTTTCCTTCCCTTTAATAGGCAGCACATGACTTGAGTTGACAGCGAAAACTCATTAAAAAGTGATGTGCTGGGTGCTAATCATAAACTCAAACCACAGAGCGCAATTAGGCCTCAGTGAAGAAGGCTACTGCACAAATACCGTGTGAAGCAAAGACTGACGGGGAGCTAAACTCGTAACATTGGTCAAGATGCCATAAAATGCAGGAAGCCCCACTTTACCAATTCCGCCTCCATCTCTAAATGGGAATTTAAAGGAGCTGACATTCTCTTCACTGACATTTTCAACCGCCGCATTACCAAAGAAGGTGGGACTGATCGGCTGTGAGGATGCTTTGGAGAGTCATAACTATCGAGCCAACGGGGCAATGGTTTTATAACCAGCACGGCCTAAAATGTCAGAGATGCTCAAGGTAACCCAACGAAGGGCCCTGATACAAGCGCAAAAAAGTACACCCTGAGAGAAAAAACAGAAATTTGGAAGATACGACGTTGTGATTGGTCAGCCCAAAGAAAACTTTGACTGGTGACTTCACAAAGACTGAAGAGTGTTGATTGGTGAGTCTAGGCAGCATCACAGTACCGGTATTGGCTCCTTTACTGACGGAATCAGACACGAGGTCTCGCATTCGCATTCACAGCAGCAGCAGAGGTGACTGCCCTCCTTCCTTTGATACTGGCAACACAAACGACTGAAGATATAACAACCGTGACTCCCGGGGTCCGAAGGGGAAGTATCCGGTTAAATGCTCCCTGACACCAATCGCAGCAGGCAGAGCACAATCACTCTGAGTTATTAGGAGGATTAGGAGACGCCGAAGCACTGACTCGGTCATTCAGCCGGGGACACGAAGACTGGAGAAAGCAGACAAATAGGCAGCAACTCCATCAGCGAAAATATCTTCCGGCGATGAATAATGCCAGGGTTACAGCAAGCAAACATTTTAAGTCCGGGAGGACATCCATGAAACGGAGGTGGGGATTTAGATAGATGAATAAATACAACAAGCATTTGCTTGAGAACCACAGAGTCACAATATACAGGATTCCCAACATGTTTCAGCACCAAGAAATTGACTGCGCAGCACCATCCAGTCCCGTGATTTTCTAAGCCTATGAACAGAACGGTTCATCACATCATCATCGCGGAACGAACACAGCCCTGCTCTTAGTTACAGGCAGGTTACTGCAGAGGTAATGACACAAAAGTGAGACAGACCAGCGAAATGAGCTATCGGAGGGTATGAAAGAGCATATGTGAGATGAAGTACGAGGTCATGAGATGATATATACTTCAGAATACAGCAGGTTATCAGATGACATATACAAAGCGATATGAGAGGATATGAAAGTGGAGGAATGAAATATTAGTGTCAGCAGCCTCATTGTTCTCAACTGAAATAGCCTGTCACTGACATAAAGGGCGGTGGGAGTCTAGCTCGGGGAAAAAAAAAAAGAAGAAGAAGAAGACATTAGAACTGAAATTTCTCAGTAAAAGCAGCTCTGGGAGAATTCTCTTTATTGCGTGGCAACCCTGCGAACTGAAGTCTTTATCTAGCGCTGACAGAAAATGCATCCCCTAAACCAAACAAGCAACACAACCGCTAAGCTGTAAATAAACCAAAAGTGAGAAAATGCTGTCTGTTTGCTAGTAACATTCCCCGGCTAATTACTCTCTACTGCTGACAGAACTTCTTTTTTTATATCCTCCGAAAGTGATTATTTAGCATACTCCACACAGCAAGGCAGTCAATTCAAATGCTGCTGCAAAGGAAAGTTAAAATGAAGATCGTGGGAGGACAGCATGTCCACTCTAAGGAAGCGGCATCAGATTTTGGGTACAATAAAGCAACGCTGCCGGAGTGAGAGTGGGAGATAAACTTCTGTGACTGTACAGAGGAAGGAAAGGATGATTTTTTTTATGCCATCGTCGGCACAACTGTCACTTGCAGCTCAAACAGGAAACAGACTAGGCCCGTTTCAGCCGGGTGCATCTCACAGCCCAAAGGACATGACGGAGAACTCTGCACAGCAGCCAGTGTAAATCCCCCTCCTACATCCAGCACAGACAGGCGCACACGCGGGCACACATGCGCACACACATGGGCAGACATACACACAAGCGCGCGCGCGAGCGCACGAACAGTTTAACAAACCGGTGCCGACACACACACAAACACACGCGTGCGCGAGCAGACAGCCACACAAGCACCAAACATGTGCACCGGCAGTTTCACACACACGTGCTGACACACACACACAGACACACAAACACAAACACACACACACAGGGGCAGGCATACACGCACACTCACATGTGCAAACACATGCACACGGGCACACTCACACGCCAGCACAGACACACAAATGTGCACATACGCACTCACACACACTCCTTCCTCCCATAGATCCATACAGCAGCTGCCCTCAGTTAGACAAAATATTAAAAATCCTCCGACATGATCACACTGGTGCCCTTTCTGTCAGACAAAAGTCCTAACAGTGCCCACTCCCCTCACTACCTCACATAACAGCCGGGACAACAATTCTCACCATGACTCACAATGCACTATAGAATCACAAAGGTCAGTCAGCAGCTCTCCATCAATCAATGTCCAGTCCACTAGGGCGCCACAATACAGCCACACGGCAACACTCCTACATGAAAACGCATACATTTATGTGCTCACTCAGAGGACTGTGCAAAGAGTGCATAAGTCTACGGAAGGACTGACTCACTCACTCACATTTGTATAACTATACTTGAAAGAACATTGCATTGACTTACATTCATTCAGTACAACCTTTTGCTAACCCTATTCATAACCAAATTATGACTTGCCCTCACCATAACCCGAACCTTAGCCTAAACATAACTGCAAACCTGTAACCGCAACCCTAACTTAAATCAATTGGCCTTTATCCTCCATGAGGACCACCCAAAATGTCCTCACAACCCCAAATGTCACTCACAACATTTGAGGTTTCTGCACAGAACTAACAGCCATAGCTTTCACTTGCTCACTCAGAGGCCTCATTCACCCCTTCACCCCCCCGCTCCTCCCCCCGCTATGTCAGCTATTCTTACTATTGGCCATCTCCATGGTAACAGCAACAGTCTCCCGAGTGCTCCAGTGCTCAGTATTCACTTGGCATCATTAAGAGTCGAAGGCCTTGAGGAAGGGTTCGAATGCCTCACAGCAGAGGGTGACAGACACTGTCAGTCCCAAAGCCCTAAACCGTCAAAGGCTGCACAGCATTTCAAAGGACATGAGGCATGAGGGGTGGGGAATCACATCCCTCAGCCAATAGACTCTCGGGGTATTCTTTCAGTGAAAGCCAAAGGGCATTGCAGCAGGGTGAGGCAATATGCCAGGATGATTATATTTTTCTTCAGGATAAGAACATCCATTGTAATCAGTGCTTTTGTTTTCTGCATCTCCCCTTTAATACACTGCCTGGCCCTGCACTTAAAAAAGTCCTGCACTTATATTTTGTTGGACCGCCTCTAGCTTTGATCACTGCATGTATTCGTCATGGTATTGTTTCCACTCCAAAGAGCCTTCTCCAACACATCCCAGAGACTCCACTGGTTAAGGTCAAGACAGTGGACACTATACACGACAGGCGCATTGATTCCTCTGTGACCCTGACATGCCCATCGCTGTAGAATACAGTAATTCTTGATTCATCAGACTCATGACCTTTTTCCAGTGCTCCAAAGTCCAATCTTTTTGCTCCCCAGCAAATTGAAGTTGGCTTTCTTGTGACCACACAGCTGTTTAGTCGTTATCCTGCAAGTTCACATTGTGCAGGTGAAAATGCTCTTACTTTCACAATTTAACGTAGCCATGAATTCTACTATCGTTTTTTTACCATGAGACTGCAAGCATTTTAGTGATTATTTCCTCTGACCCGTGTCTTCTGGTGAGGTTGACGATTCACTGCCCTTCCATAAGTAAAGTGTTGGACAGTTCTCAACCCGATTCCTGTGATTTCAGCTATCTCCTTAGTCGTTGTCTTTGCTTGATGCAGGCCAATAATTTGCTTCTCTTGAAATGGCGTAACATTTTTTCCAAGACCATGGGATACGTCTTTCAACATAGTTTAAGAAATGAGAAGATACACACTGCATCAGTCAGGATTAAAAGACTTTTTGGCAGCTGAAAGATTAGTCACTGCAATAATGATTCAGTCACAGACTCTTAAACATATGCTACTTGAAATTGGAACACTGACCTTTTCTTTGGCGAGGCAGTGTATTCCATTTAATTTTATAACAGAACCTACTGTGACAACAAACATCCAAACTGACCACATGAATTGCTTCTTGGAGGGCAAAAAAAAAAAAAATCACCATTCAATATCTACTGGGTCATGATAGGATACTAAACCAATCAGCAGCAAGACCGTGCAGGTACCATGTGAGTGAAAAAAAACACGATGACACTAAAGCTTGACAACCTTGATGCATTTTTCCAGCTGCAAAAGCGATGCTGGTATTAAGTATGAATGTAGATATGCGTGTATGCATGTATGTATGCAAATATTCCTGTGTCCTGCATGCATGCATTTATGTATGGAGGTATGTATGTACGGATGCATGCATGCAGGTATGTGTGGTGTATGTATGCGGGCATGTATGTTTGCACGTAGAGGAATATATAAGTATGTGGGGGTATGTACAACCTCAATTCCGAAATAATTGGGACGAAGTGTAAATTGTGAATAAAATCTAAATGCAATGACTTTCAGATCACATGTGCCAATATGTTATTTACAATAGAACATAGATAACATTTCAATTGTTGAAACTGAGACATTTTACATTTTTATCCAAAAAATGAGCAGATTTCAAATTTTCTGGCTGCAACAGGTCTCAAAAAAGTTGGGACACAGGCAAAAAAAAGGCTGAAAAAGCAATTAATATGTAAGAGAATCAGCTGAAAGAACATTTAGCAAGTAATTAAGTTAACTGACATCAGATGTGTAACATGATTGGCTATAAAAGAGATGTCTTAGAGAGGCTGAGTCTCTCAGAAGTAAAGATGGCCAGAGGCTGTCCAACCTGTGAAGGCTTACGTAAAAAAATTGTGGAATACTTTAAAAACAATGTTCCTCAACGTCAAATTGCAAAGGCTTTGAAGGTCTCATCATCGACATTGCAGAACATCATCAAATGATTCAAAGAAACTGGAAAAATCTCTGTGCGTAAGGGACAAGGCCGAAGACCTTTACTGGATGCCCGTGATCTTCGGGCCCTCAGACGCCACTGCATCACTCACCGGCATGATTCTGTCACTGACATTACTAAATGGGCCCAGAAATACTTCAAGAAACCACTGTCTGGTAAAACACAGTCCGCCATGCCATCCACAGATGCCACCTAAAACTCTAGCATGCAAAAAGGAAGCCATTGTTCAGTATGATCCAGAAGCCCCGCCGTGTTCAGTGGGCCAAGGCTCATTTAAAATGGACTGTAGGAAAGTGGCAAAGTGTCCTGTGGTCAGGCGAGTCCAAATTTGACATTCTTGTCGGAAATCATGGGTGTCGTGTCCTCCGGGCTAAAGAGGAGAAAGACCACCCCTCCTGTTATCAGCGTTCAGTTCAAAAGCCAGCATCTCCGATGGTACGGGGATGCATTAGTGCATATGGTGTGGGACACTTGCATGTTTTAAAAAGCACCATGAATGCTGAAAGGTATATGAAGGTTTTAGAGCAACATATGCTCCCCTCCAGATGACATCTATTCCAGGGAAGGCCTTGTGTATTTCAGCAGGACAATGCAAAACCACATACTGCAGCTATTACAACAGCATGGCTTCTTAGTAGAAGGGTCCGTGTCCTGAACTGGCCTGCCTGCAGTCCTGATCTTTCACGGATTGAGAATATTTGGCGCATAATTAAACGAAAAGTCCGTCAAAGGAGACCCAAAACTCTCCAGCAGCTGGAAGCCTGTACTAAACAAGAGTGGGATCAAATTCCAGTGGCTAAACCCAAGAAACTTGTCTCCTCAATGCCCAGACACCTCCACTCTGCGTTAAAAAGAAGAGGGGATGCTACACCATGGTAAACAGGCCCCTGTCCCAACTTATTTGAGACCTGTAGCAGCCATCAAATTTAAAATGAGCTCATTTTGTGGATAAAATTGTAAAATTTCTCAGTATCAACATTTGCTATGTTATCTCTGTTCTATTGTGAATAAAATATTGGCTGGTGTGATTTGAAAGTCATTGCGTTTTGATTTTATTCACAATTTACACTTTGTCCCAACTATTTCGGAATTGGGATTGTATATGTGTACTGTGTACATACAGATTACTACGCATTAGGTAGATATATTTTGATGTACATATGAAATGTACTTTCCTTTATGACAATTGTTTATATGTATATGAGGCATGGAAGCTAAACAGTAATTGTGGAAAAGGGGTGAGAATTCACAAGTCTTACTTCTACTCACTCATTCGAATATATTTACATTTTTTTTCATGTATTTGCTTCTTTGTGTTTTTTAAATATTTTATTCAGCTGACTTGTTTTTCTTATGATATTACTGACCTTGCAAATGATTTCTGTTTTGTTAACATATTCAAAATAAACATGACAAATAAAAAAATAAAAATTTTCAGTTGGTTTGTGAGTATGTCATCAAGGCAAACTTCAACAACCTGGTTAAATAAAGGTTAAATAAATAAACAAATAAAAACAAGAGGAGTCTGAAACCACAGTGAGACTGCTTTTGAAAGATGTTTTCAGTATTTTTACAGATGCTCCGTTTGCGGACAATTCTTGTGAACACGATAGCATCGCGACTACTTTCAAGTGAGAGGGTTGAAAAGGAAGGCTGAATTTGAAGATGAGAGTGGACTGAGTATGCACTCACTGAACAGGGTGTGGTCTGAGTATGCACTCATTGAACTCGTTATAATGAGGACTGCTATTCTGAAAACAATACCAGCATCCTGTCTCGGCTGGTGCAATCCCTAATGGTCTCTAGTTGGATACTGTTATTATATTAAGGGAGATGATTTCTCTAAGAAGCACTTCTCACAAACACTGCTGATTGGATTTCTACTACCAAATGCAGGAATAATTTTAAGGTCCCCCATGATGTCACCAGCTGCACAGCCAATTACCCATTATTAGCCTTTTCAAAATCTGCCCTTTGTGACATTACAAGGAGGAGGGATCACGTAGAATAATGAAGGAACTGATTTACTGATTAGCTGAAGTTGCTCAGTCGTTCTTCCCTCTGGGTGGTCACTTCATTTCACCATATGTTCTCCATAAAGGCCTGGCCAGCAGTCGGCAGCCTACGTATGGCTGTTTTCCACTGTACCGCCGGATGTTTTTGTTAAAGTCTCAACCCAATAAAAAAAAAAAAAAAAAAAAAGGGGGCTCCATTCAAACGAATACTTGAAAATATACCGACCAATCTAGGAAAAGGGCTAACTAGCCTCACAGGGCTGGAAATTATGCAGCTAACATTACTGGCTAGCTAGCTTGGAGTTAACGAAAGTGTAATGTTAAGTGAAGCACATTGGCTTGTCACGCACGATCGTGGACTGATGACATAAGTTCAAATGCTTGTAAGCACAAAGCCTCTGTAGGTAACAAATCTCACGTTTGTTACAATGGCTTTAGAGGAGCACTAGCTACAAACTGTTGATTATAGAGAATAGACAAGGTAGCCTCTGGTCGTCTGAAACAATGCATAAAACGGATCACTTAATTTTCTGCAAAATTCTGTGACCAAGCTAGTTCAATAGCTAGGGAGTTAACACTACCGAGATCATCATGGACTTCCGTGGGAGCATCACAAACCTTTTGCGACACATGAACTTATTAACATTGCACAAATGACTTAACGTTGGAATGTGAAACCAGCGGGCTAACGTGACGTAGCTAAATAGTTAGCTCGCTATTCTTGACATAAACGTCAAATAACGGAAACAATGCAACAAACTCAGCTTCCCTGCTGCAGGACTGCAAATGATACATTAATTCCAACATTGCGTTATAAGGTTAGAATAAAATTACTTGCTCGTAAATAATGCCAACAGTGGCAATATCTTCACTTGTCTCGGTTTGCAGAAAGTATTGACGTTAGCGAGCTGGCTGTAACATGATCTTGCCTCCTCATGCCAGCGATTCTGTCTTTAAAGAGCATAGAGAAAAACCCATACCTGATTTTTTTTTTTGGTACCAGACAGCAGGAGACATATTTATTGTTAACTCAAAGACAGAGTTGCCTAGTATTGATAATGCGCTGTCAATGTTGCTGGCACGCAAAGGCTTCTTAACCACATTCCTGTCCTACCATACTGCCAGATAGACCCCAAGTCATCAATGAATGCTGTGACATGAAACTCACTCTTCAGAAGTTTATTCATGACTGATCATTTCCATGAATATTGAATGTAAATGTCAATGACTTTGGGATTACTCTGCCTGTATTCTGCAAGTGCTTAAAATCTCTGAGAATACATAAGAGTCTCGACATCCTGACGACAGGAGGCCACACGCCCCCAGATCCCCAGCTAATTTTTCGCCACGCTGCGCTCGGCAGACACCCATAATTTACAGTGCAGACAGTTGACTTCAAAAGTGTGGAGAACCCTGCATATGATGTCACTAAGAAAAGAATTTGAAATGGCTTCACAATGACCATTTGGCTGTGCGCCTGGTGACATGATAGCGGACCTTTGAGACAAAAAGGGAGGGTATAGGGTCCGTATAGAGGGTATGATCATTACAACACTCCACAAAGACATGATCACTGTGGTAGTATTTTTTTGCCCCAGCTGTAAAGAAAGTAAACGAGAGTATGAGTCTGGAGAATGCTGGAGAAATGCTGAGCAGTCCTGTGTCCTGTGTACTAGCTTTCCTGTAAACAGACCGATTAACACAGGCAGATTAAAGAGATTAGTGGGCTTTGATTGGAGGGAGTCAAGCGGTTTTGTTTCCTTCTCCTGAGGAGGAGCCTGGCACATTTTACAGAAACAATCGGGGCGGAGTCTGTGCTATATCATATACAGACACAACCGGCGAGGGGGTGGAGTCTGTGCTCCATCATATACAGATACAACCAGTGCAGGGGTGGAGTCTTTGCCATATCACATACAAAGACAAACCGGTGAGAGGGCAGAGTCTGCTATATCATACAGAAACTACTGGTGAGGGGATGGAGTCTGTGCTACATAACATACAGAGACAAATGGTGAAGGGGCAGACTTAGCTATATTATGCACACAGACACTTTGTGAGGGGCTGGAGTCTGTGCTGTATAATATACAGAGACAACTGGAGAGGGGGCGTAGTCAGTGCTATATCATATACAGAAACAACCGGTTGAGGGATGGAGTCTGAGCTACATTAGATACTAAGACGCCTGCAGAGGGGGAAGAGTCTGTGCTATATAATACATAAAGCACTGGCAAAGGGGTAGAGTGTGAACCTACACTGAGATGAGCCGCAAGAGGCAGAGTCTGTCAGATACCATGCATAAAGACAATCTGCAAAGAGCCTGCATCATATGTGGAACACAGAGGACCTTTGATGAGTGCAAGATTTCCTTTAAGAGGGCAAGTCAACGGAGGAGCATTTCCTGCAAGCTCATGCACAGATGCGCAAACACACACAACCACAAAAACACACACATACACATTGACACACACAAATCCTCTTCCTCCACTTAGATCTGAATTTTAGCCTGTTTAAAATCGCAATGCTGTGCTGAGATAAAATCCTTGCTGAGCCGTACACAATCCCAGCTTCTAATGCTTACACAACTAGCACTGTTAGCCTCAGCTAAACACAAGGCATCCGCACAATACTGTTGCTAAGTGTTGGCTGAGTTACGATGACGACAAAACATTTCAGTAACAGTGTGAGAATATTTTGCATTAGCAGACGGGTCTGTCAGAATGCCGGCTGGAGCTTAACGCGAACTGAGCCAGCGTCGTCTCGGAGGATCGGAGAATGACTCATTCGAGCAGCCCACCCCTGGAATCCGATTGGTCCATTAGTGGGCTAATCCCCTCCAGTTCCATTACCTCACAACGAACCCCTTCATCAGACAAGGGAAGGTGTACTTCAAAATGCCCTGCCACCCTGGCAGCGTGTAGAGGGAAGGCTCGCTGCCGGGGGTTCGGGCCATCTGTGAGCAGTCAGACGCGAACGCTTTCCTCCCAGCTTTCGCAAAACGATTATAGCCAATCTGCCCCTGCATGGCAGGCAAATGGCTTTGCCACCCGCGGCTAGGCTAACCCCTTTGAGGTCATTTAAACAAGGGAGGAACAGACCATTGGCTGTTCGCTTCAGCCAACCGCAGCTTAATATCACGCTCCATGTGCAGAGCTCAAAGACGTGTGCTCTCCTGTACCAGCCTAGCGCACGCTTGTGCAAGAGTCCCCGGTGTTAGCACCCGTGTCCTTCAGTGTGTGTATCAGGTGACTTGTGCATTTGTTTATGCATTCGGGTGCGTGCATGCGGGTGTTCTGTGTGTGCACTCGTATACACCTTCAGCCATGTATGTAGTCAGGCCTCTCGTCAGTTGCTGTTCCACAGAAACACACCGCTGTTTTGACCCCATATTCTCTCTAAATTCATAAAAATTAAAGGTGTATCCTTGAATTCTTTCCAAAACTAGCTTTGCTGCATACCTTTACGGTTATGGGGCACACAGAACACATTGTGCTAAATGTGCTGTACCACTGGTGATGATGCAGCCCAGCCGAGCAAAAAAATATGCACTCCCTTGTCAGCGGTAACGCCTTAATTGCAAACAAATCCAGTGCATGAGTGGGTCCTGTGGCTGCTGGAGGTAATACATGTGCCCCAACCCTCCCTGGCTGGTTCCATTGTGTTTATGTGCTTCACAAAGGGTGAGTGTTTGTGTGTGTGTGTGTATGTCAGACAGGTATGTGTCTTAGAGATCAAGTGTCAGAGAGACCATTTAAGCAGATAGGAAGCAATTTGTGAATCAGCAAGTGGACGGGTGAATGATTGCGTGTGTGTGCACATGTGGCTGTGAGAGTCTTGGGCGTGGTGCATATGCACGTGCGAGTGCGTGCGCCTGCTCGCTTGTGGGCAAGTATGTATATTTGTGCATATACACGAGTGTGAGGTGAGTGCGTGTGTGCATGTGTGTATGCCCACACACACCAGTAAGAGCGCGTGTCAGGCCACAGCGAATATGTGGTGATAAGTCAGAGGCAGAAAGCGGGTGTGCATCGTCTCACTTCCTGACGCAGTCACTGCATGTCCCGTCGGTCGAGATGAACCAGAAAGAAACAGACCTCTTCCTGCCTCAATTTAGCTGAAAAAGAGAAGCTGTGGCATTTTAGCGCTAGTGTGAAGTCTCAGCGCTCTGAGGGCAGACAGCAACGGTCTCTGCATTTCAAACAAATAAAAATTAGTCTGTGATCTGATAAAACTGACTACGTTAGCCATTACATGCCAAATCACAATGACGCAAATGTTAGTCATCGGTTATTTTATTATCAAAAAGCAGAATGATGTGGCTTGTTTAGCAGGATGAAATAAGGTAATGCTTTGCCAATTCGGACCAAAACTGTCTGCTACAGAGCCTAATACTTCAAGAACTCTTTCTCTCTAATTTACTTATTTTGAGCAAGTTAACTCAATGCTCCATTCAAGCACTTTGTTCATAAACCTAACCATACAGCCGAGGGCTAAGTACCAATACAGATGTCAGACACTGACGATCGGCTCCAAGAAGCAGGACTAATCTTACTGTTGTGGTTCAAGTCTGGGTCACCGCCTGCAATAATCTTTAGAAAGAAACTACTGTAGTATCTTTGTTTATAAAGAGCAGGTTTTTCCCCCCCTCTGTTTTGGCCCATTTCCACAGTGTATTAATGCAGAATCGTGCATTAATTTGACCCCCGGTACTCAGAGAGGCACACATGTGTGTATGCACACAGGACGTTAGCAACCTCCAGGGGCAAGAACGTAAGAACTGCCAGTCTGATTATAACAGGTCAGACATCGCCCATATCGAGGGGGTTTTTCATTACAGTCCCCTATCTGCCACTTACATGACTGGCCAGAGGGTCACATCAGGGTGCAGCCGAGACTGAGGACGGGGAATAACCTAAACTCCAGCACGTGCAGCCACACAGAGAGGAGGAGGAAATTACCATGGTCCCCAGTGACAGAGCCTAACCTGAGCGCCATTTTTCTGGCGCTGGTGGAACTTGAAACAGGACAAGAATGAGGAAGTGGACCGTTTTAAAAGTGCTGGAACCAGGTGAGGCAGGGTTGCCATGGGGACAGGTGGCACTGCTATTGTTCGCAGCCAGCAGGCCCTGTTCAGGGAACACCGTCGCAAAACAGCCCGGATATGGGACGGCCAACCACTTCCTGTTCCCCAAGGCTCTCAGACTTCCTGTCATGGCTCACTTCTCATGTGACATTCTTCGGTGACACAAGTCGCTCACTCATTTATATCTTCTTCCTGAGTAACTCAGACAGTTGACGCGTACGCGTATGCACATAAAAGCAGGCAAGTACATTAATACATGAAAAAAACCAACACAAGCGCATACCAAACACACACAAACACATGCCACAGAGATAGATAAGAATCTCAAAGATGTCGTGCAAAATCTTCCACCCTGGCAGTATATATATGCATTCCAGTTGCTAAGCAACATATTGAAGTCAATATGAAGAGTTTGTTTCCAAAACGCAATATATCCATTCCACTCACTTTGAGTAAACCAGCTTTTTCTGTGTTGGCGCCTATTGCATTTTATAGAAAAACACAAACTTTGACCATGAAAAAATACACCTAATAGTATGAATTTCCAAAAGCTGATTTTTGCAGCATGTGTAAGATGCACAGGGCCATCTTTCCGTGGCATTATCTCATTTTTTGTAATTCTGGCACTTATTGCATTTTGGAAACAAACTCTTCATATGCAGAATGCAGAACGAATGTTGATTGGAGGGTCCCAAGGGTGCTCAGATAAAAAAATGCCACAAGTCACACTGTGCAGGGATCAGCCTTAGAGAAAGAAGATATCAGTCTTACACAAACTATACAGGGATTAGCCTTACACAAACCATACAGGGATTAGCCTTCGACATACCATAAAGGGATCAGCCTTGCACTGACCATACATCTATCAACTTTACACAGACCAAACAGGATCAGCCTCTTGCAGATCGTAGTGGGAAAAGCCACAGAAAAAGGGATTATCCTGAGACAGACCATACAGGCATTGGCCTTAGAGAGACCATACAGGGATCAGCCTTAGAGAGACCATACAGAAATCAACCAGAGACAGACCACACAGGAATTAACCTGAGACGGATCATACAGGAATTAACCCGAGAGACAGACCATACCGGACTCAGCCTTAAACAAACCACACCAGAATCAACCTCATACTGGTCATATAGGGAATTAGCCTTAGACAGGCTGTACACAGATCAGCCAAACAAAACCGGGCTCACACAGCTCATACTGGGATCAGCATTATGCAGACCATACAGGGATCAACTTCTCATAAAGGGTCAAGAGGTCCGCCTCAAACAAACCATACCGGGATCAGTCCAATATTGATCACAGAAGGATCACAATCTCATAGGCCATCCAAGGATCAGCCCCTTGAGGACCATACAGGAACCAGCCTCTCGAAGAGGATACCAAGATCCACCACACACAGACAGACCATTCAGGTCCCAGTGTCCCCTGGATCATAGAACACCCATCATCTCATAGGCCACAGAAAGATCAGCCTCTCTTTGAAGAAACAGAAATCTCTCACACACAGACCATACAGGGACTAATCTCTCATAAAAGGACCACATCTTGTTAACCATACAAGGATGCAGCCCCTTGCAGCCCATATGGTGATCAGCCATTCATAAACAGTACAGATCTGCCACACACAGACCAAGCAGGGACCAGCCTGATAGATTATAGGACAACCACCTCAAAGGCCATACAAAGATCAGCCTCTTGCAAACCAGTATCAGCCTCATCTCCACCAGACAGGGATCAGCCTGCTGTAGACCACACAGGGATGACCCTCTCGTAGACAATACACAGATCAGGGTCTCATTGACCAAACAGGATCAGCCCCTCACAGAAAAGCCTAACGGACACAATCCTCAATGACAAGTGAGTGACAGATCAGAGGCAGACACCCAGCTCACAGAGGCTGACCTCTGACCTCACATTCCACAGACACAGGAACTGCATTCACACAGGTCTCTCACACGAACACACACACACACACACACACACACACACATATAACAACACTCATGTTCCAGACAGCCTCGCCAGGGCTCCAGTTAGGCTATAAGAGGATTTACAGGCCACTCAGGGCAGACTTAATGAGTCACTGCTCCGTTTTCCTGCCACTCCCCTGCTTCTGCAGGCTTATGCGAGTTAACTCTCGGGGAGGTATGGGGATGACGAGGGGAGAACATCTCTTTTAGAAACGCAGAGTTTTGTAACACCCAGTCACTGCATCATCTCAGCCCTGACAATGAGAGACTTCAACTTCTAATCATCAGTCAGAGGGGGATATAGCAGCATCTCTCAGAAATATGCACTTTCAATACGCGAGCCGTTTCATGTGTTTAATGAAAAAGACGCACCGCTTGAATGGGACAAAGGCAAATTCTTTTATCTTACTATAATAATAAATGTCAATCCTAAAACAAACTGACAGGGCTTATGCAGTTGATCATCTGAAAACAATTAATGACTTCAACAGTCCTCAAAAGAAATGAAATGACAACTCTTCAACTCTGCCAATCCCACATGTGGGTTTGTCAAATGTGGCTGCTTTATTTAAACTTGTAGAGCTATAAACCAATTTTAAATTCTAGTGGAGATCTCAAGGTTTCCAAAGACCCCAAATATGTTCAGGTGAACAACAGGAAAAAGAGCATAAAAATTTCCCAAAAGATGGATCTGCCCTGCCCAAAGGGAGAGTGTAATTGTTTTCAGGGGCAGTTGTCTGCATGTTTGTCTGTCTGCAGTGTAGTGCGAACACGGTCTGATCAAATTACTTTAAATTTTCAGAAAAGGAGTGCAATGGTCCAAGAATCAACTGATTAAGTTTTGGACCAAGGTCAGAATCACCAAAAAAACATGCCGGGTATGACATGCATACTGAAAAATTTAAGAGAAAAATCAGAGTTTAAGGGGTTAAAAATATATATAAAAACAGTTGAAGGCTGTAAGCTTGCCAAACACTCTGCAATTAAGTGGCTTGATACCTCAAGTATGAGTGATGGAGGTATTAGATTACAAATTCACACACACGACCCTGTCCAAGCATTCATATTTCATCTAATTTGGAGTGTCCGTTTTGCTTACACGCTCGACTTCAAAACAAAAATGTGTGGAATTTGAAATAAGCCTCCTCGATCTTCACAATTGCTTTTGTTGTGGCAGGCTAGATATATCATGGTTTGTATGCGCTTGGCATGTCATATGATCATGAATGCTCGCAATCCTGGTTGCCAAGGGGATTAAAACAATTGAAATAAAGCTGCGAAGGTTGCTACACAACAGCGTAGAATATCGCCATCCATATTGTTCAGAACATGCATAGACCCTATGGCTTCATCCACAGTACCGTCCATACTTCTTAGTACTTTGGAAGAAAAGGCAAACCCTTGCGAGTATTTCAAAGGTTACTTTCAACACAGAGCTACAGAAAAGTTTTTACATTCAGCAATGAGATAAAGACACTAATAAGAGAATGGTCTGGTGGTCCCAGCTCTGCGGCAGGGTGGAGCTACTGCAACCTTGACTGAACAACCTGTCTCTCTAACTTTATTGTACTATTCCCTTAAAGCACTGGTCTTCATCATCAGTCCTGGAGGCCCACTGTGTACGCTGGTTTACGTTCCAACCGCAATCAGAATTTTTAAACAGCTGTAATTTTCTCTTTAATAGGTTACTTTCATTTCAAGGGATTATTAACACTCCAGCAACATTGTCAAAAACGCTTATCGCTACATGCCATGTAGAATAAAAATAAAACTGCTTTACTACAAACATTGGCAGATAAGACACACATTTTTAACCGACCGCATTAAAGACTGCGGTAAATGAAAAGGGTCCTAATTAAATTTCTGAACGTGTCACTTTTTTCCCCTCTTACACAACGTAGGATTGACTCGTTATCATTTGTTGAAGCTTTGACTCATTTTATTATTTGCATTTTCTTTAAATTAGTCATTATCTTCTTAATTGCTTGTTGATTAGAAGCCTGTTTCAACACTTTCAATAATAAGGAGCCAACTGATTTGTCAAATGTAATCAGTCAAATATTTGTCTCCGCTTTTAATTACAGCAAAATCCTTTGGAATACATCAGGATGCAAGCATCGGCATTTTTTTCCCCATTTCACACATAAGGTGGCTTATGAGGGTAAATAATCCCTGCGTATTAAAGGCACCTCATTAAGAAAAATTAACAGCTTATCAACATTCTGTTAACCAGCATACAAGGGGACCAACGTTGAGAACCATTGCTAGTGGTAACTGGAGGTTCACAACTTTAAATATTGTTCAGAATACTTAAAACATGAATAACGACCCTGAAGAAAGGCATGGTGTTTCCCTTAGCTAGAAAAAATAAAATAAACTTGGGGTAAGCCTCCCAAAAGCATAGTTGCTAACTATGTCAGCAACTTTATAGTTCAACCCCCCAATGATTCAGATTGCGCTTTTGGGAAACGTGTAACGTACCGATTTAGCAAAGTGTCACCCAGTAAGGGATATAATTAATGAGACGTCATATCATCGAAATCCCTGCATTGAAATACATCACATCCCCCGCCACGGATATGTTTTTTAAAAGTTTTTTTTTATAGCTTTTTTAAAGCTATAAAAGTATGAATCTACTGTTCAAATAAGAACCCTTATTTACCTGAATCATACACAGAGAACAGTAATATTTCAAATTCTATTTGAATCCACCAATAACCAAATTTGTAACCTGAATTACATTATTAATAATATTTTAGTGCAATTTCAGACTATCTGGATTAAACAATGAAAATTACCATGAAATTAAGATTGCTCACTTACCTGATTTGCAAGACAGTTGTGCAAAGAAACTGTTGCTCATTATGACATCACAATGCTATGACATCACAATGCCACATCATCACCATGCTAGTGCCACCACAATGCTATGACATCACAATGCCACGACGTCACAATGCTAAGGCCACCACAATAGATTGAAAATACTGAACCATGAAAAAGCACTAATTCGCCACTAGACTGATGTGCAATAAAGTTTCATGAAATAATCTTAACGGTTTTGGTGTTCTGTTCCGGAAATGAGTCCAAACAAAGTCCAATGTTTTTCTCGAAAAAGGCAAAAATGACTTACTTACCTGAAAGCATGGGCTGGAACTATGGGTAACACTGCACTGAAATTCAATGCAGCATTGCATCCTAAACATGAAACCATCAAAAGGCACCAGTTCACCACTAGACTGCAGTACATGTGAAGTTTCATGAAGAATCTTGAACGGTTTTGAAGATATTTTGTCTGCTCTGAAATGAACGATACCCTGTACAAAAACAAATTCCGTTTTTCCCCAAAATGCAAAAATGAAAAAATTTTCAAAAATACCAAAATATCAAAAGGCACCAGTTCACCACTAGACTAATATGCATGTGAAGTTTGTGAAGATATCTTGAATGGTTTTTGAGATCTGCTCCGAAACGAATGCAACCCTGAATTTTCAAGCAAATTGTTTTTAAAAAAAGCAAAAAAAAAAATTTTTTTCAAAAATACCAAACCATCAAAAGGCACCAGTTCACCACTAGACTGATATGCATGTGAAGTTTCATGAAGAAATCTTTTAACGGTTTTGAGTTGTGGTCGGAAATAAGCATGACGGACAGACGGACAGCACCCATTCCTATTTCCCCCTTCCACTTCGTGGCGGGGGATAACAAGGCTTTCCCATCCCAGCATCCCACTGAAATAAGAGTGACACTCAAGCAGTCACTGAATCTGAAGCATGTATTACCCCAAATACCCAGTGACAGAGGAGAGTACATCTGATCAGAGTGACACAGTCCCTAGAGGACAGCTTTTCGACATGATACTCCTTGATTTACAGTCGCTGTACCTTACGCATTTGTCTGTGTTCTCCAGGAGTCTCTGTTGCCAATCATGTCTGTTGTCTGAAAAACCAATCTACAATGTGACGTCATGTTAAGGGACGCTGGGTGCGAAAAATAGCGCCCTCCACCCTCTGCACTTCTGGCAACTTAAACGTCTTTTTGTGGACAAAAAACACATACATAGAGAAGTTAAATAAATATGCAAAGTGTTTTCATTAAGGAGTTTTTTATACATAAAAATGCAGAAGATGGTGGACCACAACAGTTGCATTTAACATAGCTAGGCATGGCAAGTGCTGCAGTTGACCTCAAGTAAGGGCTCCAGATAGCAGAGCATCGTCTCCACTTTGGTGCAAGGGGGGGACTTCACCAGCCAAAATGCACGGGAGATTCTCATTCATTCCGCACGTCACGATATGCCACAGCACTCGTCCCGATGGGAACGCATAAACTCCAATATTCTTATAGCAGCTCGTCAACCGCCCACACCTCCGGCCCAAACACCCCACTCCTGCAAGGAGTGTATCCCCAGTCCAGCTCTCCTCTCTCCTGCCACTCATCTCCCTCACTCCCTGAATCTCTCGCTCCACTTTTTGCTGTCACTCCGCAGATACTCGCTGCTTATAGGAGAGAGAAAAAAAAACAGCGTTTTTTCACCAATGCATCGCTCGGGCGTTCTTGAAGGGGTTACCCGTCACTGATGGCGAGCAGTCGCGAGCCGCCCGCAGGAAATGACTCCGCAGTCGGATTCACCATCATGGAGGGGGAATGAGGAACATCACAGTTGCTTGATCTGCTCACAGGGTGCACGACGCTTGCAATAACAGCTGTCATCCTTCATCTCAACCCGACGTGCCGCAACATCCTAGCTATCACACCAAATGCACGGTTTTCAAGCACGCATCTCAAAATAAGCCAACCCGACAAGTGTAAATAAAAGCACCGAATTAGGGGAGCATTCATACTGTAAGAACGAGGCATTCCTAGCAACTTAGGCTAATGCTTTTGGTCACACTCCTAAATGTGAATACCAGCACATTCAAAATCCCCAAGAAAAACACAAAATCTCTCCACACAGCCCGACAGCAGATCGGTTTGATTCTCTCTGCCCAATTACTGGACTCCCAGCAGATCACATTAAATGGTGCTGCAGATCATCCTGCATGTCACGCCTGATGTATCTTGCAGCATATCACAGTGAACACACACCGACAGCGTGGGACGATGGTTAATGCTGGAGTTCCCAGCTTTCACCGACCGCACAGCCGGGTGGCTCTATAACTGTTTGAACTCAGCTGACAAGGCACCCTCACAGATTGGAGCCCAAAAGTGTAATTTTATAGTTTATAATACATGAGGCCACTAATGAGGCCTTTTCCAATTAACCAGTGACAGCCAGAGGCAGATGGGCACGTCCCTCAAGCCAGGTTTCGAAAGGTTTCTTCGAATTAGCGGAGCCTGAGTTTTATTGCCACAGTCGCCCTGGGCATTGCTCTTGGGGAGAGTAGGAAGGGATTCAGGCCAATGTGACTGTAAAAGTTACTTGGTGGAAATAACCTCGGTGTTAAACCTGACCCCCAATGACTGTATTTAAACTGAACAAAACTGAATCAAAAAGCATCAAGAATAGAGTCACAGATGCCTTACTGAAACAAGCATCTCTATAGTTAAATAAAGTTTCTGAACCATGGTAAAATACATAGTTGGACAAACCCCCCCCCAAATATACACACACACACACACACACAAACACACACACACACACACGAGCGCGCGCACACACAAATCCTTGTACCTCAATCCTTGTGAGGATATTACATTGACTTCCATTCATACTTTGTCTCTACAGCCATTCCTTAATCTCAACAATAAGCAACGCATGCCTAACCCAAACCCTCACCCTAGCCTTAACCTATCCATGACCAATCCGTCACCAGCTGTTAAGCCTCGCCCACCGTGACCGCTACTTTGAAACGCCAGGATGTCAGGCAAACTTAGTTCAAAGACTGCATCCCAGTAACTTGATATTTAACCAGGCAATGCATCTCTGGCGTGTTTTTCCAGCAAATATCGCATGCAGCGAGCTAAGCAGAAGGGCCATAAGTATTTTTTTGGATGGTTATATTGATCATGGTGGGTATTTTTGCAAGATTTCAGACAGTAATGTGGTGGATATTCCCAGCAAATGCTACAAATCGATAAGAAAGCCTGATCCTCCCCTTGTGATGACAGTCACTTTATCAGACAGATAAAATCGTCAGCAGCTACAGTGGGTGTGTTGGCGGGTAACGAAGTGAAACTTTTCATATACACTGATCATGCTCAATAACACCATAGTCAATGTGGCACTATCGGTTTTCTCCAAGCTAATAATAGACCCTGCACACAATTTTTTCCCCCTGTCCTGTGCCTCATACACAAGTGCTAAAAAAGTTCTATTCTCAGTAAAATGGCACAGAATGTCAAACAATGGGGCACCGCCTATCAACACATCTGAAATTATATCAATAACTGCTTCAGTGACTTAAACCAAACATTTGTCTTTTTTACTAAAAGTTAAATGAAAACTCTCCCGACTGTTTGATGTACAGTAGACCCACAAAGCATGTGAATCTCGTGACTGTGCTTCATTGTTGTAATCCCAAGTGCCTGCTGATTTTATTCAAGCAAACCATATGCAACGAGTCTGTGTTTATATGGCTCATCTCCAATGGGAACCCAACCAATAATCCCCGATTGACTGAAGTTTAACCACACTGTGTAATCCCAGATATGGCGGAGCTACGAACTGACCATGGAGGTGTAATTAGTCAGTGCCTTATCTAGTGTTCTGGAATGTTTTACTTTTTATATTTGCCATAGGCGGTTATTTTACACGTGCAAGTCTTTTCTAAAGGTAATTTCATAAACTTGTCATAATGTGTAGCAATTGCTATTCAAGTATTTAACCTTCTCTGTTCTCAATTCCTAAATGTAATAAAACAAGTCTGCGCACTTCCAAACATGTTCTTATAAATTCATGATTTATATATATATATATATATATATACATGTGTATGTTTATGCATTATAGGAACAGTGGTGTCTGTTCACCCATGGTCGGCCTGATACACATCTCCAGCGAGTGTTTTCCAGGCAGAGCAGTTATGATCGCAGAATCGTAAAACAATCCGTACAAAACGCAATGAATGTAACAAGATTATGGTCTGGCGCGCGCTTGGCCGAGCTTGGGCAAGGTTTGTTTGCCCGTGAAAATGGCGGTTAGCTTCAACGACTTGTCATGTCACTGGGCAGGGTTACCTCATTTTCTCTAGTCCAGGATTTGATTGACAGGCTGGATGAGTAAATTCTAACTTTACCCCAAACCTTAATAAGTCACCTTGGTAGTTGTGAGAACAGGCAAAAGTGTCATAACTTCCCAATAATGTCCCCACTCAACAGGAAAACATGTTGTTTTCTAGTGCTCACTGTGTAGCAAGAGCAAGAACACACACACACACACACACACACCTGAGACATCACACACCATTAGGCGGAACACAGCGACCCCATACTGGCCCCAGCACTCAGGGAGGATGTGTGTCACAGGGGGAGGTCAGGAGCTAAAATCCAGCAGAGGCCCCCTCGGCCCCTCACTACAGCCCCGACCCACACTACTCCACTGCACCAATTCTCACATCAACACTTGGCCGATTGCAGGTTTCCACTCACAAATTACAGGCCCAGCGCTAAAGAGAAAGGGAGAATTAGACAGAGCGAGATAATTCCCCCCACTCCAATATTTGGTGAATTCCTGAGGCCCAAACTTTTAGCTCTGGCCTGAAGGCAGCAGGGGGGCACTGATCTGAGATCAGCAGGTAAAACAAAGCACTTGCGGACCAGAGGGATAAACATGCCAAGCCGACGGTCAGAGGAAAAACAGCAAAAGTTCCCTGACGTCCTTCACAACACCGACTCCAGCGGAGACACAAAAACACAAGCGCGTCTCCAAAGCCCTGACCTATCGCATATTTGCCATATTGCAACAGGGCCACAGGACTGAACTAAACAATGTTTCCATTCTAAAGGGCTGGACTCATTTCCTAACCACTCAGTGTTAGGTCTGACAAAACAACAATAGCAAATAATGCAGCAAACATTTCAACAACCTCCGTGTGGGAATGTGCCTAGTCAACACTATTAAGAGACTGGTTATTGCTGAAATGAGAGACGAATGTTTTCTGAAGTCGGATAGAGAGCTCCCCAAAATACAGGATAAAAAAATCAACACAAAAACAAGGACAGTCAGTTGACCCTGATCCCAGTCACAGGACTGGTGACACACTGCTTCCCCAACGAAGAATACTCTGCTTATGCAAGTGCTCATAGGTTTTTCCATTCAAATGAAACCAAGAGAATAAATAAAACTCAAGCGATTTTGAGCAATTGTCGGCCAGGCATCAGGAGCGCTCAGGTCCTGCAGTGTGACGTAAGCTGGGGCAGTCTGTAAAACACACTCGCAACAGGGGATGCCTATTTGCAGTAAATATGTTTTCGGATACACAGGTGAGAGCTGGCATCCTTTGTCTCAGCAGCTGCTGTGGCAGCGTCAGAGCAAACAGCCGGCGGGGAGATGAGGTTGTGATGATGAATGGACTCAGAATATAAACACAAGCCTGGAGCCCTGTCACCGACCCCCCTCAGCTACACTGCCTGACCACTGAAACACCTACGTTCTACATAAACATCTCTTCTCACCTGAATTCCACACTCACACAAGCACACCCACAGTCCCTGGTAATTTGCAGGAGACACATGGCCACAGAATACAAGTCTGTCTCAAACCCTATCAACCAGAAAAACCGCAGGCATCTGTGGCGTATTCCTTCTTGAATCCACTTTGAATATAAAAGTCTGTAAATTTCCCTAAAACACTGCGTAATCCAGTGCTCACCAACCCTGTTCCTCAAGAAAAACTATCCTGTAGGTTTTCTCTCCAGCTCCAGCAAAGCTCACCCCACATACAAACAAGCATGAAATACTCAGATCCCCCACCACAGGATGGCTGATATGTGGCCTGGAGACAAAATGCAGCGGAGGGACAGACAGGAGGACGAACAGAAGTATGAAAAGGCACATCAACACAATAAAACGCACCCACATGTTAAATTTTGTCGAGAAATAATGAATGGTTCAGGAGTTCTAGCCAAGAAAAGAAGCGTGAGTGATGGACAAACAGATGGATGGACAGATGGACAACACCGATTCCTATATCCCTATCCAGATTTAGGCTGCAATGAAAACCAACAGCATTGCTTATCTCTGTGAACAGGGTTGGAGACAACTGGTTCAAACCCTTTCTTTAATCCATACTCCTTAGCTGTTCTTTAACCTCTAAGGCGTTGAATAAATGGAGCTCATCATTGACAGTATGCAAACAAGGAAAGTCTGCGCAGTCGAGGCTGAGAGAGAGTCAAGGAGAACTGACCGGCTCTCTGGCGTACGGTGGACGGACGTGACGCGTGTCGTCAGTATACAGAGCTTGCGGACGATGACCTGACACTGCAGTTCAATGCTGCGGGAGATGCAAGGCCGGTCGCAACCTGCATCTCTTTGAACAGCCATCCCATCAGTGATCAAGGAGCCCGGCTCAGAACCTCAGGGTCACAAGTGTGATCCCCCAGTGAGGCAATTACACACAAGACCTCCGACTGTACTGCTTCAGCTAACACCAGCTGCGTACAGACAGTCTGAGCCTTCGGAATAGATGGGACAGGAGTTTGCGTAACCCTTCGGGTGCTAAATGCAACTATTGTTACTCAAAGATGCAAGATATCATGTGGCGACTTGTTTAAAAGAGCTCCCGAAGGCAGCTACATGATAGGTTTTCAACAACACAAGATAAAAAATAATATGTGTGTGTGTGTGTGTGTGTGTGTGTGTGTGTGTATATATATCTCAATGGCGGCTGTTGAACTGGCGTTAGGGGAGGCTAAAAACAATCCCTTAAAATTAATGATTGACCAATCATTTTCAATCATTCATTTAAATTACCATTACAGAAACTCCGAAAACTCTCAACATTATCAGGTGTGGCCAGTTTTAATTTATGACGCATACCTGTCAATTCTCACGCATTCAGTGTGAGTTTAAGTGGCATATTTACGTTTCTCTGCTGTAGTCAGCAATAACTCAATCAACGCAGATATGCAAGAGATTCTCGCGCAGAATTGAAGTCCTTGTGCACTGGAGGGGTTGGAAGCAATGGATAAAGTATAAAGACGTTTCAAATGATCTTATTTCATTTAAACGATCATGAAACACATGCATTGCTTCCAATCCCTGAATAAAAGTCAGGAGTCGTAATCGGTATGCGTTATAAATGAAAACTGGTCGCATCTGATACTGTTGAGAGTTATTGGAGTTTCTGTAATGGTAATTTAAATGAATGATTGAAAACAGTTGTGACCAATCATTAATTTTAAGGGATTGTTTTGAGCCTCCCCTGTTGCCAGTTCACGAGCCGCCACTGATTGTGTGTATATGTATGTATATATATATATACGTATGGGTGTTTCTACAGAAAAGGGCACAATTACGGTAAAGATGGTCCACCCATTTTTTTGACAATGGAACTTAGCTTTCCTATTCATTTGGGGGCTAGAAATATTGTGCATGATATTTGCAATCATTTCAATGACCTTGACATCCAAGGTCAGAGTATGACGCAAATGTCCATACCGTAATCATTCAAAATTAGCCAACAGAAAATTAAGTTGAAAATTAAACCCTTTTCACTGACGACTCAGACTTGCCACCAGGAAAAAGTCTTCTTTAGTATTTCAAGTTACATTAGAAAAGCTATTGGTTCAGGAAAAAGGGATTAACCCTTTCCCCCCGACCAAAAGCAGGTGTCCTTTAAGCTTGGTTTTTCCTGCCTTTACCGAAATCAGTCAGCTATTTAACCTGTTTATCCCACTGGCAACAATTGTTGCCAAAGTGTATCACCGTCATTTTCTACTCACAATAAAAAATCTCAAAGGTACTAATGCAAACTTATATGCTAGTAGACAACTTAGACAAAGGTTTTTTTAATAAAAAATAGTTTAAGTGCTTCCTGTCACATGACATCATCTGCTACCTGCTCCTTCCGCCGTGACAAATGCAAATCCTCCTGGAAAGAGGTAATTTTCATAAACTTTATGATTTTCCCCCAAACATATTATTATAATTATTTAATCATTCAAGTCTCTAGAGTAACCCTCCCCGAAAAAAATTGTACCTGGGATAAATATTTTTTTTGTTCATGGGCTTATTTCTGTGATTGGCAACAAAAAAGTTGCCAGTGGGGCATAGCTTGTCGCTAACTCAAGGAAAACACTGTCTGCTGGATTGCTCATAATTTACTTATTTCAAATTGTAGAATGATGTACAATGGCTCATTTTAGTCCTCTTGGAAGCTAAATAAATTCACAGGTATTCAATTTGTCTATAGGATTTTGATACGTTACCATACATCAATTTCTTGTCTGCATCTTTCTCTGTTAGCTAACATTAGCTTGTGTTTCACTGAGGTAAAAATTTTGATGTGCAGTTGGAGGTGCACTTTTCTTGACACACCACTTTACCATAGCCAATGCCCACACCTTCAACCCCCCCCACCCCCCCCCCACCTCTACACCCCCCCCCACACACACACACACACACACACACACACACACACACACCTAATCTCCCTTTTCCCTTTCTATGTATGTAAGCAATTTTCATAAAATAACATGGGTCAAAATAAAAATCAATCATGTATGTTGTCTTTTCTTTTACGTACTCCGTGGCAGAGGTCCTGGCCATGCTGCAGGACTCTGAAACTGTAGACATCACAGTTGTGGTTATCTGTAGGTTATCTATTTCAATCGTTGCATTTCAGTGACATTGAAATTATTATTTCTGTTCTGTTTCATTTGCAAAATCAGCAACAACATATGATTTTATTTCCACCAACTTGTTGCCACCAGAATTCAATGTTTGAAACCTTTTTGTTGTTATGTTTTAACCTGTTGGAGATTGTTTTTATATCATACAGACTTGGTCTTAGATGTACATCTGATACAAAGGTTATTTATGAATAAAGAAACCAGTTCAAATTGTTTGTTGTTTTGACTTTTATACAGGGGGAACCAAGGTTTGAACCATGATCATTAGCTACCTTCCTGGGATGATAATATCCATTGGTATCCATGTGCAGTTTTACATTTTTTTTTTTTTTTTTGGTTTTACAACCCCCACCCCCCTCCACCTTTTTGTTATTATTTATTATGACTATATTATTATTTTGTTATTACTATATTATTATTATTATGTCTGTATTATTATTAAGTGACATTTGACCTAGTGACAAGCTGTGTGACTACTGGCAACAATTGTTGCCAGTCATAAAAATGCTATTTTCTTCAAAACAAAGTATAAAATGGAAAAAATAAATACATAACATGATTTAGAGGGACTAAACTGATAAACTTATATGCCTTACAACTCCGAAAAAAATCTGGGCATAAACGGGTTAAGTTCTACAGCTGTCCACCAGATGTCAATCCTGTCCTAAAACAACAACAACAACACCAACAACAACACAAAAGGAGGCCATTTTGAAACCTGTTGGGTGTGGTGGCTGAGTGCCAAGGCTCAGGTAGTATCCAAATTTTTACTTCTCACACAAATTAAATGTCTTTGCCGTAAACATGAAAATATGTTTTTGTAGCTATTGCTTCTTTATGAGGTTATGCTTGATTAGAAACCTTTTCAGAGAGGTAGGAAATAAGGGAAACTTCAGCCCTCACATCGGTTGCAAATTTCCATGGGGCTGCATTATATGTCTTTACCGGCGTCTTTACCATAATCAACTACTCTGCCAAGGTATCCAGTGTTGTGTAAATAAGGGGAAAAAAATCCTGGAATGTGGAAATTTCTTTTTATCAGAGTCCAACATGATGTTCTCGTGACAAAAAGGTTTTCAAATTCGAACTCTACTTCTAAAAAAAAAAAAAAAAATCTACTTAAATTACATACTGCAGTTACATACATATGACTGCAGTCCTGATGATACTGCTGTTTTCCATGTTAAAAATTTTTGTGTTTCGAGTTCGCATTTATTCAAAATAAACTTTTTATGCAGAATATTGATTCACTTGTATATTCACTGTCTTGACGCATGCATTGATTGTGAAGGGTGAAATATTTGAGGCTCTGGCAAAACAGAACATTTTGGAACATATAAATAACTGATACTTCACAGTATAGAAAAATTATGCAGGGGCATGTTGGAATATAGTTAATTTGGCATTTGGGCCCTACCCCAAAATAACAGTCTGCAAAAATTCCTCACTCTTTACAGCCAGTGCATGTTCAGACTGCAAAGGTAGAGACATGCCTTCTCACACTCAGACTAGAGTTATCAATGAACCTTCCAATGCCTTTGAAATGTTTGAATGACCAAAAGATTCATGCAGGAAGTATGATACTCCTTTCTTCAGTGCAATTTGCCAAAAACACTGATTACGGTAATGAGGTACGGCACTTCATCTTTACCGTAATTGTTGATTACGGTAAAGACATCTGATTATCTTAAAGTTTGTTTAAAAAACAATAAAACCAGTCATAACCCAGCTTTGCCATTTTTATACTGACTAGTACTTTGGAAGGCCTATTTGAAGAATAAAAAAATAGTGGAATCCCAGAGAAAATTTTTATTGGACATGTCTTTACCGTAATCATGCCCTTTTCTGTAGAAACGCCCATATATATATATATATATATATATATATATATATATATATATACACACACACACACACACACACACACACATTTAATTAATTTATTTCAGCACTCTAAGGGCTAATAATAATAAAAATAATAATAATAAAGTACTGTTCGTCTCACAGTACCACATGAACTTTATTCGGTAAACATTTGCACTGAGACACCACAGTATTAACTGTAGCCAGTGGCACATAAGTCATGACGCAAAATAAAGTTTTTTTTTTCCTCCCAGAAGAAATGATAATAACATAGACCCGGGCTAGAATTTCTAGGAAACATGAAAACAGTTCAACATAACCATTCAGCCAAACCAAGCTAAATCAAGTCTTGCTGGGCCAAGTTAATTAGTGCTGCGTGAAGTTGGAGAGGAGCTCAAAGAAAACAATTATCTTTGGTCTGCAGGCTTTTATGGGCTCTCGTTTAATGGTGAGCAATATTGAGGCGCAGGTATGTTAGCAAACGATTTCTCTCCGAGCAGTTGGTAAACAGTAAAACTAAGACACCTGCAAGGCAGACAGAAGGTCCTGAATGAACAAACCTTGGATTATACAAACATTCTGACCAGAACCTAATTAAACAGGGCAATGTGAACGACCATAATGTTACCACAGGAGATACATGACACATCACTACGAAGGCATCAGACGCCAATGACCAAATTAAATAGATAAACCAACTCCTCACGCAGACCCATTCAATTTCACAGAAAGCTGTTGGGTTATGAACAAGATGATACTCAAGTAGTAGGGGCCCAATCAGATAACTGGCGGAAAATAGCTTTCATACAGGGTAGAGATGAAACAATCTGCCCACAACAGACTCACAATCCTGAGGTATGGTTCATGAAAATGCATTTTGGTAAAGTAAAATGTTTTTTTTTTTTTTTTTTAATAGCCTATGTTGAATTAAAGAAATATATAACTCCAAAGTTTTTTTTCTTCCCATTAGAAGAGGAATTAAAATTCACTCGCAAGTTCATCATCGAGAGCAATTAAAATTCACTCGCAAGTTCATCATCGATTTTAGAATTTAAGGACTGCGTTTCCAATAGCCATGGCAGTGTACAGCATAATGCAGAAAGCTGTAAAATGATGCTATTGGGACACCATTTTTCTATCTAAGCCACAAAGTACAATAAATTCCAGCAATACTGCTTAAAATTGGACCAGAGGGGGTATAGATACTGGAAGAGTCAGATAAACTGGTTAAATTTAAAATAGGCAAGGCAGCTGATGCAACTTTAAAATAAGATTAGGAATATGCAAAGACAAATTATTTAAACAAACCACCTTTGAACACCCTGTTCCTGTTTTGAAGGTGTGGTGAACAGGCCAAGAGTCAGATTCTGTTTTAACCTCAACTGTACTTAACACTAACACCTTAACCCCCTCACACCAAAGAAACCAGAAGACCGGATCAGCTGTGAAGTCACTTCCTTTAACTGATCTGTAGTAATGCTGCTTTAAATAATGAGTAACAAAAAGCCAGCATACTCGAAGGGCGACTCTCCAGAAACAGTATCGGAGGATCACTCTTAGGACTCATAGCTCTTGCCTGCATCAAGAGCCCCATGAGTGTACTGTACCTTCATAAAAGTAAGTACTCACTCAGGCTGTCAAACTTGGTTATGCAACTGACATGAAGTTCACTGGCCGCTCTCAAGGGGCCAAGAAATATTCCCAGCATGCAATGGGAAGAAGCGGGGACACTTAAGGACACGTCGTCAATCCATTACAGGGACAAATACCATTCACCCTCATCATGCACGGGCCATTGAGGCTCTACAATTATCATAACCAGCTAATGCCACTGCAAAGTTCAGCATTTCAAAAGAACAATGTGGTCGGCTGGTTGCCCGCATCACAAAATTACAAGAGTCTCTGGACTATACAAGGAATAAAAAGACATCAGAGTCCCGAAATAAACTCATACAGACAGGGAGAACACAAACAATGCTAACGCCACACAAAGAAACCTAGCCAGGATTCACTCCTGGGACCCACTTGTGAGAAAGTTTGAGCACAGTATATTTTTGTATTTCAAACTAACAATGTTGTGAACCGGTTCCCAGCATAACAAGACAGCTGGTATAATATTCATAAATTATCTAACTTCTTGTACAGGTATGAACACAAAATGAAACACTGCCTAAACAGATGTCCAGTACGCTTCAGATCATCACAGAATGCAAAGTCACGTATCGCTTTCAGAACAAGGCTAAATGTAGCACAGTCATTGATCACATGGTTTTGGCCACATTAGCTGTCAAACAACCACCGAGCTGAAATTGGCCTCAGTAAGGTGCCAACACCTTTCCCTGTTGTATCGACCACCGGTATCACCAGCCCACCACATTGCTCCACAAATCCGCCAGTTGGAATGTGGCTCGAACAAGAACGGGTTCAAAAGGGCAACTTCTCAGACTACCAAGAGAAATAACAGCTGCCAGAAAAGTGCACTTCAGTTATAAATCTAATACCATGACTATTATAGGAGGGATTTAAAAATGAATGGGAAAAATTACTTTGTACATTCATGGCAAAAATAAAAATACACAGGAAAATCTCCAAAAAAATTTTTTCCATGAAATTCTGCCAATAATAATCTGTGAAACACTTCTGAAAAGTGTCTGATTGTAATTCTTATGTCAGTAAAAGATAAACTACAACAGCGCAGCTGAAAATACAGAGGGGTGGTCCAGATGGACATCACCCCACTCCTGACAACAACAGTGTGCAGTATCCGTTTGAGAGTGGGGTTTCAAAACCAGGTGTGCGTAGTGCGCGAGAGTCCTACAGTTACAATTTGTCTGGAATATCATATGTCTTTTATTTGCCAGCCGTGGTTTAAATTACGGATATTCGACATCTCCATAGCAGCACTGCTGACACCGCTCGTGGCTGCGGTCTACTGTCATAATATCGTCAATCTACATCACGAGTGGCCGATGACAACATGGATAGTACCGTCCTATTGCTTAAACATTTCAAGGTATTAATGAACTGGTAGTTTAAATTGTTATATAGCTAATTCGTCTTCGTTGTAAAAGTTCAAACATAATTTTGAAGTAAAAATCAATTAAACACATTTAAAACAATTTGAGAGGGCTTTAATAGCCTGCATAGTGTTAAATACAAAGATTAAATAAGGCTCTAACGTCACCAGCAAAACTGAAAACTTAATGCACAGCCGTCGAGGGTAAACTCGTCTCGGAGAAATCTCTCTAAATAATGGGTTTCGCCTATATTCGTAGGTAGATGCTGAGAAAAGTTACTGAGCATGTCAAACATTCATTATCAATTATAAATCAATTCTCGGTCCATCGATTATCAACTGATGGACAAAATTATCAGCATCTTTCATCCAGAGCCTTGTCATAACGATTGGCACAGTTCAATGCTAAACTTGTGAAAATGCATCTGCAGTAAACTTCCTCAATGTCGAAGGCACGTTAGCGTAGCTGGCGATCACGGTAGCCTGAGCTGCCAGTCAACTCCAGCACGAGCTTCAGCTCATTCAGCTGAAACGATGTCGGTTGTTTGACTTTACAATATTCGAATTGACTACTGAACAATTTTAACGGGACATTATCCTTCCTACTGAACCGCGAAAGCGATTTAGTTCACTTATAATAAAGTGAGTGGAGCTTGAGTAACTAACATTGCCACAATACCAACCTGTTGAACAACGTTATAACGTTAGCCTGGAGCCTGAGAGACATTTCATATTTACGCACTCGGGGCAAGAAAAACTAACACCGACTGTAACGGAAATTACTTGGCATACGTACGAATTTCTTCTTCCCGTCCCCATCTTCTAAATGTTTCTTGGACTTTTTATCCTTTCCACTCTTCGACACTCCGGCAGATGCCGAGTAACCGGAGTGCGGCTCCATTCTGCTGCTGAAATCCCGCCGAGACCCGGCAACTAACACTCAACCCGAAAGAAAATACACCTGGTTGTCCGAAATCTCCTCACACGGCTGGAAATATTGAACTGTTCTTTTCCTTTGTATCCCTCCCAGACGAGAAAAAGTTGATGTGAGACCCCGAGGCCTGGGTGCAGGCTGTCGGGCTGCAAAGTACTCTGGTCGCCTTCGCCTTCGTTCTGACTTAGAAAAGGGAGGGAAATTTAAAAATGAACCCCCCTTAATGAAAGAAACGATATCCTCAGTTTTTCTTCCGATGTGCCTCCTATTGCAGTTCGCTCGGGCGATTTATTTCCACTCGTTGATGCACCGATACACTTCCAAAGCTCTGTGTTCTCTCGCTAGCAATTCGTGTTAGTTTGGTGAGCCCAACACTTAGCTTGCTAACTTCCCAAACTCAACACACACTTGAGTTAGCTATTGTGAAATCGCTCTCAGTGGTTAATACTGCGCCAAGTCGGTTATCGTGCTGCTAGCGTTCACCATATCCACTCATCCCCTTTTAATGACCAGAACTATAATTGTCAGTTAGTTTCCATGATTTCGATAAGGTTGAATTTTTTCCCCCACCGGGTCCCCTGTTTACAGTTCTAGAAAACTGCTTCCTACTTCAGGCAGGTTAGAGCCGTCGAGGGAGGGACTAACAGAAAAGGCTTCACCTGAAAGCAGGGAGAACAGAGCCGAATATGGCGAAACAGAGAGGGAAGTTCAACTGCCAAATATATGCACAGCATAGGCAATAGTTCATGCTTCATTCTAATTTAGAACTCGATAGACGCAACGAACTGGAAAAAAAATCCAGGACATCGGTATCTTACCTTTCCTATTTGATTTTGTACCGAGTTTTTCAGTTTTTCTGAAAGGCGAAAGAGCGCCATCCAGTGGTAGATTCCATTATAGTGCACAGTGGCTTTATTTTCTCCCCGTGGCCAGGGATGCGTTGAAGCACAGTGCGTAATGATGCTCTCTCATGAACATTTTTTCAAGTAATTATCATTATTCCTTTATTCTGTTCGGAAATTTTGATGTTTCACAGTGCCATGTGTTTGTGTCTACGTGGGCAATATTAAGTTTCTTTAAAGGTCGAGCCTATGTTTCAGGCCTACGATCTCATTATTTCAGAAAGGATAACTCACTGACTATCGGCAGCACGGTTTGTTTAGAACATCTGTGCCTTAGTAAAACAGCGGATTATAGTATTTTAAGTGCGGGTAAAGCAGTCACATCAAGGGTGCTCGAAATTGAGGGTAGGATATGTTCTGAATGTTTAAGCCACTGAACTCGTTTTAACTGTACCTGATACTTGCGAAGTTGCGAACTTATTTTGCTCTGGCGCACATTGTAGCATCGCCTTCATCATTCATAACACCAGTTTACACTTTGTAACCAGTCTCAATTTCAGCAAAAGAAGCAGGGCTGCCAGACTCTCTAAATACATTTAGTTCTCTATGTTTAGCACAACACAGGCATGGTCCATTGCTCCAAACCGCAAACTACCGCCGATATTTTTCTTGTCAGCTGCCGCCCGCCATAAATTAATACATTTACCAAAATGCCGGTTCTATTATGCTGACTATTGCAAATCCAGATCCTTCGGGTTGCGTCCCAGTGCAGAATTAGTGTTATCTTCTTCACGCTGTCTGTGATTTCAACAGCCCCCTCCCACTCCTCCACACAGGATCACAAATCCTTAGAAATATGTATGCTTCCGAGTCACCAATTACTTTGCCCACCACATCTCTGTTGTCCCACTATCTCACAATTGCAGCTGTGGCTCTCGCACCGGATTGGTCTTATTTCTCCAGTAATTCCCAATGGGAGTCGTTCCCTACTATGGATACACTCATACGGCTGTCAAACCCTAGAGCCAACGCCAGTATGGATATTTAAGATTAGGCTTATACCGTAAAAGCTGCCCCTCCTACAATAAACTCTTATTAACTGGCCCTCTGAAACTAGATCACCAAGTGGATCATTTTGCAAGTTTCTGACATAATTATTTTAGTCATTTAAATCCTTAATAAAGTTGAGACGGTAGACAATGAATATGGTCCATCTTACGGTGTGAACGTTCAAAAATGCAACTGTTTTAATCACAAAACAAACAAATGAATTCAAGCATTCCTTTCACCACTCCACACACAAGCCTATTGTTCAATGCCGTCTAAACTTATCATCTCATATTGTGCTGTATAGTCCGCTTTTATTATGCATGAGTAGCCTATTCAACAGTGCGAACAGGTCACAAACATTGCGCTGTGTAAGGAAAAGCATCCGCACTACCACAGTAAGTCAGCTGTCATAAAATAGTATGTGAGGGTGCACTATATGACTTCAGTGGGAATGAAGCAATTAATTTGGCTGCCACTGCAGAAGCATTTGATCCCTGCAACAATGAAGTTTGCTTTAAGTGTGCCAGGATGAGAGCTTAATGGCATTAACTTTCATTTTGAAATAGCAGTGCACGACATATGGATGGCAGGAGGGAGAAAGACTGTTGACACCCAGGTGTGTAATCGGCAAAGTTAATGCTCCTGTTGTGGTCTGTCACACTTGACTTGCTCACCAAAGAGGGACCCATCAAAATTAATGATGCTACGATATCACTCTCAGGTAACAGAGTGCAGCATGTGGCAGTGAGCTTCTGGTAGCTCGTTAAACCCAAACCCCCTTTTCCTCGATTAAATGCACACAGACATTGCAGAAGCTTACACTGAAGAGCATCCACTTTCTTGGGTACCTGTCACAGCACCAAACCTGGGACCCGATCAAAAAAGCCTTGTGGGCACTGTAAGGGTGGTAACGTCATGAAAAAATAGCACCACGGGGACCATTTTTGGGAGGGTCTCCATGGGCAAAAGGCTTAATTCAGGGATAAGAGCTAAATTAAAATTGTGCTTTTCGTTAGGATTAGGTCTAGTTTTAAGGTTAGGTATTATAATTATGCACCAAGGCTGAGCTGATTTAGATGAGGTATTACATTGAGGTTAAAAATGGGGTTGTTGGCTAATTTTAGGGATACGGTTGGGGTTCGCGTTTGGGAAGAGGTGAAGATTAGAGTCGATTTTAGTGTATAGAAATAGAATTTTGATGCGGAGATAATTTGTGATTCCCATGAGGCTAGAATAACAAGACTGTGTGTGTGGTCCAATAAACAAGTTATCAGCTCATTTAAGGTGAAAAAGAGAAGTTGAAAATGATCACCTTTTAGCTTTCACTCAGTGGCATGTTTTAGATCCAAAGAATGTGTTGTGATCAGTCACAAAATGGTTCCCATCAAATACCCTGATCTATTGAATTAGGCCTAAATGGTCTTGATGGCCTAAAACAGCTGGAGGTAATAAAAGATCCACATAGTGTTTATTTATGTCTGCTGTCACCGACTTGACTTCATTTTCTGATCTCTACTAGCAAACAGAATCAAAATATAGTTAAGATGAGCGATAAACCATGGAAGCGCCACTGTGAAATGTGACAGCCCCATTAAATTATGTGAACTTATTTCTTCTCTTTGACTCCACTTGGCATGAAAAATTTTAAATATTGAACTGAAGTTTATGTGTTCACACAAATTAAAGTTATCCCTAGTCTTGAATAATCATAAGTTGAAACAAAGCTTATCTTCAAGTTGAGTTGACTCACATTTTTAAGGAAGACAGTGAACTTTCCTTTCTAATTTTAACCAGCTTGAATTTTTTTACAGTGCATACCATAAGGAACGAAGCTATAGTCTGCTTCATGATAGTTATTCTCAAAGCCCTTACTCGGTACTGAAAGATATCCTTTCCCTGTGAGCTCCATGTGCCCATTGTGTATGACACTGTGTTTGGATAATCAGTCACTCTCTATTACAGCTCTGTTCCGTCTCTGTATCTTACAAGCGAAATATTCCAGGAGTCAATATATCTGAGAAATCAAGGCCAACCTGGCAATTTGTCTTTGCAATACTGAGATATATGAACTATTAATTAATGGCAAAAGATCATTATTTCCATTTTCTAGTGAAAAAATTATGAAGTATTACATCAGAGGGCATGGCAGGCTCTTGTTCTGGAATGGATTTTTCAACCACAAACCTTTTTCTAACGAGCTACGCACAAAAGTCAACATTTTTTCCCAGCAGGAAGGATAAAATATCCCTTGAGATTTAATGTCATTTCAGAAATAAAACATGCATATAACTGCTCAGCAGTATACTCAACAGATTTAACACATATTCAAATCAAATGCTATTACAGCTCTTTATGTACAATCACAATAACATCTAGTTGATCTGAGAAAATACTGCATTTATTGTACTGCCCCTGATATAAAATAAACACAATCCACAGATCCAGATCCTCCAGCATTCACAGGCAGGCATTTGTTCATACGTCATGGTCGGAACTCCGTTCCAATTCACTTGTATGAGCTTCTTGCTTCCCGCAGGGATCTATCATATGGCATGGACGCGAAAAAGGAGTTCTTAAGCTGACAGTTGATGTAAAACACGATTATCAGCACCAACAGAAACAACAGGAGGAACATAACTATATAGGTGACCAAATCCGGTTTATTGAGTTCTCCTTCACGCAGTCCCCTGCCTGTTGGTCGCAGCAGCGAGGCCGAGCTCACGGATCCGTGAGAGATATTTTGGGATGGTGTATGTGTCTGGGTCATCAGTTCCAGCCCGGAGGCAGCGGTGGAGTTCAGTATTATCTGCTTCAACATTCCTCTTTCTGTTTTCTTCAATATTCGACTGAAAGTAGACGTCGGTACCATTAGAATCACATATTTTCAACGAAATAACCAACATGACAAACAAATCAAAGTGCTCATAAATATTTACTATTTCACGAAGCAATGACCTCCAACCACTCATTGAAACCAATTATATTTATATAAACATGCAGGAAACATTACATGCCCGTGCTACGAGATAATATTAGCACATATGATGCATTACACATTTTACCATAGATTTGCATCATTTAGCCTATTTGTCGTTCAATCACCAAGTTATACTACACTGTTACTCACTTTCAAAGCGGTGTCGATCGAGCACCGCGTATAAGGCTGTGAAGGCGACGTGAATTCCTGCGTCTGCATTCCTCAAATGCTCACTCGCCTCGCCGCCGGCTCCATTAAGGAAGTACGCACCTGTCAGTGGAGTGGGCTTAAACCCGCGATAAACCATAGAAAATACGCAAGTCTAATTATATCACGGACAGGACAGAGTTCCATTTGTTCCTTTTGTTGAAACTGCGTTCTTCCCGAAGTCGTCCCACTCTGAAGTGCATTAAACCACATGAATTGCTTCGACGGTTTTGAAATCGCAAAAATTGCAACATAAAACTTTTACGGAACAAGAATATATCCAAAAATATTCTCTTGAATCAGGGTTCGAAATGGTGAAGTTAAACACGTTTAAGAGTTGGCTCACTTTAAGCCTTCCATTGAGGAGAGCTGGTAAAAACTGCCTCTCATGTGCCCCGCTTTCCAATTGCTAATAAATCCCAGAAGGATCTTCTTCAACGTTTTTGGACTTTAGAAATAATACACATCTGTGAGGTATTGTTTCAAATGAATTTCAAGAAACATTTACTCCCGCGCAGATTCCGACTGAAACCTATCTCTGCTGCACTGTTGCATTGTAGCACATGCATGTCGCCTGGAATGGAGTACCAAAATAAGCAATACCGCACACCACTTCACACTGCTTTCCTTAATTGTCTCCTCATTCCGTCGCATTTTACATCCACAGAAAGTCGATACACTGCGCCCGCTTTTTGCTCATCCGTTGCCAACTGAAGGAATCGATCCAGTTCAAATCCTTTGAAAAAGGCTTGACACGCTTCAGGTTGTTGCTTTCAGAACCGCTATAGACGAGGTGAAGGTGGAAGATTAATTCAGGAAGCTCACACTCGGCTTCACTGCGTGGAGTCAGTGAGCACGGACGTGTTAAAACCTGTGACGCCTTTCTTTGGCTGCAGCTCTTCATTTGAAACGAGGTGACTGGAACAGTGTCGGGGCAGTGCAGAATGTCTCGGGGGAGTAGGGAAAGGTGAATTTGAGTCCTGCCGTTAAAGGGGGGCGGGTTTGTCCGTGAACACGTCGCTGTGAGACCAGGGGAAACATTGAGGATAAAAACACTTTGAGTCAGATAACACTTTCCCCATGAATAAGGCTTTTCCTACACGATTTTCAGTCGTTGAAACATGCATAAGCAGTGCAAACACACCCGCGCGCGCACGCACGTACTCACACGCGCACACACCACGGCAGTATTGGAGAGGTGCTTCATGCTTATCTCGCAAAGCAATACTGAAAGACAGTTAAGAAAATTCACCATGCCTAAATTTCAGCTTCCTGTGAATGCTGACTCAGTTCAAATTTTTTTTTTTTGTTTCAAGGAGAGAAAACAGCCAAAAAAAAAAAAAAGGGTCAGAAAAGCAAAACATACATTTTATCTTTATCAAGTCAACCTGAAATTTTACTTGGACAGGATGGAAGAGAAATAACACTTTTATTCTCCATAGAAGTGTGACATCACCAAGAATGGCAACAATGAAATGCATTTAGCTGATAGAAGGCATACTAGTTATAACGTCTGCAGATACTACTGTGGATCACCCAAGATTTTACTTTATGTTATTTTCTTTATTTTTCATCAAGATACATTCCAGTGGTTTTCAGTCAACCCTTCTCTCTCCTGTGAGCATTTTTCTGATCATCTGCAGTGGACCCAAATATAGCCCTGGCATGAAGCGCATGATCTCAGCTGCTTATGTAGTTGTTTTGTTTCTGCTCAAATTATCGATAAACACTTGTTTATTTTCAGCATTCCAAAAACAGGAGCCAACTTGATCTGGTTTGAGTCCTAGATAAAACATACGATTGCGGCTAGCATTGGTTAATGGTTGTAAAATTATATTTTCACACAATTTTCTTTCTTTCAACAAACCTGTTTTTTTTTTATTTCGTTTTGGCTGCGGCCATTGATTAACCAAAGATTACTAATAAGACGACAAACAACTTGGATTTTATTGATCTGCTAACTGAATGGGTAATCAGCATTTTTTTTCTGGGCTTAATGTGAAAATACACAGCAATGAAAATGAAAGAGTGAATTGAACAGGCCTGAGTACCGATCATTAGAATTGCATGACCGTAGCACAGATGCCAAAAACATCTGGTATAAAAGCCTTAAAGGCTTCGGTGACATTCATAAAAAATGCTCTAATTACCATAGCCCCAGTCACTATAGGCCTCCCGATCCCCTTTATTTCTTTTCAAACTGCTCACAGCTTGAAAGCAAATGTAACTTTGATGTGAACATTTAAACCGCAGCATCTGTTCTGTCTGGATGCGGACAGCCCGTGTTAAATTCAATTCCGGGGTTGAATGCTTTATGTGAAGTGACATGAATGAAATCAACTAATAAATAACGATTCCCAATGTCAATTCAATTCAATTCAATTCAAAAGCAAAAAAAAAAAAAAAAAACCTTATTTATCCCCGCAATTCCTGAGGCATGCATAGTAAAAAGAACCTACTAATAGGACGTATTACGACGATACACAATAGTTACCACGTGACAGAGACGGTTCAGTCCATAACAGTGACAATACATGGCGAGCAGCACCTTGGAGCAGAGGCAGTCAAACGGTCAAATGTCCAGCAGTAATAATAAACTAGGCAGTCTGGTCGGCCGCGACCGCATGAGTGTAGTCCCCGAAAGCCCGCTTCTCCCCTTTTTTGCGCATTATTCGGCCATTGCTGTAGTCATGGCAACCAAAATCAATAGGTGTCGTAACTGAAGTATAAAACATGTCCATACCAAATATGAAAGTAATTGGTTAAAAATTGCAGCCTGTAGAGCGTCCACAAGGAAGTGTCTACGGACACGGCAGCAGTGGCGGAGACGAGAAGCATGAATCCATAGTGGCCGCATGACTACGTCTTGGGGCTACAATAATAAGTAAGAGTGTTAACCTGGACTGGCAGCTGAGACCAGTTGCAGACCAGTAGATGAGAGGTTTGTCCCAGGTGAGATATGAGGAGGGTGCTCAGAACAAACTGGAGTCTAGTGAGTGAGCAGCCTCATGTGTGAAGGTTGCCTTTCTCCCATTTTACCTTGCTGCAGGTCCTTGCAGACATCTGATAGTGAGCAACCATTCTACAGCCCTGCGCAGGATATGGGTGGGGTTCTTTAGGATGCAGTGGTTTTTCCAGGTGTTTGCTGATCGTGCAGTGAGATTCGTGCACAGACGGGATGGCCTATGCCTTCAGAGTAGGTGTTTGCTATACTCTGGATTCGAGCTGCATCTTGTTTTGGATTGCGATAAAGTAGAACCTACAAACAAATGCGAAGGTTATTATGCTTTTGAAGGAGCTATAAAATGGAGTGAGGATATCCTTGTTTACCTCGAAGGAGTTTATCTTCCTCAAGAAATACTGAGACTCTTGACACTTCTGGATGATTATCACTGTTAGCTCCAAAAGACAGCTTGCCATCAATGACAGTATCTAGGTATTTTACTGGTGTATGGCTTGCACCGCTTCCCCATGAATTATGGTTGCAGTCCTTTCAACACCAGGCTTGGTGAAGCTCACGAACGTGTCCTTGGTTATGGTGACGTTCAGTTCCAAACAAGAGCTGTCATGCCATTCCACAAACTCGGGCTCCTGATCTCAGGCAAGGTCTGAGAGCAGGGAAAGGAGACCAGTATTGTCCCTACACGTCACTAGATGGCAATTTGGATGGAGGTCTCTGCTGTCATCTAGGACAAACAGCAGGAGTGAGAGGACACAGCTGTGAAGGGAGCGAGAGGTTGTGTGCCAGAAATTAACGAGACCTTCGTTGACCAGCACCTTCTGTGTCCTCGGGGTGAGGAAGTTTGTGATCCACAAAATTAGTCGGTAATCCTGCTGGAAGCAGTTCATGAGATTTTTTTTTAGCCAGGATGTGGGGTAGTAGGATGTTAATGGCAGAGAAGTTTGTGAACAGGAGCCAAACTAATGTGTTTGGGCCCTCTGGGTGTTAATGGACAATGTCCAGCATGAACAGTTTGGCATTGCAGACCCCGTGGTTCAGCACAATACTCATACTGAAGAGGGTCCATCTGTGCAGCTGTGGCATTAGTGATGTGGCTTTTCACAATTCACTCGAAGGTCTTCATGACCACGGAAGTGAAGGCTATAGGTTTGAGGTCATTCAGGACCTTTGGTCTACTCTCCCTCAGGATGGGGACAATTGTGGGGTTTTTCCATGCCTGTGGGACAGTCCCAGTAGCTGGAGAGTGCTGGAATAGCTGTTGGAGTACTCCTTCTAGCTGCTGAGCTTCAGAGTGTGGCTGCAGATGTGTCGACATTTCAGACCCCTTACCGCAGTGTTGTCATTGATAATGATGGGGTCACACAGGGTCAGGAAGCTGACGGTGTCTGTCATTTGTGATTGGTAGTCTTCCTCAAATCGTGCTGAAAAGGAGTGGACATCGTTCAGGAGGGATTCATCAGTACTCCCAGCCACAAAGACAGGTTTAGAGTCTTTCACAGAGTTAACTGTTGCCATGGTCTTAATCCCCCGCCAGGCCATCAGAACGTTACGCTCTCTGGATTTTTGTTCAATTTTGCCGGTTACCACCGTATACAGTGTCCTCAGTTTCCCTGCCAAAGGCGGCACGTGGTCCGAGTGACAAGCAGCAAAAAATCCAAAACAGTTTGTGTGCATTTATGGCTCATGGAGTTGAAAGGGTTGATAAAAGTAATTGGAGTCCATAGCTGACTAAGACATATGTTTTGTAGCCAAATCCTTAGAAATAAAACACCGTAATAAATAAATTGACTTATTTTTTGTTTTCTCCATGCAGTGTGACATGTGTGACTCTGAAACACAGAGACATTGTGCTGCTTTTGAGCAGTAGTAAACATTGAGAAACGTGATGAATGCTATGAAGGTTTTATAAGCTGCTGCACAATAGTACAATGTTTTGGCTCTGTGTCCATGGACACTTTTTTCTTCCTCATAAATAAGAACCATAAAACAAGTTGTTGATAATTCAGACTTTATCACCGTTAAGTGCTCATGAATTATTGACACCGCATTGTCTGAAAAATAAAGCAGATGAATTGCCACCAACAGCCAGCTCTGTAGACCGACTTGAAGTTTAATTGTTCTTCTAAGATGTTTTCTCTCTTTCGCCATTAGCAGTCAGTTCTCATGTGTAAATAAAATGAAGCAATAAACGTGCAACCCAAAATCAGAAAAGGTTGGGACGAGACGTTAAAATTAAAACTGGAAGCGATGATTTGTGAATTACCTTTGAACTGTCTTATGTTGAAAACAACACAACATCACACTATTCCATGTTTCACAATGTGAATTTTGTTGATTTTTCAAAATAAGCTTTTTAATTTTGATTTGTGCAACACATCTCAAAACAGTTGGGACATTAAAGTATTTACAGCTTTGTATCATTGCTTTTCCTTTTGACAACACTCAATAAATGTTTACGGACTGAAGACACCACATGATTAAATCATTCAAGTGTAATCTTGGCGAACTCTTCCTGCAAACAAAACTCAAGGTGTGCAACAGTACACGGTCTCTCTTGTCACATTTTGTGTTTCAAAATGCACCATATATTCTCAATTAGGGACAAATCAGGACTGCAGGCAGGCCAGTCCAGCACCGTCACCCTCTTATTATGCAGCAGTGCCTTTGTAATGCATGCACAGTATGGTTTTGCATTTTCAGCATCAATATTGTCTCGCCAGAAATGCAAGTGACCACTGCACAATTGGGTCACTGATACAACCCCATACCATGGCAGAGCATGGCTTCTGGACTTGTTGCTGGTAATAGTCTGGATGGTCTGGAGCACAAGGCACCAATTTCTCCCAAAAAAGGCTTGAAATACAGATTTTTATGACCACAATACACATTTCAATTGTGTGATAGTCCATCAAAGATGCCTCCCAACCCAGAGAAGTTGATGGCACTTCTAGTTGATTGTGCTCACTATTGTTCTTATATTTGGCATGATTAAACCATAAGAAATTCCCCCAACCCCAAGTCGAAGTAAATTTAGAAGTAACCGCTTTTTGTTTTTATTAGAATTTTCCATATTGTCCCAACTTTTTATGAGTTGGGGTTGTAGAATTAGAGACAGGCACTTTCTTTTGCAGTAAAATATCCAACATTAATTATAACTCTAACCTAATGCAGAAGAACTATACAGTATGTGCTCATTAAGAGCCCATTTAACAGTGGACATAATTTTTTGTACTCCCAAATGCTGCCTCTGTCTTATCAGACTTTACAACTGCAAAGCAAAAAGACCAAAAACCTCATTCCATTGCTCATATTTTATTGGTTTCTATTTAGAAGATGCATTGACTTTTCATAATGATGCATATGTGCGGCTAGATTCATCACAGTGCATTTGGACACAAAGAAAATGATTCCAGCAAATAAATTGAATTGCAGCACAACTACAAGACTGTTTAACTGTCAGGATATGGGACCAAGAGAAGATGCTATTGCATGCTCTTAATTGCCTAAATTTTATGAAACAATCTAGTTTTACCAACTGTCGATAAATTCTGGCATATCTTTGGAACTAATTTGAATATAAACTGACTCATGCCTGGATAATTATTTTCTTTGTTTATTGTGAAACATCCAAGATGGTGATTGACAAGTGACAGCAAGCAAAGACAGCACCATCATATTGCCAAGATTTCTGTGAAAATTCAATCTTCTCGGAATGCCAGAATGATGCCTTACAATCCCAAAATGCACGCTCATCGGGCACTGCGTTAGGATCACCTGCATGCCTGCTTTCTCACGCAGTTATCGAATCGGCCAATCATGGGGCTGCAGCCCAGAACATAGTATCTGACAGGTGCAGGTCAGGAGCTTTAGTTGATGTTTGTATCAAACACCAGAAAATTAGAAACTCTGACCATGACGCGGTTGCTGGTGCCAAACGGACTGGTTCAAGCATTTCTGAAAGTCCTGGGATTTTAGAGCACAACAGTCCCTGTAGTTTACTCAAAATGGTGCAAAAAGAGAAAGAAAGAAACATGCGGTGAACGGCAGTTCAGCAGAGAGAAACGTCGTGTTGATGAGGGAGGTCAGAGGAGAATGCCCAGAATAGTTGGAGCTGACAGGGGGCTGTGGTAACACAGATAACTTCTCTTTTCAACTGTGGTGAGCAGGAAAGCTTCTCAGAATGCACAAAATGTCCAACCTTGAGATGGATGAGCTGCAGCAGCTGCAGACCACAGCAGACTCCACTCCTGTCAGCCAAGAACAGAGATTTGAGGCTGGGATGGGCACAGGTGCACCAAAACTGGATGGTTTAAGATTCGTCAAAACTATCTTACGTCAATGGTTCAGGCTTGTTGGTGGTGGTTTCATTGCATAGGAATGCTTTCTTAGCACAGTTAGCACCCCTAAGTACCAAAGAAAAATAATTTGAATGTCAGGGCCTCTCTGAGTATTGATGCTGAACATGTAGATCCCTTCTAGGCAACAATTCACCTATTTCCTGATAGCAATATGCTTTCGGCATATAATTCACCATTTTGCAAAGCAACAGTGGTCTCAAAATGACAATAAGTTCAGGGTACTTCAGTGGTTTTCCCAGTATCCAAATCTGAATCCAACAGAAACACCTTTAGGATGTGGTAGTACAGAAGATTATAGCAGCATAAATGTGAAGCTTCACAATCTTCCGAAGTGATGTGGTGCGATCATGTAAACATGGACCGAAATCTCAAAGTAATGTTTCTAATTTCTGTTGCAAATCCATGCAACAATCAACTGAGGCTGTTCTGAGAGCAAAGAGAGGCTCTACCCAGCATTAGCATGGGATTCCTGAAGAAGTATTTGGTGTGTACATGTAAATACAAGCATGAAATTCCTTTTAACTGTCCCCCAAAGTCATGATTGGATGCCATTTATACCGTGCACTTATTTTACTGATAACATTAGGGCAGATCAATATAAATAGTAGTGCACTAATAGTAGAATAGAAATCCTTCCATCTGAAGCAAATAAGACTCGTTGTTTTCCATGATGTGGTTTGGAATTCAATGATTTGGAGTACAACATTATTGTGAGAAGCAGTGTATTTGAGGGAGAAAACAATCCATAAAAATCCTATGCTTTCTGTTGTTCTTATATTAGGCATGATTAAACCGCAAGAAATGCCCCCAAACTCAAAAATCTGGGCACAGTGTGGCACGCTTTGGACAGTTTATATGAAATAGACAACATAATGCTGGACTCCTGAGTCTCAGTCCAGTGAGTCAGTGCATTACAATGGTTTGAGTTTTTGCAATCTCCAGGGGACTGCGTTTTGCCAAAGGTCCGGTCCCCAGCTCAGCAAGTCTGACCCAATTTCTGCTTCAGTGGTGTCCAAGTTAATCTCACAGTTAAGCCCCTGCTGGACTCCGGCTCATTTGTACGATTCAAAATTTGTCGCCCCAGTGGCACAGCGACAATGGGTGGGACAATGCCCTCTCTTTGTGTGAGGCAATCCACGACTTCCTTTCCCTGTCTCACCCTTTGTCCTGCATCGCACGCGTTAGTAACCAATGACAATAGAATTTTGATTAAGCGCATTCAATTAGCATTTGCGTTCAGGCTCAGGTGATTCTGACAATGAAAGCTACTGCTCCAGGTCAGGCAGCCCTAGTAATATGATGCAAAAAAAAATGGAGCTGAATTGTCATGACTGTGCATGGATGAGCTTTCCTGCTTTTTGTGGCAGTGGCTGACTTGTTGCCAGCAGTACCTTTCTCCAACACGCCAGCTAGTGAGTCAGTGTAAATTGCTTCTCCAGAAAGAGAGCCTCTTTCCTGGAGGCACTGGGTAATTTTACCTCATTTTCCTGTTTAAGAAAGATTCTATTTTTGAAAAGTACTAATCCTCTGAAATAAAATCACCCCACGTAAATGTTTCTGACATTTAAAACGTTGAAAACTGGAGGAGAGCACCTGCATTATTTTTCTCTGTTATCAATTTGATCCTCGTCATCCAATTTTACTCAGTACAGCCTCATCACAGTGAGCAGATTCTTCTTGGTCACGATGATAATTATTCATTTAGCAGACACTCAAATTATCCAGGTTGTACGGCTCATATTCTTGAAGAACAATTAGATAATACTGGATATTTAATAATGGAATGCCAGTTAAGAATATCACCTGAGCCACAGTATGTAGGAACTACACTGCAAAAATTGATCAAGGGTTGCAATTTATGTGAAGAGAGAATTCTATGTAATCTAACCTAATGAATTTAGGTTTCTGTGCTCTCTAAAAGAGTGGAGTTGTTCACAACAAAAAATCCAGTTGAGAAAACATGAAACAATGAGATGTAACAAATTGACGCAACATTCCCACTTTGATCAAAATTCTCAATTTTTTAGGTATACTTGGTCTAGGGCTTTTTGTCATAGCTCAGGTGATGCCTGCTTGTTCCACTGAAGACAAATCTTGCACTTTTTTATTCAGTGATATCAGAAATGATTCTTGCTTCCAACAGTTTGAAAAAAGGCCCTTCTGTTGTTTGAGCTTGCTGTACTGTAGTCCCCATGCTCAGAGGTCCATGCATGGTTTGTCAATATTGCTGTAGACCTTGTCTGGCCTGCATTGATCGCAGCCTCATCAAACTCTGCTGGGATCTGCTGGAAAGCAGAATTTGAGCCACACTTAATCGCCTGACATCACTGCCCTGATGTTATTCCAGCAAATCCCTGCAGGAATATTTTAACATCCAGCGGAGCCTGCCAAGAAGATTACAGGCTGTTTTTACAGCACAGGTGTGCCAAACTCCATATGCGGGTAAATGACCATAATTTTGGAATGCAATGTTCTACGACCAGGTGTCAAAATACTTTTGGCCGTAGTTTGAACTTGTCCACAGAGCAGCAATAGTTCCCCTCATGTAAACTAAACCAGGAATCTCCCAGTTCTATGATGACTGTGTCATGCTCGGAAGTCTAGTTGTACTTACCTTTATTTTGTAATTACTCCCAGGTCCTTTGTGAGCACTGTGGCGTGGTTAATGGCTATTAGTCTGCAGGTTTTTAATGGGGGAAGAAGTGCAAGTATGTCAATAAGTCAGTGACTGTTACAGCATTGTTTTTGGATATAATCATGTTGCCAGCTTACATGGCTCTGTGACGACTGACTACACCACTAGTCCTCCAGCCTGACCTTGGAAGCATTATATGGCTGCAGTCTTTCAAAATCACCACAGTTTCTTGTGACAGAAATGAGTGGGCTGCACCATTAAAGGGTACTTAAATGGGGATATCATACTTAAACCAGGGGGAGGAGGTTTTAGTGTAACCCTGGGTGTAATTCTTGGCTACTCAGTGCTAACGGCCTCCATCATCATCACCATCTATATACTCCGGATCTTGCAGTTTATTTTAGACGTCAAGATCATCTTTATAAAAGCTGTAGTGATGAGAACTCACATTTAGTTGACTCCATGTCACCGCCCAGATGGGGAAACAGCAGTATTTATGAGAATTCCTACTTAGACACTGAAGTTCCACTTTTTAGTCACGGATCTGGAACTAGATCCAGCGTTCGCTTTCATTGTATGCAGCATTAGAAAAAAAAAATGTGAGAGCAAGACAAAAGAAGGCATACTTCTCAGGTTATGTGCAACAAAATATGCGCACTAATCAGCCTGCATTATTTTTCCCCAATGGCAATGGCAGTCACGTCTCCCGTGGAAGTAGAAAATTAATTAGAAAATAGCTGTCAGTTAATATGAGTTTTGGATGCAATTTAATGATGAACATTATTTGTTAGACAATATGAGGGCTCTGCTGACAGATTAAAGAGAGAAAGAGAGTGAGCTGGAGAGCAAGCAAAATAGAGTGAGAGGGATAGAGAGAGAGAAAGAGTAAGGGACCATGACACACTAAATAGTAATTAAATAGAAATACAGACAGAGAGAGAGAGAGAGAGAGAGAGAGAGAGAGAGAATGATTCAGGCAGACATGGTATAGATCAACATTTAACCAGGGAAATCACCGTGCTTTTAGAGGTTTCATACTCTAGGTAGGACTGGGCTAATTTAACGTAGTGTGGAAGAAGGAAGCATTCCTACCCTCCCCCTTCCCCATCATTCTGTGTCTGTACCTGGCAATTCCACCTGTCCCCTCCCATTGTTATCTTTTGAATGTCCCTCCAAGATTCCCCTGTTTATCATTCCTTGGTTTTACTCTCCATTTATGTTTCTGTCCAATCAGTGTGAAATTCACTGTAAAGATTAGCCCACTTGTTCCAGTGTAAACTTCTAAGAGCCCATTCTGGGGGTCTCTCTTTCCCTGGTGCCAAGCAAAGGGCCACAGACTTCAGCAGTCGGTTTTTGTTTGTACAATTACTTGCTCATCATTTCACAATCACAATAAATTTGATAAAAGACTATTGGCTTTAATCTCTCGGTTCTGCGACAATAGGATTTGGATTTTGTGAATTAGAGACTTGAGAAACTTAGCATGTGAGTGCAACTGATAGCAATGAAACCACTGAAAGCTCATTAAAATGCAGATGGGCACAGAAAGAGTTCCAGTGCCGTTTGTTTTTAGCGTTATGTCCACATCGGGAATAATCGAAGAACGCAATAAAATCCATTCAGAAAAACAGCATTGGCAGGCACTTAAGTCAGGTGTGGAACAAATGAACAATGGAAAAGTATATAAATAAATGAACAAACAAACAAACAAATAAATAAATAAATAAAAGGCCACAAAGAAGCATCATCTTTTCCAATCCCACCGTTTCAGCTTCTGGCTTCAGCTCGGTGAAAAATCATTGCCGCTGTCAGCAGCACAGCGCAGCATTGAATCCATGAGAGACATTCATAATAAGTGGTCTGTATCTGAACGATGAAATAAAAATAGATAGCCTCACATAAATGGAACATAAAAAGTACACTCCGGCCGTGTATGAGATAATAAGCTGAGTCCCTCGGGAGACGTCAGTATGTGGTGTTATTCCTGCTGGTGTCAGTGATTACACCCACATCCCATTAGAAGGGTGTTAAATCCTCGTTCTTAAACACTCACTTCCCCTACGCTAAGGCCAAATTTAAACAGGGTAGAAGACCATCTTCTTTCGAGGAAAGTGAAGTCCAACACTACGATTGTAAATTTTCACTTAGCCAGGTTCACCCCAAGTTCAGAATTATGTATTCTGAATGAACTCAGATGATCGAATATCCAGTAGCGAATATACAGAATATATATATACATAATACAGAATAGGGGAGACCGGGGTTACCTCGTCATGCTTTTGCATTTGGCTCCATAACTCTTCGTTGCTAAAACTTAGAGAAATACCTTTATGGTATATGTGTAGTGCAGAATGTCGCCTACAAAACTTGTATTGATACAATCTCAATATAACAAATATTTACGTCACAATATTCAATTTTCAATATACCACAAACGTGCCAAAGTAACCCCATACCCGGGGTTACTTCATCAGATGGGTGGGGTAAAATCGTCATAGTTGGCAATCAGCTGAAGCTGAAAAAGACAGTCCAATATTCTCATAACAGAAATGGTGAGAACTGTTTTATTTTTACAACGAACCAACACAAGCTATGATTTATGCATAATCACCATCAGAGTTGCAGTTATGACATATGTAGGCGAGCCCACTGACATTTGCACAGTCCTCATGTGCCCATCCTTTGCATGAGAAGCATTGGACCCACTCCTCTCCACCTTTGGATAATGAGTAAGGATCAAGGCACCAAAGAGGAACAGCAAACTTTCCCACTGACAAAGGGATGGAATGAAATGCAGAGGCCCCAGGGCTGGCAAACTCTGCAAACACCTCCACTTTAATGGGCCCCACCTGTGGCCCATTAAGGGCTGCAAGGAGCTAACCCTTACACATTCATACTTGTGTCCTCCAAACAAAGGCCCTAATAGGTCCTCTATCATAAACATAAAATAAATGCAAATATTAGAATTATTAAGACACTAAACGTGTCTGAAAAACAATAATTTGGCTCTTATATTTGATTTTGGAATATTTTAATATAGGCCTAACACAGGACCAACAAGCAGGGCAACCTCACCACCCTGACGAACTAACCCCATGCTGCTTGGCCAGTGTAGCCCCGTGCTCCCATTTTGGAAATCAGGCCGCATCTCTCATCTCATGATCGCAGCAGGCCTTTATCTTATGTGTTCTTAATAACTCTAGTTACATACGTTTATGAAACAGTAAAAACACCATGGAAATCTTTGTCTTCAAAGAAGCTAGACGCATTTCTTTCAGAAACTTAAAGTTTACAATTTGGGTCAAAATTCAGTTATTTAGGCAGAAAACAGTTACATGACACTACCAGTCTTTCTTCTTTCCAAGAGATGACGTTGCTGGGATGTCACATAATTTGTACATTTTCATTTTCCCGTCAGTGTGTTTGCAATGAAAAAACACTGGGGTGACAAACCTAACGCCGTGGCCAAAGTAACCCCGGTCTCCCCTATATAATATACAGTGCAGAATTTTCGGCACGGAATTGAATGAAACAGCCTAGGGCTATTTCTAAAGCATTGGCTTTGCTCAAGTTCATATTGACAGGTCAAATTCTTTCTGCGGAAATGCGAACACGCTATTTAATGACCAAATGTGATCAAATGATCGAAAGTAAAACAAAGGCCAAAATCTCTCCGCCCGCACAATTACCAGATTTACTATTAGTCGAGAGGGGGCACCATGCATACGGGGTTGGGGGAGGGGATTATTGGAACCGATGAGGGAAGGATGGGGGTGCACAGGATTGAGGAGGACCCCAAAAATGAGATAGAAGAAACAAATTCTTTGCAGTCAAATTCAATTCACTTGAAACATTTTTCACAACCGCGCATTTATTTTTATGTTCTGTCTGGGACTGCGAAACGGATCTGTATAAAGCCGCTTTCACACTGGACGCGAAACGAATTTTTCGCACGACAGATTACATTCAAAGTCAATGCAAAGACATTTCGCGTGTATTCGCGTTTTTGCATTGACTTTGAATGTAATCTGTCGTGCGAAAAATTCGTTTCGCATCGGTGTGAACGCAGCTTAAATGATAACTACAAATATAAGACAATCTGGATGAAAAACAGTCCTCTGGCTTTTATCCCAACCCTGCTAATGCAAAGTGTTGTGGTGAATGACACCGATAAGACAGCATATACTGTGATGGGGATGGCACTGTGTCAAGGAGAGGGACACACATTAAAGCAACCGTCTGTCATTCGGAGCAAGGATGACGCCCGGACTATAGATGGGTAATCTATCCCAGGAGGCCGAGGGGCTCGCCGAGACTGATGTCGTTGATGATGACAATAAAGGCAGTGATGATGATGATGTCAATGCTGATGAGTGATGGACTTTCCCCGGGGGGAAGTGCGGAGCAGGAGAAATCCATCAGCAATATCTCATCACTCATGTGCGATTACTCTGCATCATTCAGTTTGCACAAACCCTGGAGGTGGGCCGGTCTGCGAGAAATTGATTTCCACCGAGTCACTGACAGGAGCGTTTTAGTAATGCGCACAATAGATACAACACCACAGAGGAGCTTGGCTGAGATCCCTTTGCAAGTTTTGGCTATACTGCACCTAAGGACTCTTTTGTACACAGTATGGGCGTCAGTGAATCATGGATTTGTCTTCAGTGGGAGTCATATGCCAGATTGCGGCAGAAACAATACATATTTTGCAGACAAAAATGTCACAGCAAAACATTGACTGATATCCAATAACTGAGATGCAATGATTACAAAACCGTTTTGCAAGAAAGAAAGAGGTTTGAAAGTATGGAAAAGACTGAATAGCATCTAAATTGGATCCGAATGAAAGAAAAAAAAAACAAGGCTGTGGTTTGGGACTTCAAGATAGCAGTGAAAGAAATACTGTGGCTTGCCAGCATGTCTACACCACAAAGAAAGATTCAGAATAAAAATGTCTTACAGTCTAAGGCATGAACAGTACCTGTCAAAAGTTTAGAAACATACTTTTTCAATAATCAATCAAAAGCATAAACAACTTTAGAGGAAATAAAAGATTTAAATCTCAAATCTATCAAACTAACCACTTTGTAATAACTAGACAAATGCTGCCAGTGGGCAAGAGCAGGGTATAGCCCCAAATGACTGCATTGTCCCCATAGGCAAAGTTTAGTTTGGCCTGTTGGATGCGCAACAGGAAAAGGTATTGGGTCCAGAAAATCTACAGGAGAAATACTCCACTCTACTTAATTTCAGGAATGTTCAGAACAAAGTTTGGTCATGGAGTGACCAATATCAATAACATCATTTCTGTAAGCACCAGAAAGAATCACAGAGAGTATGACATAATTTTGATCCAAACTGTTTGAGGTATTGCATTTTCAAATTTTACATTTGACCAATTTTTGGTATCACGGAATATAATACCCCACAATAAATGACTTCTTCCTCTAAACACCTTCAGTATTGATTGACATGATTCCAATTTCAGCTGTTCGGGTAATTTTCTGAATTAATATTTTGGCCAGGTGGTGGTGCCACAGCAAAGGTTGTAGGGTGACCAACATCAGTAACATGCCTTCTTTCTGACCAAGAAACCATCACAAGAAGTGTGACATGATTTTCATCAGAACTGAGTCAGTTGCTGCATTTGGAACTACAAAGTTTGACCTGGTAGTGGCGCTACAGGAAAGGTGGTAGGGTCACACAAAATAATAGGGTTTATCCTCTATGCACCAGGGATGAAGAAAATCGTTTAATTTGATTCTCATGAAAACTGTAAAGTAACTGCAATTATTAAAAATTAAAAGTTTAGCCTGGTGGTGGCACCATAGCAAAGGTCATAGGGTGACCAACACCATTAACATGTATTCACTCTGCCCAAGAAACAATCACAAAAAAGTGTGACATGCTTCCCATCAAAACTGTTTGAGTTATTGCATTTGGAAATAATAAATTTGACCTTGTGGTGGTGCTAGGTGAAAGGTTGCAGGGTCACACAACAAAAAGGTTTGCCTCTATGCGCCAGGAAAGAAAAAGAATTGGTGCAATTCCAATAAAAACCATTTTAATTATTATGCTAAAATGAAGGATCTGCAGCTGTGGCGGCCGAGCATAAAACATAATATCCCCAAACTCTTCATTCCAGCGATATCAGAAATGCTTTCTATTTAACTAAACTCAAATTTCTCTTATACAAGGGCAGTTACATGGTTATGACAGATCACAGCAACAGGGCATTTGAAGTTCTCATAGATGTGCTGCTCTCATGCTCCCCCCCCCTTATTTTTGTCCAACAAATCCCAAACCAGCTTGAATTTAATCAAAAATGTAAATAATTTTTAGGCTGTTAATTTTGCCAAATATGGTTTCTTTATGAATTCCAAAATTTTGGAATCTATTCTGGTTTTTTTTTTAAATTACTCTTTTTAAACTTTCGAGAATGTACCTCTTGTCCCATGCCATTTGAGGTTATAGACCGAAATTAAACCATTAAAATTTCACTAAAAACAGAGTAGTATAATGCAGGTAGTGTGTCTGTGCATTTGCTTGTACTCTCTATAGAACAAGGAAGGAAGAACATGCACATAGGGTTGACTGTAACTCATGCGCCCCAAAAGTTGACCTTAGGCCCCCACAATTAACTGACCTTATGTGACCTTGACCTTTGACCTAATGATTTCCAAAACCTAGTTCAGCTAACCACTGTGAGGAGTTGCCATGTCTGATCTGATGAAAATCTCACCATTCCTTCAGTAGATATAGCGTGGGCAAGACTTTTGTACCGAACTGTGTGACAGACACATGCATGGACAAATGACCGGAGAACAGTATGCCTCTGTCTTTTGTGCAGGCAGAGGCATAACAGTATGTTTTATAATGTACACTGGTGTCCACGTATAGAAATGTTGCTAATCCCAGGGATAGAAGTCAGGGTACGGATAATGCTTCACTTAAAATGCTGCAGTTGGCTTCTTACCACGACAGGGGAGGACGTACAACTGCATAGGGAGTCTCCACCTTCCTCTAACCCCAAACCTAGTCTTCTCATCCACAGATCTGGCCCTACCAATCTCCAGAGGAAGATAAAAATGTGTCTCTGTGGGCACGTTTGAATTGGAACTTTTCCAGGATGAAAAACGACTGTCCACCCAAGGTTTAGCGGAGGGGCAGCGGCATTAAACATATTTTCACACACCAAATGAACTCGGTGTTCCCCCAGTGTCCGCCACTACACTTGATACATAATTCAGTACTCCACACAAAGTACAGACTCTGACTGAATGTCACGGATACCGTCACAACAGAAAAAAAAATACTCATTTCAATATTTTGCACACCTCTGCACCATTTAAATAGTCTTGCATTTATAATGAAACCGAACTAAGGTTGCAAAACAAAGACTAAAAAATAAAAATAAAAAAAGACTCCAGATGCCAGTTTGAGTTTAAATTCCACCCCCGGTTTTTCAATGAGCTCTGTTTGGACATAACCATTCCTTCCTCCATTCGCCTGGGGATGCAGAAATTAAGTTGGGGCCCGATTTAGACTTTGAAGCCAGAACTATCCTGAGGACCAGACTGGTCCCTCCCCACACCCCCCTCCTCCCCGACACCCGCTCATCATGAGTAGGCGCTGCCAGGACGCCCCGGGCCGACAGTGGGATCCTGCCAGGCATATTTGGCAGCCAGAAGGCATCGCTCTCCGAGCAGGCTGAGTCGGGCTGGCCTTACAGATGCAGCGGGGGCATCCTGACACGCTGCTGTCTGATGGAGTGGAAAACAGTTTGATTCCCTCACATGTCTGCCGCACACTGCGGGCAGCAGATGACGGGAATGAGCGCAAGAGTAGGAATCAGGTGTAAACAAACACACACACACACACATACACATCCTTGCACTTCTATTCTTGTGAGGACATTACACTGACGTGCATTCATTCTTTGTGTGTCTACATAGCCTTTCCCTAATTATAACAATAAGCAATGGATGCCTTAACCAAACTTTTACCGCAACCTTTACCTATCCCTAATTCTAACCTTACCTTTTACCTTAACCAATAAGTCACAGTTTGCCATTGTAGTTGTGAGGACAGTCAGAAATGTCCTCACTTCCCAATAATGTCCCCAATGTAGGGAAAAAATGTTTTCTGGCTCTCACTGTGTAGAAACTAGCAAGTACAACAGCAACAACAACAACACACACACACACACACACACACACACACATACATACAGTAATGTGCAGTGATGATTATACACCACCACTTTTGTCTAAAAGGGGTCCTAATATTTCACTTCTCAATAATTTTTTGGTGAAAATGTATTGAAAAATACTATTGTAGGCAATGAGAACAAAAAAAAAAATCATTCCAAGTATAGTGAGGTAAAAGTATAGAAGGCGACATGAGCAGTGTCACAGTGTCAAACGCGATGGAACAACGGAAGGACCCCTCTTAGATTGCTTGTAGCCGCATTGTGGCCTTACATGATTCTGGTCGGTTGCTTAGAAAAATTTCTGAAGACGTCAAATGCTGCCATGGCACTGTAAAAAACACCGTCAAGCATTTCAAAGAGACTGGTTCACTGAAAACGTGTGGCAATAGGGTGCAAAACTGAAGTTAAGTGCCCCTGATGTCTGTTATCTGTGTATGACAAGTAAAAAAAAAAATAAAAAATTGGCAGTGGACAGCACGAAAACTCTGTGATGATATCAATAATGCCAGAAGTGAAGAGATGAAAGTATCAAGATCTACTATTTCCAGACAACTGTTTGAAAATGGTTTGATTGGTTGTGTTGCTGCCAACAGCTGGTAAAATAAAAAAAAAAAAAAAAAAAGATTTGAGTTTGCCAAGAAATTCAAGAATTGCACTCCACCAGACTGGGAACAAGTCCTTTGGACCAATTCATCAAAATTCAAAATTTTCTCATCCAAAAGCATAACTTATGTGTGCCGTAAAGTTGGAGAACGTTTCAAAAATGACTGTTTATCCCTTCAGTAAAACATGGAGGTGGCAGTATTATGGTTTGGGGTTCAGTCTGCTCGAAAGCAGCCGGTGATCTCATAAAAATAAACAGAATCATGAAGAAAATGCATCCTTGTGAGGCACGCATTGCCATCTGGAAAGAGACTGATTGATCAGGGATTTTATTTTTAACAAGATATTGACCCTAAACACACTTCTAAGTTGTGCATGAATTATCTCAGTCAGAAAGAATCATCTGGTGACATAGAGGTTATGACTCGGCCAGCTCAAAATCCAGATCTTAATCTGAGCAAATTTGGGATTTGCTTGATGCCAAAATGAACAAATCTGTTGTAACATTGAAAGAATCTCCTTGGAATGAACATCAAACCGTATGGAATGGTTTAGCGAGTGAGGAAATAAAAATATGTGAAAACTATGCCTGAAAGATTAAATGCTGTACTAAAAGCAAAGGGTGGCCACACTAGATATTGACTTTTTCTTTCAAAATGACATTATTTTTGTTTTTACTATATATTGTTATCTGTTTACATATTTTCATCTATATGATCCAATATTACATGAAATAAATACTTGAATAGTACTTGGTTTCTGATTTATCTTCATTCTGTAAAGTGTATAACCATCACTGCACATGACTGTATAAACCCCCCCCCAAAAAAAACCATGAAAATATGAGATCATGTTGATGTGTCTTGTCCTCTTAACACACATTTCATGTACGGTACATTTAAATGTGAACTCAGACTCATCAAGTGAGTAGAAGAATTAACAATCGAAACATACTGAGAACTGCACGAGGAGACAGTGATAAATGAGGAGTTTCCTCGTTTGTGTACACTTAGCTCCCGGCTCTGCTACAGTTATAAGCCTTCCAGTGGAATAAACATTTCAGTGGATGTGGGATATATATATACACACACATGCGCACACAGACATACACATACACTGCCTGTCCAAAAAAAAAGGTGCAGTTTGGATACATAAATAAACGAACACCATGATTGGATCATTATTGCAGCAATTAATGTTTTAACTAGCAAGAATTATTTTAACCCCAACTGATGAAGCACGTAGCTTCTCATTTCCTAAAAACGTGTGTCAGGGGAGGTATCCCTTGGTGACGGGAAAGATATTACAGTATTTCAGAAGGGGCAGATTATCGGCCTGCACCAAGCAAAGAAAACAATGAATGAGCAAAACAAGCATGAGGAGTCATTTTCACAGAGGGACTGGCCTCCACAAAGTCCTGACCTGAACCGCATTTAAAGTTATTGGGACGTGCTGGAGAATACGACAGAGTGGAGAAACTATCCCATCATTATGACAAGATCTTGAGCCAAAAATGAATGCAGCTCTGATTGAAAATAATTGTTCTGACGTTGCATACGATTGTCAAAACAATAACACAATGAATTTGCACGATAATCATACATACAGGGGTACCAACCAAATATCTGATATTTGAGTGAGCAATTTTTTTTTGGACAGGCAGTGTATTTATGTATTCATATATCTCTTTAATTAACGTAACTCCCAGGCTCTTTGCCCGATGGAGCAAAATGTGTTCTGTGGATTTCAGACTCCTGGCCCCATCCACCATCTAAGCTGCCCCGTCAGCACTGCCTCCCGGCTGAGGCTAATTAGCTCGTCCAACTTTTATCTGCAATATCACAAATGTTGCACATTTAACCCTCCTCCTCTTGAGTCTGGTTCCATGGCAGACTTCTCCCTATCTGTTACCAGGGAGATCGTCCTAACTACTTTAGCTTCAGCTTTGCTCTCGTAAGGTTTTTCCACCCAGGCCCCTTCTATGCGAGATTTGTTGCAATGCTTAGTGAAACACGCTATAAAAGATTCATTTTGATCGCTAACCCAAATGACCCCAGACTAAAACGACCAGGAAAAAAGCCAGACTGGGCAAGAAACCAAGGATCCAGCAAAGCGAGGGAAAAAAAATAACATTTAGAGACAATTTCAAGGTACTGATAAGTGGAGATAGAGAGAGTGTTTTTGCCAATCTTATGTAAAGTATGATGTTTCAGGGCAAGCCTGGGTATAAGTTACCTAGGAGACAGATTTAAAGCAATCACCAACAGAACTACTGTTTTGAATGGAAGAATTATGGAGCAGTAATACTAGCAGTGATGATGGATTCAGTCAACATTCTGACAGCACAGAGCATTTGGCTGGGGGGGTTGCTGCTGATGGCAATTAGCTTGCAATGGTCATTTGGCAAACTTGCACGTCCCAGACTTCGGGGAATGGGGCATTCATAGTGGTATGATTTTTTGCTGTGTTCAAAGGCAAGAATGATTACTGAGCTTGTTGTCTAAGCAGAGTGCACTACCTGTGTCTATTCTTTGTTTTTTTTAATCATTCACTGCGATTGAGGCAAGCAACACCATTTCTTTTTCAATTGCACAGCTAAAATAGAGTCATGTTTCTTTTTATAGCCGCTCGAGCCAAAAGCAAACATCTCGGAAATAACTTGGAAGAAAATTTATACAGTCCTATTGCAAGCGGACAGCGCTGAACTTATTTTCAGCATTTCATTATGTTCAATCACGAATAAATAAGAATAACTACAGTATGCGGACAGTTCAGAGCAAGATATATGTACGCTCTCGTCACTCCCACCATAAAGAATGGTAAATTGAAAATCTGCGCATGCATTTGGGGATTGTAGAGCAAAGTGGGAAATGTTTTTTTCAAGTTGCCTTTGAGAAATACGCAAATGAAGGAGGGAGTTCTTCCTGCGATCTGGGGCCCATTTAGTTCATCACACAAATGAGATATTTCTTCCTGGGGAAAATTACGGTTGTAAACAAAAATTATATCCGGAACATAAAATAAAACCGCTTGTGAATTGTATTATAAACAGATCTTTTCAAAATAAAAGATGAAAAAATGCGAAGTACACAAAGGGAAAAAGCCTCCATGACCATTTCCTTTAATCACAAAGGGAGACAATAGGATTCATAGGGATTTATGACAACACAAAGTCACTGAACACTTGCGTTATCCTCTTTTAATGTAAGACCAAAATATTACAATATACAAGTTTTTAAATATATTTTCCCCAATACAAACATATAACAGGTCTCCTGAAGTTTAGAACATCTCTACTGGTCCTGTACGGAAAGCAAATTTTTATTAAACAAACTAAACGTAAAAATCAAAATTAAATTTAATGTAAATGGTGACACAGGAAACTGACAAAGGAATAAGCACACAGCTCCCAGCACAGTTTGCTACAGGGCCACCTGGTCCGCAGTACCTTAAGCACAGAGACCCCCCTTCATTGACTGCAAACGGCAACAAATTGGCAAAGTCCACAGATGCATTCATCAGAATCTGTGTTGAAAAATGGCCTTCCCTTGTGCCACCGAACCAAGGCGTAATTATCAGGGCAGGTGGTAGGGAGGAAAATTGGCCATTAACATCAGGCAGGAAAAATGAGTGGCTCGCAGCCACATTTACAAGAAGAGAAGCGATGGAGAGAAAACTGAAGCGCAAGGAAGTGGTGGTCGCAGCACTTAAGAGCAGCGGAGGTGGCTTGAGTGTAGGCGTTAATTAGGTTGCCTGTCTGAAAACGCATAAATGAGGCCAGAGCCTCGTGTACAGGTTTCTATAAACTCTAGCAAGCTTTCAGCTCTGGTCTTTGAAAGAACAGGGCACAAAACTGAGCTCTCACAGTGTTTTTTTTAACCCCTTTTCTCTCCCCCACAGCTCACTTCTTGCTGTCACAGTCCTCCCAGCCAGCAGAGGGCAGTAGACAGAACTGGAGCACAGGACACAGAGCCTGGGTGAGAAGTACAGTGCCCCTGTAAGCACAGCCCAGTGGTGCCGAGTATTGAATAATTCACTCTGAAGGCCCTCTCTCAACACCATTGGCGAACCCGAGATATTAGTACTCCCGTACCATCCACAGCCCCCTCCCCCGCACCACACAAACAGAAAATTGTGGCACTCCACAGCATCCATCAAGTGACCTCTGTTCTCCTCCCTCTCATGTCGTTAACCCACAAATGCAGATCCATCTCGGGAAGTGCTTTCTTCTAACAAAAAATGGTTTTAAGCCATCAAGTTGGCTCCGTTCTCAAATTGGTTACTCTACAGGCAGAGAAAGCACTTTGTTCGCAATATTGCACCCTACAGTTGTGACTAATGTCTCGCTCGATTTAGCCTCGGCGTGAGTCTTCGGCGCACGCAGGATGAGTGTAAATCACTTGGAAAGTTGTAACTCGACAGTTCCCGTAGGCTTTCCCTCTCTCTCAGAGAGAGTTTGTTTGGTCGGGGTTACAAAAGAAAGAGCTCAAACAAGTCTTTTAAAATCAGGTGCTGTGAGGAGTCCCCAGTGAAATGTCGAGCAGGTAAGTTGTCCCGTAGGCACAGCAAAATGTTGTTGATTGTTCATTAAGTCAGAGCCCAGTATTGGCCTTCTGTCTCGCCTTCATCCTCCCATCACCTCCACCAGCACTGTCTGCTCCCTCCCTCCCTCCTTTTCTCCCTCTCTCCCTCTTTCTCTCCCTCTCTCAGTCTCTTTTTTCTCTTCCTAATGTCGTCGTCAACCCTCAAGGTTTCTTCATGTTCTTCCCCAGGTTGTGGCTGAGCTGCTGTATGAGGTCGGCTAGCTCTCCGGTAGCCTGTGACTTCTCCTCCAGGAGCTCGTAGCGCAGGCTGGAGATATCCTGTTTGATCTCCTTCAGCTCACCTGCAGGAAGAGCAGCACAGTTCGGCCATACCCTCAGGACATACTCCAAGTAAAAACCAAAGAAGAAGTCACTCTCATAAAGCATTGTTGTCTTACTCTTAGGGCCGAAGTATACTTGCTGCAGAGAACGCGTTCGCGTGCGCATCATGGCTGCCATGCGTATTTAGTGGTTGTTTGGCGCGTAGTCCGCTCACTTCGACGCGAGGTAACGTGACGCGTGCATGAGGTGCAATAATGACATCATCACTAGAGGCGCTCGTGCGAAGTAGACCCCTAGAGACCGTGAACGAAAACCGTGAAGCGCCTGCTTTGCTTTCGTGACCTCTGTGTCCGAGTGCTGCGGTCTGCCCCTAGCGAAGACCGCCAGTATCAGCGTTTTGACTGCCTTGGCGAACGACCGTTGCTGCAGCTAGTATACACACAGGCACAGCACACCGCGTACGCGTATGTTTTACCATGCAGCGAGTATACCATCGCCCTTAGAGACAAAACAGTGCTTCTGTAGCCAATTGGTGAAACAGAACAACAGCAACGTTTCCAACTTGGTGAGACTAGCCAGTGGGGGTAAGATAATTTAAATTGTTTAGCGAACAAAATGCAAAACATAATCATGTTTTCCATTTGAGAAGAAAAAGTCTAATTTGAGAACACTTAACGTGAACAACATACGCAAAAACCCAAGTACAGTACATCAGTAAACACAAATCCAGTCACATTAACTTGCCATACAGGATTAAATATTATATAAGGTGACAAGCACTACATACGCACGCAAGTAAACAAGCAGACACCAGAGGCTATAGTTAACAGACACCAGTGAACAGTGAATGAAGAATGAATTAATGACAAGAAGATGTAGATTAATATATTCTATCATCTGTGATGGACATGTGAAGCTCTGCATTGATGACCGAGCAATGACCTCGCTATCTGTTTCACTCTCTCAGAACAGTCTCTGAAATTTTTAATCGCTTTCTGCAACAGTTTGACATCACTCGGATGATGCAACTGCACTGCTTGAGTGACAGGTCGAATCACAAAGAAGACGTAGAGACTTCCTGTATGACGGACAAATCGAAAAGGCCAGGCCAAGTTTGACGTCGAAAAAGTCTCGTACAAGAGAGTTCAGGCCCATTAAAACCCCAAAACTAATTAGGACTTATTACCGCAGCATTGACGGGTCGTGACCTCTCAACGGAATGTTAATTGGCTCGATTTCTCAGACAAGCAATAAAAAGACCTGTACTGGCTCTCTCGCTCTACCCCTCTTCCGCTTTCTCTCCCAGACACACACACACACACACACACACACACACACACATGCACCCTCTTCCCCTCATGCAAACACAAATAGAAGGTATGTCAAAGTAAATTTAAAAAAAAAAAAAAATCACCCATGTAACAACTCATTCAAATTATTTCAGTCAACCACACTGTTCTGCCAGGCACTCAAATCTGGCAAAAGACAACACAATATTTCCACCAGAAGAATGATTCCTGGCACATCACCATATCAACCCTAGCACCCAGTTTCAGTGGTGTTAATGTATTGGCTCCAGTCCTCACTCTACCTATATCACTGCCATTAAGGCAACCTCCCCCCCAAGTAAGGGTATGACCTTCCAATCAATCGAACGCAACACAAGCATCTGCTCCAGACCAGACAAAGAAAGACTTAGGACACTCATTGGCCTTCGAAGGCCTGGCGCAATCACGAGCCGGAAGGCTGCATGACACAGTGAACAATGCGTCCCTTACCTTCGTTGACTTCGTCGTTCTCCCTGTCGACCTGGGCCTTCAGAACATAGCGCTTAATGAGACGCTTCATTATTTTCTACCGCAGACGAGAGGAGGGGAGAGACGGAGGAGAGGGGAGAGAGAAGAACAGAGGGAGATACAGCCAGATAACAATTGAGAGGAGAGGGAAAGGGAGGTGAGAGATAGAGGGAATGAAGGGCAGAAAGAAAAGCAAGCGAAGGGAGAGAGGTAAGAGTTAAGTTAGCAATGAGAGCCTCTGACACACCAGCCCCCCTGTATTTACTCTGTGACGGAAAATATTATTGTATGCCACAAAGGATCGATTCAAGTCCTCCCACTCTTGGATTTCTCTCCGTCTCTTTTGGCCTTTCTCTCTTTGTCTCAGGTTCACACAGACACACATACACACAGACGTACACTCAAACACACATCCTCAAAAGCGCACATAAGCACAGACGCACACAAATATACACACAGAGAGCTTACGTTGTACAGTTCGTTTAGGGACTAAATGTCCTATTTTCACGACCCAAAACCCTATAATTAACCTTAATATTTAACTGTCCCTAATCTAAGCCAAAATCTCGCCCTATCCATAGTCCTAACCAACAACCCCCCCCCCCAAAAAAAAAAAAAACATATTTTTTTTAATTCCTTTTTAAACTTAATGCAATGCATAACCCTGACAAACCCCCAAATAAAATCCAAAGTTTAATGTCAGTTCAATATCTAATGCTAACCTAGCGTCTAATTCTAACACCGATCCTTAAGACTTGAGGTAGCCCTAACCATTACCTCAGTTGAAACCATGGAACAAAACCTAGCCCTTGGACCAAAATTAAGAATTTTCTTCATGCAGACCTAAAAATGTCCGCATAATGCTGTTTTTTGAAACATGATTATACTTTTGGGGTCCCCAAGTCCCCTTCAAGTACTGGAAAAGTACTCACACACACACACACACACACACACACAAAGCAAAACATCATGGGAATTGCTAACAAGCCCACTGCCTGTCTGCATGTGTTTACTAACAGGCCCCTTTGTGTGTGCATGAGTGTGTGTGTGTGTGTGTGTTGTGCACGTGTGTGTCTACACGCTCATCCCCAAGTGTACATTTTTCTGTTTGTGAGCAAACCTAGGGAGAGTGGTGGAGAAATGAGAGAGATGGAAGACTTAAATCGATCTTTTCACAGCCAGGACCTCTTCAGACTGCTAAAGGGACATCTCTGACAACGCACACTTCAAATGCTGGAGGAATCGATACCTCTGTGGCACATACTGCATACAGCACGAGCCAAAATTCTCTCACTGGTTTACAAAAACAGGACATCAATCATACAAATGATATTTTATAAAATGTCATTCTGATGATTGATTGGGGCACTTGAGAATTCGATATTCTTTTGGTGCCGTTATTCTCTAATACAGACAAACACACATGCATCTGCTGTCTCCTCATTCAAAAAACAGTGATATGAGCAGACATCCTCACCTATAACGACGGTTTTCCTGACGTTTCGCCGACATAAAATGTCATGTCTCATTCTCTCTCCTCATTCATTATTCGATTCGTTCTTTTCAGTTAATGGATGACTGATCAGACAATGGCTGCCATCTAAAGAAAACGCATTTGCTCGGAAAATCCCCAACTTAAAGTCAAAGCTGGTGTAACCTTCCTACTCCCCGGCACAAAACCTGCTTGATTGGCTCGAGATCGTGGCCAATCACGCGAGAGAGGCTGAAGTATTGCTGATTTAGGTTTGATCACGATCGATTGTTCTCTGCGGTTAAATGCTGCCTAGCTTCTGTGCACCCTGGGCTGTTCAGAAACGCACAGGTGCCTGATTTGACTGCCGATCGCAAAAAGCACGGGAAATGATAGCTTTTGAGATATTTATTCTGAGACAAGCTGCAAACACGATTCTGGGTCAAGGTTCTGCTTCGTGGCGAGATGAATAGACAGACACAGGTACACCAGATACTCAGGCACACATACCTGGTAGCGGGTTGGGTGCTTGATTGGTTTTTTTCACCGTGTATTCCTCTCGTGCTCTAGGGTGGCTTCGGTATCGACCTGGCTGAGGTAGGAAAAACAAAAAAAATCAGAAGAATGCATCAGAATATAAAGAAGATTAAAGCGATAAAAGCTTACGGGCCCTACTTTGACGATCTAAACTCAGTCAGCAAATGCAAGTGCCAACGGTATTGCAGATCAAAACTGGGCGTGTTAAAGACCATTCCGATAATTTTGTGACAGGCAACGATAGCGTAGGGGAGACTGGGGTCCGATGAACCATGGGGACCAATGAGCCGTATCACTATTTTGCGATCAATCGATGACAGAGCTGCTTAAAATAGGCAAAATATTTGACCATTGACTGAAGAGTCATGGGGATAAATGAGCCATATCAATATTTTATCTATTTTAAACACCTATTGATCACAAAATAGTGATATGGCTCATTGGTCCTCATGGCTCATCGGACCCTAGTCTCCTCTACCTGTGGCATTGTTGACTAAGACAATTTAATTACCTATAGGTGTGGTGGGGGTTTGGTTCCATTAAGGCCAGTCAGATAAGCTCCTGCCATTCGCTTTAAAACCAGAGCATTGATGCCATAGCAAACTGGCAATTTCATCAGGCGAAATATAAGCACCTAATCTGCATTACCACTGCCTCCTTGGGTCCTCTGAGAACCATGCTGCAATGTCATGAAGCATGGAGGACTGTGAAGGATAGAAGTCGATTCATCAGGTTATGCGTTTTGCATAAAAAGATGTTGGTAATTTAAATTGTATACAAAATGGCACTAGAGATATTAAAACAAGGGCATGACTGAAGTTAATTATTTCTGTATCTCTCACAAAAAAAGAAAATGTTCAATGTACCTCTTCGCCCTCTGCTTCCTATTAGACCCCACAACCATTTTGTAGGCATTATTTATAGGGTACATAACAAAAATAAAAATCAAAAGGATATAAGGTGTGTTTATTCGCGAACGGCTCTGCTGGCTGCGATTTAGTCCCATGACTCCAAAGTGCAAGTGTTTGCATTAAAATGTGGTTTGGGTGAGTCAAAATGTAAACATGGTCCGAGACACAAAAACTGCACTGACACAGCTTTTGCGCTATCCAACCCTTTGAGATGCAAATACTTTTCTACAAGGGCAAGAAACTACCAAACCGGGCAAAAGCGATAAATGTGTCGCTTTCGACGAGCAAAATCCTGCATAACATTACCGCTGCATGCATTTCTGCTTGCGAAGGCAGTAAAATAGAGTCCAAACTGTGTGAAGACGAAATGTAGAGATTACAACAAAACAGAACCAGTATGCATATGTTTTAGGGTGTGTGTGAGTATCTATGAGGGTGGAGAAGGCTCCCAAAGGGTGTGTAACAGCGAGAGTGTGTTCCAGTGGATGTTTCATTGCTGCCATTCAAATGCAACTGTGTATGTATTGCAAGCGAAAGTGTGGTGGTATATGATGTAAGAGCGTGAGTGAGATGTATAGATGTGAGTCTCCGAGCTGAACACAAGCTGAGAGGGAACCCCTGATTCAGAGCTGACATAAATCATGCAGGGACTAAAGCCATTCCTCTTCCATAAAGCAAAAAAGGAAGACAGGGCTCCTCTATCCCTGAGCAGGCCTCAGTCTGCTGCTTCCACAGATACAGAGGATTCCATTACTGCCAAGTCTACACTACGGAGAGTTTCATTCATCTAGGAGACTTTGATGAGATATGCCTCCCACAGTGGGATCGATACTGCCTCTGTCCACAAACCAAGCAAAGCACACAGCTTGAACATGGTACCCTGCACTGCTCGGAGGATGTGGCTTGTTAGTCAGGTCAGATTACTGCTAAACAAAAAAAAAAAAAAAAAAAAAGACTGCCCTTGCCTGTCAGTGGCCCCATGTGCACTCCGCTCGTGTTCCAGCAAGATTTTTGGAGCTAAAAACTTTTTCTCACAGCGCAGAAAACCACACAGTGGGCGGTGAGCTCTGCGGAGATTGCCTGTGTCGTATGGAACATGGCGGCTCGCTCCGAGGGACTGAGGGAGCAGAGCGAAGGCCCACGTAAACGGCCGCCGACAGTCCACCACCCCCCAGAGTGGCAGTCTCTGACAGCTCACCCCCACAGGCAGAATTATGCTCGCAGATGTGCCGCAGTTTTTCCCCACAGCAGGTTAGCCTGCCCGGCTGCTCATTTGCTGACACATAGTTTAACAGACCTACCTCCAGGATAAACGGACCAGACAAAGGATATCCTAGCTTTTTGAGCATGGCAAAAAATGAAAGAAAGTATTTCAGGTATAACAACTGACTGTAATAAACTGTTTGATGGTGTAGAAGCCAAATGTTTTTGTAATGTTCTGTCAAGCCTTAGTCTGACTCAGATGTTGCAGTATATTACAATTTTATAAATTCTTTATTTTCCTAAAATATATTAATATGTTCAAATATGCACTCATACTCAAGTATATTTTCAAGAGCTATACTTATAACGTAGGAAAGTACATATGTAAAAAAATCTTAAGAGTCTTACGCTGAAGTGGCAGAGGCGTATCTCCATGGGAACCAGCAACTCCCACCTGATCACGCAAGGTGAGTGCGTAGCATCTCAAACCTTAATGTTTGAGTTCAGCAAGTAGCATCATAAACCGTACTGTCAGAGCTGAACACACAGCATCGCTAACGTTTAGGAAGCAGCATTGCTAACCAACCGTAACACCACAGCCCTATAGGGCCATGGTTGGTTTCCCAGTTGTGGCAGATAGCCGTGGAGCTAGTTTGCCCATTAATACAATTAAAAGGTGGCATCACTTACTATTACTTATAGCACAAAAAAAAATATTGATTATAAGAAGATTTTTGCACTTGGATCATTTGATGAGTTTTATCTGTTTTGGATGAATTAGCCTATAAAGACCTGATGCGACGTCTGCATCACACTTGCTTTAAAAAGGGACATGAATATCATATATATATATATATATATATATGTATATATGTATATACATATAATTTTTAAGAAATGTGAATGAAGTGCATCATGAGGTGCCCTAGGTCTTAATGGGTTCATATCATTATTGCATACATATAAGCTTATATATAATATAAGCTTACTTTGGCCAACATTACTTTGGCAATACTTCATTGATGGAAGTATTTCACTTTCAACGACATCACTGGGAATTCTGAACCATCCATAAGTGGCCAAACCAAGGGGAGCTTAGCGTCTGCAGGCGTTGACGCGTCGCGCCAGTGTGAATGTACCTTTAATGCGAGACTCGAGCATTTAGTATTGATAATCTTAGCGTGGGAGTTCAGCAAGTCGAATTGTAATGCTTAGTGCAGGAGTTAAGCATGTAGCATTGCTGATCTAAGTGCTGGAATTATACATGTAACATTGCTATCCTTTGCGCAAGAGTGCAGAGATCGCTAATCATAATGCAGAAATCGAGAATTCAGCATCTCACCTTACCACGGGAGTTGAGCATGCCCATCTCCACTTCACTGCCGTCAGCCCTCCTGCCCCCGGCCTTGCACAGTCGAACAAGGCAGGCCCGGGTTCTCAAGATTAGGTAGTAGAAGGATTTGGGGCTAGGCACCAAGTTGAAAGGTGCAGGAAGTGTCCTGCCTTCATCAAAGTAGGAGAGCCAAAGTTTGGCACGGGCAAACTTCCACTCCACATCTGAATCTTCCTGCGGACCTCACACACAAACAGACACACACGCACGCACACACACACACACACACACACACACACAAACAGAATGGGACAGTGGTTCACCGGTTTCCATGGAAACACAACCATTAGTTCATCCCTTTATTCGGCCACGGAAAAGAGGATGAAGATAAAATGCTTTGACTAACTTAACTAGCAATCGATTTTAGGTACTCATTATATCTTAACAATTGCATCATTTCCTGGGGAAATGTTGAGGCCTCCCAGCGTTAATGGTTATATATGGATCACTTCCTGAGTGAGATGTTTGTTTGTTGAATATCGACCTCACCTCTATCTCCTGGTAGGAGTTATTGATCATGGCGATAAGCATGTTGAGAAGGACAACCACCATGGTGACGTTGTAGACTCCGTACAGCACATAGCCAATGTTTTCAATAAACTTGTGGTCATATTTAAGCACCACCGAGATGACCTCAGACAGACCGAAGATTGACCAGAACAGTGTCTTGAAGCTTTCCTCCACCCTGAGGAAACACATGCACATGCACACACACATAAAGAGACACAGACACACACACATTCTAGGCATATATACAGTGCTGTGAAAAAAATATTTGCCCCTTTTCGATTTATTCTATGTTTGCGCGTATTTCTCATTTTTAAAAGTTTCAGATCATCTAAATAATCTTAATATGAGACAGAGATAATGAGTAAATGCAAAATGCAGCTGTTAAATGATTATGGCATCACTTGAAGGTAAAAATTTATTCAAAACTTATCTCAACCCTGTGAAAAACTAACTGCCCCTTAAATCTAATACCCGGATGTGCCACCCTAGGTGACAACAACAAACATTTGTGATAACTCGCAATAAGTCTTTTACATTGCTGTTAGGAATTCTGGCCCACTCTTCTTTGCATAATTGTTTTAATTCAGCCACATTGAAGGATTTTCAAGCACGAATTGCCTGTCTCAGGTCATGCCACAGCATTTCTATTGAATTCAAGTCAGGAATACAACTAGCCACACCAAAACCTTAATTTTGTTTCTTTTGAGCCATTCAGAGGTGGACTTGCTTGCGTGCTTTGGATCATTGTCCTGCTGCGTGACTCAACTACGCTTGATCTTTAGGTCAAGAACTGAAGGTCGAACATTCTTCCGTTCTGGTAAAGAACAGAATTCAAACAATTATGGCAAGTTGCTCAGATCCTGAAGCAGCAAAGTAGCCCCAGAACATTACTCTACCCCGTGTTTGATTGTTGGTGTGATGTTCTCAATGTGGAATGCTGTTTTAGCTTTATGCCAGATGTAACGGGACCCATATCTTCCAAAAAAATCAATTTGACTCAACAGTCCACAGAATATTATTCCAAACATCTTGGAGGTCATCATGACATATTTTGGCAAATGTGAGACAAGCCTTTGCGTTCTTTTTGGTTAGCAGGGGTTCTCGCCGTGCAGCTCCCATGGATCCCCAGTTTCTTTCTTGCTGTAAAATCTTGAACACTGACCTTAACTGAGGCAATTGAGGCCTGCAGTTCTTTTGATAATAGTCTGGGTCCTTTTGTGACCTCACGGATGAATGGTCAATGCACTCTTGAAGGAATTTAGCAGGGCAGCCACTCCTGGGAAGGTTCACCAGTGTTCAAAGTTTTCTACATTTGTAGATAATGACTCTCATCGTGGGTTGTTAGGCCTCAAGCACCTAAGAAATGGCTTGGTAACCCTTTGCAGACTGATAGATGTCAAGAACTTTGTTTCTCATCTGATTTTTAACTTCTTTACTTTGTGGCATCATGTGCTGCTGTTTGCTTACATCACATTGTCAGACAGGTTCTATTTAAGTGATGTTTAGACTCAAAATTGAACCCAGTTATCATTTAAATTTGTTTTGTTGATTTAGTTACTAAGGGGGTATTCACTTCTTCAAAATAGAGCTAGGGAGGGTTGCATCACTTTTTTTCTTTGATAAATGAAATCATTATTTTAAAACTGTGCTTTGTGTTTACTTGGATTATCTCTGTCTAATATTAAAATCAGTTTGATTATCTTTAACATTTAAGTGAGAAAAATATGCAGAAATAGAAAATATTGGGAAGGCAGTAAATACTTTTTTACTGCACTGTAAGCGCCAAGGGGCATGAAACTTCCAAAGCAATCATTCAAACATTTTGTGAAAACAGTTAAAACAGTCACTGAACTCATAATAATTAATTGCCAGCAGAAGAAATCTGGATTTATTTTCCCCCATACAACATTCATTTTTAGCACTCGCCTGCAAGGCCTTCAAACATGGGCTTTATTGTTTTCCAGAGAGGACACTGTTTGTTTATGACAAAGAAGCCACTGTTCAGCTTTCGAGCAACGATAAAGAGCCAGGCTGCTTTCATCGCTTTCGATTAAAGATGGCACAATGAGGCCTTTGTCTGTGAGTTTATGTGTGTGTGTGTGTGTGTGTGTGTGTGTGTGTGTGTGTGTGTGTGTGTGTGTGTGTGTGTGTGTGTTCGTGAAGATTCTAAGCACCACCATTGATCATTCATCTCCATATGAGCGAAGGACTGAAAGATGATAACTGCCAGTTTGTCGATCCTGCCCCCAATTTACTCTTTTCAAAGAGCAGCGTGCAGAGCAAATGCATTCGGAATTTCCCCATTAAACAGACATTTGATAAATGAAAGACTGGTTGAACACGAAACAAATGAAGTGCACTCCAGGAAAAATAAGGTGTGTGAACAAGCGATTGTTGAGCAAAATCAGCGCTATCAATTCTGTCATTGCAGTCAGCGTGTTTCGAGTAATCAAACAGGTCCACGCAGTCAGTGTGCCAAGCATGAAGCAGTGGCGCCGGGCAGCGAGCTATACGATCGTCCCTGATAATGAGGAGAATTTCTGCTCCATTCTGTGGTTTCTTTATCGTGACCATTCAGTTAGGACAAATAAAGCTCATTCCATTGCACATACACAAACGCAGACACACATACGACACACGCAAAAGTGACTGGGTCACCCGTTTTTCCACAGATATAGGGGATCTATCCAAACTGTCAAATTGTGAAAAGTAAATTGTGAGTCACTTGCTAAATTTACACATATTGCCTCTCAGAAATCCCTACAAATGCAATGTAAACAAGTTAGTGAGAAAGAGGGATGCAAAACACGGCCATCAGGGATTACAGTTACAGTTTGTCCTCATCCTACAATGTTCAATGCCCCTGTCCACTGCCCACGGGTTTGCTCCTATGGTGCAGCTAGATTTGGGAGGTTGAGCTGAAAGAAGGCCAATTGGATGGAACTAAATGCTCCTGCTGCATCTGACCGGTTGTGTGGGACTGGCATGAGAATGAACAGAACCCATGCACACCCACATTCATGTGCGCAGGTATTTCACAGGAGGATATATGAGAGAATGGCAGCAGGAACACACCTACTGGTGCAGCTATCGGCAGCACACAGACAACTGTGCACTTGAGGATATATACAGCCCTCAGCTCAATTATAGTGTTTCCCAGACCTCTCCTGGAGTAGCACTTGTCCTGCATGTTTTAGATCTCTCACTGCTCCATCATAAGTGATTCAAATGACCATTATCAAGCAGTTTCAGAGGTTAATGACAACCTGATCAATTGAATTACTTGTGCAAGAGCAGGGAGAGATCTAATACATGCTGGATAAGTGGTACTCCAGGAGAGGTTTGGGAAAAACTTTTCGAGTACATGTCCAGGTACGCACAGGAAGTATCACAAAGCAGCCAGTTTAGACACACCGGCAAATACCCTGCTCTACAGGCATGGGTGCAAAGTCCAGGTTCGGTCAGTAAAACTGCCACCCAGTATTCTGTTCTCATCTTGTATATTTGCTCAACCGCACAATTCTTCAGCCAGCAGTTACCATTGTTCATTGAATCAGCTAACTGCATGATTGTAAGACATGCATGGGAGGAGATTAATCACTAACCAATGGAGTTAAAACTGCCGTCAATAGGATGAGCCAAGGTTAGGCAACCCTAGTGCTGGAGTTCCAGTGTCATTTCAGATTTTTCCTCCATCTGAACCCGTAGCTGAATAACTACATTGATTTTGATGAATTTGCTTTACATGAACACATTTCACCATGTGCTGCAGAGCACTCGGTGTTTCACCTCTTAGAATATGCAGCAATTCATGTTCAGAATTATAATCATTTGTCAAACTCAGGTAGACGAGCCAGGATGGAACAAAAACCAGAAACGGCAGTGGAAATCCTAGACCGGGGCTGCCTACCGCTAGTGTGGGCTCATTCACTGCTTTACAGTCGGAGAGCACAGTCTTTAAGATTCTCTTTACATGTTACCAGGGGGTTATAGAAACAGAAAAATGATTGCGGGGATGTCAGTTATGAGAGATCATAGAAACGGCAGGAGTTAATGTTCCCTGCAGTCATTAGAGACAGCGTGCTGCCATTCGATAAGACTCCTCCATCGCCCCAGCCCGTGAGGGGCGGATTCTCACCCAACCCCCCCGTAAGCTTTCCCGTTCAGAAACGTGACCTAAGAGTCGGATCAAAAACGTGATGGAGGAGCTGAGTCTCCTCGCACAACGAAAAACTTGAAGCGAGAAGCTTTTATACCTGCGGAACGTCAGATTTCGCTACGCCACGCTTGTAGAGACAGGGCTCTGTGGCATCTCGCCGAAAATCAGGGCAGTACCAAGTGAGGTGAAAGGGGTGATCATTCTCGGGGTGCACAGCATATAAAGGCAAAAAAAGGTGGGCTGCAAGCAGTATTTTTCAGGCCCCAGGTCTTTACCAATGCCCCTCGCTGACAAAATTAATCAGTGAAGAACTGGGCTGTACTCTACTCATTCAGAAAATCTTCTTCCTTGGGCTTGGAGAGCAGACCCAGACCAGAAGTGTTCCAGAGAACCTAGACCATCCCCCCTCCTTCACTTCCCAGACTAATGTTTGATTCAGAGCTGGTGAATGGAGAAAAGACAGGCGCCTGGCCCATCGGATCTCCTCAGCAGCCGCCTTGCGGTAATTAATCACCGTTACTGCTGCGTAGGCTGCTCACAAGCAGCTTATGTTCGCGAGCCGTGCAGTGACAAGTCAATTTGTATGCGGTGTTGGAAGGAATTCCACTTGCTCCTTTCCACGGCTTCATTGGGAAGATGCGCCTTGGACGCTGTCTGCTTGTTTGCCATTTTTGTCCACCCCCCCTTTCTCTCTCTCTCTCTCTCTCTCTCTCTAATTGGCTTTTTTTGGGGGTTTTTAGTACATGTTTGGCTTCAGCATGTACAATGAAACAAATGATCCCTCTCCTCCGTCAGCCTGCTAAAAATATGCCGTATCCTGAGCAGGAATAACTCACAGCTCAAGAAATGTACTGTACCTGACTTAGAAACCCTGGATTAAGATTGTCAAATCTGTCAAAAAAAAAAAAAAAAAAAAAAAAAAAACCCAGGCTCCAGAATTCAGCTACCCACACACTTCACAACAGCAGTGTGTGAGGACTTGGACATTATTAGAGTAACTGAGCATGGCAGTGGCCACCGGTAGCCATATCTAATGGCCAAATCACGTCCGTCCATACCAAAACATGCCAAAGATTTGTGACACATTTGGGCTGTACCACTTTGAAGAGGTTGGCATTTTGGAGCAAATGATCTATGGTGTTTGCAAACAGTATCTGTCCTCACACAATCTGGATGGTAAGTGCCCCTCCGTCCCATTGCAAACCTGCCTGGACGCCAGCCACGGTTAACACTGAGACAGTCATATACACCTCCTCGTTCTCACACGGCAGCGAGCTCAGCCTTCCCAAATCTGCCTTCCCCCTCCTCCTCTTAGTCCATTTTTATCTTACGAGTCCTTTCTGAGAGCCCACGCTACCCTGCCACAGCGGCTCCGAACAATGCCCGTCTCCAGGAGCGACGCGTTTCCACCCTCGCCAGCCGCCGTGCTGCTCCAACACCCGGGAGCCCCGTCAGAACATCCTGCCAAGAATACCGCCGCTCCGAGGGCTTATGGGAGCTGTGAGAAAGGAGGAGATGGAGATAAAACGGCATATCACCTGCTCCGCCATTTCTGCTGAGCCGTGCAGGAAAACAGAAATAGCGGTCACCGGAGAGTAGCCATTACAGCAGAGCAGCGGAAACTATCAGAGACGGGTTTGACCAGACAGTGGCATCCGTGTCTTTTCTCTAACGTCCTGCCTAGCACCACTCTTTCTTTTATCGCTTTAACAATGTTACTCCATTCCTTTTAAGTCCTTCCTCTCACCCTCTCTTCTTCATCTCTTTCAGTTTTTCCTCTCTCCTTCCCACGGCGAATCAAGGTGGAGGTTGTCGTTGCAGGCCTTCGGGGGACCATAGTTGGCCTGTCATTTTGATCCGCCCCCACTCAAGTGCCCTCAACCCCTTGGGAGGTCATTATTGGCCTCTCTCCGCCTCACTATGGGATCCACAGTGAAGTGCTCTCGAGGTCTGACAACTGCACACATGGCCAAACCAGTTACATGTCATCCTCTGAAACTTCAATCTCAATACTCATCAACCTCAGGGGTCCAACACCCTCAATCAGCACTACACTGACCCCTGCTGGAAGACTTGATAACTCCAGGATTGTGTCCACTGGAACAGATACACCAAGGCCACGTGCATGCATGGAACATAGTGGTGGCCCAAACAAAATTTGATAATTTGATCATCAGACTAGATCAAGGCTCAGTCTGTTCTTTCTTGTAGATGCCAAAAAAACTGAAGATAAACATCTGTGTTATCTGTAAGCCTGAATGTCGGGGTGGTGAGCAGGGAGCACCAATTTGCAACGTGTCCTTCAAGCATATGCTGTGAAAACTAGCTTAATAGCTGCATAGAAACAGTATAACCGGCATATGGACATTCAGTGCAACAACCCATACTTCTAACTCTCGTAACAAGAAATTGCATCGTATACAAATTTTGCACCAAGGTTAAAGGGACAAATTGTCCCCAGACTGTGTTAATGTGTTAAGAGAGCACTGCATTTTACATATTCTTATAAATACGATGGCAAGGAATCAGTGCAATTAATGGCAGCCGTCTCATTTAAAATGACAGAAGCTCAAAAATGGATCATTGCGACTGTGCTCAGAGGTGATTCTTATTGAGGACCGGGCCATTCATTGTGCCCTGGAGCAGTTCTAACCCCGAAAAGAAATGTTTGCTGATATTAAAGTGACACATTAGCTTCTATTTAGCAAATAACCCCAAAGGCAGCTTGAATTCAAGGATGCAATTTAAATTACGCTCTGCAGTCTAATGTGCATGAACGGACTGCATATTAGATTTAGACCAAAAACGCGGCCGTAAGCAGACGCACATTAAATTTCCGTCCAAGGACTATTTTGTAATCCTGTGCCCCCAATTCATCATAATTCCGTAAAATGGAAAAATTTGTTGTATTGCTTTGCCAGTGCCCCAGCCTCATCTCACGTTCCCTGCCTTTAAAGCTAGTGAAATCCTCAGACATTCTGCCAAGAAGAAGCAGGGAGCACCCCTATTTAATAAATAAATCTTCATCATGGCCATCATCATCATCATCTTCACCACATGCATCATTCTCTCTGCAGGAGCTCATCAACGACGCAAATGCTGTGAAGAGCATTCACTCAGAGAATAAAAAAATGAGCCATTTTGAAGTTTTAGTTCTGCAGAGTAGAGAAGACAGTGTCTGAAAGAATAAAATGCGGTCTTTTGTGAAAGTCGTGTCAGACATATACCGTTCACCTCTTCACCTGAAACATCAGAGCATTAATATAGCAAGATAAAGCATAGAGAAATGGCCCACTCTGGCAGTAAGCAAAACTCTGTCCCATGTCTGAACACGACCCCTGGTCACCACATGAAATACACAGTTAGACTCCATCTGGCAACCATTTTCCTCAGCTCCCCACAGTCTCAGGTCTAGTTGTCAAACACCAGGACAGTAAAATAATATAATTTCCAAAATTAGCACTTTTTAGCATAAATATTATTTTGTACGTGGCTTCACAACAAGTGATATTAATTTGTACTAGGAAAAACAAGGCTATTTGAACACAAACAATGAGCACAGAAACCAGAGCTATGTTGGGACATTAACATTATATAGAAGAAAACTAAATACAGAAAATAAATGCTAATTAGGTGGCCATCAGAGCAATAACTTCGCTATGACTGTGACACTAAGGAAAATGGTTTTCGATTTCTGCAAACCCAGTGATGCGAGACCGAGTGAATCACCCTGCTCTGCTCTGTTTCTCCCACAAATTAAGATAGACCGTGGGAATTGAATCTTCTCACACTCCGTGGAAACGACACACATGGGGAAATCAAATCACAGTTCTCACAAGCCCGCAAGGAGATTTAAGGCCAAACTTTGGAGATTGCAGCACCTTCCCTTTTAGTGACGTATGCAAGTATCAGGAGAGAACCATTCAAACAAACTCATTTCTTTTCATATTTTTCAATCAAACGAATAAGTATACTCCTAATTACAGGTAATGCAGGGCATAGACACAAGGCTTTGTAAACCCCTGAAGTCTATTTTTATTTGATGCTTCTTATTGGCTGAAAGAATGAGACAGAATCATTTTGTAATCCTGAAAAGGGTCTGGGTTCACAAAAAAATTACTACAGGTGCGACTGGGGTTATATTTGGTTGTCTGAAACTGTTGAAACTGAGGTTTCACTGTGTACTGCTGTGGTGAAGAAGTATTTGCCCCCCCCCTCCAAATTCCTCTATTTTCACTTATTTGTCATATTCAAATCATTCAGATCATCTAATTTATGTCAATATAAGGTAAAGACAACATGAGTAAACGCAAAATGCAACTTTTAAATAATCGTTTTATTTATTGATGAAAAGAGTAATTCAAAACCAACAAGATAAGAGAGATAGATAAGATAGCTATGTTATCTTATCTGTTTTATTTATTGAAGAAAAAGAGAAATTCAAAACCAATATGACCCAAGTGAAAATATAACTGCCACCCCAGTCTTAATGACCGGCAGACTTAATTGGCAGGAACAAATGTGATCAATTTTTTGCGATAATAGGCGGTGAATCTTAAAAATCACTGTGGAGGAATTTAAGCTCACTCTCTTCTTTGCAGAATTGTTTTAATTCAGTCACATTCGAGGGTTTTTGAGCATGAACTGCCTATCTAAGATAATGCCACAGCATCCCAGTTGCATGAAAGTCAGGACTTTGGTAACGCCAAGACCGTAAATTTGTGTCTTTTGAGCCATTTAGAGGTGGACTTGCTTGTATATTTTGGATCACTGTCCTGCTGCAAAACCCAACAGCACTTGAGCTTTAGGTCACAGACTGATGGCTAGACTTTCTCCTTCAGGATTTTCATGTAGAGAACTGAATTCATGGTTCCATCAGTCATGGCAAGTCGCCCAGGTCCTGAAGCAACAAAGCAGCCCCAGACCATCACCCTACTATCACCTTATTTGACTATCAGAATGATGTTCTTAATATAGAATGCTGCGTTCACTTTACTCCAGATGTTCTGGGACCTACAGTACTGTGCAGAAGTCTTAGGCACCCTACATTTTCAAAAATTTTAATCTGGCTTTAGATGTTGACTTTTTGTTTTTCTCATTGGTGTTGCTGAAGGTAAAAAGTAAATTTGAAACTCCAAATACTGATTTAAAACAGTTTTAGAAATAAATGTTTGTATTTTATTAAAAATAATTAATACAGATTAAACAGTCTCGACAGAGCCCCGAAGCCAGCATCCTCATGGCTGTCTGTGAATACTCGGAGGGACAGACGCAAGTCAGTCTGTCTGTCTGCAGAGGAACGGTAGCAAGTTGGAACAAGGTAAAAGCCAATCATCTTGTAAAACTATAGCACAACAGGACAGTATCCCAAATTTTTAGGCAAAGCATAGTCACACCAAATATTGGTTTGATTTAGTTTTTAAAAGTTTACAGCTCTGCATTATTCATTTCCCAGTCATTAGAAACTTTTAATTTCATAATTTTTGTAAGCATATTTGCCCAGCGAAATTGCTTTAAATGTGCCTAAGACTTTTGCACAGTACTGTATGCCTTCCAAAAAAATCCACTTTTGAGTCATCAGTCGACAGAATATCATCCCAAAAGTCTAGGGGGTCATCAAGAAGTTTTGTTTTTTTTTTGGCAAATTTGAGAAGAGCCCTTGTGTTCTTCATGGTCAGCAGTGGTTTTTGCCTGGCAACTTTCCCATGGATGGCATTTTTGCTCTGTCTCTTTCTTACAGTGGAATTGTGGACACTGACCTTAACTGGGGCAAGCAAGGCCTGGTGTTCTTTAGATGTTAGTCTGGGTCCTTTTGCGACCTCCTGAGTGAGTCATCAATGTGCTCTTCGAGCAATTTCGGTAGGCCAGCCACTCTTGGGAAGATTCAGAATTATCCATTTGTAGGTAATCACTGTGGTTTACTGGATGGAGTCCAAGGGCCTTAGAAATGGCTTTGTAACTCTTTCTAGACTGCAAGCCGTCGAAAAATTTTGTTTCTCTTCTATTGGTGAATTTCTTTAAATTGTGGTATAATATGCTGCTTTTTGCCTACTTCAAACTGCTAGACAGGTTCTTTTAAGTGATGTTTAGATCCAGTAAGGCTGGCAGCAATCATGCCTGGCTGTTTAGTGAAACTGAATCAAATTTTTAATTAAAATTTTTAATTGGTTGATTTGAGGACCCCAATGCTTAAAGTACTAAAGTCACAAAATGTCCATTTTGAGAAAACTGAGAGAACTGACTTAGGTAACTATAAGAGATGTTTTTCTAACTTTACCTTTTGATGTATGAAAATGTGACTTCAGTGTTTTTAGCACTTGGTTCTTCAATTAGTAAATAAGGGCGCAACTACTTATTCACAATGGGTCAGGCAGGGTTGGATAGTTTTTTCCCTTCAATAAATGAAATCATCATTTAAAAATGGCATTTTGTGTTCACTCAAGTCACCTTTGTCAACTTTTAAGAGTAATTTGTTGATCTGAAGCATTCAAGTGTGACAAATAGATGAAAATTGAAGAAATGGGGTAAGGGGGGAAATACTTAATCACAGCATTGCACATCAGGGAACCCCTACACTAAATATTGCATGGCACTGTGTTTTTAATGTGATCCTGTGCTTTAGTGCTCAATTTAAGTGATCGATCTTCTGAAGAGCCCACACATCTACTTTCTGTGGGCCAGCAAAGCTGCAAATTGAATGAAAATTCCAAAAACTAGCAGAGACTGCAGCTCTCCAGTAATATAGTTTCAGTCCATTGAATTTAGAGTGAAGATTGAATCAGATGTGGTAAAAGTTGGGCTGTACCATGTGCACTGAATGATTAGTGATGAAACTGGAATTAAACTGAGTAGACTTGATCACATGCTCAAACTGGCATCATGTTTTTAAACAGAATCACTAATGGAGAAACTTGGGATGCATTATGTCGACTGAATCACTTGTCGTGAATCTGGCATTATATTGGGTAAATTGAATCACTTGTTCAGGAGCTGGGGTTGCACTGTGTCAACTGAATCACTTTAGTGAATCAGGGTCATAATTCGTAGACTGAATCACTTGTATTGAAACTGGGGTTGCACTATAATGTAAGCTGAATAATTTGCAGGGAAACTAGGATTGTACTGTGTAGACTGAAATCACTTTTAGTGAGACTGGGGTTGTACTGTGTAGACTAAATCACTAATATTGAGATTGGGATTGTAATGTGTAGACTGAATCACTTGTAGTGAACCTGGGGTTGTACTGCGTAGACTAAATCACTTGTAGTGAAACTGGGATTTTACTGTGTAGACTGAATCACTTCCTATAAAACTGGGAGTGTAATGTGTAGACTGAATCACTTGCAGTGAACCTGGGGTTGTACTGCGTAGACTAAATCACTTGTAGTGAAACTGGGATTTTACTGTGTAGACTGAATCACTTCCTATAAAACTGGGAGTGTAATGTGTAGACTGAATCACTTGTTATGAAACTGGGGTTGTACAGTGTAGACTGAATCACTTGTTATGAAACTGGGGTTGTACTGTGTCGACTGAATCACTTGTTATGAAACTGGGGTTGTACTGTGTAGACTGAATCACTTGTTATGAAACTGGGGTTGTACTGTGTAGACTGAATCACTAGTTATGAAACTGGGGTTGTACTGTGTAGACTGAGTCACTTGTTCTGAAACTGGGGTTGTACTGTGTAGACTGAATCACTAGTTATGAAACTGGGGTTGTACTGTGTAGACTGAATCACTAGTTATGAAACTGGGGTTGTACTGTGTAGACTGAATCACTAGTTATGAAACTGGGGTTGTACTGTGTAGACTGAGTCACTTGTTATGAAACTGGGGTTGTACTGTGTAGACTGAGTCACTTGTTAGGGAAACTGGGGTTGTACTGTGACGACTGAATCACTTGTTATGAAACTGGGGTTGTACTGTGTAGACTGAATCACTTAGAGACTCACGTGGTGAAGGCAGGGTTGTACTTGGCTCCCAGGTAGTAGGAATAGAGGTTGAACATGCCGATCATGAAGGCCACAAATACCATGATGAAGATGACCATGAACTTGAAGATGTCTTTGACCGTGCGCCCGAGAGAGATCTGCAGTGGCCCAAAGCTCTCATTCGCCGGCAGGATGTAGGCGATTCGAGAGAAACTCAGGACCACGGCGATGGCGTATAGCCCCTCCGAAATGATCTGAGGGTCCGAGGGACGCCACTTGTTCCTGGCTGAGAAACAGGAGGTGGACAAAAACAGAAGGGGGGGTAGGGGAGAGAGAAACAGTGTATTAGTGTGTGTGTGTGTGTGTGTGTGTGTGTGTGTGTGTGAGCGGTATATTTGTGAATGTGAGAGATTGAGAGACATAATGAGAGAAAAAGGTAGGAGGATGTGGGTGGGGGGTAGAGCCAGTCATAAGGAAACAGAGGTAGTGGGAGGGAGAGAGATAAGAAATAATATTTGTTTGTTTACCAGCAAACTGAGAAAATGTGACCTTTCTCTCAGTTCTTGAAGAAAAATAACTGCATAATTTTGTTTGATTTGCATTGGTAAGTACTACTGTGATGTGATAAAAAAAAAGGTATGTGCAAGGGGCTTGCTTTGATCAGTGCTAATGCAAAGACCATATGTAACTGCAAAAGGGAACATGGAACTCAGACCAAATCTCTGGCAAGGTAATATGCTCCTAGATGCGTTCTTTGACAATTGTGTGATAGCATTAATGGTCAACTCATAACATTACATTTACCTGGTTGTCACTTTCATCTGAAGTGCCATACAGTAAGTGCAAACCAAAGGACATTGAAATAAAAATGCAGAACATGTTGGGTAAGGTACAATTCTCATAAAGCATCTCTTATCCATAAGCACAAATATCAGACCTAGTCCATGTGAGAAGCAAATGCTAAGCAAGAAATGGCATTAATATCCTCCCTCCTTCATTTTCTGCTTATTATAGCTTAGAACAAGGGTGTGTGATAATGTGTCATCTTAGCAATAGATTCATAAAATAAATTGAGATGCATTATGTTCATTACACAAGGATTAGTCATCGGCAAATAAGCATCAGCAATCCCCTGGCAGGAAATGACAAAACAGAAAGCATAATGGAACAGACAGAGTAGGTAAATATCAACACAAATATTGCTAAATTACAAGGCACATCCTGTGATATCATTATTATTTTTTCAGAACGTGTGGGTTTATATTATAATAAAACCACCACATTTAAAATTAATGGGATTCTAAAGACTTCTATCAGGCTTAACTACTCTTCACAGGGGAACCAGTTGTGCCTTGTCATAGTAAATACATATGCTCAAAAAAAAAAAATCTGGAAATTTGCAATACTTAATGTCTGACATGGCAGATATTTTCCATTTTGATTCCATACAATGTGAAGTATTCTAGTGCTCAGTATCAGAAACAATTATGGTTTCAGAGCACTTAATGGATTTTGAATGAGAACTGGTTAAAGATTGTGGTGGAGAAACCTCTTTAATTCAGAAAGCTAGTTGCAACCCAGCTTTAGTATGTACAAGATTTACAGAGGGCAGGTCTCTTCCAGTAGCAACGCCTTGCATAAAACCAGCAGCAAATGCTATTACCAAAAACGATAGTAATTTCCAAACCCCAAAACCACAATCTAAATTATAATAAATAGCAAAACGAGCTGCAGAAATTAAGAGTACATTCACATGCCAGATTTGAGGACAAAACAGAAGATCTGAAATGTTCAGCATGAGAATTGGCACTTAAAAGCTATTATCTGTCAGCCAAAATGACTGGAGCGAGACATAAGGACTGATGCATACAAATTTAAAAGTTTCAATCCTCCTTTGACAACTCCTTCCAAACAGTGGAGTGACAGAAAGACATATTTCTTCCAATGAAAGATACTGGGTGTTCTTCCAAATCATTTAAGCTGTCACATAACAGTGCATTTCTCCCTGAATTTTTTTCTCATTTGTGTCTAATCAGGCTGCATTCATATTTCCTTCATTTTGTACTGGTCAGTGGTAGCTCAACATTTACATATTTGCTGAAGCAATCTAAGAAAACAATCTACGATAACAAGCAATTGGGATGGATTAAACTATGGCCCCAGTCACTGCTAGTACACTAATGCGCTTAGCTGTGTTTTGTAGCGATAAGGTAATTTCCATTGTGACCCTGAGGTTATAGGTTTGACTTGTCTGGATGCTTTGAAGATATCTATAGCATGCATAACCTTACTTGCTCTAGTACAATACCCTACACTAAATATTCATCAGGTGTGCACAATGCCTCCGGTACATGACATGAATCTTCAATCACTAAACCCAGATTGGATCTCAGTTTAATGACAGTCCAATGAATCACTGTTTTTCCAGCACCCACATCAGGCCAAATGTGACAGTTTTACTCCAATATTCGAAAACCGTCTGTGACAGCAAATATCCTGCGCTGTATGAAAAATACAATTCAAATCAATTAGATTTTATTGAAATAGACTCCTGGATGTCACACTGAAGAATGAGAGGAAACCGAAAATATGAAAACTGGCAAGATTTGACACTTAAAAACAAGCAGTTGATGTGAAAACAACCAAGCTCTAGTACTCTTAAAGGTGTTAAATTCTGTACATAGAAATGTTCACAGTGACACATCATTATCAACATATCGTTAGCATAACTGCCTCTCTCATTTTTTAAGGTTTGTTTTTATTTTTATTTTTTAACATTTAAGAGAATGGATTTTATTTATTTATTTATTTTTTAAGGTTTTGAGAAAAAAGGAAAAAACACATTTTCGCCAACATAAAAGAAAAGGCAGCTGATATCTCAACTTGGCAAAAATATGACATACGCCATTATGCTATGAGGCTAACGATATGCTTCACTGTATGCTGAATTTTAAGCGGATCCATACTTCTGAACTTCAGAACATGAGGAGCAATGATTAAAAAATATGTTTGTGCAAAAAGTAGGAAAATAACCCGTCCACTGTCTTAATGTGTCTTATAGAGAGACTCAACTTCTTATTTTTTCTCTCTCAAGTTAAAAATATTATCTATATTTAAAGGAGACATATTATGCTGATCCATGCTTTTTGACATTCAGAGAAAACAATAAGCTTCCACCTCCATGCCGAACGTCGAAAAAGTTGTCAAAAATGACACATAGGGGTTCTGCCGTAATTCTCAAACGAGAATTCACGTGATTTCCTGCCTCTCTGAATGCCTCGTAACGAGAACTTTACAAGATCTGTCGAAATTCTTTTGTCACGGTTTCAAGCCAATCAGGAGAAATGAATAAAACCTGTGAAGAATCAGGAAGTATCCGCTCTGAACATGCCCAAGACGCCTGCACCCAAACCACGGAGAAACACACGAGAAGCAGACCGAATCAGCGTCTCTACCCAGACAGCTGTGATCAAGACCTCTATAGGCACGCAGTTTACAGGATGCACCAGCAGATCCATAGCGACCCAGTTGGCTTATGGAACGTTGAAACAACATGTACGAAGTAAAGGTATGTCTGGAAACTTGTAACTCACTCACAGGTGTCTATTTGCTAAATCCAAAATCGTTGTTGGCTACTAGATTTGATATAGCAGGGCTCTCAAGTTTTGAACGCAGGCTAGAGTGAGATTTTCTCCGGGGAGGGCATGATTCTCCCGTTTTCCACCGTGGGTGAATGAATAATGCAGCTTTCAGAACATTGTTGTAGCAGGATCACGTAAATAATTCCAGGATAACTGCATTTTTTTTTCATTGGTTGTCGCCCTAAATCTTACCCAGATACGATAGTGCTATTATCCGATTGGCTATTGTGTAGCCCCAATCCTTTTTTTGATTGGCTGGCAGGTGACAAGCTGCCACCGAAAACTCCAGGGGTGACATGTTTGATTCCTGCCGGTTTCCACAGTTATAGCGGTGCTACTGCGCATATTGGCTTACTGTTGGAAATTGTTTTCGTTTTAATCATTTTTTTTGCCTGAGAAATACTATGTGTGGCGTAAGTGCGTGACATCCGACTGAAATGAGTGACAATCACACTCATTGCGTGAGACTTGAGAGCCATGATATGTGCTGCATTCATGTGATGTCGGAAGGTCGGAGTTCCCAAGTCAGCAAGTCGTTCTTCCAACTTCGTTGTGTTCATGTGCTTTGAAGTCGTAATGTGGGAAAAACATGGATGTCGCAAAGAAGCTGAGTTGTATTTTTCTGAATATCCCAACACCACATGAATGCAGCAATAGTTCAGAGTAAAAGAGCACGTGGAGCCGGGTGGGGGTGGGCCTTGGAAACCAAGGTCTGGCCCTTCTGCCTCTGGTTCCGCCCAATCATGCCAGAGAGTAGTCCAAAAGCGACCGTTTTCAGGAAGTGGCTGCAAGGCTGTTAAAATGGGTATTTTTCAGGGTGCAGCTCTAAGAAAGGTTGGGAGTTTTTCAAGCTGAAAGTCGTGCTAAACTACTCAGTAGGTGTTCAGAACTGACACAATGGGAACATTAACACAGTGAAAATGGCATAATATGTCTCCTTTAAGTTAACGCTTTTCATTTCCTACTGGCAAATCTAGAAATGAGTCAAAATTATCGCACCTCAGTTGCAAAAAAAAAAAAAAAAAAAAAAGACAGAAATAAGTGCTTCTAAGTCTAAGTACAAGATTAAAATGCTTGGGAAGATGCACTTTTAAAAATATTTTTGTGATGTATTGCCTTGTTTGGCCAAAAGTATTAGATGAAATGGAAGACAATTACTTTGAAATTTCAACAGGCAGTCAAATTACAGCTCCTGTCAGTCATAGATTTCACAGTGCACATGCAGTCAAAGATATCAAGTCAAAGATATTGCATATTTAATAGTGAAAGTAGAAGAGTGCACTCAATCGAGTGTGGATCTCTGCCAGGTGCCTAAGTCGTCCCTGGTGGAAACAAGGTTCCAAACTGGAGCAGTTTTTGATCACTTGCCCCTCTACCGGCTGGTTGAATCCAGAGAAGCGTCAGCAGTCAATGTTGGTATAAAACAGAGCAGTCAATAAAATAGGTTTTTAAAAAAAACTGAATAACCATAACCTTGAGAGGCTATAAATATGTACAAGAAAAAAAAAAAAAAAAAAAAGCAATAAGTCAAGTAGTACACGAGATTAGCTGTGGACAGATACACACACACACACACACACACACACACACACACGTGTGCACGCGACCTGGCAGGGATCATTAAATGCCTATGTCATCAATTTTCAATTTTGATGAAAGCTTGAGAATCTAAAGGAAGCACTTTAAGATAATGCATGCCTGAGAATCTGCATGTGCTCACTGATTATCATCGATATGGGAGAGGATAATGAAAATGATAAGCAATAAAGAGTCACCTCCTCTAACAGGAGCTGCACATTCAGTGCTATGACACCTTCACGCCACAAGATAGCAGCATTGATAAAGGCACATACACTGTGGTGGATGAAGTATTTTCCTTACTAATCATCACTGACTTTTACACATTTGAGTAAAATAGAAAGCTGTGAATTCTCATTTTCCTGCTGTATATAACGTGTCCAGTTGATTTTGCTCTGATTCATAACATGACTGATCTAACTGATGACTGATTTCCCCAGGAACTTTGCTTAGCTTCAGTATATCCGAAATGAAAAAGAACAGGTGTGACATTACTAATTTGTATGCACAATTTGAATGATTCTCCTTTATAGGCAGAGTACCAAAGGATAGGTGGGTGGCGGGTATGCAAAATTTGGCATTACACTGACTTTCTGTCAACTCAGAAAATTGATGACTTCTGAATCTCTCTCTCTCTCTCTCTCTCTCTCTCTCACACACACACACACACACACACGACAATATGCAATAAACAATATATTTGGACATTAAATATCAAATTTACTAATGTCAAAGCTGTTATGATTTATAAAATTTCATTCAATGTACTGGCAAATTTTGAAGGGCAAGTTTAGTTTGTGCAGGACTCACTGACACAGGGTACTGATTCATTGCTCACATTGACATCACCTGGCTCCCATGCAGAACTGAGGTAGTTGATTTGCCAAGGTAATGCATCATGGGGGTATTTCAATTAGTGAACTCTCGTGTGATTGAAGAGCACGCATGGAATAAGGTCCCATGTCTGCAGAGCAGTCGAATCGGATTCTGCAGGGGGGTATAGGGCAATCGAGAGCCAAAATTCAAAATGTACCTCATCACAGCTGTCTCAGATAATCTCCCTAATGCTTGCTAGCTCCATCACTGCTGTGAGCCCCAAGTAATCGAGCCCCGAATACCGCTTCATTACTGATACCCAGTAATACTGTCACCCTAACTCAGAAAAAGGTGGAAAGGTTTGGAAAATGTACAAAAAATTTACTCGTTCAAACTTTACTTTGACTAGACAAAACATTAAATATCCTATCTTCATTCTGTCAGCGATAAAATACAAGTCAGCCTCATTATACTTGTTCATATACATCCATTCCTGCCATTCATGCCTGCAAGCAATCCAAAAAAAGTTGAGACAGGGGCAATTTAGGACTAGTAATGAGGTAAAACTTTTAAATAACGATGCGATTTGAAGAAGGTGATGTCAGCATGTGATTGTTATCATGATTTGGTCCGAAAGCAGTGGCCACGAAAGGACTAGTCCTTTGGGAGCAAAAATGGACAGAGGATTGCTAATTGGCCCAGAAAATCATTGAAAAGTTCAAACACTATGTTCCTCAAAGGAAAAAAGGAAGGGATTTGGATATTTCACCCTCTATGGTGCATAACATAATTGAAGGATTCAAGGCATCGGGAGGAATTTCAGTGCGTAAAGAGCAAGGGTGCACACATTAGCTGAATACGCGTCATCTCCAATCCCTTAGATGATACTGCTTCCAGAACTATAATTTATCCATAGGCAAACCTATGTCAAGTACCAAAAGATGTTACATTCACAAATGGTAGTTAAAACTTCACTGAGCAAAAAAGGAGTTTTATGTTTCCAGTGTCCAGACATGCTGTTGACTGCTCTGGGTTCAGAGGAATCTGCGATACCGTGAAAATGTATTGTGGTCAGAGAAATCAATATTTCAGGCCATTTTGGAAGAAATGGATTCTGTGTGCTCTGGATCAAAAAAAGAAAAGGATCATCCAGACTGCTACCAGGAAAGAAGTCCAAAAAGCCATGCTCTGTCATGGTATAGGGTTGTGTCAGTGCCCTTGGCAAAGGTAAATTGAACTTCTGTGAAGGCATCATTAATAGCCCTGTCCCCCACCATGGGACCATGTGCTTGCCAGCTGCTGCGGTCCTGAACCGGTTCTAGCAGTGGTTTACACCCATATCTTGCCATTTCCTGAAGGTACAAACACTACTGCTTGGATTTCTTATCAGGGGTTTTTTTATTACACATTATTCCATCATATTAATTAGCAGGCCAGTGGAGGATGGGCTCCCCCACTATAGCTGGGTTACTCCTGTCATTACCTCCCTCTCCAGAGTTTTTTTTTTTCTCACCACAGTTCGAGGATTTTTCTCACAACTAAGAGTTCTGTTACCTCATTTGCTATTTTCACTGATTGTCTTTGTGACATTTCTTCTGAGAAAAGCTTTCTACAAATAAATTTCAATTGAACTGAAAATTGCCCAAGAATGCACATGCATATTTCAAAAGGGCAATGCAAAACTACATTCTGCGTTCGTTGAAATAATACGGTAGCGTAAGAAGTAGGCACAGCTGCTAGACTGGCCAGCCTGTGGTTCGGACCTGTCACCAGTAGAAAATGAGTGGCGCATTTTGAAACATAAAAAATGACAACAAAGACCATCTACTGTCCCGTTGTTTAAGACTTGTTTGCAGGAAGAATGGGACAAAATTATACCTGACATCACTTGGTGTCTTTTGTCCCTCAAAGTTTATTAAGTGTTGTCAAAAGGAATAGCAACATTACAAATGATAAATACTTTCCCAACTTTAAAAAAAAATAAATGAATTGAAAGAATCAAGATTGAAATGCCTTTATTTTGAAAAATCTATAAAAATCCATGGGGTGAAACATCAGATAATAGTGCTGTGGTGTTGTTTTCAACATTATTCATGTAAAAGATAATTTGCAAATCACTGTTTTCAGTTTTAATTTTAATTTAACATACAGTCTACAATTTTTCTGATTTGGGGTTGAAACAGCACAACTATATCCCAGACCTGTAGATTTCAAACCAAAGGGAGTGATCAAACAGTCATAAAAACCAGGTTTGTTAGGCTCACAAAATGTTGGTTTTGTTGAAACTGGTTCCGATGCAAATTGAATTAATTTAGCGTTGGCTGCATTTTTATAGTAATTAGGTTATTATTTTACCAGGTGTCCGAAAGAAAGCTTTGCCTTGTGGCCATTATTCTCTTCTTTTTGTAGTTGCTGTTTTTTGGTGTTAGGCGTTGAGTTGACACATTTCCCCTTGCTACTATGAATCATTTTGTCATTTTTGAAACTGATGCACCTGCTATTCAGACACCAACTACTCAGCCCCGTTGGAGCTCTGTTAATATCTTTATCCAGCTTTAAAAACCTAGGGGACTTGCTTGAAGACGTAGTTGAAACATGCTGCCAATTTGAAATCAACATAATAGGAATCACATATGTAAATGGATTTGTAATACTGGTTTAGATACTTCAAAGTTAATGTCATTTTCCAGGAGTGTCTCCACTATTTTGTCCCCCCGCCCCCCGAATTTTAGAAGAGCAGCCATTTCCTCACGAGTCTGCCAATATAGATGTAAATACCAAGATGTTAAAGCTGGCTGCCTCTGCTTAAATCTCATATTCATGGTTTTCAAAACCAATATGTAGAAACACCTGAACCAAAAACAAAATAAGAAATCTCAAATATCTTCCTGCCCAAGTATTTACAGGCTGTGCAGTTGCACAGTAATGGTTTCGTTACACTGTACTGACCGTAAGTAAAGTAGGCCACATCCGCAGGAAGGGAGGCGTTGGTGAGGTCACTGTTCGAGACGTGCAGGTCCACGTACAGCTGAGCCTTGGAGGCCTTCAGAAAGGCGATGAGGCGGGCAGTGAAGGACGCAACAAAGATGGACAGCATGCCAAAGTCTAGAACATTCCACAGGTGCATCACGTACTCCCGGGGTCCATCTGTCCAGATCTCCTTACACTCTGACCAGATCATTCCTTACAGAAAGAGTGCAGCATGTTACACACTGATCAATCCATCCCTGAGATACACAGCATAATCATCAAGGCACGAAAACATACGCATACACATAATAACATACATAAATAAAACAACCTATTATAAAAGCAAAAACACATACATGCACATGAAATCATATACTACATAAACACAGAGGAAACAAGCTTATGTCATATAAATGAGTATAAAGACATATAAAACACCCACACACACACACAAACACACACGCACACATGTGCAACCACACACACAAACACACACAAATATGTTTATTTATACTCATAAAGACCAAAAAATTATTTTGGCACTCAAACCTTGACTTTATCCCCCAACCTACAAACCCCCCAAAATAACTTAATTCTTAAGGTGATTCTAATAAATTACCGTAAAATTAGACCAAGTCCTAACCATATGTCCAATGCAACCCAATACCTTAACCAAGCCCTTGGCCAAAAATTTAGCCCTTTCCTCATGGGGATCCAAAGAAAAAAAATCCCCATGATGCTATTTTTTCAGACTTTATTATACTGTTGGGGTCTTTTAGTCCCCACAAGTATACAGTATGTTGTCCTGTTGGCTCCTTCCTGGCTGACCTCTTGGCTGTGCTGTAGCGCTGTTCGTTGGTGTTCATTCTGCTTGAGTTGAGACAGAGGAAGACGTGGAGAATCTGAAGTTTTACTCTTGTCTAAACGGAGTTATCTGAAACTAATTCGTGTGTTCAGGCTCAAACAGTATTAGAGATTAGACAATTTGCTCTGAGGTATAACCTTTGTCGATTAGGGGCAGGAGAATCTTCCTCCATCATCTTTTTTTCCCTTTTTCCCCCTTTAACAACTCGGTGAGCAAACAGCCAAATTAAGTCGCTAATCTGGTCAAACAAAGGCGACGGGGTTTTTGGGGGTTTTTTTTTTTTTGAGGGGGTTTCAGTCTCCCGAGCAAAGTAAGGTAAAGTAAAATAAATTTAAACGCTAAATTTAAAGAATAAACTAAAAGTAATGTGATATACAAAGTAAGTCAGAGTTGTTTTCAAGGAAAACTGTCGCCTGCTTTTTCTGTAGCTGATTTAGCTAACGAACTATAAGCTCTCAACGCCAGGAATATATCAAATTAGCGGGATATCTAACTATCTGGCTTGGTTTCATACTTGGTCCATCTTTCATACAGTCTTCTAGCCAATAAATATTGACGTTCACGGGGGTTTTTAGTCTTCGTTCTCTATCCTGACCGTGATTAATTTCCAAGCTTGAATATTAACGCGAACCGGGTTTTTGTCTTTTTCGTGATTTTATTATCAAGGGCTCTTCTGACAAAACACATTGCAAATTACGTTATCTTTGTATTTTCCTCCGGTTATGTGTGCCTTGATCAGCTAATTAAAGTTTAACTGCTTGTTTGAGTGCTCTGCACAGCTTGTTGGGGAGATACTGCAGTGTATAGTTCGCTCAATTAAGTAAACGACTTGTTTATTCGGTCCGTTTTAATTAAAGGAACCGAGGCTTAACTCTTATCTCGGTTACTCTTGGTTGTATTTGTGGCTGGCTAGCTAGATAGTTACTGTTTGCTTTTTTGGCTGGGGATCTGAGATTTAGTATTTAGTCAATAGGACAGCAGTCACTTTAGTCGTCCGTTCGGTTACCCTTGAATTTAAACGGAAACACCGAGTGCTCCGCCTCCTCCTCCTCCAAATAGCCAGTCTTTTATCTGGGTTCTCAGCTAAGCCCTGTGAGACTTTGGGTTAGTATATTAATAGTAGCGGTCCAAAAATTCAAGTTGGCTTATTAGGAGTGCTTATTATCGATAGAGTTTCTCAATTTGGTATTTCATTTCTGTTCACTAAAAACTAAGCCCCTGTTAAAAGAGGCTTATTATCCATTCACATAGTTTCCCCACGGTTTCTATTGTGACTGCTGCTTAGGGCTTCTCAGGTTAATTAATTAATAAATTGTGGTTCCTGAGCTTCTGTCTCGCATTAGTAATTTTCTTTTGTTATCTAGGGTGAGCGATAGGGTAGGGGGTTCAAAATGTGGCCAAAACTATGTGACGGTTGCAGGATGATCGCACTTTTGGAAAGAGATTTCCAGGGTGGGTTTGTCTGTCACCGGTGCCAGCTAATTGAGCATCTGGAGAGCAAGAAGGGCCAGTGACCCACATAGTTCATAATCAGTAGAGTTCCTAGAGGAACTAAGTAGTATGTCGTTTAGAGAAACCAGGGTGGTGTGGGGACCCCAGAGCAGGCAGGGAGAGAAAGTTGGGTGACGGGGACGTCCCAGGAAAGGGCGTGCACAACAGCACAGCTCCTTCAGTGGTTGAGGTGTCCAACCGATTCCGCCCTTGCAGGAATCCTCGAATTGGCCCCTGACCCTGAAGTGAGGGGACTGATGAGCAGCAGGGCACCCTGTTGGCCTCTACCCCTCAGAAAAAGAGAGTTATTGATAGTGGGGGACTCAATACTTAGAGGAATAGACAGTTTAGTCTGTTCCGCGACAAGGAGTCTCAGACGGTGTGTTGCCTGCCTGGTGCCCAGGTAGGAACCTCCTGAGGCGCGGCGGACAAGCTCCTGGCCCGGGAGGGGATCCAGTTGTCATGGTCCATGTTGGGACTAATGACATAGGTAAGGGTAGGTTTGAGGTTCTGCAAAGTAAATTTGTTGAATTAGCTGAAAAGCTTAGGAGCAGATCCTCCACGGTAGTGTTCTGGATTCTACCGTACCACGCAAGCAGAGGGAAGCAGAATTTTATCTGGAGGTTTAACACGTGGCTACGAACCTGGTGTAGGAAAGAGGGGTATAGGTTTATGGGGCACTGGAACTACTTCTGGGACAGGGGTGACCTGTTCAAGCCGGATGGGCTACACCTGAACCGGGGAGGGGTACCTTTGCACTGGGTCATGTATGTTGAGGGTAGCAGAGAGTTATTTAAACTAGGGACTTGGGGGGGGCAGGGAGGTTAGAGAGTGTTACACAGAGGAAATGCAGACTGCCCTGATGGAAGCTGACAGCGTTACATGCACTATTGATGATATATTTTTAAAGCAAAAAGCATGGTGAGGGGCTTTGAGCAGCAGGCGATGGGAAATCGAAGGGAAGAGCGTTCATGATAACCTGAAATGTTTTTATCTAAATGCAAGAAGCACTAAAAATAAATTTCAAGAACTTGAGGTCGTTATGATTAGTGAAGGCTATGACATAGTTGGGATTACAGAGACATGGCTTAGTGAAGAGGATGGAGATGAATATAATGTAGAAGGTTATAAGCCTTTAGGAAGGATAGAAATAGGCGAGGAGGGGGTGTAGCACTCTATTGAACGAAAACATAAATGTGCAGGAAATTCCTGAAATTGAATATTCCGGACCTTGTGAAGATATCTGGGTCAGGCTCACTGGCAAACACGAGACTGGTTTAAACATAGGTGTACTCGACCACCAGCTTTGGACAGTACAGTCAATGAAATGCTTTAAGAGGATTACGCAAGCTTGTAGAGGAGGAGGGACTATTCTTATGGGAGACTTAAATCCTGGTATTGACTGGGAAATTGTGAAAGGACAGGGTAGGGGGGGAGGAAGTAGATGTCATAAATGATAATTTTTGGTGCAGTATGTTAATAAACCTACAAGAGAGAAGGCATTTTAGATTTGCTGCTCTGTAATGACCCAGATAGAATTAGCAATGTTGAGGTACTGGAGCCACTTGGGACAAGTGATCACTCTACTATTAATTTTGAGGTTTCATGGGAAGTTAAAAGGTGTCTCCAAAAACAGCAAACTTTGACAGGATGCGGTCATATCTAAGTGAAACAAAATGGTAGACACTCCTGGACTGTGAGTCTGTAAATGAGATGTGGGAAAGATTTAAGGGGGTTTTACTTGATTCACAATGTAAATTCATTCCAAAGGTGTCCAAAAGTAAGCTGAAAAAAGCAGAATCCTCAGTGGATGACAGCAGCTATTCAGAGGAGTTTGAGGGAAAAGAGGAATCTTTATAAGATGTACATAGAGGATAACAATGAGATTACTAAGGCCAAATTCTGTAAAATGCGGGCTGTGGTCAAAAAGAGCTGAGGAATGCTAGAAGACTGTATGAAAGACAAATTGCAGAGGGGGCAAAAACTAACCCTGCTTCTTTCAGTACTGTAGCAGAAAAAGGAAAGTCAAAGAGCAGGTTAAGTGCATAAAGAGTAAAAATGGATCGCTGCTATATGATAATAAGGATATTGCGGACACCTTAAACGGTTACTTTGTTGAGAATTTTACCTTAGAGCGGGTCTTTATTCGGCCAGAGGGCTTGTCCAATGCTCAAGATTATTTAGCGGAAATTGAGGTTAGGGATAACGTCAGATTAGACAAGTTGCATCAACTAAAGGCAGATAAGGCGGGTCCTGATGGCTTATATCCTAGAGTGCTCAGGGAAGTTAGTGAGATCATCTTTAAGCCACTATCTGCCATCTTTAGACGGTCTTTAGAAACTGGAGAAATACCAAATGATTGGAAACAGGGCAATATAATACCAATATATAAAAAGGGGACCGTACTGAGCCAGGTAATTACAGGCCAGTCAGTTTAACTTGCATTGCGTGCAAAAATATTGGAATCTATCATAAAAGATGAGCTGGACTTATTTCTTGAACGTAACAATATCTTGAGGATAGCCAACATGGCGAAAGGAAGGTCATGCCTGACAAACCTTCTGGAATTTTTGAAGAGGCCACCAAGACTTATGACCAGAGCAGGGCTTATGACATCATATATTTGGATTTTCAGAAAGCATTTGACACAGTACCCATAAGAGACTAATTTTTAAAATGAGCTCCATTGGAGTTACAGGTGGTATTCTGAAGTGGATTCATAACTGGTTGCAGGACAGAACACAAAGAGTGGTGGTCAGTGGTATATCATCTGAGCTAGGTAGGTAGGGGGGGAGTGGCGTCCCCCAGGGATCGGTGTTGGGACCCCTGCTGTTCCTCATCTACATTAATGACCTTGATAGGAATATTGAGAGCAGATTAGTGAAATTTGCAGATGATACTAAATTGGGGGCTTGCAAATAGTTTAGAGTCCACTAAAGTGATTCAGGATGATTTGGATAGAATTCAGAATTGGGCAGAAATGTGGCAAATGAAATTTAATGTAGGAAATGTAAAGTAGTACATGTAGGTAATAAAAACATTAGACGGGATTACTTCATGGGAGGTTTTAAACTGGAATGTGCTCCACAAGAGAAAGATCTGGGGTGATTGTTGACCAAACCCTCACAGGCTCTAGCCATTGTGCCGTAGCTGTTAAAAAAGCCAATCGGATGCTGGGATACATTGCCAAAAGTATTGAGTTCAAATCCAAGGAGGTGATGCTTCTTTTGTACAACACATTCGGCCAGACCACATCTAGAGTATTGTGTACAGTTCTGGGGACCATACTTTAAGAAAGACATAGAGGCTTTAGAAAGTTCAGAGAAGAGCCGCTAATTCCGGTATTAAAGATGAAAGCTATGAGAAAAGGCTGAAGATCCTTAATCTTTTAGTCTTAGGAAAAGGAGACTAAGGGTGATTTGATTGAGGTCTTTAAATATGTTAAAGGGATTAACAAAGTGAATTATGTAGGATTCCTTCAACCAAGTGTTGTTAGCAGAACTCAAGGTCACAAATGGAAGCTGACTAAAAGGTAAATTTAGCACTGATATTCGGAAATATTTCTTCATGGAACAGCTTGCCTGACCATATTGTTGAGGCAGAGACCTTGGGAGTTTTCAAGAGCAGACTTGACTTAAAGCTAGATACCATTGAGTCATTGAGTATCTGAAGTGATATATTCCGCGATGGTACAAAGAAACTGGTGAGCCTAGTTGGGCTGAGCGGCCTGTTCTCGCCATTCATGTTATGTTATGTTAACCAGGACCTTCAGCATGTACTGGGGGCGGTTTGCAGCCGAGTGCAAAGGCTGGGAGGAGAATCAGCACCTCCAAGTCCGAGGCCATGGTTCTCGACCGGAAAAAGGTGGCTAGCCCCTCCGGGTTGGAGGAGAGCTCCTGTCTCATGTGGAGGAGTTTAAGTATCTGGGGGCTTGTTCACGAGTGAGGGAAGGATGGGCGTGAGATTGACAGACGGATCGGTGCAGCGGCAGCAATAATGCGGTCATTGTACCCGATCTGTTGTGGTGAAGAAGGAGCTGAGCCGAAGGCAAAGCTCTCAATTTACCAGTCAATCTACGTTCCTACCCTCACCTATGGTCATGAACTTTGGGTCATGACCGAAAGAACGAGATCTGGTACAAGCGGCTGAAATGGGTTTTCCTCCGCAGGGGTGGCAGGGCGCTCCCTTAGAGATAGGGGTGAGGAGCTCTGTCACCCGGGAGGAGCTCAAGAGAGCCGCTGCTCCTCCACGCCGAGAGGAGCCAGCTGAGGTGGCTCGGGCATCTATATCGGATGCCCCTGGACGCCTTACTGGGAAGGTGTTTGGGCATGCCCCACCGGGAGGAGGCCCTGGGGAAGACCCAGGACACGCTGGAGGGACACGTCCTTTCGGCTGGCCTGGGAACGCCTCGGATACCCCGGAAGAACTAGAGGAAGTGTCCAGGAGAGGGAAGTCTGGGCATCCTTGCTTAGACTGCTGCCCCATGACCCGGCCCCGGATAAGCGGAAGAAGATGGATGGATGGATGGAAGTATACAAAAACACACCCATGCGCACACACACACACACACACACACCTACCCACCAGCACTACCCCAATTAGCGCATTAAAACATGGCTTACAGAAATGAAAATTTAATCATATTCTTCCTTCTTAAAATGAATGAATCATCAGAGTGAATCTGGAGGGCAGGAGGCCCCTCTAATTTCACCCTTATGCAGTGAGACCTTCAACCGCACACGCCTCGCTTCAACACAGGGGGGAGATACTGAGAGGAACCGCTCAACAGACACATCCCCCTCAGCCCAAGCCTGTATTCATGCCACGGATATTTTTTTATCTCAGCGGATGGTTCTGGAAACAATACCTGTCAGTACTTCTCCCCAGTCTTTCTTCAGAGGCATTATTTCAATAGCTGAGGCTAGATGACCTGGGAGACAGTCTGTCATCACTGTTTTTTTCTTCTGACAAATACCCATAATGCACCAGTCTAAAGGCAGTTGATCAAAAGCATCCATCAATACCAGACATACTACTCAAAGCAAGCAAGTGGTTTCTTTTAAATTAGATTTTAAGCATGAATAAAAAAAAAATATTCATGTCAGAAATAAACTAAATAGTAAAATATCCCCTGAATTATGTGACTGAATGCTTGATCGACCAGCTGTGTAGACTGAACTGCCGGGGGGAAACTCTTTTTACTCGTATGTAAGACTGTCAGCTAAACGCCTAGTATCTAACACTGTTGTGCATGTCAATCCTTCTGAGAAAAGATCCACTTACAGATGCCCTTTGCGAAAACCACTGGACACTGTTGTTTGGGAATTTCAGTAATGCACTCACAAAAATAAAATATGATAACCAATTTTTTTGCCTTTCCAGATCCCATTCAATGACTGATTGCTCTCATTGGAAAATAGGACAAAATGTATTTTATCAGGATAAGCTGAATGCATTTTTTTTTTTACATGAGGAAGCCTGATAGTTCAAATGCCCATCAAATCAGCAAATGCTTTTAATTTGCTCACAGATCCAAGTTTATCTGATACTCTTCATTACCCAAACTGCACAGAGTGAGCTCTCATACTCAATATTACCAAAAACCCATCACAAATCCAATCCAACACCATATCAATCCTGACCCATAAAGCAGTGTGAGAAAATGCGGACACCACTCACCTAGCACCCACTTCATGATGAGCAGCTCAGTCCAGGAGAACTGAGTGGTCTTCACCCGGAAGATCTGCCGAGGGTGGTCCGTGATGGTCTCGTTCGGGAGGTTTTTGACCCCTTCAAAGCGGTCTGAGGCGTTCATCACCAGGAGGCCCAGGAAAATGGTGAAGGACACGGCATGGGCCACAAACTTCATGAAGGGACTCCTCAAGATCTGACCCAGCTACAGGAGGAAACAGGATTGTGTGACCCACTTATAGAAGCAACCTGGTCCATCTATCCAACCTGACTCACAGGAACAAAGAAAAGGAAACAACCCATTTAAAGAAGCAAATCTACTGTTCAACCCACTTTCTGGAGAATACAGAACTTATAGCAAACAAGAGCACAAAGTCACTGAGATCCAGATATAAACATAAACATCTGACCCAGTTGAAAGGTAAACAGCACCTTTTCTGCGGTAGCCAGAGGCTACAATTCATAGATTTTGATCTGCAAACATAATTCCTAATTTTTAGAAACTGAACAAACATTATCCCAAAGGAATTTCATCAACGTTTTCCTACATTTGTCCAAGTGACTGGCGCCTTCTTGAGGTGTCCCCACCAGCTTATTAGAAGATGCCCCCTATGAGTGTTATCAATCTGTGATCGCCAGTGGTGTTTGTGGAGCTGAAAATTGAGGCGAAAAATCGAAAAATAACATCCACTTCAACAAATGATTAATCTTGAGCAGCTTTTAATCATGTCCATTTAAATTTGATTCCAAGTTTTCAAATTATCTGACAGACCAACTAGTAGGTAAACATACAGGTTCTCTCGTCTTGCAATTTTAAATATGACACACAACTCTGCGAGCATTCACATTAGGTTTTGACTCATCCTGCAATGCTGGTTGTTTAACCTGAGCTTCATGATTGTTTAAACTAAAACAAAGAGATTAAAGAGTAGCAACATGTATCAATCATTTTGAAATGTGCATAATTTTGCCGACAGATCATGGGTTGTATTTCTAGTTTTAAGTCACTGAGGAAACTGGCTACACCTGATAGGATTGAATATTTTCTTACTCTATGGTTTATCGAGGATATTTTAAAAAAGTCAAGACCAGCAACCAGTTCAAGTCAAGTCGTGTTTTCTGCATCTTCCAATTTCAGCTCAGTCGATGTCACTGGTGATCACTATAATTACAGAGGTGCCTGTCTTGAATGCCTGATGGACTTCTTATTAAAATATTTATTAAAGTTAAAAAAAAAACTTTTTAGCCAAAACAAACAATTAACTTGCTTCAATTCTCTGACATCTTTTCAATGCGTGAAATGAAATGCATTTATTCAGAGAGGACCCCTGGGTGAGAGATGTCAGAGCCGGTGATGATGCCTCGTTTCAGGCCAGTGAGCATCCGAACACGTTTTAGCTGTCCATTCCATTGCCTGTCTCAGCTGGCTGGCGGTGACACGGAATGAGGGGACTCTAATCACTTTCCCCCGTCTGTCCGATCCTCCGAGAAAACGTGCGCGTCCAAGTTTCTCTGTTGGCCTGATTATCCGTGGAAATGCCAGCATCTCACCAGAGAGCGCTCCTGTGTTTTCACAGGATCGGAACTAAAAACAATTTGAATTTTAACAGCCCGTACGAAAAGCCCAGATTCCATGATGAATGAATTACCGAGCAGGGAAGCGCTGCTCCCCCACCTGATAGCACCTCACACACAACAGCAGAGTGCTCCTGCTACAGCTTTGCTTTAGTCTCTACACCTTCCCTAATTTCCTACCATGTCAATGAAACTGAACCACAGGGTCCAATTGAATCCAGAGGCACTGCTGTTATATTTTTGCTAGTTGGTATCTCAGCTGCTGTATGAAACTGAGATATCTCGAAAGCACTAGCAATTCTAATGGTGTCCCAAGAGAATAATGCCTGTAGTCCAAATATAACCAAATGAATAGATGGTGCACAGAAGATAGATTGGCTTGAAGGGTAGATATGGCTCCATATAACCCAATGATGGCTCACTGCACAGCTGGATGCTTAAATGCGAATAAAATGTTAATGCAACTTTGCATTGCACTGCTAACACACTAACGAGAAGGCTGGCCAATATTACTGATATTCCTGACCACAGGGGGCACCACAGAGTTTACCCATCTCTCAGATTTTGTATGTCAAGGGGGTAGAGTATGAACCCAAGGAAGTGGAAAAATAACCCAATGTTTATTCTGAAAATCAGAGTCAGATCAGCCGAGTTCAAAAGCAGGTGGGTAGAATGAACTACTCAAATGCTGTTTAAAATCTCAAAATCAAAACAGACAATGGCTCATAATCGGGTAGAGTCAGTAGTCAAAATTGGGCAGAAGCAAGAATCAGAAATGAGGACAAACAAGGTCGAAATACCAAACCGGCAAACAGACAGGAAAAATAGCTCATACAACACAGGACTGAAAAGAACAATGACGAACTCGCACAGGACAGAGAAACAAAAGGGAATAAATACACACAGACAAAACAAACAAAATTACAACATTAGCCAAGTGAAATGTGAAAAAGATGCATTTTTCTTCTGATCAATTTTTAGTTTAAACCGAGTGGCACAATAGTATTGCAGTCTTCTTTTAAGTTTGACGTTAACACAAAAATAAATAGGAAAAAGATGAGAAAAAACACTGCATCTATTTATTTTTTTTGCCTTAGTGCACCTCAAATTTACCTTAACACCATATAAGCAGCATAAAAAGACCAAGTCATCTGATTTAAGCTTCCAATGCTTAAGTCCCAGAACACAACAGAAGAGTGACAGACAGGATAATTGTGTTGATAGGAGCAGGAAGCCAAGCACTCAGGGATCTGCAGGCCTGTTAGCGGACGTGTGATGTCACATGCTGATTGTGTCAAACTGAGCTTGAGTTAAGCGAGGAGCAAATGTTCCTGCACCCCTCAGCATTACACCAAACCCATGCAGCAAATTACAGCCACAGGTTCACAGATGGCGATCAGATATGGACTCAAATTGAACTGAAATAAAACAGCTGCTTGTGAAAATTCACAAATGTATGCAGCACAGACAGTTAAACACAGTCATTTGCAGCCATAGTATGCACAGAGGTAACGGTTATGCCCACTGCTCTCTCTCTCTTTCTCACTCTCTCTCCCTCTTTCTCACTCACTCATTCTCTCCCTCTCTCTTTCTCACTCACTCTCTTTCTCCCCCCCTCTCTCTCTCACACACACACACACACACACACACACACATACACACACAGCCAACAGTGAGATCTCTTATACCCATCAATTGACTCTTAACATTCTGTTCAAGCTCTTGCAGGCCAATTCCAGCCTCTTTCAACTGTGATTGGCTTGTTCCAGTCTTCATTCTCCTTCCAGCCCTCAGCTATAATTTCCTCAGCCATCTTCACTGGTTAAATATTTTTTGGTCCCAAATTACCAAAATCAGCGTAGCAATCATTCATTTAATCAAGCCCTCCCTTTGCAGAAGACCTGATAAGACTTCACTTAAAACGATTCCTCGGTTTAGTCAACCATGAACCATGCTAGTGCTAAGAGCAGCGTATAGTCATGCAAAATCCAAAGGACACATTCAGGGACCCAATGTTGTGTGTTTTTCACATCGCCCACAGCTCTGAAAATGTTATCTATTGCAGACTCATGCTTCTGTATTTCCACAGGCAAGAACGAGTGTTTATACGGATGCTAACACTGTCACATAAGCAGAATATTAACAGCATAAATGTCGTATATAACATTGCGAGAGGTTGGTTGCACGTATATTAACAGTTCAGCATGCTAGTGATTTATATGCAAGTGCATGCGCGGGCACAGAACCGGGTGGGTTTTAGTCAACACACCATAAATTATTTCAGTCATTTGTTACAATTATGCTTAAACAACTTAATTTCATTTGGATATAATTGACGAGATTAAGATTTAAACAAAGTCAGCCGCAACATGCAGTTTACGCCAAATTGTCCAAACACAAAGTCAAAGAAAGGAGATTTGCTTTGTAAAGGTCACCATCTGTCAGGGCTTGTGCGCGGTACGTGCAAGGTTAGTGAGGCAGGCTGCCACGGCAGTGAATGATGACTGCTGCTCAATTGTGAAGGAGGAAGGAATTTTCCAACCTCCCCTGCTGTTCCCCAGACCTCTCCCACCAGTCTTCTACCCTAGAACGCACTCAGTGAAGTAGGGCGAACAGTAGTGGCAGTTTTGGAGGCCCAGCTGGAGAGGATTGACAAGTATTCCGACATGATTAAAAAAGTTGGGCCCAAAGCGTAGTTTATTCGGGCGGTTCTGGATTTGGACAGACCAGAAACGGCACCCACCAAAATGAGACAGAAATTCATTTTAGACTTACTTCCCTCTACCCACTAAAAACCTCCTAATCCAAATTGATGACAGCAGCACATCAGCTACCTCCTTGCTATTGGGCTCAGCAGAAGGATTTGGGCTAATTCACAGCTGTTTATGAAGTCTGGTCAGCTCAGCAGGCGAAGTGCCCTCCTCCGTATCTCTCCCAGTGCCTCGGTCATCAGGCAAACAACAGGCGCTGAGGGTCAAAGGTCACGGCACATCATCATTACCACTCCATCTGGAGCCCTTGCAATGACTCTATTATAGCTTGGCTTTCAGAGGACGACACATTTTGGGAGCATGGCTAACAGCTGTGGACCCATTGCTTATCAGGGTCCTTTACTAAAGAAGAACAGAGCAGGTATAGGTAAACCCAAGGCTATAGCTACACAAGGGAATGGAAGGAGATAAGGAACATAGCACTAACAATCTTCTTAAAAACATGATCAGAATATTTCAGGTATCTCTGCGGCTGGCATTAGCTCATAGCTGCACAAAGTCCTTGATACAATCACGCATAACTCGTACAATGCGTTCTGAAAAGCTATTCCTTTTTCATGTAGCAGAAGCGCTTTTCATGTAGCAGAAGTCTGGATGAATACCAACAAAGCTAACAAAGGCTAAATGTACCCAAAGCCTTTCCAAATACCAACACCTTGACAGAGGAAAGGATTGCACACAGTGCCGTGAGAAGCCTCACGCCAGTTAGCATCATCAGGAACAGAATGCATCGCACGCACAGCATGGCAACCCCACTGCAGTACTGCAGATACGGATCAAGGGCTCGCTAACGACATGGAAAAAGACCGTCATCAATCATCAGTGCAGAATGCACACGCAGCTCTTGGGATTCTCAACGTCAGACCGCAAACGCCCTGAGGATAAATTGGAAAAGAAATGACACAGTGATGTATTTTAGTCCATAATAAGGACATGGGTTCAAGCGTTTAAATCAGCATCTGAGTCCAAAATAGCCTATTGATTCTGATTCGCTCTGAAACAGTAACGCTCCACTGACCTGCAATCTGTCGTAATGACTCAGCTGGCCATTTTCCAGCCAATTGCAAGTTATAATTTGTTTAATTCTCCCAGAGCTTCTTAGCGTGGTGATAAAAGGTGTGTTAGTTCCATCTCAGTTCTGTTGGGCACATATCGCTGTTGACTTGCATTACTTGAGGTGAAATAATATGATTCGATCCACATTGAGTGCGTGGTCTACATATACTTTGATTAGTTTTAAAAGTACAACACAGTTTAAACTTGGTTGCAGCCTTACTTGCCCCTGTAAGACAAGCTTCCCATTCAATTGATAACACAAGAGTAATGCAGTGATACACCAGCAGGGGGAGCTGTAAATAAAGTATGCAATAACTAGGGGAGAGAGGGTAGGGAGTGGATAGTGTAACTGGTCGCAGCAGTGAGAGGGTATTAACAGGTAGCAGCAATGCCATCTATATTTTCGGATGACAGTTGTTGTAATGAACCATATTAACCAGCAGATGGTGTTGTACCTTACTGCAGGGCATGATCCAGTAGGCGATGGCCAGGAAAGGCAATCCTACAGTCACACCCAGCACCGTCCAGCACTTCACCCCAATGGACTGCTGGCGTAGTCCAGACAAGTTCTCATACCAGATGGTCAGTAGTTGCTGCTGGCAGTTTGGATGAGCTACAAACTGGAAGAAGAAGAGAGAAAAAAAGAAGAGAAAGAGAAATTGAAAGGGGAGGGGGAAAGCACAATGGAGCCTACAGTGTAAAATCATCTTCATACTCACAGAAAATCATGGTGTGCCAACTTCTATTTGCATATGTTTTGAACTTGATGACAGGCGATGGAAATTCAACATTGGACATCCCTCTTAAACGACAAAGCCTGAGGTTTGGATTTAATTTGACAGTCCGAGGCAGTTTCGTATTCTGTATAATTTCAATGTTTTCTCTGGCTCACATATTTTACAGTTATTGATGACTGTAAGATTTCATGACTGCTACAAGAAGCTTGATTGCATAGACTGGGCAAAACTCACAATAAAGCCTTACATTTCCTTACTTATAATTTAAAATACATCATATTTCAGTGCATCAGAGCATAGGCAGGCCATCATCAATTGCTCATTGATACACATATAGATAAGATACTGTCTGCAACTGAAGACCACAATTGGAAAATGATCAGAGTCACATTTTCACGTTGTGGATAAATGATGAATTAAAAATTCAAAACAATCTTAGAAACAAAGAACTGAAAAAATAATCAAAAAATATAAAATATATAAAAAATTATTATAAATATTATAATAATATATTATATATAAAATATACAAAAATGCAAAATTTGGAATCTGATCACTTTTCCTTTGTGGTCTTCAACTGCTTTCAGGTTAATCTACAAATCTGATTAATTAACGTTGTATTTCTGATAAACAATACAATCTCATGATAAAGCTCTCTTTAATATCCCCCAAATATCACTTGGTCATGGCAGAATTTGCAACAATTCAGCATATCACTGTAAACAAACATACAGCATCTTACACAGGACAAACCAAAAATCAGAGAAGCAGAGTACAATTCTAAAGTAGTGGTGATTCACTATGCTGAATTATGCATTGATAATTTGTGGGCTGTTTGCTGTTAGAGTTCGAGAAAGATTTGCAATGATAAATTACGAACATAAACATAAATTACCAAAGTATCAATTAGTTGACGCCCGCTGTTTTAATCACTGATTTGTTTCCTTGCAGAGGAATAAATGAGCCGACGATGGACTGTCATTATTTGCAATGCAAGGCAAAAACCATGGGAAAATTTAGGCATATTTGGAACTCAGGTCAGGCAGGTTACATCATCATTATTTCACCTACCTCCCACCAACAAAACAAATCATAAGTCATCCGGCATTCTATCATGGATCGAAATGCAGTGATACAAGTCATCGCGAAGCAAAGCCAGTTTGGAGACTAATAGCAGTTCTGGTGAATTTACAGGCGAGGGGTAACTGTCAAATGAAGTGCAGGGCTAACGAGGGAGAGCGAATCGATCTGTGTGTGGATGTGTGTGTGGGTGGCTGAGTGTGAATCTGTGTGCGCGTCTCGGCGAGTTAGCACCCAGAAGTTGTCTGGTTTCGATTGATGCTGACAAAAAGGGGGGAAAAAGTGTTTGGGTCTTGATTGCACAGCAGAACACACTGCAAATGAAAAGCAAGAAAACAAAATACAAGAAAAAAAAATCAATAGATGTACAGATATTGTCATAGGTCAAGTTACTGAACCATATTAGACTGACCATATGGCTCATGACCGTAAGAGCTCTCAGTTCATTTTTCAATCCATGTTCATCTTCAGCCTGGAGGAATGGACGGCCATGTTCAAATCTGATCTGCAGCCGTTTTCATGAGTCACTGGTCTCGAGGTAAGGAAAGGGAACCATGAGCCCCCAATCGATACACTGACTTGTCAACTTGTCTACTCCATCCACAACTAAGACTACTCTTGTGGGCATTCATGATGAATGAGTCTGAATTAGCTAACTGCAATAAGATCCACAGGACCAAGGCCCAATCACTACTGCAATACTGAAATAAGAATGCAAAGGTCGTAGACCTCCCGCAGGTTATCCACGTGCCTGCCCATGTGTATTACATGTATGAAACAGAGAAGAAATCTATTATTTTTGTGCCCTTATTCAAGTGTACACAATGAATCGTTGAAGTGTATTCAAGGCTCAGCAGAATAAGAGATAATAAATACTCAAAAGAGTTGCTTTCTTTGAATTGATCATACCTCTGCAACAAGCTTTCTGAATGATAAAGAAGCTTTATTGATTTCTTTTAATATTTCAATTCATTCCACAATATGTGCTTCAGTCAAAAGAAGTTGTCTGAAGAGTGCATTATAAAGTGGAATGATGAAAGATGATGACTGATGATGATGAAAATAATGATGATGATGATGATGGTGATGATGACATCATCCACTTTCACTACTGATCTGAGACTGCACGCGAAGTTTCCAGTCCAAGAGCAATCTGAATGCTAAACCTACACATATCTCCTTCCTAAATCCCCAGAAATACTGTACATCTAATCACTCAGCATTCATTCTAGGTGACAGATTCCAGGCACTCTGCTTCAGATCACTGACAGCTCATAAATGACACCTGAATTTTAGATGGTATCTATACCATGTGGTCACATGAGCCTCTAAGAGGAGCAATATCCTGGCAGTACTGTCAGATAACCCTCCCAGGGAAACAACATTACTGTGACACTACTGTCACATCAACCACTGAGAGTAACATATTAATTGTGACTCTATTGTCACTTGACCCCCATTACTGATTACTCGTTCGATTTCAGCCTGGGGCCTTTCTGTGTGGAGTTTGCATGCTCTCCCCGTGTTCGCGTGGGTTTTCTCCGGGTACTCCGGTTTCCTCCCACAGTCAGACATGCATGTCAGGTTAATTGGAGACACTAAATGGCCCATAGGTATGAGTGTGAGAGTGAATGGTGAGAAGATTTGAATAGTGTCTTGTAATGAATTGTGGAGGGCAGCATTACGCCGTACGGTATACAGCCTGCCGGAATCTCAGATGAAGAAGAAGAAGAAGATACACTACTGTCACATGACCCACTGAGTAGAACATCATTACATCACACTATTGTTGCAAGACCCTCCGAGAGGAGCACCACTATTGTGACACTACTGTCACATGACCCCATGAGAGGACCACCTTTTTTGGGACACTGCAGTGTCACATGACCAACTTACCCCAACCCTATTATCATAAAGCCACTGTTACATAATCCTCTGAGAGGAACACTATTGGGACACTTTTGAAGTGACATGGTGAGAGAATCACCATTGACATGACACAATTGTCACATGACCCTCTGCCACTGGCCCAATCTCAGCAGCTCCAGCAGAAAGTGTCAGAAACTCCTTAAACCTGCTCAAATTTTCAGCCAAAATTAGCCGACTCAGTAGAGGGCTACAATGGATATGCATCATAACCTGCCAGATCTGACAAAAAAATCCCCACCATCAGACAACAAAACAGAAATTGAGAAATGAATATAAATCACCCTAAGGTAATCTCAATCAATTTCAAGCCATAGCAGGTTTTTCAAAGCACTCGACATTTTAACATTCTGGGTCTACAAGGTGCGCTCAGAAAGCAGAACATTTCAACATCTCCCGTATGGCACACGGGAAACAACACAGATTAAAATTGTGACCATGTCGTGTCACACGATGATCGAAATCCCGCGCTTCCTCCGCATTCATTTCCATCCGCGGGGAACATGCGATAAGACCTTCCATTAATCTTTGTTAGGTGCGTTAGGTGTTCTCGTAACCTGTCACTGTGACGGAGAAGACATTTTGCTGTCAAAGTCAGGACTCCCATGTGGCTCTCCTCCCATTTTCCTGCCATGCCCCCACCTCATCTGCAGCAGGCAGTATGACAGCGATGGCATTCGGGTTCGGGGACGCATCCATCCCCGTCACTATTGCCTTTGTTTTCCGTCCTCTTCTTCTACGGTCCTGGTTGACGTCTTCATCCACAACTATTCTCCCATCAATCTTCTGTTATCTCACTTGATCTTTCCCAGCTCACTTCCCAATGCTCTCCTTTATTCCTCTTTTTCTTTTCACTCCGTCCTAATTTTGCACCCCGCTTTCAAAATTCCCATAACATAGTAGCCACTCTGCACCACTCTTATTACTTTCAGCGAGTTTGACAGAAAGTAGCATAGGTCTTCATTCCTCCTGTCCAGAACTTTCTCCACACCCACACAACTTGCTTCTCTGTTATAAAACTCTGTAGTGATCCCGACCCTGGCCCAAAAATGATTTATTGGGCCTTCGCATTCGTTTTATGGTGTCCCAAGGTCTGCCCCTTTCACACATTACATTCACTGTACCCTGGTAATTGCAGCTCTGTCCTTCATCAAATCCCATGTAATCACCACAGCGACCGTGACCTTCTCGGCTACCAACTCCATTAGTTTGCTCCAGTTTCATTCATAAACAAACTGAGCCTGTCGCTAAATCACCAGGCAGCTTTGCATGACAGGCACAAAAACATAAGCATGGCATATAATTCAGATGTACGTGCAAAAAGCCACCCCATATGAAAATATCCTATAGTTATTTCTTAGTAATACTATAGTTTTTTTGGCATAACTATAGTATAACTGTAGTTTCCATAGTATAGCTAGAGTGGAACTATAGCCATCACTTTTAACTATAGTACTACCTCAGTCAACAGTACCATGATATTACTACAGTGCCTGACAAAAGTCTTGTCGCATAAGGACAGAGTAACTAAAAATAGCATATAACTTTATTTCTAACCAATCAATTGTTACAATGAATGGTCCATTTTAATGTCAAGGGCTTTCACATTAATAATTTGGTGCAAAATGAAACCGTCAAAAAGTGTTCTGATGTTCACAGCTTGGCTAAGCCCATAACATCTGTTTTTGCTTGGACAAAAGTCTTGTCGTCTCTTCAGATGATGCAACAAATCGCAGATTAGAGTTTAACCTATGACAAATACTGTAATTAACACATTCCCAGATATGTATAGAAATAACCCCAGCACACCAGACTTTCATATGAGGTGCGACTAGACCTCTGACAACATACCAAAGATTCAACCACAGACCAAAGTGCTGATCATCAAGAGCCTGAAGACTGATTCTGCTGCTGAGGTGGCAGACATCTTTAATGTATCCAAATGTCAAGTGGAGGGGATGAGAAAAAAGATTTGAAGAAACTGGTGACGTTCATGGCAAGCGAGGTCAGACAGACCCGGTATGACAACTGTTTGAAAGGACTGTTAGTTGCTTCAACTGTACAAGGCTAGCCCTTCTTCAACTACAGCCAAGCTACATGAGGAAATGTCACCAAAAATCCTGGTATCTACAAGAAGAGTTTGTCAAATTCTCTCTCAGAGTGGTTTTCATAGCCAAATTAGTACACAGAAGTCTGCATTGCATTTGCCAAGGCCCACAGCTCGCAGAAAGGATTGATACTGGAAAAGTGGCTGAAAGTTTATTTTTCTGGTGAATCATCCATTGAACTGCATGCCAGTCGCCGTACAAAACCTGTTGGAACCCTCATGGACCCAAGATTCTCCCAGAAAACAATCATGTTTGGTGGAGGAAAAATCATGGTTTGTTGTTACATCCAGCATGGGGGTGTGAGAAAGATCTGCAGAGCGGATGGCAACATCAACAGCCTGAAATATCAAGAAGTTCTTGCTGCCCTACTTACACTGCTGCTCCTTCTCATTCTTCTGCCTCCATGTCACAGTTCCTGAAAGTTTAAGAAGGCGAAGGTACTCCAGGATTGGCTAACCCAGTCACCTGACATGAACATTATTGAGCATTTCAGGGGTAAGATGAAGGAGGAGGCTTGGAAGATGAAACCATAGAATCTTGATGAACTCTGGGAGTCCTGCAAGACTGCTTTCTATGCCATTCCAGATGATTTCATCATCAAGTTATCTCAGTCATTGCCAAGACGTATGGATGCCAAGCTCATGGGAGTCATACGCAATATTAATTCTTTTTTCCAAGGCACCATGGCTTTATGTTCTGATATTATAGTGGCATATTTGTGTATTCAAAATATGTATTCAAAATAAAGTGTATGCATAAATTCCACATTTTTTTTTTCAATGCGACAAGACTTTTGTCCAAGCAAAATCTGACCTTTCTGTACAAATTAAATTATAAAACTCAATCAATGACACAAAACTCTATTTTGGTATATTTCGCATAATCTAGAGGGCTTTGCCTTTCATATAAGCCATTTTTGATTCCAATTGATCAACTACAAGTCAGGTTATTATTTGTTGTTCCTACGACTTGGATAAGTGACAAGACTTTTGTCAGGCACTGTATAGCCCATACAAGTGTATTGCTGTAGTTTGAATAACTATAGTATCACTACTGTAATACTACACTATGGCGGTGAAAATACCATCAATTTACTATAGGAAAACTATAGCTTGGAGCTAAAGTAACTTTTCGAAAGGGACAGTAGGGACAGCATCGCCTCAAGCTCAGGAAACAAAATAAGTCTCACCTGCACGAATAAGGGTTTCACGAGCATTCATTCTGATATTGATGCATTAAGTGTAGTTGGGAAACTAACCACTGGGCCAATATCAACAAAAATCCTCAGCTCTCTCCAACAAATTGTGGGATGTTTGTTTAACTCTCTTTTCAGTTCTCTATTATTTTGAGAGATAAAAGCACAGACCTGAGACCCGAGCATAATAAGAATGATAACATACTGCCTCTCAGCTGCATTGGCAACATCACATCACTCACTGTGAAATACTGAGCGATATTACATGAGGATACTCAGTGACCTGCCTCAAAGCAGCACATAAATTCATAAACACAGCCTGTTTGAAGGCCATAACTTCTCTATCTCAGTCTTTTGTAATAAGGAGTGCATAGACAAATAGTCCCACAAGGGAGGTCGAGCTTCAGCAAACACAAGACTACAAAGATTTTGCCCATTTTATTTGCATTGGTAAATGAGCGTGAGATCACCAAGCCTGACTGGAGCCATTTCTACAGTGTGACTAACTCCGAGCCAGCTCTGGCACCACGGGACTGAGCAGAGAAGCAAGGCGAATCAATATTCACAGCAGTAAAACAAAAATGATGGGAGCACAGACTGTTTCCGCTTCTATGTCTGCGAGTCAGCAAACATGTATGATCACTGTGAAGGCCCCTAGGGCACAAGACCAATTGCCTGCGTTTGGGAGGGGCCGATTGCAGAGTGATTGCTGACACCTGGGCTGTGGTGATTTCTAACCTATATATATGGGTAGTCAGTCCCTCTCTATCTCCACTCTGGGCTACTGATTTTGTTTGACTTTGGTTGGTTTGATTGTGTTTTCTAGCATCTTAACAGGTCCACACACCCACACACATTACTGATAAGCTGATTGCATACTTAATTTACTTTTCTTAAATAAAATGATTGTTAATTTAAAAAGAGTCAAGCGTAGTCTTCCCTTTTTGTCCTTCCTTTGTGCTGGCTTTGAGCTGGTTTGTGACAATACTCCATATAGCAATGTCCTGTGTGCACCACCCCTGTAGTCTAGCCCCAACTCATACTGTTTCTGGCTTCATCTCTGTATGGAACCAGGGTCCCAGCTCAGGGCAAAAATGGTAGGCTATGATGTTTGTTGTTAGAAATCGATAATGATCTCACAATGAACTATCAATGATGAAAGTGTTCTGTGCTGAAAGCCCATGCGATGATATAGCCTATGTCTATTAGTGAACAGGCCAAATATGATAGAACAGGAAGAATCCAAACAATGTGATTATCCTTCTTGAGGTGGTTTATTTACACAAGAATTCATACTTGAACTAAGCAAGACACGACTCTTAAATTTGATTCTGTTTAGATTTTATCAGGGTGTCTGGTCACCCTAAATGGCACTGTACTGCCCTGACAGCACTTCAAGATAATTTTTAAAGAACAACTATCTGGATGTTTATGCTTGTTAACTATGGCATGTTACATGTTTGAAAAGGAAAGACTAATTGCCTTGCCATGGACAAAATGGTTTTAACATATAATAGTGCGATTCCACTTCGGAGACAGTATCTCTTCTATTATAGCATGTTTCCACAACGTCATCTTTCTTTGCTGAGCTCGTACGTTTCACAACCCTAGTTAGAAATAATCCTCGGGGTTTTATAATGACTATGGGCTTTGATGACCTGTGGTACAGCAAAAATGAGATATTTTCACTACGAAAGAAACACAAGCTAGGGAAGGAAAATGGCTGGGTCCTAATCGTGGTTTGGCCGATGACATCACAAGAATACAACCCATAGACCAATAATTCGTCTGTCTCAGATTACGTCACATCTAGATGTGGCAAAAAAAAAAAAAAAAAAAAAAAAAAAGTAGAAATAGGAAAGATTGAGACTAAGAAAGGCATGACAAAGGTGTCGCCAGAATAAAAGCATGATGTAGCGCTGTTGGAATTCTGAATCGCAATGGAAGGATCCCAAATCACCTTTAAAAGAAAACCATCCGATAAAATATTACTGGGACAGTTGATATGCCTCTGTTTTGCCAATCATCTCACATAGCCCAGATTTAAACACTAGTGCAGCCGCTTGGCTACAGCATCAGCCTAAGCTTGACATAGTCAAGATAATACTTGCGTTTTGGAGGAAATAACTTTAGCTAACTATTTACTAAGCATTTGTAAAAGTGCATACATCTCAGTCACTATCTGCCAGTCCTTGTTGGCAAGGAAACAGCAAACTAACGTAGGCCTTCTATTTTGTGACAGTGCGTTCAAGAACCACAAGCGAGAGGAAAATCCAAAAAACGTATGCCTTTATTGAATGCCGGGTCAAGACCAATAGACACAAGAATTGCCAAGCCACAAAACAAAATCCAAAAACAAAGTCGACTAGACAGGCCGGGGTCTGAACCAGAAAAACAGAGGTGCGACAGTACATAGACAGTAGGCAAAAAGTCGTAGTCGAATTCCAAAGTAGTGGGTCATGCACAGGGCATCCAAACACAGAAGACGTGGTCATACAAAAATGGGTCAAAAATCCAGAAAGGCAAAACAAGACAAAAAGGGCTATGGCTAGATTCTTGGTCAGGCCAAAACAGTCGAAGAGAAGCAATAATCAATGGCATACACGAGACTCTGCACAAAGAAATATTGATCAACGTTCTGACAAAGTCTGACAGGACTCTAAATAGACAGAGGGGAAGTCACATGCTATGCAGGGAACAGGTGAATTGGATGAGAACTAATTACAAAGGAAGGTACACGTGGGGAAGTCCTAAACCACAACAATTGGCAAAAGCCAAGACACGGACGGGATTCACGCAGACATCCTATGACAAATAAACAGCTCCGGTCAAGGAGTTCTAAGTGCACAGATCATGAGTGCAGGAAAGCAATTAAGCACGTGCAAGAGATCTCGCAGAAACGTAGGGAGAGACGAGGAAAGCCAAGCAAGGGGCAGAGACTAGAACAGGGCGATTGCTGAGACTGAATACGTAACAATTAGTAGAGGTGCAACTTTACAAGCTAACCAAAGTGCTCGTTAGACAGTTAGTAATATATACATGGATTAGTTGGGTTAGTAGACTATGATACAAGATATAAATGTTAGTCTTGTTAGTAATCTAGAACAGCAAGGCGAAGGAAGTAAACGAGAATTGAAGTAATAATATGAAACAGCAGAAACCATTGAAATCACCCAAAACAGGTGAGCACAAAGACTGGGGAAACGGACTGAACCAACTAGATCACAAGACAGGGGAGACAAGTGCAATGAAACTGAAAATGGCATAAACTGAAAACCTGAGAATACACTAACCAAAAAGAATAAAGAAAAGACATAATCATGAACATAAAACATGAACACAAAAACCAGAACCATGACATATTTAGCTATTGCATTGGCCTAAACAAATTTTTATCTGTCACTCTACCATGGGGGTACCACCTTTTGTACAGCATAGTCATCATGCTGGCAAATGATATGATTGCATGGACTGAGGGATTTATAAACCTTAAGTCTAAATAATCATACGCTCAGGGTGTCAAAGTGTTCATGTGACCATTGAAGTTCAAACTACAGAGCCGGGTCACAAAGCCGCTGAAAAGACAAAACTGAAAAGGGATTTGGAAATTTAATCCCATTATTGAGAGTAATTTTGCATTCCTACAATTTTTTTTCTTGAAAAGCCAAAGGTCAGCCTCACAGCTGTTGCAACAAAGTAAACTACATAATTCAAATGACTCCTGAATGGCTCTCTGCTACCACTTGTGCACACATGCAATTTTTATAAGGATTGGGATTAGGCCATAGAGTATCTACTTCGACAAGTACCTTTGTTCCTTATTCCATAATAATGTGATGTTTTATGGGTGAGAGGACAGGGTTCACATAACCTTCTTGGACAGTTGCATTCTGTGAACAGCTTAAGTGTGGTGATCATACATAATTCATAACAATTAGACTCATCTCACCTTCTTCACCTCATACTTGATGGCCAGCTTCACCCGGCTGAGGCAGGGTCGGCTGTGGTCGCTGGGTGGGACCTGGTCCACATCTCCATTCAGTATGGCTTCCACCTCCTCAGTGTCCCTACACAGATCCAGAACACCCACCACAAAGTCCTTACACTGCATAGACAGCTTCCTGTAGTCATTCTGCCGAGAGAGAGAGAGAGAGAGAGATCCTCATTTGACCTGATAAGATGCATTGAGCTGATGTCTACCTCATATTTTCCAATCATTTACTTGTGAGTCGTGGCATATCAGATTGGGGGGAGGGCCATCCTCCTGGCCCTTACTTCAAAAAAGTCATATTACTGTGTTACTTTTCCCATTGCCCAGCCGTCAACGTATTTTTGATATTAGCCTACTGTAGAGTAATATCACCTTTGCGAAAATTTCATTGGCTGAGAGCGTGGGACGGGGAAAAAAAATTGCTCCGTGTTATGTCACAATATTTAGCCAAACTGAATACCAAGTGTCTTGTTGGTTAAATCAGTATAGTTCAGCACAGTTGCTAGCTGACTAGGAGCCACTGACATAACTAAGTTCATATTACTTAGCTAGGTGGCTAGTATATACACTGTAAGGTTTCATAACCATTATGCAACAATAGTTTGTTCACTAGCGAGGTACAAGCATAACTTTACCCAACTCGTTTCATAACTTTCGTATAACACGCCCACTCATGTAAGATCCTCTATATCTTGCACCCCTTAACTGTTGCTACTTGTTGAGTGAGCACATTTTGAATCACTGTATCAAATTGAAAGATGTGTTGAACTCACTGTAACTCGGCCCAACTGAGTCACATCTACCACTCGGTTGTAGCACGTCATGCTGAAAAAATCCAATCAGTTAAGTTCAACACATCTCTCAATAACATATAGTGACTAAAAAAAGTGTTCTCGCAAAAGGTTGAGCAGGCATTTAAGGGTTAAAGCCAGGGGCATACCCTGGAAATGCATAAACCTTACCCCTGTTACAACTCATAATGTAAAAACGACGCATAATGTGAAAAGAATTTTTGTTAACGCATAATGTAAAAACTTTTGACACATAATGAAAAATCATAATGAAAAATCGATAATGTAAAAAACTTTTTCTATAATGATTAAAAATTTTGACGATAATGTAAAAACATTTTCTAACGCATAATGTAAGAACTTACTAATGCATAATATTAAACGCACTGAATATTTCCAGGGCACCCTATCCCGTAGGTTAGAATTCAATCTTCCGTCCAGGACTAATTTCGACCAATGAAATTGCCGAAAATTTTGCTCGCCTTGGAAAGCACTGAACGATAGTCAGGTCCTGACATTGTTCTTGGCACTTTTTTGCACTCAGTCGACCATTTTTAGGGACAATAATAGAGCTATGACCAGTTAATTATCCAATCAGCAAGGTCCAAGGACCTTGTGCTCACCTCAGTGCAGTAATTTGATAAATGATGAGAGCCCAAGCGGTCATAAAGTACATTAAGTATTTAAATCAACGTGGTCATCAACATGGCCTTCATACACGGGTCGACAAAGTCAAAATATATATTTAGTCACCAGAATAGTCCATTCAAACATACCCTACCTGGTGACATTGTCAAATGTCAAAACCAGAGAAGTAATAGAAAATATAGATAGATATCAAGAAGAGAAATTTCAGCACTCTATCTTATACAGAAAGTAAGTCATACTGGATGTCAAAATGCTGAATTGGTGAGTTACAAATGATAACCAGATATCATGTTTCCCCCCTTATACAGAAAGTAAGTCATAGAACATTGGTGATTGTCAGGTCATGCCCCCTGGCAGCCATATTACATGTCCAATCATGTCAAAACTTGGTGTGTAGCCTCTAAAGTTAGATATGTACCTAGATATCAAGTTTTAGGACTCTGGCTTATACCATAAGTAAGTAATAGGACATTGGTCATTTTCAGGTCATGCTCCCTGGTGGCCATGTTGGATGTCCGATCATGCCAAAACTTGGCGTGTGGCCGCTACAGGTAGAGATGTATCTTTATCTCAAGTTTCATCGCTTGCGCTCGCCCGGTTAGGGAGTAATTGGACACTGGTGATTTTTAGGTCACACCCTCTGGCTGCCATATTAGAAGTCCAATCAGACTGAAATTGAGTGTTTAGGTAGAGGCCCCCTTATGTATGGTACCTTTCTACATGGCTTGAAAGTCCTAGGTCAAGTAATAACAAAAGATGACCCGATTGTAAAAAAAAAAAAAACAAAAATTGAAGATTTACCTCTGTGACCTTAAAAATAGGTCAAGTCGAAAACTCGGGTATTGTGTCATGTATATGTTCCTTAGATATGCCCCTCATAAACATTTGGTGACTATCCGACCAGTATTTAAGGAGAAATTGGACTTCTTGTGTTTTCAGTTTTGGCCCTTTAGTGGCCAGAAAGTGGGTGAAATGGTGATGATTTTTGGTATGCAAGAAAAGGTTGCCTAGATATATCCACACACCAAAGTCCAAAGTTCCACGTGCTAAGGTAATGAAACGTGCCCCCATTATTGATGGATAAAAGGACGGACAGACGGACGGCGGGCGGATCTTAATGACATAGCCTCACTAAGGTGAGCCAAAAATGTATCTTGAAATCCCTCCAAATTTCAGTATTCTCTCTGAGCCGCCAGTATAGGAGCACAGGGACTTGAATCATAGGTTGTAAATAAGATAAGTTCATGATCAGGAAGGACATTTTGCCATCCCCTACTTTGCCACTACTGCGAATTACACTTACCAGAGAGATGGGCATTTTTTACGGAGTTCCCGATAAAGTAGGTTAATGAACAGGGCCACTCCCAATGCACCTTCCTATTCGTCCTTACGCCTATATATACCTCCTACATTCCCACAATCCCCGCTCTTCTCGTTTCTACATCCCTCCCACCCTTCCCCTCTCCAAGAAGGAAGCAAGAAACAGCCACCACCTGGGACCCCGGGGGGCTTAGGAGCCACACAGACTCCGACAAGAGACGCAAGCCCCACCCTGAGTCTCGCCACCTGGGGACGCCCAACGTTCGCACAATCACAGACCAAGCCCAACATCACATTCGCCCCGATCTCCTATCCGTAGTTCCATCCAATACTCTCCTCCACTTTGGGAGTGGTCCAGAATTCATTAACCGAAATCTGATTGGCAAAATCAGGGGGTTTTTGAGATATTTTAAAAGTAGATTTTCGGCATTTTCCACAAACTGACAATAAAGAATAAAATATTTTATGCAAGTACATTTATCTTAAAATCGATCACTTTATTCCTCGTGCTATTTTTCTCTACAAACTAATCGATAGGTTCCAGAATTTCCCGATTGGTTCAAAGGTTTTGCTTTTTTCCCCTAGATTTACAACCTACCCCAACACATTGAAGCAAATGAAGTTAATTATTTCAACACAGTAGTCTTTAGCCGAAGGTGCTGGACCGTTTTATACAAGATAATCAGAAAAACAATTTAATGAAGAATTGTTTTGTGATTGAAAAAGGGATCCATCACAATAGATACTTTAAAGCTTTATGTTTGAGCCATTCACTTTACGAAGTTCAGGTGTTTACAACAGAGCCACTGTAATACAGCCTGCCCTTACCCCACGCCCTTTTCAGCGCAACATGCATCCAATATCACATATTGATCAAGAAGAACATTTGCATGACGGTAATAAGAGTTATGAATATAATCTATCTTTTTGGGAAACATAAGATGCTTGTCCACCCCCAAACATAATGAATTCAAAGCAGTTTTGCATAATTTCATCATTTTAGTGAATTCTAACCTACGGGATAGGGCGCCCTGGAAATATTCAGTGCGTTTAACATTATGCGTTGATAAGTTCTTACATTATGCGTTAGAAAATGTTTTTACATTATGCGTCAAAATGTTTTACATTATGCGTTAGGAAAAAATTTAACATTATGTGTTGTTTTTAACATTATGAGTTGATTTTTCACATTATGCGTCAAAAGTTTTTACATTATGCGTTAACTAAAAATCTTTTCACATTATGCGTCGTTTTTACATTATGAGTTGTAACAACCCCCAGCATTAAACTGTCGCTCTCTTTTTAAATACACATACAGAAGCATGCAGAGACAGAGAGAATGAATAGGACATTAAAACAGACATGCAGGGCTTGCTAAGAGAGTCCTTGTATGAGAGGCATATTTCTAGGCGCTCACTGTTTTATTGGTAGTACCCGTTTCAGACACGTAAACCGAAGGCGCAGTAATTGCTTTTATCCGTGGCACAGTCTGTCGAGACGGCTCTGAATCCTCCGGGGAGATAGAGGGTTCAGAAAACACCGGAACTTTTAATTGGATCAAATCACCTGTCAGCCCTGACAATGGCCAATCTGTGATGAACAGGCAGTGCTGTGATGATCAGGGAATACTTCCAGTACAAAACATCAAAAAGCACTCAGAGCGCACACTGAGCACTGCGGATTCTGTCAATTGTTAGGGATTAATGGAATGGGCCTTGCGTGTAAGGAACTCTAAACGAGAAGTGGTTTGACGGTTGTGAGTGATTTCTTCTGACAAAGCATTGCTAAAGCATCATCACAGACCTATGGTGCATTTGATTTGACAAGATGGAGGTGGGGATTTCCGACTTCCCATAGGAAAAAAATGCCCCAAAAAAAAAGGTAGGAATTCCAGGATGGGAAATTAAGACCTCGTCTTGCAACAGTGACTTTCTAAGATGACGTAATCGACATCAGAGCACATAGTGAAAACAGCAGTACAAGAGATGTTCGTGGAATTGCGAGCTCAGTTGAAAAACTTATTTTAAGAATGTTTAGGCATCACTTGACGTAGATGATCAAAACCAGCATATGTTGTTTAGAAAGGTTTACAATCTGAGCCATGAAAGCTCCTGAATGAATTGCATTCTGAGAAATCAGTTGTTGTTGCCTTGACAACAAACTCATTAGATGATGCGAGTCCATGTTTCTCCCAGAAGAAATGTTTGGACAACTTAAACGCAAATTATCGCTTTTATTTTGTAAGTGACGAAATTGACATTGATCATCCAAGATCCGCGTAATGGCTTCCAAAGGCACCTTTACTGCAGCTTCAATCACCATTAAAATGGAGGGATACCACTCATGGGCTTACAGCTCAAGAATATATTGCTCGGCAATAATTTCATAAACTTTCAGCAGTTTGTTTTAAGAAAACACACAGACCATTGGGAAGTGCTACAATTACAGTGAGCACCATAATTCATTGGACAGTGACATTTGTTTTGGCTCAGTAATCTAACAATTTGAATTTTTCGGTGCATGAAAAATCTTAAACAGTGAGAATAAATCAATAATTTTTGCTATTTGGTCACATATCCATGCAGCATGGAGTAAGTGATGCAAATACATCACCAGCCACTGGGTACCTTCTCTTATGATGCTCTTACTGGCCTCAACTGCCACCATCTTCCAAAGGTGTAAAGTCCAAGTTCAGAAAGTAAGAATCCTCCCCAGAACTTTATTCCAACCACCTGGATTTACTTTTGAGAGGAGATAGAGCCGATATGAATGATCAGCTCATTCTGTGGGAGGGAGAAAAACTTGGCAGGACTTTACTTTCTGACCCCTGGATTTTACATCTCTGCCATTTCAGGGCCTTCAGTCTCCTATTCTGCATGAAAAATGCATGTACAAATGGATTCAGATCCAGTGATTGAGTCGACTAACAGAATCAAAATAGCTAAAAAAAAAAAAAAAGGGTCACTGCACAATGAATTATGGCACTCGCTATGTGTGGTAATCTCACATGCAATTTTTTAGGCTGTTAATGTTGAAACTGATAAAGATTGAGAATTCTAAGACTTACGCACTGAATCAGTCCTGAGGACGGGAAACAGAAAGAATATGGACCTATGACTAATCACAGAATTACAGTCACACTGAAGTTATTACTTCTGCCCAACAAAGTTGGAGGAGGTTATGTGATCATTACCATTTGTCTGTTGGTTGGTTTGTTGGTTTGATTGTAAGCAGGATTGTGCAAAAAGTTATGGATGGATTTTCCTCAAATTTTGTGGAATGATTAAGTATTGTTCAAGAAGAGGTGGTTCACTTTTGGGAGGTCAAGGTCAAAGGTCGAGGTCAAGGGCATGCAAAAGGTCAAAAACACATTAAAAACTATTTTGCGCTAAGACTGCAGGACTGCATAAACGCAGGGGCTGCTAGCTAATACTGGCAAAAATAACATTGAGTACACTGGCGGAGGTACTTGCACTCTCTAGCCCTATTCAGACAGAGCGACTACACCGGCTCTGAAATGCATCTGCAACCCCTTGCCTTTCTATCTGAATGGTGCAATGCGTTGAAAAGGGGTACTAAAGTGAGCCGGCCCTAAAACACCTCCTGATGTGTTTCAGCACCAGCGAAAAAGAGTAGCTGATACGCGTCACCTTCTGTCTGAATGGGTTAAGCCGCCGCTATGGCCATTACATGTAGCGCAGTGATTCACACATAATAGGTCAGAGTTCACCGACTTCACGCCGAAAATGAAGTTCAAGACAATTGTGCAGGCGCAGTGCCTTCTTGGTTTGTAAAATGTAATTAATTTGGCGACCTTTTTTATGGTTAACTGTTCAGTTTTCGTGTAAACACAGATTTCATGCTAATGTAAATAATGCGTTATTCTCGCCGATTGTGGTGTTTCTTTTGGAGCAACAGTGTTGGAAATAGTACCGTATTTAGCCTCCATCAACATCGAATAAAATCAGAAGCTTTTCGGCTTACTGTAATGTTTGGGTACCGAACCATTCGGGTGCGGAAAAAACGTCCAGCTTACATCCAGTCAAGAAATTTTAGAGTTTAATTTGTAGTGCTGCTGTAGGTGGTAATAGCATATTACGGCGGCAGCTGTGATACTAATGACACTAACTTACTGCAAATTCTTTTTCGTAACCAAGCTAAGAATATAAACCAGTTGAAAACCAAGTGGAACATTTAAGGGTCAGGGTTAAGGTTACGGGTTAGTGTTCTATGAACTCGTCACTGTGCACGTCACAACATTGTACAGTCATTAATATTCATTTTCAACTGGTTTCTGTCCTCGCTTGGTTAGGAAAAAAGACGTCCCACCGTCGTCGCTATTTAGGGCATCCGCAGCATGCATTCACTATATTAAGTGTATTTAAATAAATTGGTCGAGTAACAGCACGACACGTCCATATAAGCATGACTCTCCGTCACAGAGTTCCGAATTATCCGCCGCTATGGCAATGACTCCGCCTTTCTGGCCGCTGCGTGAATGGTTTAAGACGGCAAAAAGGCGCAGCTGCTACGCCTATTTTTCGCTGTCTGAAAGGGGTTTCCGGAGCGATTCAAGACTCCTCTGAACCGCCTCAGTTACATCTTTTTTTTTCTACCTGAATACGGCTTCTGAGCGCAGCTCTAGTTGCTTATGATACTCCACCTTTAAAAAAGAAAGAGTTTTGGTATTTTCTCCTATTAAAATAAAACATGCTTTCCTTCCATTTGTGACATATTTCTGAAAGGCTTGATTACAGACCCCTGCTGTAATAAATCTGCCACTTCTTCCCCCTGAAAACAAAACAATAAATTTGACAGTTTTTCCCACAATGAAACAACATTGGGAAACCTTGGGTGAAATATGGCTGCATCTGACTTTATTGTTCATAAAATTATGAGCAGAAAACTGACAAGCAGATCAGGACGAGAGACATGTTTGGATTGGTTATGTTATAACAGCACTTTAAAATCTTTTAAGGTAATATTGTGTCACTGCTCATGCTCTTAGCAATGTAGGGATCACTCACTCATAACTATGGGCAGATAGAGTCCTCAATTAGCCTGATATGCATGTGTTTGGACTGTGGGAGGAAGTCAAGGTACCCAGAGGAACCCTGGGGAAACTGGGGGAGAACATGCAAACTTCACAATTACCAGTCCCAGACCAGAGTTTAACCTATGACCTGCTTGCTGGTCAAATTATAATCTTGGTCCAAATTCGCCAAGCTTCTGATTTATATAGCTATTAAAAATCTTGTTTTGTCTTCAGGGACAAAATGAAGCAACCACATAGATTAACGTCAATTAACGACAGAAAAGATTGATTGCACATAAGCTTGTGTCAGCTCTGACATCATTCTGCCCTCAGATTCGTCCCATTTCAGCTACTTTCTGAGGTACCTTTTCTATTTGGATGCTTTCCATGGTGGTAACTCACTTAAAAAAGTGAAATCAAAAACACAGATGACTTTGAATTGAGACATATGGTTTCATGGTATGAAAGGCTTGTGTGTTTTGGAAGGGCATAGTTCTATGGCTCAGATCAAGGGAGTCAAATTGGTCGGTTAAAGGTCAGAGGAGTTGCCGGTTTTCAATTCAACCGAGCCGAAAAACACCTGATACAACCAATTCAATCAACTGATCTCAGCCTATGAAGTTGATTAGTTCCATCAGGTGTGCTTCTGCTTGGTTGGAATGAGAACCTGCAGCCGCTCAGCTCTTTTATGGACCAGATTGACACCCCTAGCTTAGATGGAGCCTAATAGTGGAGCATGAGCTTTTAATAAAACCAAAGGCATTGTATGAAAGACCAGCTCTGGCAGTGTTTGATCTCTACAACCTGCTTTGATTTATTTACTGGTGATTACAATGGATTTTGAGAGATTACCTGAGCAAGCATACAGGAGATACTCTGATACACCACACATAACAGAGGGAACAATGAGTTTTAATATCCATGGATTATTCATAGAGCCTTTTCAGCACGGAGCAGATTAATGGCTCAGTGAACCTTCGCCATGGCACATTTTAGAGGAACAGACCTGGTGCTGTAAGATAGAGTGAGATTGTGTGTGTGTGCGTGTGTGTGTATGTATGAATATGTGTCTGAGTGTGTGTGTTAGTGTGTGAGTGTAGGCGTGTGTGCATGTGAGTACTCACTTATGTGTGGGTGGATTGTGTTTTTTTGCGTATACATGTTTGTGAGTGTGTACGCCCATGCGTGTGGGTGCACATTTATGTATGGATCACGCACATTAACAGTAGAGGTTATCTTGGCTCATCCAGTAATTAAGCGAATGGAATCCCAGCACACGAGGAGCCATTTACAAAAATATCACGCCGGCCTGGAAACCAATAATTATGGCAGCCATATCCTCTAATCTCAACACATAGCGTGGTTCAAGAGTCAAAATAAAAAATATAAACATACAAAAATAAATAGTACTTGTCTGCAATTATGGCTAGCTAATTAAGCACCATTTTCATAGTGAAAATCAACATGCACATTCTCAAAATTGCAGTAATTTGCCAAAACCATTTCATGCAATTGGCAACTCCCAGAAAGGCTTTTGATATAACTACAGAATTAGTGTAAATGCACACTAAATATAAATATGTTGCAAAATAAAAAAAAAAAAAAAAAATTGGCAATGAACTGAATCTTTCACTCATACATAAAATATAAAGTAGAGCTATAATATTGACTTCAGTACTGTGGTGCAGGATTTACTTCTCCCAAACAGGCAATCCAAGCACATACCCAAAGTCATTCTCAACAGTATGAAATGAAAGAGACGTTGTATCTGGCCGCGTCTTGACCCTTTGGTCCAGATCTGAATTAGGAAACTTATCATGCTTATACAACCCCAATTCCGAAATAGTTGGGACGAAGTGTAAATTGTGAATAAAATCAAAATGCAATGACTTTCAGATCACATGAGCCAATATGTTATTTACAATTGAACATAGATACCATTTCAAATGTTGAAACTGAGACATTTAACATTTTTATCCAAAAAATGAGCTCATTTCAAATTTTCTGGTTGCAACAGGTCTCAAGAAACAGGCAAAAAAAAGGCTGAATGCAATTAATATATAAGAAAAAGCTAAAGAACATGGTTAACTGGCATCAAGGTAACATGATTGGCTATAAAAGGGATGTCCAACCTAAAGATGAAGGCTCTCCAACCTTGAAGGCTTGAAAAAATTGTGGAATACTTTAAAAACAATGTTCCTCAATGTCAAATTGCAAAGGCTTTGAAGGTCTCATCATCAACAGTGCATAACATCATCAAAAGATTCAGAGAAACTGGAAAAATCTCTGTGCGTAAGGGACAAAGCCGAAGACCTTTACTGGATGCCCGTGATCTTCGGGCCCTCAGACGCCACTGCATCACTGACCGGTATGATTCTGTCATTGACATTACTAAATGGGCCCAGGAATACTTCAAGTAACCACTGTCAGTAAATACAATCCGCCGTGCCATCCACAGATGCCACCTAAAACTCTATCATGCAAAAAGGAAGCCATTGTTGAGCATGATCCAGAAGCGTTGCCGTCTTATGTGGGCCGAGGCTCATTTAAAATGGACTGTAGCAAAGTGACAAAGTGTCCTGTGGTCAGATGAGTCCAAATTTGACATTCTTGTTGGAAATCATGGGCATGGTGTCCTCCGGGCTAAAGAGGAGAAAGACCACCCCTCCTGTTATCATCGTTCAGTTCAAAAGCCAGCATCTCTGATGGTATGGGGATGCATTAGTGCATATGGCATGGGACACTTGCATGTTTTAAAAAGCACCATGAATGCTGAAAGGTATATAAAGGTTTTAGAGCAACACATGCTCCCCTCCAGACGACATCTATTCCAGGGAAGGCCTTGTGTATTTCAGCAGGACAATGCAAAACCACGTACTGCAGCTATTACAACAGCATGGCTTCGTAGTAGAAGAGTCCATGTGCTGAACTGGCCAGCCTGCAGTCCTGATCTTTCACCGATTGAGAACATTTGGTACATAATTAAACGAAAAGTCTGTCAAAGGAGACCCAAAACTCTCCAGCAGCTGAAAGCCTGTATTAAACAAGAGTGGGATCAAATTCCAATTACTAAACTCAAGAAACTTGTCTCCTCAATGCCCAGACGCCTCCACTCTGTGTTAAAAAGAAGAGGGGATGCTACACCGTGGTAAACAGACCCCTGTCCCAACTTTTTTGAGACCTGTGGCAGCCATCAAATTTGAAATGAGCTAATTTTGTGGATAAAATTGTGAAATTTCTCAGTTTCAACATTTGCTATGTTATCTCTGTTCTATTGTGAATAAAATACTGGCTGGTGTGATTTGAAAGTCATTGCATTTTGATTTTATTCACAATTTACATTTTGTCCCAACAATTTCAGAATTGGGGTTGTATACAGAATACTCAAAATGTAGTAGAATTCTGAAAACAAGCATTAGCAATTTACATTTTGAAAAATCTATTTACATGCACATAGAATGTATATTATTAATAGTTATTTCCTCCAGGTGTCAGCCTGGAGAGTATTATGTATATGATTGTGTGTGCACGCGCGCGTACCTGTGTGTGGTTCGTGTTTCCCTAACCTTTATGGAGACAAAATGTCCCCATAAGACTTGGAATTCCAAATTTCTTTATCCTTATGGGGACATTTTCAGGTCCCCATGAGGAAATTGAGCTATTTTAGGGTTAGGGGTTAAGGTTACGGTTAGTTTAAGGTTAGGGTTAGGTATGTACTGTTGAGGGTTAAGGTCAGGAAAAAGGGTTAGGGAATGAATGCAAGTCTATGGAATGTCCCCACAAGACATGAAAACCCAACGTGTGTGTGTGTGTGTGTGTGTGTGTGTGTGTGTGTGCGCGTGTCTGTCCACAACTAATCTCACAAACTACTGGGCCCATCAACCTAGTATACTTAGTGCACATGTACACTCAAGGACCTCTCCTAATTGCGATGATTCACAAATTTTGAAAAATTAATTTTATTGACTGCTCTGTTGCATACCACCATTGACTGCTGACACCACACTCCTCTTAAACAGCTGGAAAGGGCATGTGCCTTATTTTTAATGGCAAAGTACACAAAAAGTTAAGCTTCAGTATATTAAGCTTTTCTTTCTGGCGCAATATTTTCCCAAAACTTATTATCGAAAGCCAGATACCACAGAAGAAAACTCATAATATAGCATATTGTGAAGTCCAGTGAGTGGGACCTTTAATTGAGGCTTTTTATCACTTAGACATTATCCTTCTGAAGCCTTCCACCCAATCCTGCTAAAATTAATAAGAAGTACAGAAATGCTACAAAATTTGTTGAAAGAAAAAAATTACAAGGCACTACTCATACAAGGCAGTTATGACTCAAAAAATACAATCCAAACAAATTAGCCAGTATCACAAGAACAGCGAAAGCACCGTGTATGGTTAGAGATAATGCAGGTATATCACAAGTGAGGATTATTTGCACTTGCTGATGTAATATGCGGTATCTAATACTTGGGGCGTTCCTATCTAACATACAGGCCAGACTTATTCCCAATATTGAATTCTGAAAAGCATGTTTACATGAAATAATCTCAATTATGGAGAATTCCAGCTAATAACAGAATATTACGCAGCCATAAACACTGTCATCATTTTACCTAGTGAAGCATTAAATTAAACTCAACACTAATGAATTGTGAATCTCCACACAAAAAAAAGGGAAATAATTGCTTGTTCTTTTCCCCAGCAACAGTTCTGAGCAGCAATTTTCAAACGTAGCACCACGGAGTATGCTGATCTTTGTCACAGCCAATACTTATGGCTTTTCAAATACAATCTCTTCATCAATAAAGGTTGTGTGTGCAAGTGAATGGTGTCTGATTCCTGTGGTGGGCAGTTTTTCTTGCCCATTTGCATGCTGGGATAGGCTCCAGCCTGCCCACCCAGGATCCTGAGGAGGAATAAACATGCTAAATAATGGATGTGTGAATAGGCGTACACCAGCATAATGCAAATTTGGCTCGTTGCTATTCATTCTGTCCTCAAACTCTATTTTTCATAAATACTTTCACTTCAGTGATCTGATGACCACACATTCGGTAATTAGGACTCAAATGACTCCACCTGTCAATCCATAGTTGAATCTATTAAAAAGTGTTGGCTCTTCTGGAAAGAATAACTTGTCGCACAGCGCGCTGAGAAAAAGATGAAGCAGAACTTGGTCTGACTGATTAAAAATCCTCAGATTTTAATGTGTAATAAGAATTCATCAGGACACAGTTACGTCTGACATAATCTGACCTTGCGGGGGTAAATCATCTTTCAGTTGACGTAAGGGTCTAATTAGGATGAGTTAACAACTCTTTAATATTCAGAGGCTGCAATTAGTGAAGGAATGAAATCCAGCAGGCATAGTGAGTCCCCAGATCAAATCTGAAAACCCCTGGCCTGGAAAACAGTCAAAATTACATTTATATTATTCTGACAGTCCCCAAGTTTGGGAGTTTTAATGAACGTTTTGGAAAAGAAAAATTAATGGTTTTATCAATGCTTTGAGAGGAAAAGTCTCCGAGTCCATATAAGGTCTGTACCGCCATTGGGAATAATCAAATTGTGTTTGCAGGTCAGATTTAGGCAATCAGCATAGTGATGCTAAGAATCCAAACAAGAGCGCGGCAATTCTGCTCGCATGGCGAATAAAGCCACCAGGAAAACTCAATTCAAGGCAATGAGAGCTGAAGAGTCAGCTGTTCCGGCTCATTAACAGCCCAAACACTCATCATACAAAAGCTTCCTGGCAGCACCACCAGAAGTACCCACATCACTTAAAAAAAACAAATAGTTTTACCCGTCTCTCCCTGATTTGCGGTTTTATTAGCTAGTGAGCATTGATTCAGGCCAACTATGACAAATGTACTGTCCTCTAAAGGCTGTGATGGTCCATCACATCATTCTGCTGTTTGGAGGGTGGGCTGGCACAGAGGTGCATGGGAGGGAGATATTTAATGCCTGATTTACCAGGACTGCTAGCATGAGCGAAACCTCAAGTGCACTTGCACCAAATATCATGTCCGCACATCTCCAGAATGAGTGAGTCTCATGCATTTGGATCAGATGTCGCGCAAGACGTCTCAGAAATCCATGCACTGGGTACAAACCACTCAGAACCAAATGTATTGACTAAACACACGGCAATTTTATTATGCACCATTCCACTTGCTTTCTTATCAAAAATTTGCAGAAGGACCAACCACAGCACCGCTTCCACCCCACACTCTTAGAGAATACCCTCAAAATACAAAAACACTGAACACTCCAACTGGTATAAGACTTGCTAATTAAAGAGCAGATTTCTGCCCTCTGAAGGTTCAATGTATATTTGTCTCCAGAATTAATAAAACTATGTTTTAGTGGGCACCAACAGTTGTGAACAAATATTTCTCTATTGTTGTGTTTTCTTCAGTAATTTCTTGAAACGCAGCATATTTACTGGACGAAACTAGTACTTGAGGAGTTGGAAGCTGTGGAAGAAGGAAGTATTCGTCCCCTCCCTCGTCCCCATCATTCTGTGTCTGTACCTGGCAATTCCACCTAACCCCTCCCATTATTATCTTTCAAATGTCCATCCAAAACCCCCTATAGGTCATTAATTGGGTTTCCCCTCCATTTATGAAACTGTGTCCAATCAGTGTGAACTTTACTGTAAAGAACAGCCCACTTTGTTCCTATTAGCCCCTTTTGGAGGCTCTATTTCCTGGTGCCAGACAAAGTGCAACAGACTTCAGCAGCTGGTTTTTCTTTGTAACAATTGGTCAACTATTTGCTCATGATCTCACCCACATAATAAATGTGATAAAAGACTACTGGCTTTAATTACTCGGTTCCATGACGGAAGCTGATGAGCATCACCCACATCTGACCTCATCTCTCTCAGAACGGAACTTTACCTGGACAAGCCCCTTTATCTCAAAACGTAAGTTAAACATCAGTTGATTGCCTCTTCTGGGGACAAGTCAACACTGGGGATCCCATAGTGGTTTGTATGCAAACACTAAATGACAGTATACTAAAAATGGCACCAAACCCTGAAATCTTCCTTTAAGGTGAACAAACAGGGACAGTGAGTATATTGCAGTGACATTTGAACAGGCATTATCAACACTAAGGTGAGGATCCTTCGCCTCTCCAGGGCTGCTGTGCAAATTGTATCAGCCGTGTCTATTCATAGAAGTGTTTAATTATTGCTCAGAAAAATAATGAAATGGGTGACCTGGTCCCTATCAACCAAGGCAATAGGGATGTTAAATAATCAGGAATTAATGGGAGAGTGATCTCTGCCAATTAAACAGGGGCCTCAAGAAATGTTTTCAATGAAGCACTCGCAAACAATAGACTTTAAAGCCAACTGAGCCCGTATCAAAGCCTGCATGACTCGATTTCACTGTGTAGATTCTTTCCTGTGAGAGATACAGGCTATTTTCCTGCTGTGCTGTGCTAAGCATTAGAAATCTATTGGTAAAATCAGATGCAGCCCAACAGGATATTGTGTGCAAGCGATTTTGTTAGGAGGGGATGGATTTTACAGACTTATCTTAGCTGACCCTGGGTAAGCCTCTCTGGGTTTCAGGAGGAACAGCTCACACACTGAGTGTAATTTCCTTTTGACTCACAGTTCATGTTCATCATCTCAGATCACAGTGATCGCTCTCAATTTCTGCAGGGACTGCCCATGGTGTGTGTTTTCTCAATCCAATTTCCTTGGCCTGATCAAAATCCTATGTCATGTATGTCTACACTTATAACTTAAAGGGATAGTTCACTTTTTTTTTGAAGTGGGGTTGTATGAGCTACAAATTGTCACTACTTACATTAGATGCAGTAGAAAGCTCTCTGATCTCCCCCAGGTAACCGCACCGGGGCATAGTGCTGGGTGGAAATTTAGGTGATACACTGTTGTGAATGGAAACACAGAAACAGCGCATTTTGGCGGCCTAAAAGAGGTCCTACCTGAAAGTAATTCACCATTTCAATTGTACTCTATATTTAAAAAAATTACAGCACTTTAGCTGCTCGGAAAAAAACACAGTTGTTCTTGAACTAACCAACTGACGTGTTCCTCTGCGAGGCGCATTGTAGTTCACTGCGCGCTGGTAGCGATCAGGTGTTTGGGTTACAGTAAAGCTGCTTGCACAAACGCGTGTATTCACGTCTTCGCATTTACTTTGAATGTAATCTGTGTGCGAAAAATTCATTTCGCGTCCAGCGCGCAAGCGGCTTAACTGTGGTTGCGAGGTCGGACGGTCGTTTAACTTGTGCAAATATTTCGAAAATGGTCCGTGTGTGTCGCTTTCTTGGATGTGAAAGCAAAGCTGTATCCTGGTGCACTTACAGCTTCCACCGCATTCCTCTGCGGAATATTGGACTTGTAGCTGTGGCTAGTTGCCTCAACACGGATATTGATACGCCACCCGTATCCCTAAAAGAACTCTGTGTTTGCAGTATTCATTTTTCCAAAGAGGATTTCGTTAGGCTACATTCAGGGAAATCTCAACGGTGCATGCTGAAGAGCACTGCTGTACTCAAGCATCAGGTAAAAGAGTGAAACACCTGTGAAAAAGTCTAATGTAACACTGCAGCACAAATTGATATCGCATAGGGTCTACGCAGCCACATACTTTGTATTTGCTGTGCTGGTTATTATAGGGATTTCTTTTTTTAAATTTGAGACGTGAGTCTATGCCATTGAAATGCTGTCTCTGCCGCAAACCGCTCAGAGTCTGATCCAAACAGCTGATCGCTACTGCGCGCAATGAACTACGATGCACCTCGCGGAGGAATACGTCAGTTGGTTAGTTCAAGAGCAACTGTGTTTTTTTCCAAGCAGCTAAAGTGCTGTAATTTTTTTTAATATAGCGTACAATTGAAAGGTTGTATTATTTTCAGGTAGGACCTCTTTTAGACCGCGAAAATACGCTGTTTCTATGTTTCCATTCACAACAGTGTATCGCCTAAATTTCCACCCAGCACTATGCCCTGGTGCAGCTACCTGGAGGAGATCAGAGAGCTTTCTACTGCATCTAATGTAAGTAGTGGCAATTTGTAGCTCATGCAACCCCACTTCAAAAAAAGTGAACTATCCCTTCAACAATCCTGATTTTAAAATTTAATATCAGTCAGTAAGGCCCCAAACACAAATATCTGTGATGAATGCATGCAAGCACTGCGGTATTTTCATTTCCAGGGATTGAAAAAAAAAAGAATGCGAAATTGGCTCAGTGGTTAATTGATCATAACTGAATCACAAAGAGCTCAGATGGGTCTAAGATGGAAAGTCTGCTCTCAAGGAAATTTGCGGTACCATCCTGTTTTAGATAGGGCGGCAACTATTACATTACATTTCAGCCACTTAGCAAACTCTGCTATCCACAGCGACTCATGCTGACAGAAACATCAGCAGTAATACTGGAAATATACAAGTGCAATATCATCAAGTGGGCGCAGAACACCCAGCTATAAAGGTAACAGTACAAACAAAAAATATAGTTTTAATTGAAAATGGCACCTTACTCAGCTAAGCTATTTTTTCATAGCCTTGTAATAATTAGCCCAGAGGGTAATACAGAAATACTTAAGGTCTGAGGAGCCATGGTGCTGATCAAAGAGGGTGTTCCTTTGTGTTTCTGATGGAACAGAGCACAGCAGAGTTTGTGCCAGTAATATCACCACCCCACTTGCACTCTCAGATTTTGGCTAGAACCTAACATGCTGTGCACTACTCATTTTGTGTTACTTAAAACACATTTGAATCAAACTTACTATTTTGAGTAACAAATACATAATTTAAGCGATACAATGGGACATTATTTTGCCGACTGTGTTAAAAGTAAAGCAAAATATTACAAAGTGTGGAGGTGTTTTAAAAATGTTATGTGCTGTTGGTAACACTTTACAACAACTACTGATAGCAAATGGTGAAATTATAGTTAAACTCTTGTTAATAATAATTTTCTGTCACCCAACAATGAAAAGATTATTAATAGTTTTCTAATTATTCATAATGCTGTAATTTATGTTATTTTGCTGATTATCTCTTATCAGCTATGATACCACATACACTTTATAATGTGCTATATTTAATGTACAACCCCAATTCTGAAATAATTGGGACGAGGTGTAAATTGTGAATAAAATCAAAATGCAATGACTTTCAGATCACATGAGCCAATATGTTATTTACAATAGAACATAGATAACATTTCAAATGTTGAAACTGAGACATTTTACATTTTTATCCACAAAATGAGCTTATCTCAAATTTTCAGGCTGCCAAAGGTCTCAAAAAAGTTGGGACACAGGCAAAAAAGGGCTGAAAAAGTAATTAATATATAAGAGAATCAGCTGAAAGAACATTTAGCAAGTAATTAAGTTAACTGGCATCAGGTGTGTTACATGATTGGCTATAAAAGGGATGTCTTAGAGAGGCTGAGTCTCTCAGAAGTAAAGATGGCCAGAGGCTCTCCAACCTGTGAAGGCTCGCGTAAAAAAACTGTGGAATACTTTAAAAACAATGTTCCTCAGCATCAAATTGCAAAGGCTTTGAAGGTCTCATCATCGATAGTGCATAACATCATCAAAAGACTCAGAGAAACTGGAAAAATCTCTGTGTGTAAGGGACAAGGCCGAAGACCTTTACTGGATGCCCGTGATCTTCGGGCTCTCAGATGCCACTGCATCACTCACCGGCATGATTCTGTCATTGACATTACTAAATGAGCCCAGGAATACTTCAAGTAACCACTGTCAGTAAATACAATCCGCCGCGCCATCCACAGATGCCACCTAAAACTCTATCATGCAAAAAGGAAGCCACTGTTGAGCATGATACAGAAGCGCCGCCGTGTTCTGTGGGCCAAGGCTCATTTAAAATGGACTGTAGCAAAGTGGCAAAGTGTCCTGTGGTCAGACGAGTCCAAATTTGACATTCTTTTTGGAAATCATGGGCGTTGTGTCCTCCAGGCTAAAGAGGAGAAAGATCACCCCTCCTGTTACAGCGTTGAGTTCAAAAGCCAGCATCTCTGATGGTATGGGGATGCATTAGTGCATATGGTGTGGGACACTTGTATGCTTTAAAAGCACCATGAATGCTGAAAGGTATATGAAGGTTTTAGAGCAACATATGCTCCCCTCCAGACAACATCTATTCCAGGGAAGGCCTTGTGTATTTCAGCAGGACAATGCAAAACCACATACTGCAGCTATTACAACAGCATGGCTTCGTAGTAGAAGAGTTCGTGTGCTGAACTGGCCTGCCTGCAGTCCTGATCTCAGAACATTTGGCGCATAATTAAACAAAAAGTCCGTCAAAGGAGACCCAAAACTCTCCAGCAGCTGGAAGCCTGTATTAAACAAGAGTGGGATCTAATTCTAATGGCTAAACTCAAGAAACTTGTCTCCTCAATGCCCAGACGCCTCATCTCTGCGTTAAAAAGAAGAGGGGATGCTACACCATGGTAAACAGGCCCCTGTCCCAACTTTTTTGAGACCTTTAGCAGCCATCAAATTTGAAATGAGCTCATTTTGTGCATAAAATTGTAAAATTTCTCAGTTTCAACATTTGCTATGTTATCTCTGTTATATTATGAATAAAATACTGCCTGGTGTGATTTGAAAGTCATTGCGTTTTGATTTTATTCAAAATTTACACTTTGTCCCAACAATTTCAGAATTGGGGTTGTACATGAAGTGATAAAAAAATCACAAATTATTGCATTACTAATCTATCGTAAACATTAATTATCATTTCATTGTTTGTTAACTGTAAAATAAATAATAACTAACTTTGTTAGCATGTATTAATGATGGTTATTCTAAAGCACATGTGTCAAACTGGTGCCATGGAGGGCCAAGAGGCTGCAGGCTTTCATTCCACCCAAAAACTCCACCAGGTGATTTCACTGATCACCTCACCTTCAAGCAGAGAGAAGGGACTAATGAGTGAAAATCACCTGGTGGAGTTTTTGGTTGGAATGGAAACCTGCAGCTTCTTGACCCTCCATGGCACCAGTTTGACACCCCTATTCTAAAGTGTTATTGTGCTGTTTGTAACACTTTTTCTTTCAGAGAGCATAGTGCCCCTGTCTCACACTGCAGCTCCGTGGCGCTCACCTTGAACTCGGTCTCGATGTTGGCGAGCCGGGAGAGCTCATTGCTGAGTTCCAGGGCAGTTAGTACGGGGTCCTCGCTGGAGAGGGAGAGGTAGGCGGGGCTGGCCAGGCCCTTGTAGGCGTTCATACGTGAGCGGGAGTGGCTGAAGGAGTCTCGGCGCTGCTTCTCCGTGCACTCGCCGCACTTGCAGAAGTAGTCGTGCGGCTTCTCGATGCGGGCGCCCTTCACCAGCAGGATGTGCACAATCTCATACTCTTGGCAGTGCGCGGCCAGGATGACGGGCGTGACGTCATGCGAGAAGCGCGTACCGTCCTCGTCGTAGGCGTAGAAGTCGTCATCCCGCAGCTCCTGCTCGAGTGGGCTGAGAGTGAGGCGCAGGCCCCCCGCGAACGCCGCGTGGCCCAAAATGGCCTCCACGATGCGCACGTAACCCTTACTGATGGCCAGCAGGAGGGCGTCGCCCACCCGCGCAAGGCTGTCCTTCTTCAGCAGCAGCTCCGTCACCTCCAGGTGCTCATTGCCCACCGCCAGCTGCAATGCATTCTGGCCCATGTAGTCCACGCAGTTGAAGTTAAGGGTCTTGGACTCGTCCAGCATCTTGCGCACCACGGGGATGTTGCCGTACTCCGCGGCATCCAGGAAGCGCTCCTCCTCGGCGGTTAGGCTGGTGCCTCGCTCATTGAACATGTACGCGGGGCCTCGGACGGCCTGCCTGCGGCCCTTTTCCCGCAGTGTGGTGTGTCGCCGATGCATGACCTCCCCACTGCTCCTCTCGGAGCTGGAGAGAGAGCAAGAAGAACATATCGGAAGACTGAGATGAGGGAGAGGGAACAGGGCTCAAGGATGGAGGTTTTAACTTCTACAGTTTTTGGTCAGTATGAAACCGCAAAATCCCTTCTCCCCTGTGATGAGGGGAAGGCACTGGCCAATGACATCATCCCTCACATGAAATCAGAGAATACAAATGACTGAGAGAATAAGTATGAGATACAGGAGGGAAAGAGGGACGAAGGGAAGAGAGGACTGAGAGTTTCTTTTGGAGGATTTCTGTTCAGTATGAAACATTAATACTGCTGCTCTCAGAGTCAGGTTGTGAGCAACCAGGCAAATATACGACCACAAACCACATTCATCAACTTGAGCCAAGAGATAGCGAGCTGAAGCGAGGAGTATGAGATAAGGGATTGGGACGGGGAGAGGAGAATGGAGAATTTCTTACTGAGGGTTCCTGGTAAGCAGGAAACAGTATTATCACTGCTTCTACATTCGTTCATCTGTCAGCAGGGATGCTGCTTAAACTAACACATTCACCCTTGTTCTGTTCTGAGACCTGCATGAACTTCATCTCAGAAAACAGTTCAGTCCATATCCCACTGTTCTCCTTCACACCACATACACAAAGGGTTCCCCCTGCACTTATGGTATGGGCACCGAAGTTGCCAAATCATGGGCTCTTCTACAGTGGACTACCTCATTAATTCCCCTTTGTAACATTGTGATAAGACACTCCATTCATTCTCATCCACTTTGAGCGATTAGTTAAGTAAAGACTGCAAATATAAAAAGAAGAGTATCCACATTTTATTCCAATCCAGGAGTGTCTTAACACACAAATCAAATCCATGGTGTTCACATAGCCGCCAATAAAACCTTTTCAGTGTTGTGTTTAAACTACATTGTTTGTTTCAGCCAAATTTGGCTAACTTCATTGTATGACTAGCTGGTTACAACCACATATGTTAAGACTTCATTAAACCGTGCACTAAAAACACCATATTCCCTGAATGAGCTTAACCTCAACTATCCAAAATTGCTGTGTATTTTTCATTAGGTACCTAATTTATGACAAGAACATTTTCCAGACACTGTTGCTCCACCTCCAACGGCCTGAATCAATGACAGACGGCAGGACAAATCCATGGATTTATGCTTTTTACACCAAATTCTGACCTACTATCTGCATGTCATAGCAGAGACTGAGATTCCTCAGTCCAGGAAATATTATTTTTTATTTTATACAGTCCAGTGTTGCTGAGCTCTCGCCCATCGTCGCCTCAGTTTCATGAGCTTTGCTGACAGTGGAAACTGGAGTGGTCTTCAGTTGCTGTAGCCTGTTCACTGTCGTAGAACCGAGAGATTACAACAAATAGTCTTTTATCAAGTTTATAGTACTGGTGAAATTGTGAACAAATGGTGAATCATACCAAATAAAACCAACTGCTGAAGTCTGTGGCTCTGTCTGGTACCAGCATGGCAAGAGGCCCTAAAGATGGAGGCCCAGAGATTTATACTGAAACAAGGTGGCCTGTTCTTTACAGTAAAGATTGAATTGATTGGATACAAAAGGACAAATGGCAGAGAAAACCAATAAATGATCAACGGGGGGGGGGGGTTGGAGGGACATTCAAAAGATAACAATAGGAGTGGATTGGTTGAATAGCCAGGTACACACAGAAAGATGGGTGAAGGGGCAGAGAAGAGTGCCTCCTACCACATCACGTCAAGGTTGGACTCATTGTGTATTCAGAGATGCTCCAATGCCTGGCCCTATTGTAATTCAAGGATATTTGAGTTACTGTTGCTTTTCTATCAGTGTGCAATAGTCTGCTCATTCTTCTCAAACCTCTTCGAAGGCTTTTTTTGACACAAAGCTGTCGTTCCCATGCATTTTGATTTCACACCATTCTCTGTAACCTCTAGAAACTGTCGTTGAGCACTTCACGAGATGAGCAGTTTCAGAGAAATTGAAACTACAATAAGATAGAATTCTTTTTTTGTTGACACTAGGTACATGTCATCAGACACGTGTATAACAAATAGCCATTGTGGGTAAATTGGCCATTGGCCAGATGTATTTGTCTTTTCTGTGATTGTCTAATTCAGATCAATATAGTGGCCACCCACGGCAATACAATGTATTTTAATTATTCTTGATTAAAATGGGCTATCATAATACTGAACACTGTAAAATTGAAATTTTGCCCAATTAGCATTTATTTGCATCTTATGTGCATTTAACGGACAGTAGGGTGAGTACATTTTGTGCGTTAACCCATTTAGGTATATTAGCCCACTTTTCCACCACTTTAATCCTAAAATAAACACTGATGTTTCTTTATGACGAGGGCAGGTGTGGTTCAAAGACAAACAGCGAAGCGAAGGTCCCCACACACACACACACACACACACACACACAAAAAATAAACAACCATGCCTGTCTAGAATGAGGAAATATACTTGCATATTTTGCAATTTAATTGCAATTTATTCTCACAGAAAAGGCAAACACCTAACAGAGATTTGTACCGCACAGCAGGAAGACCTTGAGAGAAAATGCCACACATTTCAGTGAAATTTAACAGCAGGATCACTGTGTGCTTAAAGGACACCTCGCTGTTTTGAAAAATATCATAATCCGAGTAATGCTGTACTGCTATGTAGACCGACATGTGTAAATGGGTCTGGATACTAAGAAAAGTGAACATAGATGAAAAAAAGAACCCCAGGGATGTTATTCTCCTGAGGGAATCCCTCGGTCTCTGTCTCTCAGAAGTACTGTTTTCTGTGTACAGTAAATGAACTCCGTGTACGTAGATTCTGCATGGCTATCCTCAGAGAGGCCAAAATAGAAAAATTTTAATGGGGAATTGGGGTAGGATTAGGGTCAGATAGGTACGGGGTGCACAGAAAGGGTGAAGGATGCTGTGAGAGGTCAATTACTCAGACAGTACTCCCTGTTTTACCAAGAGTAAACAGCAGCACCTAAAATAGGTGTCTCATTTCGATACTAAATCTCAAACAGCAGAGAATGGAGTTTGTCCAGCCCTGATAACTACATTTTTGAATGAAATGTAGGACTTACTGTATGTGTACTGCTGCAGTCGTGGAGACGGGGCTGTGGGACTACAGTTGTATCATACAACATAATAACTGGTGTGAAGAAGTGAGTAAAACAGAATATTATATTGATTTAAATTGACTTGTGCAATTTCAGTACACATTATCTTCAAAAAGTGAGCCAAAAATTATGTGGAACAATACATAATTAACAATGAATACAGCCGTTGCCAGATATTCTCACTCCATTGCCAAAATATAGTCACACAGCATTAGACATGATCAAGGACTACCCTGTTCACCACTGACACGTCTCAGCATCTTGACATCTTGGCTGTGTGAATGCTTACCTGAAGCCCAGCCCGCGACACGGCAATCTGTGCCACCGAATGCTTAATGCGACACGCAATACAGTCCCCAAGTGTGCTTCACCAAACAGATGCCCAATATATGATTGTTTTTCTCAGAGTAGCCCTTCTGACTCTGCCCCATTCATGTGCATTTAGCTGGACTGTTTTGTTGCAGAAGTGCTATCTGGATCTTTGGAGTCAATCTCTTTGTTAATAAACTCTTCTGGGGTCCCCAATTATGCAGTCAATATACAATCAAAGCTGGGTTGTGAAAGGTCAACCAATTCAATAACTAACCAGACAAAAACATATCAATCTACTTTAACAGTGTCGAATACAAACTGGGCCTAAGTGAATACAATTCCAATAACCAGGAGTTGTGGAAAGGGTATAGCTCTGTACATTTCTACTAAAGGCAAGGAGAGCTATCTGCTTAACAGGCTGCAAGATTTCAACAGCGCTCTGCTTCATTCACACAGATATATAATAATCTTATGTGAAGGAAATAAATGTTTTAGGAATCTGCATCTCAATAATGTTATAGGCAATTTTGATTCAGGCCACCAGAGCAGATATAGCAGGCATGATCGATCCCAGTGTTTAAGATGCACTGCTGTAATAGATTAGGATGCTAAATTTGGATGTTGTTCCCTGGAAAAACATACACACACCTGTCCAGGCATGCATGCAAACATACAAGCACAATATAAGTACAGGAGCTCACATATGAAAACACACATGTAAACACACACACACACACAAACATGCACACACACACACACACACACACACACACACACACACACACATACAAACATGCACGCACACACACACATACAAACACACATACACATGCATGCACACACACCCTTGTACTTCTATCCTTGTGAGTTCGTTACATTGACCTCTATTCATTCGCTGTGTGTCTCCACAGCCTTTCCCTAATCTTAACAATAAGCAATCTATGCCTGACCCAAACCCTCACCCTAACCTTAACCTATCCCTAATTCAAGCCTTTCCCCTAACCTTAACTAATAAATCCCAATTGGCCTGTGCTGTTGTGAGGACAGGCAAAAATGTCCTCACTTCCTAATAATGTCCCCACTCTGTTGGAAAAAAAAAAAAAAAAAAAACATTTTCTAGTCCTCACTGTGTCGCAAGTACAAGAACTCACATACACACACACGCACATGTGCAAGTAAACACACACATGCACATCAATGAAATGTCGGGCTTCAGTCATGCGACCAGGAGCTCAAATTTAATTACCTCCCACCTGCTCTGTGCATCTACTCTGTATATCACGACTGGAGCATTCAAGGAGAAAATGGCACAACATATCCCCCCCACTCCATGCATCGAGGGGCCAGATACAGGTTTGGAGGATGGAAGCAGGAGGAGGACTGCAATCAGAGGAAATGATTTAAATATCTGTCTCAAGCAGAGGGCTGAGTGACATGTCTGTGGGAACCTGCGGCTCAGAGAGTTCAAAATAAATTAGCAAGAGAGGGAAAGAAAAAAACATCTGAGAGTCGAGATTTCTCCAGCTCAATCAAGTATCCTGGGCTCAGTAATGAAGATTTATACTCCTGATGTGTCTAAATTCAGTAATTGGTAAAAGCCTCCTTTGAAGTGTGAGCTAAAAGAAGTGACATCCGTGATCTTGGCTGTCTCCACTTGCAATAGTTAGTGGGTAATTTGGGACTGAAAATGTTGCCCCTTGGGGAAAAAAATGGTTGAAGATGAAACATCACGGTTTTCAATGCAAATACAGATAGAGGCTGTGTCCAAAACCACTCACTTATTCAGTATTCCCTACTCACTATAAAGGGGACTCATATCGTTAGCCTCATAGCATAATTGCCGAAGTCATTTTTTGGCTTACTGTTGCAATATCAAAAAAAAAAAAAAAAAATACCAATGTGCTTGCTAAAAATTGTGTTTTTTCTTGTTTTCCGAAAACGTTGAAATATGACTTAGGCAACTATGCTATTAGGCTAGTGATATGTTGGTGACTATATAGTGAGCTCACGGGCAGAAGGAAGAAACCCTTTTGGACACTACCCAGTTTGTTTTGTCGGCGCTGTTAATGGCACCATTGCTGTCGCACAATTAATTATTCTTCGGTTTGTGTGCAATGCATGATGGGACGTATTGCTGGGTTAGTGACCATCGGTTGGTCATGACATTTCGCAGTGGATTGTGGGATGTAATGAGTCCACTAAATAGGGGACAATAATTCTTACAAACAATTCGGACAGCGCTACAAAATGGTGAACCCACTATATAATGCACTATATAGTGAGTAGAGAGTGATTTCGGACACAGCTAGAGAGAGGAAAATGGGAACCCCTTGAAACAAGCTATGTTGCAGGAGGGGCCTTTAAAGGGGTAGCGCATGAGTGAAGCATCTTCGCTGGGAGAAGGGAAATACAGGGTTGATGTGAGTCAGAATGACAGAGAAAGAATGATGGCAAATGAACGCAAATGAAATGAAAAACCAACTCAATGAGGATGTTGATATGTGTGGTCAGGCTTTTGTAAACAGTTGCACTTGTTAATAAATCCCCTCTCTCATCTGACAGCAGTGTGGAAATGAGTTCTGTGTTATCATTGGTAGCCGCCCTCAACAAGCACAATGGGGCACAAGGCCAATCGCTTCCTGTAGGACTGTGCAGGACCTGATTGACAGACTGACAGGCACAAACAGACATTTTTATAGAGAGGAGAAAGAACAAACTGCTTCATATTTCCACTGTCACTTTGGGAGAATGAGACAGAATGTGTGAGAGAAGAGATAATAAGAGAGAGAGAGGGGTGAATAGGGAGAAATTTGGAGAGGAAGGAAAAGAATGAATGGGGGATATGGGGGAAATATGGAGGAGAGTGCAAGAGAGGAAAGCATAGAAGATAATGGTGATGGAAGTAATCTATCATTTGAATATTTTGATATGATATTTTAAAATATCAGTCATTTCCTGCTTTCCTATTTTTATCCCTACCATCTCACACAATGTTCTTTGAAACCAGAGACTAAGATTTCACGGCATCTTCTGGCACTAATAATTGCACTTTAATTGAAGGCATACAGAGATCTGCAAAGCAGGAAATCCTCTGTAATTCGGCTCCAAAAGCAGCCATTTCACTTCCTGAACAATGTATGTATAGAAGTATCACCCCATTCCCCTTTCAGTCAATCACTCTCACAGCCCCGCAATCAGTCCTTTCCTCCCCACGGAAACCTGCAAATGTATACTGGTTCCCTCTATCCTCAGTCAAAGCATTGTCACAATCTGTGTCATGGGGAAAGCACACACACACACACACACACACACACACACACACACACACACACAAACACACACACACACACACACACACACACACACACACACACACACACACACACACACCACAAGCAGCAGTTACTGTATGCCTCTGATGTCACTTAAGTTACCAAAAAACTATCACAGCATTAGTACTTCCAACTGACTGATAAATTTACTAACTAGTTTACAAACTGAATAACTAACAAGCTGCTATCAATATTAAATGAGGAGAAAGCATCCAGAGGGTCAAGTATGTTGAATGAATTTGATTAAGAAACCAAACTGCATTGGGAATATTTACTGAAGAGCTCCTATAACTTCTCCACTCATTTAGTTGGAACAACATGGCTACCTAAGGCATTGGATTATTACAGCCAAAACACTTCAGCTCAGTCAATGAGCATTTAGACAGTGAAGCATTTTTATTATTTTTACTCTGTATTCCAGCATAACTGATTTAAAGCAATGGACATTGGGTTGAACTTCAACCTGCCAGCATAAACTTTAGAGTTCTACATCCATATCATGTGATGCATATGGGTATGATTTTAGAGCCTATTTAATGAATATTGTCACATCTCGATCCAGTGTTATGCATTTCCTGGTGTTTCTGGCCTTTGTACATATGGTTTCTGGTAATTGATTGTCTCATTTCCCCATTAATCCAATCCATTTTAGGTTCATTTCAAGGTTCTCTTGTTTCTTTCTTCCTGGCCAGAAAGAAATTCAGTTCCTTTAGCAGTTGGGTTTGGTGTTACTGGCCAATGACATGATGCAGCACTACCGGATGTGTTTTGTGGCACTCAAGTGAAACACACTTAATGTTTTTGTACAGTTTAGAATTACACTCAATGAATTTCACATAAATCACAAGATATGCAAGCCAGTTCCAGAGGCAGCCATACTGTGCTCGCCAAAGCCACAAAACAACGTCCACCATGCTTCACCAAAGAGGTGGGATCATGATCTTGGATCTTGAGCAGTTCTATTTTTCTGCACCCTCTCCTCTTCTCATCACTTTGGTACTTGTTGGATTTGTGCAAAATGTACTACTCTATTCCACAGTGCTACATTTTACAAGCTTACCAGTGGTTTGAATCCAGTGGGGAATCATCCTACTGTTATCATGCTCTGTATGTATATAGCTAGTAGGATGATTGATAATGCAAACAAAGGTGTATACAGCTGTTTTTTTTATGCAATACAGTTGTCTTCTGTATCAAGGCAATACTGGTTCTCAATGTAGCTACAAAACAGTTGGCTTTGAAACATCTAGAGTTCTTATTAGACATAGGTAACAGGCTCCAAATACTAATGCCACATCTATTTAGTACCAAGTACAAAATTTGTGTTCGCTTTCCCGTGCGTTAAGTAATTGTCTGATTTTGTCCCCTAAAATGGGAGTACAATCTATTTTAAAATATCCTACATTTAAAGTAGACAGTCTGCCCTATAACCGCATATTCGTGGTCGAATTTGAAATCCAATATACTTCAGAGCAGAGTCAAGAAACATTTAATTTGTGTCACAATCAAAATGCGTGCATCTGTTTTCGCGCTTGAATTTCTCCATCTGCGCAACCAGTAAAGGCTGCGGGAACCACGCACTGAACTTTTAAAATATCTAGATGGCTCCCTTTCCATTAAGCTTTTATCCGTATTTATAGACCCGCGTTTGAACGATTATTTAATCCTCTAAAATTCTCCAACTTTATTAAAAATGTAGTGCATATAATGTTTTGCCTAACAGGCGCGTCACTAAAGAATCTCTCCACGCCCGACTGGCTTCTAAGGCCGACCACGTCATTAAATTATGGTAATATTTGCCAGTCTTTTAAGACCCGAGAAGATTTAATTGAATGTCCAAACCATTTCGCAGTATCTTTAAAATGATTATGCCTGTGCGTGCTGAACATACCAATTTGATACAGGACCACCACAGCGCACTTATGTTTGCTGATGGAAAAGATTTAAATGTTTAGAACTAGGCCGAAAGTGCACTAAAAGAGCCACAGGTGTAGAGATGGGATTTTAATCCCCGGGTTGACGAAGCTCCTACCAAGCAAAACGGATGATCGCCCGACAATGATTTGTTCACAGGTGTTCTTAATACCTTTTCGCTCATTGAGCTCTCACAAATCAATCTAACTGACCCAATATTGGTATTTTCACGCAGTCAGATTCTCCCTACTCAGACTTTTTGATTACAACTTGAGTTCAAAGACAAAGTCGACACTCACCCACGCTACAAAAATCGAAATAACGCTTTGATTATTTTCCTTTTTTCTGATTTTATTGTTTGCCTCGGGAAGAACGAACAAGGACAGTGTCCCCAGCGCTCCAATCTCAAAATCCAATTTTTTTTTTTTTTTTTTTTTACAACGTTGAGGTCCTCCAGTTACAACAAAAAGCTACCAGTAAAAGCGCTTCCAAATTTAACGATACATTTGTAAATATCAAATCAAATTGCTGACTGGATTGAATTCAGAATGAAGAGTTCAATTCACGAGCGCATCCAATATCAAACCTTTTTTTTATTTCCACAGAAAATCTAATCCCAAATAAATAATTCCAATTGTTTAACAGATATTCGTCCCTGTAATCTGTTAATATTCGATATCTATCAAACTTACGTTCGCTGAGAAACGGAGTTTGGGGAATCTAATGAATCCGAGTAGTGGCCATCATAATTTTCGGAGCACCGGTCAGGAGGAAATCGCTCTCCGCGGTCCTGAAATATGCTGGAGTTTTCCTCAAAAGCAAGGATCCACTCGCTCTGACGTCCTCTGTGCCCAGAGAAAACGGCATGTTTACCGGCTGTCACTCCTGGTCGCGAATCATGTCCTCGTTTGAATAAAGTAGTCGCCTTCACGAAGCGCCGGGTTAAGTTTGGTGGTTTGGATTTCGATGCATCCTCTCCAGACTCAAGGCTGAAGAGGTGTTCTCGTAGAAGAGGCACAGATCCCCGCCGTTCTTGTGGGCTGAAAACGCTATTCCCCTGTCGCTGAGAAAGGTAGGCTTCGACAGTAGAGAGGGAGAGAGAAGAGCTGGAAACGCTGGGGTCAGCGGAGAGACCCTGCTCTTGCTCCGAGGTGTCGCTCTCTCCCCCTTCGTCCGACATTGGGGAAGGTCGTGTCCAACATGAGTTACCAGAAACACTTTTATTACGTTAATCGAGGAAACTGCGATCGAAATTGCTTGCATAGCCTACGTGACATCAATATCGTACATCAGCGCAACAAGTGTATATGGCAAGTTTCATTGGAGCAAGGGGATGAAACAGGTTTTTTTTTTTTTTTTTATCTCGCGGGAGAACGCAGGCAAGCAATCAAACACACGCACCCACACTCAAAGAGGCGATAACAGAGACTCACGTGTTTGAAGCCTGGTCATTCATATAAAAACGAAAATCAGGCATAATGCACGGTGAATTGCTTACTTGCCATAACGACTCCTCGTCATCAAGACTGGATATTAAAAAGATAACTAAAAAAAAAAAAAAAAAAAAAACAAGAATAACCGCGACTGCAATCTCTGGGGAGGCAGACTATCAAAAATAAAGGAAGCCAGTGGTGTTATTAGGTCTCAAAAAGTTAATTTGAGAGAACAGGGTTGCTTTGGGGAATGTAAGGGCTTTTATAGTATACAAGTCCTCAAAAAAGATTTTATGCACAGTCAGACAAGAGTCGAGAAATTTTTACTGCGATCAAAAGTGGCAAAACACTCCCAGACCATTAAATACAAAACAAATAGGGTCCCCAAAGAGTTCCATATAATTATATGAATTTACAAGCAGTCATAACTCTTTTTGGAAAATTGCTTTAATTTATGAATATATATTTGACAGTTTTGCAGGAAAAAATGGTCGCATATGTCTCATTTGGTGAATTGAGGTGGAAACAAAGAAATGACATTTTCATTAGGCTGAGGCAAGGCAGTCAAATTTTCTGTCTTTTCAAACTTATTTCAGTGCAATAGAACCCATATGAGGTCCATCATTGTTATTGGTTCCTGTGATTGTCTTTTTCCAACGTGAAGATTCCGTGCACAATTTTCCAAGAAAAGTCCTCTCGACAAGTTATTACCTCCGCCCAACGAAGTTGGTGGAGGTTATGTGATCATTACTGTTTGTCTGTTGGTTGTTTTGTTGGTTTGTTTGTATAAAAGTTATGGATGGATTTTCCTCAAATGTGGTGGAATGATTAGGTATTGTTAAAGGAAGAGGTGATTCGATTTTGGGAAGTCAAGGTCAAAGGCATGCAAAAGGTCAAAAACACAGTAAAAAAATATTTACGTGAACACTACAGGACTGCATAAACACAGGGGTTGCTAGCTAATACTGGCAAAAATAACATTGAATACATTGGCGGAGGTACTTGCGCTCTCTGAGTGCAGCTCTAGTTCAACTGCATTTTGGATGCGACACAAAAAGTGGCAGAAGAAGAGAGGAGGAGAGGACTCAATAAAAGGAGAAACAGGTGAATGCCAAGCATTTTAGCACATGTTGTTTGGGGAACAGGAGTGTGAATGCAAAAAGCGCTTAAGAAATAGTCCACCTCCCTCTCACATCTGCTGTTGCTGACCAGGCTTGACCCCACCAACCCATGGCCCACCACTTCAAAAGTGTCCCACATCCACATTGAGGACATTGCACATTGCTCGTCCTGAGCCACTGCACATGCAGTGCTAACAGTCACATCCAGGTACAATGCAATGCCTATTAGCACACAGCTGAGAGGAGAAACAAGTTTGCTGTTGTGATAACTGGAACAACTCTTTTACCTGTAACATAAAAATGGACACTGTGCAAGTGTTTATGTGTGTGTGAGAGAGATAGAGAGAGAGAGAGAGAGAGAGAGAGAGAGAGAGAGAACATGTGTTTTATGTACTCCCAATGAGCACAGACATGTAACAGCAGCTTCCAGTGGTCATGTTACTGGACATAGATGAGGCTTTGATGCTGGAGTCTCTTTAATGAGATTATTTTCTGCGGGTGACAACGTAGTCATTTGATCTCAATAAACCAAGTGCTGCAGGCCATTTTCACAAGTAATTGAGGACAGCTTGCACTCCTTTCTGAAGTCTTTTAAGAGTTGTTTGATGCCAGTTGAAAGAAGGAAGCAGATTACCACACCAGACACAACGGTGAGCACATCATCGTGATGACACAGCAGATACAAGTGTTTTAGTCCTTCCATCTAACACTCATCCAGTGTACTCTTTACTGAACCCTACAAACCTGTTTCCCATTCTTATGCCAGGACCTTTGTGAGATAAGACATCACTGTCACCCACAGACCAAGCAGCGATCTTTCCTGCTCAGAAAATGAAGCTGTTTACCTCCGTACTTATGATAAACAGAAGACGACGGAGATGCTTACAGCATCAATAAATCCACCTGTCCTCGAAGGTCCATGTGACACCTGTAATGTGCTACGCATAATGGAACTGACACGTGTCAGCCGAGCGTGCCGGTGACGGACATCGCCATTCGTCAACCACTTTTCAACCTTGTGCAGGTCCTGCAGTTCTCCCCATCAGAACCTCTCCTTATTGGCCGCGATAGAGAGGGTGAGCCCTGAGGCACAGGTCAGTATGTGGGCACTACAGGGAGTGCTGGCCTATCCAAAATCAAAGAGATTCTATGACACTTTAGAGCAGTGGTTTCAAACTCCATTCCTTACGGGCCGCTGTGCGTCTATGGGTTCTAAAGATTTCTATTCAATGAGCTGCGAACTCAGGCCTCATAAACGAGGTGTGCAGACTTTTTAGCAAAATAATTACTTCAATTAAGCAATTAAGTGCAGGAACAAACAAAAAACCAGTAGCCACAGCAGTACTCCCGGATTGGAGTTTTAGACCTCTGATGTTGAGAAAAGCAGAGGATGCACCATGGATGGACCTTAACTTCCAAATAATAGCAAACACGAGAGGTAAAAAGATGAACAGTACACAATGGTGTGGCTGTCGCTGTTCAAGCTGTCATTCTGTACCCTTCTGCTCTTCAATACTGTAGTCAGGGCAGCAATTTTACACAGCTGTCTTATGGCCCTTTTGGACTCTCAGATCAAAACAGTATAAATCCATGAGAGGATAGCAAGGAGTCATTGGCAACTTCAATGAGGGGGAGAGAATGGAGGAAAGATAGAGAAAGGAATATAGAGACAGAACTAAGAAAGAAGGAAGGAAAGAAAGAAAAGAGTGGGATAGAGGGTGGGGTTGGGGAGGGGGAGGGGTGAGGGGGGTTTTCTAAATTCTGCATGTCAAACAGTGCGCAGGATATCGAAGATGAATGATGTTCTTTTCTGTGACACGCGGAGTGGAGAAACCACAGCAAGAATCCTGAGTCTAATGAGACACAGCATGCAATTAATCAAGCTTTCTGGTGCTTTCTCTTGACTCGCATTTCTAAAAAACACCCCCAGATACAGCGTCACATGAGCTGCTAGCCTAGAGCAATACAGGAATTTAGAGATAAAGTATTTTGTGCCCAAAGTATAAATAATATCTTCAGAAGCGGAAATTACAGTCATGGAGAAAATGAAATGTTAAAATCTGATGCAGGAAGAAATGTGTTCTCATCCACTTACATACATCTTGAGATGAATGTCATAATTTATTTGGAGCTATATTTTATCACCATCATTGTAGCATTGCCTACAATCCATCCATTATTTTTCACAAAATGGCAGTTTAATTCGAGCTCAAGTCTGCTTAGTATCACAATCCCATAAAGCAACTTTGACATAGTTCATTCTGTGGAGATAAATAAACCGAATGAAGACAATAATCAGGAGGGAATAGATAGGTCGATGACATCACAGCACTGGAGATCTCTGGAGTGTCACTTCCTAAACTCCATCACCCATCCCAAAGACAAAGAAAATGGAGAATTCACATTCTCACCTCATTAGTGTCCAGCTCTACTGAGGACTGCAGTCACCCTTCATGATCCCAGCATCCTACCAATCAGTCAGGAAAGGAAGGGTGTAGTCCATGAATTTAGAAGAATGTGTTTCTGCTCTGTCATAAGCGATGTTACCAGAGATGTTGCTGGACTGACGAGGGACAATCTGAAGGAAACTCCAACAAATACATGCTATAGTTCAGCAGTGAATACATTGCTTTATAAATACTTAAGTTGCTTAACACTGTGCGATATCTGCACCAATTTTGTTATTTATGGAATAACTATGCCATTGTTCTTTTCTTTTTTGTTTTATAGCAGACACTGTGGCATATTTTTAATTGGACATATGTGAAGTGCTGTCATTCTTTCAGTTGTTTATTTTATATATTGTATCTCGATAATTTTTCATCTTCATTGTTTATTTTAGCAGTTCATGTTAAGATTATAGCCATTCCACGGATCTGTCACTTTGTCATGTGTTTTCTATTTTCACACCTCCCCTCGTTCATTGTTACTTGTTTGACTGTTTCTATATTCATAGCCACACCTCCCTGCACCTTCTGAGCTCACCTCACCTGCAGCCCATTGTAATTAGTCACTTTGCCCCTATATATTCCCTCTATCCAGAACACTGTAGTGCGAGTTTGTTGAGCCTTTTCGGAGTGTCTTAATAGTGGTTCTCTCCATTTCTGTGTTCCCTGTGGTTATGGTTTGTTTTGTCCCTGGTTTTCAATTTCAGTCCATCTCCGAGTGTCTTTCTGATTACCCGTGTTTATTTCTGATTTGGATTTTTGGTTTTGATTCTCTCTTTGTGATTTGGCTTTGGCTTTCCAACTTTCTGGTCTTGATTTTTTTGACTGAACTCTGTTATGAATCTGGATTTGCTTTAGAATACTGCATTCTGTCTGCCTGTTAAACTGGATTGTATGACTATGACTTTTAGTGAAAACTATGAACTGAATTCTCATCTGCACATGAGCTCTGTGACTGCTCCCTGTCAACATAAACATGAAAATATCCATAATACTTTCCACATCTGAAGCTGCTGAAAACACACAATATTCATATTTCTCATAATAATTTTATGTCCTCCAGTTTCCCAACAGAAAAATGTTCCTTCATGTCATGAAAGGCTTTAGGGCAGGGCTATTCAATTATCCTGCAAGGGCTGGTGTGGGTGCTGGATTTCATTCTAACCAAGCACTTACACACCTGATACTACTAATCAAGCTCTTTACCAAAGACTAAAGACCAAAACTGTGTCTTGGTGTTGATTTGTGGTATCAGGTGTGTAAATGCTTGGTTGGAATGAAAGTCAGCATCCACACCGGCCCTTGCAGGATAATGTTGAATAGCCCTGCTTTAGGGTATTGAATGGCTGTGTGACACTCTCAGAATCTGTGCACCAATTTTAGCATAACCTCCTATGAAAACAAGAAAACGCATATTAATCGCAACTTGTCTCATTCATGTAGGTGGTACGGTCGCTTGAGTTGAAAGCATCGGGTTCCTTTAATTAGCCAGGGAAGAGCCCATGTAGTTTCACTGCTCACCTCCTTTCAGACCTCTCCCCAGAGGGAAAGCAAAGCTCCTCTGATTGTCATGTCTTTCACATCCGTTCCCATGATGCAATGGAGCGGAACATCAGAGGATGAGGAAACAAGCACTCATTAATATCAACCAACAGCCTTAGTCCTTGCAAGGATGACTGGAGAGAGATGATAGACAGGGAATTGCATTGATATTGTGCACAATACAGAGTCCATCATGATGAAAGACTACATTTCACACAACATTTTTGCTATAAACTGCAAGTTTGTTTTTTTTTCTCTCTCTCTCTCTCTCTCTCTCCTCTCACACACACACACACACACACACACACACTCACCTGGGCGAGAAGAGCTCTCGCACCGCGGGTTCCTCGGATGGCAGGATGCAGGAAGGTTCTACCTGCTTCAAAGCTCACGCGCAAATTGAAATCAATATTCCGAGCACGGACCAGCAGGCCGAGCACAGAGTTCAAGGGATGAGGAACATTTCAGGTATAAAAAGTATCAGTTTTGCATCAGATTGGCAGGATTGTGCTGCCGGGAGAGAATTATGCCGATGCTTCTCTCCTCCAGCAACAGTGCACACCCCAGATGATAACACAGGGAGTAAACAAGCCTTGGCTGTTTTAAACTGCCCAGGCAGAGTAGGGGAAACTATACACCTTGTCTGAAAGGCATAAGACAACATACTCCAAAGGGATCCCTTCAAACAGGCAACTAATTCCTCACCCAAACCTCAAGTGCTGAGCCATCAACATCAACCAGACAGGAGGGTCAGTTCTACCCAAAAAGCACTTCATCGCACACGTCTCTCTCTAAAATATAATCTCAGTCACGCTGGCCAGAAATATTTCAGCTGTGCTACAGGAATGGATGAAGTGGATGATGGATCATTTCTAGCCCTCTTCGAGAAAAATATTGGAACAGAGTTAAATGAGGAGTGGCAGTATTGATGAAAAAGCCAATACCGGCCATCTTATTTCTATTACTCGCAGATATGGGGCTGCAGAGAGCTTCCAGCTGATATTTGTTAATGTATTAGAGGACGGTCAGTGAGTACGGTCTCATATTCCTTTACGTAATGTCCTTTTGCCCAGGCGCTGAGATATTCAAATCAATATACTGTATGTTGCATGCCATATTTTATTGGGGTTCAGCCGCAAACGAAAAGGCATATTTACGACTTTAATTATTTTCCTCGCGGTGATTCATTGTTTTGCGTCCGCGCCTTTTGAACTTAAACTGAACGAACAGCAGAACGCACTGAAAGTTCCGCAAATCAGAGGCAAGGCTGTCGCTGTTCTTCCAAACGGTCTTTCCTGAAAGTTGCGAACTCAGTTATAAACAGACAGCCATGCATCTGCTCTACAAAAAGGCAAATGAACACAACTAAAATTGAAAAAAAAAAATTCATATAATAAATAATAAAATCCATAAATGCATAAGCTTACAATGTAACAAAGCTTTTACAGAGTGATAGCTAAAAATGCAAAAAATAATGAAAAAGTAAATAAAATAATGACAGAAACTATTTGTATATTTGAGCTTGTGTGCAATTCAGTGTGTGTGCGTGCGTAGCAGTGAGAGTGCATGTATCCAGTGTCTGTGCAAGTACAGTATATGTCTGCACGTGTGTGTGTGCGTGTGTGTGTGTGTGCGTGTCTGTGTATGCGTGTACACGTGTGCAAGCTTGTTCATGCCCAGGAGTGTGTGTGTGTGCATGAGTCTGTTTGTTTATAACAGTGGTACTCCCTACAGCAGCCTCAACACTATTCTACCATCCTCAGGGACACTGTTCTGATGGCATTTAAACTCCCAGGAAGCACAAAACCTCAACCTCTCACCATGTGTGTGCTTACGTGCCCTCATTTGAACTACTCACCATTAAGGCAGCAGCACCCAAACACACAGAGATCAGTAATTGGCTCTATTCAACACACCTCAGCCACTCCTATAGGCTTGAAAGGTATTAGAATAATATTGGTAATAGAACCCCTAGAGAGCCTGAATTTTGATTAGACTTAACATTCGCTTTGTGGCTCCATCTCAAAATGGACACCCATTTGTTGACACGGAGTTATAGCGAGAGCAAGAGAGGAAGGGCACATTTAAATTATTTTGGAAGTTTCACCACAAAACTGAGCCCCCCTCCACTGATAACAAAGCTGAAAGCTGAACTTCAGAGCTACTTACATGGAATACATAACTTACAACAAATTGGTTTTCACAGATCAAAGTGTGAATTTGATACAGCTAGTAGCTTTTTATCTCTATGGAGATGTGCAAATAGGTCGGACTGCAGCAGCATTTGCAGGGAAAACTATAACTGAAGGTAATTTAAACCGATAAATAAGCAAATAAGTAAGTATATAAATAAATAAAGCCCAAGGCCCTTATTTATGAAGCAGCATTACTGAGTTAGCAGGATAATTGCACTGAGTGATCCCCATTACACGCTAAAAACTGGAACATGAACTGAAGTAGAATGAGCCATTCAAGGGATTTCTCAGAAATATAATTCATCTGTTATTATTCGCAATTCCAGAGAGTGAAATGTCCCATCCAAGCTGCACATTGCAAGTGAGTTGACCCTTGTACACCTCAGACAGCTGCATATCCCAGCATTAAGGGACGAGCCTTTCTTTATCAGGTCAGGTTTGGTGCTGAACGCAGTGGCAGCTCTGCCGAGAAGCTGAGAATGGCCGATAATGGATAGGAAAATCTTGAATTCTTCCTTTACATTTTCAATTTATTAGGCTCCAGACATGGGAAATAACAATATAGTCAAACACCGAGGCTTTCACTAAAAACTGTCACTGAAATCAGGATTTCTCTTCATTATTTCTCAACAGATACAAGAGTTTACTTTCCATGCGGAAAATACCTGCTTTGAATATACAGTATTTTATATTCTACATACAAAAGCCAAAATCCTACTAAAAAAGCCAATTGTAATAATGTATGTCAATCATAAGTTCTTCCAACACTTCAATCATTTGTTTAGTCGCAAGATGGATGCTTTCTTGAATATAAGCACTGAATAAATAGTACTTTCATGAACAGCTCCATATATTTGTGCTTCTTTTCAATGGCTGATTCATTTAAAAATAAATAAATAAATAAATAAATAAAAATGGAAAAAAATTAATGTTGCACTTCACAAATTCTTTTCAAAATATTCCGAATCTTGGCAGCAGCACAAATCATCTCCATGCTAACAGGCTGTTTGTTTCCCGTTTGATGGCGCAGAAGTTCCTGTAAAAATGTCTACCACAGGAAATTATAGCAGAGCTGCAATTAGTTCCAAGACAATTAAACTGCGCTGATAATATTCCGAAAAGGAGTTTAGAGGAGGCAGCCGAGTGAAACAGGATGGATATCGCAAGCCTGGAGACTGTGGAGCAGATCATCTGCTCCCAGCCTCTCTTTCAATTTCGAAATCTACAGCAAAACCCCTGTCAGTACTCCATTCTGCAGCTTATTCAGATGTACAGTAATTCACCACACATGAATCAGTGAAGATATAATTATTCCACCCTACAATCTTTGACATTCCAGGCATAAACTTGAGGTACTGCAAAAGCTTTTTGTGTTCAAGAAACATATATCCATGCACACTTGAATCAAGAAGACTTCAGCCTGCATATAGCTGTATTTAGATTTCATAAATGCACAATGGCTCACTATATATCCAGGAAATAAACAAATGAAAATGAATGAGATTGGAGGTCAGAGTCCAGCCAGTTCCTTCTGAGAGACGGCATAAGTATGGCTGTCTGTATCCAGATCACACTGGTGCTGTCCGTCATGGTGAGATTGGGAATTAGTCTTCTGTGGAGACCCCAGCTACTTTGCACTTTTCAATTTAGCTCACACTGAAATGTTGAATATGAGACTGCCTGCAGGAATACAGCAGTCACATCCTCAGTGTCAAGTATCTGAATACAGCTCACTCTGACAAAGGCAACATTCAACAAAACACAATCCACTCTGAAAAACTGCAATTCTCAACAAAACACAATCCACTCTGAAAAACAGCAATTCTCAACAAAAAACAATCCAATCTGAAAAACAACTCCTTTCAACCAAACACAATCCAGTCTGAAAAACAGCACTTCTCAACCAAACACAATCCACTCTGAAAAACAGCAGTAGTTAACTAAACTTAGTCTGTTGTGCACACAACACCAGAGCCTAAATCCACGATCTCAATCATTTCAAAAAGTCAAAATCTTATCAATGTTACCAAACTGTCCTGAGTCAGACTGTGATAGGGAAAGGTAAAAGAAAATAATGGCCAAGTGGGCAATAGAAATTATGTAGCATTCTCATCCGTAACTCAAATCCCATCTGCCTATACAGGTGCATCTCAACAAATTAGAATATCATCAAAAAGTTGATGATAAAAAAAAGTTCAGTAATTCAATTCAAAAAGTGAAACTCATATATTATATAGATTCATTATACACAGACTGATATATTTCAAGTGTTTATTTCTTTTAATTTTGATGATTATTACTGACAGCTAATGAAAACCCAAAATTCAGTATCTCAGAAAATTAGAATATTACTGAAGACCCATAAAAAAAAGGATTTTTAACACTGGAATATTAGACTACTGAAATGTATGAACATGTACAGCACTCAATACCTGGTCGGGGCACCTTTTGCATGAATTACTGCAGCAGTGCGGCGTGGCATGGAGGCGATCAGCCTGTGGCACTGCTGAGGTGTTATGGAAGCCCAGGTTGCTCTGATAGCGGCCGTCAGCTCTTCTACATTGCTGGGTCTGGTGTCTCGCATCCTCGTCTTCACAATACCCCACAGATTCTCTACAGGGTTTAGGTCAGACCAGTTTGCTGGCCAATCAAGCACAGGGATACCATGGTCCTTAAACCAGGTATTGGTACCTCTGGCAGTGTGGGCAGGTGTTAAGTCCTGCTGGAAAATGAAATCAGCATCTCCATAGGGCTGGTCAGCAGAGGGAAGCATGAAGTGCTCTCAAACTTCATGGTAGACGGCTGCGCTGACCTAGGACCTGAGAAAACACAGTGGACCAACACCAGCAGATGACATGGCTCCCCAAACCACCACTGACTGTGGAAACTTTACACTGGACCTCATACAACTTGGATTCTTTGCCTCTCTTCTCTTCCTCCAGACTCTGGGACCTAGATTTCCAAATGAAATGCAAAATTTACTTTCATCTGAGAGAAGGACTTTGGGCCACTGAGCAGCAGTCCACTTTTTTTGTCCTTAGCCCAGGTAAGACGCCTCTGACGTTGTCTCTGGTTCAAGAGTGGCTTAACACAAGGAATGCGACAGTTGAAGCGCATGTCCTGGATACGTCTGTGCATGGTGGCTCTTGAAGCTCTGACTCCAGCTGCAGTCCACTCCTTGTGAATCTCCCCCAAATTCTTGAATGGGCTTCGTTTCACAATCCTCTCAAGGCTGCGGTTATCCCTGTTGCTTGTGCACCTTTTTCTACCACATTTTCTCCTTCCATTCAACTTTGCATAAATGTGCTTGGATACAGCACTCTGAACAGCCAGCTTCTTTAGCAATGACCTTTTGTGTCTTAACATCCTTATACAGGGTGTCAATGATCGTCTTCTGGATAACTGTCAAGTCAGCAGTCTTCCCTATGATAGTGTAGCCACTGAACCAGACTGAGAGACCATTCAAAGGCTCAGGTGTGACACCATGAGTCTTCAATATTGAACTTTTTCACAATATTCTAATTTTCTGAGATACTGAATTTTGGGTTTTCATTAGCTGTCAGTTGTAATCATCAAAATTAAAAGAAATAAACACTTGAAATATATCAGTCTGCATGTAATGAATCTATACAATATACAAGTATAAGTTTCACTTTTTGAATCGAATAACTGAAATAAATCAACCTTTTGATGATATTCCAATTTATTGAGATGCACCTGTATATCCTAATAGGTAGTCTTTCAACGTATACCCAGTGTGAGACAGCTTTAAAATGTTGAACTTTGAGAAATATTATATACGAGGTGTGATGAAGAATCTGAATGACGAGCCCTCCATGGAGATTCGGATTCCAACCATGAGCTATCCTCAAAAATAAGAAAGGAAAAAAAAATGATGAAATAAGTGTCCTAATGGTAGGATTTATAATCAGCTGAGAACACTGTATTTAACCAGAGTCACTGTAATCTGTAATCTGTAATTCTTTTACAATTCTTCTATAGAATCTGTTCTCACCTTTTCTTTTATTGCCTGGTATGGGGGCATCAGTCTTAGGGCCAAAAACAACCTCAGCCATATTGGAAAGGTGGCTGGGAAGTTGATTGGCTGTCCACAGGTTTCCTTGCAGAACATTTATGAAAAGCGGGTAGTTCAGAAGGCAAGGTCTTTATTGGATTGTAACAGTCATCCCCTTTATTGTTCATTTGAGGCCCTTCCCTCAGGCCGGAGAGTAAGGGTCCCTTTTTATAAGTCAAATAGGACAAAAAACTCTTGTTCCCAGTGTAATACGACTGCTAAATTTGCACAATTCTTTGCACATACCAGTAAATGAATTTGATGATAGGTAAGACAGTTTCTTAACTTATATTAGTTTAACTTTTAACTTAACTTATTAGCCTGTGTCTATTCTTTGTTGTGTCTTTGTGTATCTTGTGCTATTGGGACAATAAAGTAAACTGTGAACTGAACTGAACTGAATCTGACCAGAGGGGCGAAATGTTGAGAATGAACAGAAACAATCACAGTCAGGAACACAGAATTCACAGAGCAAGAGATGGGGAATGAGATTCAGAGTCAAACAGAGCCAATCAATGGTCAAATACAAGCTCCAATATGCAAACAAAACAAAAGGGAATGGATGATGAGAATCGAAAGGCAAACAAAATAGGATGAAACATGTTAAGTCAACAAAACAACCTTAACCCCTCCAACTCTGCAATCCTGCACAGGCATGTGGGTTCATCATAGCAGTTATTTTACTTAAATATGTCAAACTTTATGCCCATTTTAACTTCTAGAGGAGATTCTAACGTGTCCAAAGATAGTAAAACATGTCCTACTAGGAAATCTGTGGATATTTTCTAATTGATGTAATGCTGCAGCCATAAAAACATGGCGTCCTGGGTTTGAATATTTCACTCAATATACTGTTTGTATGCTTTACATCGCTTCAGTGAAGCACAGCCCCCAGCGGATACCAAATATACATTTGACATTGTCCTACAATATGGAAAGAAATACTTTTTTGAACTTTGAACTTACTGAAGGAGGAATTCAAGTTAAAATCAAAGTCAAAGACTTTCAAAATCAATTTGCATATTAATTTAAAAAAGAAATTGTCAAAAGTGAATGGCAAACCGCAATTTTTATAAACAAAACAAAACCAGAGGGAAATCAGAGACACTCATTCACCCTGCAAAGATAAACAATGCAAATGCAGATTGCAATTGCTGTGTTAAATAGCAATTCTATAATGAAGACCGAAGCCACCCTGTCACTCTGAATGTATTGTACTGAGGATTCATGCATAGCGAGTTAAGGATGAAGAGAAAGAGAATGCTGTTAACTCCTACCAATCTCACAGCTCTTAAAATTAGCTGCAGAGAAACAAAGCCGATTACCTGACAACACCTTCCCCAGAGCATTAGAACACCCTATTATGGCCCCCAAAATTCCATCTGCAACCAAGACCGACATGAGGCTTCTGTTGGTGATGTACCTCCACTCAAAATATGCTACCATGGGAAAATCCAAGTGAAAACTCGACACAAAATGACCTCTTTCTCACCTTAGATAGCAGTTCTCCGCTCAGTATTGAACAACACCGGGAGACATCGAGAGCATGACAATGTTTAACAGGCGGGCTGACTGTGACCAAAAGGCTAGAGAACTCACTTTCACCACCCATTTAAATCTTCACTTCTCATCTCCGATGGCTGATCCTAAATCAGCTGAATGCTTCATCGCCGACACAAGTTTAGCTTTGCTTTTAAATTGGGTACCGATCTGTGATCAGTTGATACTGGCTGAGGCAGTGAGTGCCAAGAGCCAATACACACATCATTTTGACCTTGTTAGACAAGCAAACAACATCGGTTTCTGAGTTCAATATAAAATTGATTAGCATGGAAGAAATAAAAAGCTTTCTGACATTGTAATTCAATGAACAGAGAACACTGATCTAACACTGGTGCAGTCAGGTGCAAGACTCATTTCAGTACTCTCTTGTTTTGGCCTTTATCATTGAGTAATCAGTTTTTTACATGGAAAACCATAATCAAGGTGTTGAAGTTATTGGCATCCTTGATTTACAATTTTGTTCAAGGGTCAGATCCAAAATCTCTGCAAGCATTATGGACAGAATTCAGAGAAATAAAGTTCCATCAACAATAGTGTGAGAATTAAAATTAGGTGGAGTATGCATGATAGATACAAGTTGAGATACCCCTGCAGTATAACCAAAAATAATAAATGAGTCTGTTTATAATCCGTCTGGATAAGAAAATTAGCTATACGTTATGGACGGAATCACAGAAAACAGTCAATTCCCACCAACCTCTGTAGTGATTTACTGCTATAATTAAGCAGTGTGTCTAAATTAAGAGACATACAGATTTAATTATCATTTATTTACAAAGCCTAAATTGTCATTCTTTGTGACAAAACTACCAAAATTGACTGATATGATCATGGAAGTTTAAGCCTGTAGGTTGACAGATTTTGGGTCTGATCTCTGCCAAGGATGACAGACGTGAGCCCTTTTCTGCGGTACGATTTGTAATACGGTCATAGCTAGAGCAGATCTCCATGAAGAGCTTTTCAAGGTCATTGGAATCCCGAGGCTTGCACTTGTGGACAATCCTTCCCAGTTCAGACCCCAAGTTTCTGTTGGGATTTCATTTCAGAGGCTAAAATGGCTATTGTGGAATACAGATGAATTTCCACTCAACCATTTCTATTTGGTCTTTGACATATAAGTGGTCATTCTCTGGCCGGAAGATCCATCCATGTTTGCCTGAGTCTTTCACCACAGACAACCAGATATTGCACTAGAACTGCTTTGGTAGAATTCATTGTGATACTGATCTTGACTAGTGCCTCTGGACCACCGCCAGCAATATGCCAAAAACATTTATGACTCATCTCTATTCTAGACTATAGGTGTGAGATTCTCCTTTATGTATTCATCCCACTTTTGCAGCTAAACATGCTGATGGTGTTTACCATATGTCCAAATACCAATTTTGCTTTCATCTGACCATAGCAGGCTTTTATCATCACATATCCTCTAGTTCCAATAGTGTTCGGCATACATCAGATGCTTGGTCTTGTTTCTGGTGGTCAGTCAGGGCTCTCTTCAAATGACCCTTCACATGAACCCATTTGCTGTAATGGAGTTGGACTGTGATGATTGTTTTTCAGACACTCTAAGATGGAACCAATAACTGTTAATCTGCAACAATAACCCTCGCTTTCTTTGTTGCCTCCATTACCATCTTCTCCACTGTCCACGAGAACAACATGCATTTGGGTCCACTTCTAGGCATATTTGCAACCATTTTGATAACCTTTCGGTGCTAATCATTATTTTTAACCATTTTTGTCCCCATTTCCTCACTTGCGAAGGTCAATTAGTATCGTTCCCTTTTCAATTGAGACTTTTTGCTTAGTCTTTTGTAATGAAAGGCAAAGGAACTCCATCTTTGCTTCCTTTTTATGCCCATGTGTGACAGGAAGCAATGGACTGATACAAAGGCTGTGGTGAAATCTAATATTAAATGTCAATCTAACTTTGCTTGAATTACAATTTCTTTAGAGTGCCAATAATTTTAACACCTACAGTTTCACAAAACGTGATTGCATCATGAAAAAAAACAATTAAAAATAAGAGTAAATATATTACTCCAGTACAGTGAAAAATAAAAGCTTTTAGGTTCTCCAATTGCTTGAATTCACAGTAAATTAAATATGAACTGTGTTGTTTATCATTTGCAGCTTTTTCATTTGAATATTTTCACATTTTTTCAAGGGTGACAATCCTGCAGTTTCAACTGAGACCATTGGTTTGACTTACAAGTATTATCAGATATTTGTATTTGGGTCCACACATACAAATAGGCTATTGAAATAATCATCCTGAGTAGACTGGACAGATACTGGAGAAATTTCTGCAGGAAATTGAGGGCGTGCGTGCGGGCGGGCGGGCGGTCGGTCGGTCGGTCTTTGATGGGCACATGCCTGGGGTCAGAACAACATGCATATACTATGAGTGCATATTATAAGACCAGAAAGGCTTTCAGTGAAAATGATTATTAGCTCAAAGGAACATAGTCCAGATCAATTCTCATTAAATTTCCCATTAGTAGGCCCAGTGCATGTGATCACATGTCTTTTTTTGCATAATGCACTCGAAAGTTGAAAGTAAGTATACAATAGTAAAAAAAAAAAAAAAATGTGAGTACTTAGTTGTATGTTTCTTTAACACACTAAAACAAAAGTTAAATGTTTAATTTCCATCCTAAATATGGATATTTGCTCCTTGAACTTATCCTCTATAATAAGGTCATACATATCACTCTACAGCACTGAGGAAGCTCTATATGGTCTTGTGTGTGTGTGTGTGTGTGTGTGTGTGTCTCTCCGTGGGATGGAGGTTGTACTGTAAGACATGTTGGGGAAAGCAGGTTGTACATGGTAGTATGGAGGAGCACGGGTGTGTTGGAGTAAAAAGACGCGCTCTGAATCACTTCATGGACTCGCATCAAAAAGCTGATCACACACAGCGCTGTGATGTTTGGTGTTATTTGTTTAAAGTGCATCAACAGTCTGTGGCCTTTATTCAACATCAAAGGTGAGCACCGGGAGAAGGAAAACAGCACACAGGGCCTGTTAGCTGCCTCTGTCTGGGCAAAGATCACCCAGGACTGGATACAGTCTGATGAAAAACCAGACGCGGTGCCAGAGATGGCCAGAAAGATATCGAGAGAGACAATGATGAACAAAAAGAGACAGAGAGAGAGAGATTGAGAAAAAGGATGAGTGAGCGAGAGGGAGACAATGAAAGAGATTCTCAGAAAGAAAGGAAGATAAAGACAGAGATTTGAGGATACATTTTAACAACAACCAAAAAATAGACTGAATTTTACATTCAGACTGTCATGCAGACAGGACAATGCCAGTGTCCTCAAAAGAGAAGGAAACCTCGTTCATCTGTACAAAGTATGAGATTTTTTTTATTAATCTCATAGTCTTGTACGATGGCTATGCGTCACAAGGTTTGCAATCCGAAAAACTCATTTCCCAGATGTGGCCTGGCTGAAGTGCTTGCGAGAAAGACACCAAGACTAATTTACTCCAGTAAATGGAGTCTCAAAGGAATTCAAAAAATAAATATTCAAGTTTCTCATGGACAGTGAGTCTGTTGGTTGTATAAATAAAAATTAATCTTTGGGCGTACACTGTTGTTGTGCATTGAAAGTTCAAGTACAGTACTTTAACAGGGTCAAATTCGGAACAGAGTGGGTGAAAATGGATTTCTACAAAATGTACATAGATTTTAAACAATGTAAGTGAGACCAGTGCAATTTAATCGAATATTATTTCATGAAAGTTAATTAGCAGGCCAGATGATTTCTGCACTCAAACAATTTTCATTCATGAGACTATGTATGAAAATTCACCAATCAGCAGCTGACACAGCCAAACCATGAGTCTGAGCATAGTGAGACTGTGACGCAGACCGCGTCACTGTTTGCAGGCAGCATTTGGTAACACATTACACGAACACCATATACATTTTTCCCCCACTGTTATTGTGGTGAGTGCACGCACCATGATTATTGGTTCATTTACCATCCCTAGTTTTCATATGTCCCATAGTATTTTGTGTTAGATCTTGAGTGTGTTGGTGAGTAACTTGCTGTTCTCTCCTTCCAGTCAAACAGAGGCAGTTCTGTGAGCTGCCTTTTATGGAGGCTGTGGAGGATCAGCACACCTGTGCTGATTGCCTGGGTTACCTAAAGCCTATAAAGTTTGTTTGTGACCAAATATGGTGACTTCTGAAAATGTGATTATAGGAAATGGTGATTCTTGTTGTTGTTTGCATGAAGCTTTATAATGTAATGTTTCCTCTGCTAGTTTGTCCGGTAAAACAAGGCTAATTGATTGATTGGTCTGGTTAATTAGTGGGAGGGGCTTGGAGTATAAAAGGCTTTCTCAAACAGGCCTGGGGGGAAGTCTTTTTCAAGTTGATCAGTCTAGGGTGGCAGTGGAAGTGGTAGGAACTGTTTGGAGCTCTCCTGTACACTGTTACCAATTGGAACCTGAACTGTTGTTTTTTTTTTTTTTGGTCTATGGATGTCCATTTTACTGGTGATTGCACAATTTTTGGTAAATAAAAGCACCAATGTTTTTGCAAGTTCAGCCATCGTCTATTTTTATTCCATCTTGACCCGCCCTCTATAACAGACCTTTGAAAACCTTTCAAAAGCATATTCAGTTGTTTAGATTTTTTTTTCAAATTAAGTTGGGTTTCGGTCACTGCAAAGCTATTAAAAAAACAAGTTTACAACAAATACAGATTTGCCAAAAACAAGCATTGCATTATCTTTGTATATACAGAGACATCCCAGGGCTCCCAATTTACTGTTTACATCAGCTGTTTACTTATGCATGTGTGAGTTAATCAGTACTACTTTACAAAAGGGGTACATTAACAAACATTATGTAATGCAGTAATAAGCCTTAACGCTCAACGCAAATGAACTGTTGGTTTATTATGGTTACATTTTGCTTATTCAGTACTCTGATGCATTAACTTTTTATTAATGCTCTTTGTCACCCTCATTGCGAAGTCAAACATCCCAAAAGTATCCCTTAAGTTTCAAATTATTAAATTATTTGATAATTCATGAATTGATAAATTTGTCAACATGAACACCATTATTAAATGATGACTAGACACATTAGTTAACTAGTTTGTTAAATCTTATTACTGCATTCACTAATGATGATGTACCCTTATTGGAAAGTATTATTCATTATAAATTCAGCTCAAAACTGAAGTGTTTTTGCACTCAAACAGCATTTTGTCCTCAAAGTAAAAGCCAAAGCTGCTTTAGTGTTCAAGCTCAGAATTAAGTAAGTGAAAAAATTTAAAAACACCCCAACAAAAAAGAAAAAACAATCCCCAGCCCCCTCCAAGCATCAAATACTTTCTTAAAGGAAACAGCATTATTTGAATAAATGACAGTGGTGAATTATGCCAAATCTAAATCCCCTACATGGTGTTTGGAACTGAGCATTAATGGATATGACTTTTGGAGAATAATGAATTCAACTACACACCCTTTATGGATGTAGCAATATGAATTGAACATTCTGTAAAGTGAAAATACCAGAAGAGTCGCACACATATATTAATATACATGCTTCCAGTCATATTTTGGGGCCTTGTGAGTGTACATAGGCACCAGATTATAATGCAAAATAAAGACTAAATAAAATATAAAAACTAAAGAATGTAAGCATGAAGCTCATAACCTATTCAATTAGTCATGAACTCTGATATACTGTATACTGTTGGTTCCTATTCACATGAGCGACATATGTACCACAGTGCCAGTTAGATTCAAACACAGATGATTTCCTCATTTTTTAGATTAAAAAAAAGGACTAAAACGTGTAATTAAGAAACATTGGTCAGTTGAACAGTGCCCGATTTTTCAGCTGCAGAAGAAAAATGTAGAAGTTTCAAACTCAATCATACACATATATTTCCTTATTGCGCTTCACCCCAATAATGGCTCCTTCGTTGCAGCAGCATATGAATAAATACAGTCTTCTGTTCTCATGGACACAAGCCCATGGATTGGCTGACCTTGACTGTCAAATGGAATCATTGCTCATAAATTGAGGGAACTGCATGGCTTCTCTGCCCACAGATCATGTATAAACATATGTTACATGATTTCACTGTCCCTGAGGACACAGAACCTGCTATGACATGATCAACATCAACATGCTCATCGATAACACTCAGTTAGAGTCCAGGGTTGGCAGTGTCAAGTGAGATGTGGGGCCCACTTAACCACTGACCTTGGCTAAGCCGAAGCAGACAGTTTTTACGCACGATCGATAATACAATAAGACTCTTCAAATGAATAAATCACAACCAGGCTTAAAGGTAAAATAGATATTATACACCATACAGAGATGTATCAAAATATTTCTGTTTTTCTTCCCTGCTTGATGTTGTGTGGTCATTTGTTTTTCCTGGCATGAAGCATAGAGCCATGGAAACCCTAAACTGTAATCCTAGATCCTTAGAGGATGGGTGATGGAAGCTGGTGGGTGAACTATGGACCCCTAAACAATGCCTCTCTCCTCTGCCCTCAAGGTCTTGTAACTGTAATTTTTCCTACCCCTGTTAAGTAGACAGGGGGACACCAGATGCAGGATCCAAAGTGTTTATTATGAAGCGAGCCAAAGGAGAGCCCAGGCGGGGACTTGAACCTCCAGACTCCCGGGTAATAGTCAAACGCGCTGACCACATCGCCAAAGAGCCAGGCTCGTTGGCAAGGTAGCCAGGGTGCGTACTTGTTAGGGACATTACTAGTGACAGGACCCTTCAACTGTCACAATTAGAACACCAAACACTAAAGGAGAAAATGGGCACACGGGCCAGAAACAAAACACCGTGCACATGCACTGAACAAATGGGAGAAACTAAGGTACACTGCCCAAGGCAGGGGGAAACAGAAACACATACTCCAAGAGTGGATAAACTAGAAAAACAAAAACTGGACCTAACTAGACTGACGGACACACTGGGAGACTTAGACAAAGGGCAGACAAGACGTGGGCGCAGCAAAATACAAGACTCGGGAATCATACAAAGGAAATACTCGGAAGGCACAAGGAGCTGAAATTTCGCCATGCAGAGCAGAGTCTAACAAAGTTCCGTCTGCCGGTCGCTTCTCTCTTCCCCACTGATATACGCATGGAAGGAGGCGGGGACTCGGAACGCAATCTCAGAAGGAAGCAGAAACACATGGGAGTAATAAACAATTTCACGAGGACCGGGTTAACAATAATGAATCGAGACAAGACGCTGAGACAATCAATCAAGCTAGATGGTTTAGATTGAGGTAATCTAAACGTGACGAGTAAAAAGCACCACGAGAGAAGCAAAGGAAAGCATAGCTTTAAACGCAGTTAATCAGGGAAAGCTTAGGAAGGAATTACAAAAGCTAGAAACACTCGCACTCGCTAATGAGTTAATAAGGTTAATACTACGTGACGAAAATATATACAATCACCCTCAAATAAGTGCTGGTTAGTACGGGTTAGTAATTATCCTATCAGAGAATGCATTCACTCAGAGTTTAGCGAGACCCAGAGTTAAGCACAGGTGGAAACAATGAATGAAATACCACAACCAAAACCGAAAGAGGAAACGTGATTGGACAACGAGATGCAGGCATGCTGAAGGTTGTCAGACGACATCACAGGAGTTTGGGCAAGAGAGAATCAATCGTCAGACGGCGGAAAGAAAGCTGAAAAATAAAGCGAGAGTAAGGCAAGGGAGAAAACGCACAAGCACAATGACAAAACAGCACACATGAGGCAGAACCATAACAAACCCATCTAAATACCGATCTCTAGTCAAGTCACATTTATTTATACAGCATATTTAAAAAAAAAAAAAAAAGCAGAAGTTGACCCAAAGTGCTTTGCAGTAGATGCAAATACATGAACAACAAAAGTCTACCCTCCTAAAGCAAAGACATCCATCTTATATACTGTCAGTGATGTCGGCGTTTACGTTTTTGCTGTTCTGCAATGTGATGACTCACCATTTCCCCAAAGTTCTACTCCATCTCTTAAAAAAAAAAATAAATAAATAAATAAATTGCCCGGCATCCCACAAACTCCCCAAATCCCTCATCTCCCCATCATCCTCTTCCCTGACTCCACTTGGAAAGAGCCTGCTGTGAATCTCTGTGTGCTAAGCCGACTGTAAAAGGCAGAGTATAAAAATAGTTTGAGTGGTAAGAGGTTGATTGGTGAGGAGACCCTGAAGCAGATTCCGGCACTATAAACTCATCATCCTGTGCTTCCAGCCAGAGGAAATGGAAATATTCCTGCGACAGGGGTTCACAGCCTGCCTGATCTTGCAGAAATACAACCCATCAACTCACGAACCTTGCACTTTCGATAGAAGTCGCCAGAAATCAGCAGAGGCAGAAAATAATGGTTCACTAGGTAAAAGTCCTCCACAGTATTTTGCTTCAAATGCTTGGCTCAGCTCATTACCGCATGCCTACAAACAGGAGGTAGAACTAAGAGGGGAAAATCAGCTAAGTACACATGTGAAGGAAACAGATGGCAGAATATTTATTGTCATTCTCCTGAATGTTTCACCCCTGGAACTGAAGGAAATTGGTCTGATTGCATGAATACAGGATACATTACAAACTACATGGGTTCAGCAGTGACTCCTGTGCAAGTACAATTGAGGTTAGCTGCCCACACCGTCCACCAAGAACAGTCAATGAAATAATGGAAAGAACAGCTGTCAGACATAAAGGCGATTTGCTTCCATAATGATGATGAAAATGAGTCATCGCTAAAATCTGGCCCCATGCCTGCTTATGATTTACTCAGCTCTCTGCCAGTATCTAAACAATTACATCCAAGAAAACATATGCTTTGTGAATACTCAAATTTTTTTTTTTTTTTTTTTTTTTACTAGATCTCAGATTGCTATGAACAAAATAGGAAGTAAAATAACCTGAGCAAACACCAACAGCAAAAATGGCTGTTTTCAGTCAAATAGTTAAAATATGCATATTTTCAATGCCAAAAATGACACTTTGTGGAGCTCTGCACAGGAAAATTATTCCTTGGGCTGCTTTTCTGGCTTTCATTTTCATTACTTTTACTGGAAATGGCATATGGGTATACCGCTTCATTAAAAGAAGTCTAGTCAAAAACAAATGAAATGCACATTAACTGTAAAGTTTTTTTTTTTGTATCAAATTGTGTATAGTCCATATGGAATGACGGCAAAAAATGAGGCATGAATGAGTCAGCATAGTGTTCATCAGGTAAGTTGTTAAAATCATTTTAAGCACTGAAGATGTGTTTACTGCTTTGCCTTTAACCCTTTGAGCACTAAATACAAATAGTGTTGCTCAATAATGTAAGATATCGAATTCAAAGCTGCTGAAAACCTATCATGCGGCAACTTGTTTAAAAGAGCTCCCGCAGGGGAGCTCTTTTAAACAAGTCGCCGCATGATAGGTTTTCAACAGCACAAGATGATTCAATTTATAATTTTTTGAAAATGTATTTCAGCGCACTAAGTGTTAATTTGAAAACAGGTTTTCATTTGCGTGGGTCAGATGAAAGAAGCCATATCAGAACTGCTGTTCTAAGCACTGACCAGCATTCACCAGGACTAAAGGCCAGTATTTGTACGCTCTGAAGAGGAATGCCTGGATCAAGCACAGTAGACCATGAAAAAACCATTGGGTGACTGCAAGCTGGGGACAGTCCAGATGTGGTTGCAAATGCATTCGTGGTGACTGTGTCAATGATGATATGTCATCTATGGACTCAAGCCAGTGGCAGCAATCTGGATAGAGTCTGAAGAACACTGGCAAATCTAGTGTCAGCATCTGCACCCAGCCATGTCTTCCAGCTATGAAAGACAGAAAGAGCATGGGGACTGGGGAGGCGTCATGATTTGGCAAACCGTAGTGGAAAGTCTTGTCTTCAAAATTGTCAAAAAATAAACATAATTTAATATCCAAATTACACATTCAATTTACTCTTCTTTTGCCTCTCAGTAACATTGTCCTCAAGATATTGGCATTAGTAACATACACAATCTTTATCAACTGCAGAAAAAAATATGAAAGCAGATAAACACAATGAAAAGTGAGACTCTCTAAAAGTGATATTTTACAATAACCAAGGATCTTCAAAGCTGAGGGGCTGGCAAACTGACTCAGTCATGATAAAAGCAGTCATCCGCAAATATGAACTGGTATCCCAAAAAGACCTTCCCTACCTAGCATTGCACTCACTGTCAGTGTCCAGGTGTTCAGATAATCCGAGCTCTGATCTTTTCTGGATCCCCTCCCCCTTCCCCAGGAGGAACTCTGATATTCAGCAAGTCAGCTTTCAGCTTCCCCTTTGAGAGCTCGACAGAGGATTCACGTGGATAAACAATATTTTCTTTTTGTAGATTTTAATACAGTGCAGTAAAAAGAACTTGCCCCTTTCCCAACTCTCTTCTATTTTGGCTTACTTGTCACATTTCAATGTTTCATATTAAATTAATTTTAATACGAGACAAAGATAACACAAATAAACATATTTATTGAACGTAGAAGGCAATCCAACCCTACTTAGCAGAATGTGAAGAGTATCACTATCAACCGATTAAAAAAAATTAATTGACATTGGTCCCATTATAACAGGCATAAAACTAACACAGCATTCTACCATAAGAACATAATACCAACAGGCAAACATGGTGGTGATAGTGAGATGGTCTGGGGCTGCTTTGCTACTTTAGGACCAGGGCTTTAGGACTATAATTGATGGAACCATGAATTCTGCTCTCCACCGGAAAATATTAAAGGAGAATTTCCGACTATCAGTTTGTGACCTAAAGCTCAGATGGGTTATGCAGCGGGATAGTGATCTGAAGCACACAAGTAAGTCCACCACTGAATGACTTAATAGAACCAAAATAAATGTTTTGTAGTGGCCTAGTCAAAGTCCTGACTTGGATCCCATTTAAATGCTGTGGTATGACCAGGCAGGTAATCATACTTGAAAATCCTCCAATGTGTTTGAATTAAAACAAGTCTGCAGTGAAAAGTGGGCCAAAATTCCTCTACACCAATGCGAAAGACTCATTGCCAGCTATAGCAAACACTGGTTTAAAGTTGTTGCTGCTAAGGGTGGCACAACCTGTTTTTAGGTGTAGGAGGGGGGGCAATTATTTTTTCGCATGGGTGAGATAGGTTTTAAATAACTTTTTACCTTTGATAAGTTAATTAATCATTTAAAAGCTGCATTGTGTTGACCCATTTTGTCTTCATCTTAGATTAAAATTAGTTGGATGATCTGAAACACTTAAATATGGCAAAAAGAGAAGAAATCAATACATTTTCAGGCAGTATAAGCTGGATATCAACATTATTAAGAGTGAAAGGCATTGTGCTTGGGTGTAACTACAATCCCCCATCACCCAGTGATCAGATATCTAAGCATGAGCATTTGATCAGAATAAATAAATAAATAAATAAATAAATAAAAATTAACAACACAGCATGTAGCCGTGGCTTCTTGATTATTTGTAAGAAGTAATTACATTCTGCCCATTGTGATAACAGGGCACTGTCTGGACACACTATCTGCTCCTGAAAATATAGGGAGGGAAAAATGTATCATGACAGCATCAAATTATGACCAGCGCACTAAAAATGGGCACAGTAATCCATGTACACTGCATTCCTTTTATGGAATAAATTTTGCAAAGTCAATGTGCCTCGGTCTGGAGCAAGATAAAGGTGAATTTATAAAAGAAAAACATTGTATGGTGAACCAAAAAGAGCAAGGTGCAATTCTGAAACCCTCTAAATGTGGTTTGCTTCCGCATATTCACTCTAATGTGCATCTTAAGGCAATAATGTGTAAATTGTAGTTCAGGATTTAGCCACGCAGCAGCCACAAAAAGATAATGAGAAGATATCAGGGAATTTGCAATGCTGAATGGTTCCGATAAAATGCTAATTCGCGGCTCTGCCTCGACCTCTAACCTATCCACTCGCCGTGATAAAAAAGAATTAAAAAAACATCACTTAGGCCTCTTCAGTTTTGTTATTCAGCACCAAAGAATGGGTGATTGGCCATTAGAGGAGTTTAAACCCTGCTAAAAGGGCTTGACAAAGAGGATCGTATTGCAATATACTGTAGCAGGAAGTACCATGCGAACTGAAAAAAGTCTTTAATGTATTAGCCTTTGAATGGTTTCAGTAGTGGCTTTGTGCTTGTAACTCAACTTTAATTATTTCCTGGGAATGGGTTTTACAGTTCAGCCACCCTATACGCAAATTTCCTCCTTAATTTCATTCAGAGACAAATTCTTTAATTCTACCCACAGAATGACTGTATTACTGCCTCACAGAAGTGTGAGAAATAATTTGGAGCAATATTAAGATGACGCATAGAACTTAATCATTTAAGTTCCTAATTTTGAAATTGAATGTAGCAAACATTCATGTTAATCTGGATAATGTGATATGCAAGTATACTACTGTAGTCCACAAGATTGGATTTGTGAAAAGGCCAATTTTAAAGCACTGTTTTAATTTATGTTATGGTTTGGTCCAATCCGGCGGGCACTGGGACCAGGAGCCCAAAAGCAGGAAGATAGGACCCACACGCACAGGCTGATACAAAAATAAAAGAACTTTTAATAAGTATTAGAAAAAGACAATCAAAAGATCAGGGGAGCAGCAGCACAGAACAGCAGGGCTAAAATCTCAGAATGCACCTGCAACTGCCAACTGGCAATTGCAGCTCTTAAATACTCTGCCTTCACCTCCACTTCAACGAGCCACACCTGTTGCTCGTTGAAGTGGAGGCGAAGACAGCAGGAGGGGGAGGGACTGCAAGGCAAAACCCTTACATTATTAATGACTTATTTGTCTTTACAGCGATTGCTATTAAATAACTTACTCTCATGTGCCCTTCTTATTTCATTCTGTTCATTCACTCAATGAAAGAAAATGTCTGAAGCATTCGGCTTGGCAGCGGAATCATGCCTGCCATCCCACTGCTTGTAGGGAGTTAGACTCAGCAGTTCAACTGAGTGGCTGAGAGCAAAAGTCTACTATCTGACTTTTTCCAAGTTCTGAGAAAATAAGATTTGAAGTTTTGTTTGAACAGAAAAATCACTTTATTTTACACTTTACACTTTTCTGGAGTCCGTTACGATAATATGCATATTTTGTTTGAACAAAATAAAGTGATTTTTCTGTTCAAACAAAACTATTTTCTCAGAACTTGGAAAAGTCAGTAGTAGACTTTTGCTCTCAGCCACTCAACTGCAAGAAACAGACAAAGCTGCTTTCACACCGGACGCAAAATGAATTTTTCGCACGACAGATTACATTCGAAGTCAATGCAAAGACGCAAAAACACCTTTGTGTGTATTCTTAATGTGGTGGAAATTTATACAGCAGACAAACTAGAGACAGATATGATGGCTACCAGATTACCAGAACTGTGACAGATACCATTCAATAACTAAGAATCTGGGGCACCAAATATTTCCTAAAAATAAAAATCTGCAATCCAATTTCATGCTTTTCAGTGCATAATCCAATTGAACATTTTTCATTTTGAAACAAAACACGACTACGAAACCCCCCGTGACTTCTTATCTATCCCTTGTGGCTTCCTATATTTGTCAGTATAGCAGCTTCTGCTGAGATACAGCAAGATGTCCAATGAAAAAGAGCATCTGAAAATTTGAAATTGTTCATTGCTAGTAGCGTCTTTACTCAAGGGACTGGACTGTGAATGATTGAAAATCAGGAAAAGCGGAAGCCTATAGTGCTGCCTTAGAGAAATCTTCACAGGAAGAGGAGTTGACACATTTATTTTTTGATGCAAGAGCAAATTGCGTGTCATGTACCTGTTTGCCAGTTCAATTCCGAAGCTGAACTTCTGCAGCTGCCTTTATGTTGGCTATTAGGGCCCAAAAGATGTTCATGTCTACCTGAGAAATGGTTTTGTAGCACAACGTTTTGCCCTGTAGTCTGACATTAAAGCAAGTCCAACAAAGAGAATGTACCTGGTTCTTCATATCACAATGCTGGTGCCTGTGGAGTATACTGGTCAGTTAGCTGGAATTGCAACTACAGTATTAGATTGTGGGCAAAATTCTCAGTGGAGCACTTGTGCTATAGATCGAGATACATAATCAAAATTGCCTCAGTAAATATGGTGCAGTCAAATTAATTGTGCGTGTGCAATAATCCACTCAAAATAAGAATATCTGACATACTATTCCGATGTAAACAATGAATTGAAGTTGAAAAGACACATTAAGTGGGGTGTTGCCTTTGAACCTTTAAAGCACAAATCTGTTCGCAATGGATGGCCCAACAAATATAACCACATATCCTCAACTGTGAAGAGCAGATAAAAAAGAGTTAATATACAAAATATGAGAGATAACATCAGGAAGTCATTCCTGGATCCACAGACGTTTTCATAAATAGAATCTTTTTATTACTTTATTATTTATTTATTTTTTTGCATTAATTACCTCCAGTGTATAAACAAGGGGTGGCTCTGTATTGTTCAACACAAAATTGAGTGATCACCCATTGGACCCAGTTATCAGAACAAAATGGCCAACACCACAGGGTAAGAAAGGACCGGCATGTGCAGACATTAGTCCTTGCATGCTTAGCCCTAGGTCTCCGCTCATCTTTTGTGTCTCACCGTTTGTAGTGGGCAGCTTGTCAGTAGAAAACTGATTGAGCCTGACACCCAATCAGCAGAAAGGCCAAACCTCTCTCGTGGAAAAGTAATTTGCCTCCCATCAAAAACGATTTTCCATTTGTGTGAACCAATGACCAACTTTTTTCCCCCCATCCCCATCAAACATAAACAAGAGGAGCACTATGTACAGAAGTAGGCTCCGGCATTGGTTTGGGTTTTTTAGTTTTACGGTTCCTATTGTCAGAGCTTGAAATTTAGCTGGCTGGTATAGTCTGCCTCTGTGCTCAGGAACATGACTGGACTGCTGATAAAGAACTCTTCTGTCCCCTCTAGTAATGTGCATGTGACACCTAAAATTCACACACATGTAAATAAAGAACAGCAAATATTACTTTATGGCAATGCAACTACTGAATGGTGTCTTGATTTTGGGGCTGAATGTAAACTTACAGCATTAATGAGGTTTCTTCTTCTATTTACCTTTCTTTCCCTACCTGCAGTCCAGCCATTGCAAGTTGCGCTGTGTTTTGACGAAGACAGCATGAAGGGAAAAATGCTTTCATTATGCAGAGGGGTCTCTGCACACACGTCCAGAATTACAGGCCGATCCTAAGGATACAGATGACCCTGCTAACACTGACAATGTTACACGATCTGAACTCATGCAGACGTCATATGCTGAAACCAAACAGATGTCCATCTATTTACTATCGCCCTCTATGTTGACTTTAGGTGTTGAAGCGCTAAACACAAATTTCAGCCATTAAATCGGCACCTAAATTCAAACCAAGCCAAGTTTCAAGTATGCTGGTGTTCTTTTATCAGCCATTCATTAACCCTTTATAGGGCACTAAAAAATACCCTAAGAAGCTGACTGTAAAAAAGTACTGCGCGTTGGGCGTATGTCCATGAAATCTAACCATCACTTACTCTTGGCTTAGGTGAAAAGGGTGTATGATCAAATATGGCCTCACTACCAAATTTTTTGTTTTTCACGCAAAATCTCACTAATTTCTAGAAATCCTACAACAGCAGCACTTATCTCAACTTTAAGCAAACCTTTTCAACTTTTTAATTTGTGAGTTTTCATCAGTTTTCTTTCGTGAGTAATGATGTTAGTTCCTTGTGAGTAGGACTGGGTAAGGGCACACAACCGCACTATGAGAGGTCTGGAGAAGAAAAGAAGTTTGAGACTCTCTAGGCCACTGCTGATTGGTCGAACACCCATGTCACTGCCCCTGATATAGCCTGATTTTCTCTGATTGGCTGGGAGAAATCGCTGCGGGTCTACTGCCTCACGGAGAGGCATGGGGACGCCACTTTGGATGCCAACTGAAGTTACCAAATATGGTTCCTTGCCCAATAAAGGATTAAAGCCAGCTGCATCCTCAGTCATTTGGAAATGAAGCTTACTGCCTCATCTGCTTACTACTGAACTACCGGCTATGGAGACTTTCCAGAAAGAGAGCACATATGATACAATGGCTAGCAAATGTCATGGCAGTGTCTTGCCATCGGGCAGAGCCAATGTCTGGGCTGCTTAAGGTGACAGTGAGTGTAAACAGCGGAGCAGATGTGCCTTTGAGGAAAGACTGATGCGAGTATGAGCTGGGTAGAGCTTGAGGATCTAAGAGCCACTCACACACAATGAATGAGTTCTTACCACAGCATGTAATGGAGCCAGACTGAATCATTCAATTTGAATCTCCATGTCGCTAACCCATTCTGACAACAGGTCTGATGTGTCATCAGTGACCGATACAGATGACTGAACAAGGTGCATATGATATACCGCATGTAATGCACATTGCAATAACAGGAACATTGTTAAAATGCAGTTCATTGGGGATTAAATGCTGTAGGTCTGCAAAAATAAAGCAATGGTGAACATTCAACAGCGAGTTTTAGATAACATGCATAAAACCTGCAAAAATTGCAAATATTGTGAATAGATGAATAATTGAAAAATTACCTGTGGGGAATTTCACCCCTTATCAATACTTCTTCTGAGTAATTAGTTTTTGACTCCTTGCTTTTTGAATCAAATAAGTCAACAACGGCAAAATTTTATACACATTTTCCAGATTTTGACCCAAAATGGATGATATTCATTTCCATCACATTTATTTTCGCTTAAATATCATCAAATGAATGACCCTTAAAATGAGTGTTTCTAATTACATGTTCTTTTCAATTAATCAATTTAATTTTCCAAACAGAATTAGCCATATTGTAAGAATATTTCTTGACAATTGCAAATAGCCACTGAAATGAAAATACCCTGTTCTTATGTATAATTCAGAACTGCAGATGTTAACATAATCTTTAATCTTCAAATCAGAATAAAAATGTAATAAACAAAGAAAGTGAAAGATGCGGTGATGACGATTGATGAAGGTTGTTCAGAAAGTGAACGCAGAAGTAGGCATATCTACATTTCCTTTAGAACTACAGCATAGCACTGCTGCTGCTAGAATGTTCATAAAGCAAAAAAAGGGCAGAATAACATTAAGTTTTTTTCTGAATTTTTTAGATATGTTTATGGTTATACACTCATTATCATTTTGAAAGCTTTCTGAATTTGAAAACATAATTCTAAGTATGTATAGAACTACAGCAAATACAGTGATTGCTACACCAGAATTAGCATGCTAATCTAAGAATATTTGACTTCCTCGTGTGCTCTCACACTTCACTGGGGTTTGTATTATTTCAGTGGGATGCGAAAGAACCTTTGGAAGAGACAACAAGAAATGAACAAGAAATGGTCAGAAGGGAAAGCCTGCGGTGATTTACAGATACTGTGCACTGTGACTATGTAAGATGTCAGCTACAATCCATTACAAATACTTACAGCTAGTGTCATACATTGCTTACAACAGTGTTACACAGTCTTTATTGCAAATAATCCAATAAAACTACTGTGAATGACTGCCTTTAAAAAAACACTTCAGAAAGGAAAAGAGATCGAAATGGGAGCATCACCTCCCTTCAGTACATTATTTAGACAAAGGTTAGACATTTGTTTTTGTGAATAGCGCGTTGTACAGTGTCGTTAGTAGCTCTGGATAAGATGTGACTGCTAGCTAAATGCTAGTAATGCAAGTCATAGAAACAGTTTCAACAAGAGTGTAGTGCTGGGTCGAGTGGCCGTCTGGGACCATGGAGTTCCCACCTGTCAGCTTTTCACCCACCGCACTATGAATGCCCTTCAGAGCAAGAGATACTCTGCCCTCTGTGTATAAACAACCCCCCACGCAATGGCATACAATTATCACCATGGTCTGAGTCCTTCTTAGGAACAGATCAGCAATTGGCTCATTAATGGCCAGTCAGAGGTTTTCCACAGCCTTAATGCATTAGCTGACATTGGAAGAGAAAGTCTGAAGTAACACAAACACTGCCACCAGTTCTGAGACCTTACGTCTCAGACGCAACTGCACAGCTAAAGACTAAACACAACACTGCTTATTCTGCCCATAAACTTCTAATTTCAGGGAAATTCCCCCCTCAGAGAACCGCAAATCTCGGTCCTTCACCTCCAGGCAAATTTCCCATCCACTCTCCCCAGGAAATTATATTTCTAATCAAAATCCGCCGGGACAAAGCCAATCTTTGTCTACGTCTATATTAAATTTGGAGGAGGCAGACACGTAAAATAGCTTGTATTAAAATAAACCTATAAATAATTCAGTATAATGTGCTTAAACAGTAAAACCAATATAACTCAGGAATGCAGAGCACGGTAATTGCTTGCGTGATCAGAACCAACATTTCATTAAAAATCCCATTGAGCCACTTTAATGGAAGGGAAAGTATAGCAATGTTTAACAAATCATAATATCTGCAGATATGACTGGAGCAGGTTTATTATTGAATTTTTAGCAATCATAAAAAAACATGGCTCCCTTTATGTATGTTTAGACCATGACAGGAGCATGTCTCTCACAGTAGCCTTTCCCAGTGGTCCTGTAGCCAGTGCATTAGAAAGTGAATACAGTGGCTACATATGAATCAACCTAAATATAAAATCAGAATAAACAAGAGCATAAACAATGGTAGGTTACACTTTCATCCTTTCCATTAATTACAAATACCTTTAACCTTTTGTTGCATGGTGGTGACTGAAGTAGGCAAACCCACTCTCCACCCCTAATGAACAAAGAGGAAAAGAGTCATGTGATAAATGGTTAAAACAGCATCCCTCTGCGGACCAATCAGCAGCTATCAGACAATATAACCCCAGAGCAGGGTCCCTACAGCACTGGGCAAATGGCACTGAACAACACAGTCTTATTTATCATTTGCCGGAATGTAATGAAACAAAGCATCTCTCTCAAAAGAGAATAGAACAGAAAAGTTTTTGCATGTAGCCGAGGAGCAAAATTAATTAAAAATACATTAATTCAGCTAAATTATTCGGTTAAGGCGCTGCATAGCGGAGCAGTAGTGACCACCACGACGCAGGTTCGATCCCTGCGGTTGTACCAGCCGGCAGTGGTTGGCAGCATTTTCAGAGCTGCGCGCAATTGGCTTCGTGCTGCAGGGAAATAAATTGGGAAGGGACTGACGAGGTGGGATATATAAAAAAAAAAAAAGTTATTTTGCTCATTGCTCCAGCGCCTCCTGTTGGCCAGCCGGGCGCTCATCAGTAAGATTCTGAGCTTGCTGATGTTTAGGTATATTCCGCCCTCGTTCTGAACTTGTGAATTTTCGGGTTATGAGTGCAAAGAAGCAGTGGCTGACAGGCGCATGCTTCGGAGGAGAGCCGTGAACTGTCTTTGCTCTCCTGAGATGGTAATATGGGGTCGCATACGAGCATGCTTGTACATAGTTCTCTTGTCAGGCATTCCAGATTCGGGTGGGATTGGAGATGCCAAATTAGAAAAAAAAAAAAAAAAACATTAATTCAACAAATAATCAGTCCTATTCAATCACAGAACATGTTTAATGGCAGTAGAAGAAAAGGCCAGAGTTATGGTCAGTGTTATTTCACAAAATGTATCTTACCTCACGATGTTTCATAAATTCCAAGAGACCATGAAACCAACACAAGTACCTCCGTGTAAGTTTAGTTGCACTCAAATGCAGTATTCAGGAGTTATATTTCATATTTATGTGTATTCACCATACAAGCTCTCAAAAATTTTTGATAGATTATAGTTGTACAAGTTTTAAAAAGCCTCTGTGCTTGGAGCCGCTTCCACTGCCAAAGGCAAAAGAAATATGAAGGGTATCTCACCCAGAGCTGGGGTGCAAAAATAAAATTTACTGCTTTTCATTAATGCCAATTTAAGTCTGATGTACTGGGTACAATCAGACCTACACTATGCAAACATGACTTATAGATTTATTAAGGCTAGAGCCAGCCAGTTCAATACCATCTCATGCCATAAGGATTAAATAAAGTACCTAATTTACAGCAAAGAAATGCACACAAAAAATAAGCCTGAAAGAGATTCAGCTCTGACACCATTTTTGCTCTATACTGAGTATGACTCTTAGTTCAATATATATTTTGAAACTATACCACTAGTAGTGAATGGAGAAGGCTCCTTCGCGTGATATGCATATCAGTCTGCATTTATCAAGGTTAATAATAGTTCCAAGACTAAGGAAAAAAAATGGTAGTGCTAGTCAGTCAACTTTGAACAAATCTTGCAATCACGCGCATCAAAAACTGTGGTGAAAATAATTGAAAACAGCGGCTCATTGTGATACATATAATATTGAAAACACTGGATAATCAGTGTAATCTCATCAACTGCAACATTTTAAAAAGTACGTAGTTCATGTTTATTTAATTTTCATAAAGTTAGTCCTGAGCATATACCACATCCATTTATTTCAGAGCAGCCTCATAATTTGAGGAATGATGCATCACAAACAATCTCTGCCTCAGTTTATGCTCTTAGTTGGTTATCTTCAGTTTATAGTTCATTATTGGCGCAATAATACAATGTAACCCTGTCTACTGCAGCTCCCTTGGCCACTGTTATTGGAGGGGGGGTGATTTTGTTGGCACTGGGAATTAATGCATTTTGCCCGCCTGTCTTTTGTGGCTGGTCCTCCCATTAGCTATCTTAGGTTCCAATGATTTATACTCACAACGTTTAGCAAAGTACCCTAGCATCCTGTGGGCCTTTTTTTTCTTTTTTCTGCGACTGCAAAATTGGCTAGGACTTAAAAGGCTCACATCAACTACAATTGCCTTGGGATTGTGCACATTCCAATGTGGTTAACCTTAAGAAATCCAGTCTCACGTTTTAATTACCACATGTGTATTACTGTATATTTAGCTACAGTGAATTGCATTAGCCAGTGTACCACCTTGCGTCAAATTAAGTCAAAATCACCATGAATCACCTTAATATATTCCAAACCTTCCGCTGAATCTCCAAACTTTACCTGCAAGCAATGTATTTGCAATATTCCTGTCAAGGTTGATTATGTAAATGAAAGAGCTTCTCTGTGTTCTGTCGTGAAACCAGCTTCAAAGCCATACATTCACACATACATTCAGTATTTTCAACCATCCTACTTTTAATCATGAGTCTCTTTTTGAAAACTTAAATACAGTGTATCACAAGCCTTGCTTTGATGAAAAACTGACCGGCCTGGATCAGAGCTCTCACATTGATTATATATTGGTATTATTTTGTCTAGTGACCCATCACTTGTTTTCCCAGTTTCTAAAGTTAAAGTTATACGGATCTAAAATAGCAGGCAGTATTTTTTGCCAGGGTCTCGCTCCTAAACTTTGAGCATCCATAGGTAAATGCGAAGTGGGCCTGTCACCTTCTTAGTCTCTGGGAAATCTGTTGAGTATTTAATTATCCCCAACCATAATATTAGCTGTAACCTTTAGAGTACAGAAAAGCCTTTTGGCCTGCTAGCAACCTGCTCTCTGGTGAAACTCAACAAAGTGACAATGTAAATTATCAACGATACCTTTATTCTGATAAAGCAATGCACCATATATAGTTTTAATCAACTCCCACTTCTTCATATTTTTGTTATTTTATTATTATTATTATTATTATTATTATTATATTTTTTACCTTTCTTGATCCATTTCAAAATAAAGGTTTAGGACCACTTTAAGCATTTTAGTATCTATTTAACCCTGGCATCCATATTAAATTATTGCCATTACTCTTATCACTATTGTTTTCTGTATCTTGGTTCTCTCATTATTCTAGCACTCTTCTGTATAGCCTTAGGCATCAACAGTAGAGGCAGCTTTTTCAACTTACTTACGGACATCATTGCACATCTGTTTTCCCATGGTTACTGCAGAAAGATTTCATTGTGGTCACAATGAACAAGTGCCTATGGAATCTACTTACAGAGATGCTGGCACAGTATTTTTGGTTAAAGCTGCTTTGAATTATTCTCTGAAGTATTGCAGAAAGTAATAGAAAATAGTATTTAGAAGTGCAATAATGCTGGCATGACAGTGCAAACAATATTTATAATTTCTCATCAAACGCTTAATGCACAAATTCTGCGTTAGATTTTTTTCCTTTGGGAAAATATAAAATTTTTATTTTTTGGAAGCTCAATCTGTACCTGATTGGTCAGCTCTGACGAAGTGTTCATCATAAATCTACAAGCCCTGATGTCAACAAACAGATAACAGTCAGATCACTTTCAGGCCCTGATTCTAACATAGTTTATGTAAGGTTATGTTCATTATATTCATTGCAATGTTTCATTTGACTGCAAATAGTCCATATACATTAACCTGGTCAATGTACATGATGGGTTTGTGCTTCCAGGATGCATTATATCCTTGCTGCCAGAGACCACGGCTTTCTGCTCTGTCAGTGCTTCAGTGAAATAAAATCACACCAAACTTCATTAATTCTGTAATTCTTCAAAAACCCTGAGGCTAAAAGCATAAAGGGAAAGAATCAGCATTTTCCAGCGTCCCTGAAAAAGAGGTCACTTTATCAGCTGTCCACTAGAAAATTAAACCTCACCCAAAGGAAGGTCATGCATTATGGGATCCGGTATGGTGAACTAAATTCCACAGGAACTAGCATTGCTCAGCAATAACAAGACAAACTCAATTAAAAAGCCATTAAATGCAAAAGGTATCAAATCTATTTCACCAATATAGCATATAGAGCCAGAATATTACAGAAAATAAAGAAAATAAAATTATTTCGGTTATTAAGGTGGTATGACTGGGGGAATAAGCTTGAATACCGAGGTTGTTCCTTCTATCCTTATTGGGTTACTATTGCACCCTTGAGTCTGGCTGTTAAGCTGAATCACTTGAAAAATTAACACACAAAATAAGTACAATAAGCACATTTAAAATTAAAGCAATGTCTGAATATGAGCATCATTTCAATGGCTACAGTGTATGTTAAAGCAACATTATGCAACTATTTTACCAAAAAAATACCAGCTTCTGAATTATTTTTATGGTGCAATGCATCTCATCCCCTGTTTTTACTCCGTTTAACATTGGATTATTGCGTACAATCACTCGCAAAAAGCGAATAGCACTTTGTGGCTCTAGCAACATCACACCGCCAACTCTGGGTCTTCAGCTAGCTATAAGCAGAGCCGTCAACAAGAAGCTACCCCAGTACTCTCAGCACGGACATCATAGCAGAGACGGAGAGACCATTAGGTCATTTATGGAGGATGATAAGAGAAAAAGAGTGTGGCAAGCTAGTGGTCAGACATGACTGGCTTTTAGTCAGAGCTTTGCAAGATAAATGGCTGCATGACAGATGCCAAGCTCGTGTTGTTGGCTAGTGAGTAATAGTAGCTGACTTGCTATGTCTTGTGTTGTTGCACTTGCTTAATGTTTAGCTATTTTCGCAAAATTGTCGAATCGTTAGTTTTTGATTATGAGCTAAGTCAGCCCATTTCAACAAAGGTTTAATCACTAGCTAAACATCCGTCTGATGCTCTTATATTGGTTGGTGTCCAGCAATGTCAGAAAGTTTGCCACCAAAGTTTGCACCCCCTTTTTGCGAAGAAGATCCAAGGTTTGTAAGTTTAATTCACTGCAGTTGACAGACTGTTTTGCATCTGTTAGCATCCTTTAGCATTCCTATATATTACAGCCGTGAGTTAGCAGCATGGCTATTGGTCTCAGGGTTAACAAGACAAGACAATCCAGTAGCAGAGTGTACATCCCTGCCAATTTTATTATGAAGGACTGCAATGTAGGCTCTAACTTTGTTGGTGTCGTCCCCGTCTTATGAAGTTTTCAAATGCTTCTGGATGCCTAGAGTTATCCAATCTTAGTTCCATCTCAGGCTGGCATGTAAATGAATAAATTTGAAAAGTTTGGTCAGTCCTCAGAAATCACACACCAAGTAAGCCTTGAAGGTATGCAAGGTTGCAAAATTCTCAGCAAGCTTGTAATAAATTACACAGTCCAAGGTGTATTATGAGCAATGTAGCCTATATCCTGTCACCTGCAACATTTTGATTACACACACACACACTCCACATTCAAACAACGTATATGGGCTGAAAACACCGACAGTATGTCAGCAAAACTGAAACTTTTTGTCTTTATCTTTTGTTATTATTGTTGTTATGCCGGTGTTCATCTCCAATGTCACCATAAATGAAACTTTGTGAAGTTATATTTCTGTAAAATCCGATAATATTTTTCTTCGTCAGTTGACATGGTCATTTGGCTTCCAAATCTTTCCGTTTTTTTAACAAATGTAAATCCTGTAATATTACTCAACTTTGTCAGTCGACATGGTTATTTGGTCACCAAACCCTGCAGCTTTCCAACAAATGTACAACAAAAGCGACGTATTTACGACTGAGGTGTTGCACTCTGAATTGAAAGGGGTGCAATTCTGCAAAACATACCAATTCTTACATAGTGGGGCTTTAAATGGACACTGTATTAGAAGTATGAGTTTTGATTATTCAGTGGCTCCAGAGTTTTTAGCCATCATAGCCCACCAAGCCTGAGTTCAGTGGAACTGAGTGATGAATAATTTACGAGTCTGCATAAACCTGAATCATAAGTAGGGATCTTTTCATCAGCTTGACTCATTCAGTTGCTCCCTGTGGTCATGGGAAGAATGCCAGGGACAACAGGACTGGGGATGTGGGTGCTAACTCATCCATATAAACCACAGCTGTTTCAATACAGTCGATACTTTTCCCTATTATACACACAAATTATTTCTAAATGTTTGTATGCATGTGATGCAGATCAAATATTCATTGAATAATCCAAGTGCCGCACAGGAATACTGAATTCCTACTTCGCTGATGATGCGGTGATAGAACCTTCAAGAACGACCTCAAAGAATACATGGAACATGACCAGTGTCGAGCAAGAGAAATTCATTTCTTCGACAGTAAATGGAAAGATTAATCATGAATGTGGGTTAAATAATATGTAAAGTTTAATCATCAGGTTACCTTTCTGCTCTGAGTGAGTAGTAGACATTTTTTTCTTTTTACTTTCCGCCTCACTTTTCCACTGATAGGTTTTAAAAATCGATCTATCAAACATCAATCAGACTTTTTACGGTGGAAGTTAAAGTGCACACACCTGTACGCACGCTCAGACACGCACGTCCACTCACAAACACACACACACACACACACACACACACATATATACACAAGTACCTTGTCTTCACAAGCCAGCCATTTGGGCTGTTCTTACCATGATCTGACTCTAACGCAAACTGCCGAAACGTGTGCAAATTTTAAAAACTCCTCTCTCTGTCTGTTTGTTCCATTGCTCACTCTAAAGATAACTTCCGCTCAGGTTGTCGAAACGTCAGATGTCATCAACAGTCTTTTTCAAGGCTATATTATAAACCCAGATGATCACACAATACCAACATCGTTTACACCTGGGTTCAAACCATTCACTCTCAAACTCCTCTCTTTTAAACATGCACCCTCATACAGCAAAACAGATGCATAAACATTGCAAACATATTGGTTCATCCACTCATAGCCATTCAGGAACTTGGTTCTGAGCTGCTCCACTAACAGGGCAGGTGATAAGTCCTTTTGAATCAAATCAGGCATGCATTCCACATTAGAATTATGTAGTATTTTCTTCAAATAGCGCCAAAAAGTTTGCTAAGTCATTTTGTCAGATCTATATTCAGCGTTTTTCATCATTGGAGAGACTGGGTTTGCGTGCGCTTGCTCTAAAATCTATTTTCCTGCCCTTTTTAGCTGAGAACTCACAAAGCAAAAACTGCCACGCTGGGATTCTTTGAAATTAAATTGACAAATTTCTGCACAAACAAAGGTTCTAATGCTTCATGGTCAATTTTATACATTCCCATAACACAATCCTACAGACAGTGCAATACAAAAATTGGCCATTTGTGCACCAGTTATGATTGGAGTCCACCTCTGATATGGCACTGAGGTCTTTTTTTTTTTAATTATGGAGAAATCAGAAGTTCAGCACAGGACTGTAAACACAAACTACATCCGTTGATCTGTGCTGGCCTCATACTACCAACCACACTCAGTCCCAGCGAAACTTACAGTTCAGATCCCCTCTAGTCTAGAGCAAACATTATTCCTCAAAGTAATGCACCCCTGCTACCCATCAACATGCACGCACCCAGACAGTATAAACAGATAAATTGGAATGGGATGCCCCTTGTACTAACTTGGGAGAATTCACCCCCATGGTGCTTGTTATTCCAGCGAAGAAAAAAGATGGCATCGTTTGAGTTTCTGCTGTGGAACACGAGCACAGTAGAACTCATATTGCCTGAAAACATTTCTGGAAATGCAATGAATAAGAGATGGAGAGGCGCACACGATTAAAAGTACACACAGCTATTCTGAGTATTTATTGGTGCCAGGTCTTGTCTGTATTCATTTGTACAAAAGTTTGTAATTCACATAGTTTTAAACTTTTCTTTCTTGTTAACTTAGCTTATCTACCCAGTCAGAACAGAATAGTTACAAGAGGCCAATGTAAGCACTCGGTTGCTAATTGCCATTGGTAGTTACGGAGTTGCAATGTTGCACAGCTTTAAAATCATATTTATTTCCAATAGCTACAGAAAGCACTATATGGAGTGCCATCTTATAATTTGACTTCACGGACCAATGGACAAATTGGGAAAAGCAAATATTAATTTGTGGATTTGCACAGAAGGTATTGTTTAAGTTGTCTTCCAAAACATACAGCTGATAAAGGATTGAATTTCCTTCATTGAAGCCATTAAAACAAATTTCTTATCATAAAGCTTGGTACCTGTATTAAAAGCCTTTTTTTTTTTTTTTGGTAAAAACTCCTCTTGTTTGTTAATTATGGCACCTCTTTGAACTTGAATCACAACTGCAATCATAGCATACTTGCATTCCCTCCTCTGATTCTCCTTCTGTTAGTAATTGCCATATAGATTTATATTAAAACTCTGGACAAATTGTCAGAATGTATGCCATATGTGGACATCCATCACTTTCATTTTTCTTTACTTTCCTACCGCAGCATCCTTCATCCTTCAGATGGTGACATGTGCCCCGCCCACTGCTTTATGCTGTCACTCAAAATGACACCGACCGTGAAGGGCGATGGGGTGGGAGAGAATTAAGGCAGCTGGGTAATGACGTCAGACTAATCTGCGTCTTAGAAAATTATGGACTTGTCAACAGATTTCCAATCCGTGCGGCCAAGAATTTTTAGACGCTCGGCTCATTTAGGTGCTGAGTGGCGAGCGCACCATCATGTCAGTTTGATTGGAGCTTAAAGGATCAACGAGCTTCAAGTGAGCTGTCAGACGTCAGGTCAGGGGAATATATATATATCACAGTATAATTAACTATACCTACAGTCGCAGAGGTCTCTTTTGAGGAACTTTGAGGTAATCTTGAAAATTTACACTGTTAATATTTCATCCTCCATAAGTATATCTGTGCTTTTTAATTGGACTTTTTTTCGAGGGTCAAGGCAAACACTAATCACAAATTTTTACAGTGAATCCCATGGAGTTTAAGAAATTACAAAATGTAATTCTGTTAATTCTGGTTTATCATAACGTAAACAAATTAATTTACATGTTTTTAATGTCAACCAAAGGTATATCGAATATGTAAACAAGTTAATTATTGTCATTAATTTTGTCATTTATCATCAGTGACTTAACGTATTATTTTCTTCGTAGGTGAGTTATAAAAATAGCCAGAATAAATAGCTAAGGTTATACCATGGTCTGGGTGAATTCTCAACTCTGAACGGCTGCAGTGCGTCCCTGGATTCCTGATATGTGGACACAAATAAAGTTCCAGTGGAACTATCTGTTGATCGTTCTAAATTAATATGTTACCTGGGAAATGGAGTTATGCCTGAAGAAAAACTTAAGTTTTTGATCAGAAAGGCATGAAAACATAAATTAAAAGGCTTTTTTTCCCTTTTGCAAATGACCATGGTATAAGCCGGCAATTGCCATTTGAGGCATCCATCATCCAGAATTAATTGACTCCGCAGAGGCGACCAGCCACCGCATCATCCATTAATTCCTGATAATCAACATCTTGTCAGGCATTATCCCTTACTTAACTCACAGCTGTCATTGGAAACTGAACAATCTGAATGCCCTCCACCAGATTCAATTTGTGGGATGTCATCATTAATCGGCGAAAATCATTTTAAATTTGAGTAAATAGCCACAAGTATCCAATTTGATCCTCTGTAAACAGACCTGCCTTCTTTGGAACAAGTAAGTTCAGTGTACAAATTAATTTCCTAATTTGCTTATTTAAAACTATTTATTTATTTATTTGATTCACTGCTCAAATGCATGCAATACAATTTCAGTGCTTGAGCACCACTAAATATTTGGGCCCATGGAGGCAATATCACAGTGAACTGCATGTTTCTTAAATTCGAGGAAATTACAGTTATACAAGCTTTACAGCTTTTTTTTTTTAGTTGACTGCACTCTTCTGGGAAGACTTCCCACAAGACGTGAGAATATTGCTGTGGAGATTCGCTTCCTTTCCTGACAAAAATCATTGATGAAGTTGGGCAGTGACGGTGGGTGGTCAGACCTGGCTTGAAGTTGGCTTTCTGGGTATTCTTAACGCTAACTGATGGGTGCGAGGTCTGGGAGCAATGCACTGCAGTAAAGATCATCTTCCTTGATCTCAAAAAACCTAGTATGGACCACTGTCATGAAAACAGGGATCATCTAGGAAATGCCATAAAGTTATAAGATTTTTCCTCAGTAGGACTCAGAAACTCAGCCTGTACCATGAAAGCAGCCCTAAAACAAACAAGGTTCCTCATATTTGTACGGTTTGCCGTCCACATCGGCGTCGGCATTCCCACTGTTTCCGGGCTGTAACTCGGAAACAGTTTTAGATATTTACATCAAACCTTGCACACTCTTTCAACAGTGTATGTAGATGTGCCTTTTACTGTCTGTTAACATCAATGATGGGGGGCTGTGTTGGGTTCGGGGGAGACATTTGTTTTTTTGCCTTAAAAACAATCTCTAGTTTTCTATTGTATTAATGTAGCTAATTTAAAAGTTAACAGAAATTTTGTTTAAGTACGCAAAAGACTCGGCTGGGAAATTCACAAATGAGAAAGTCAGCTGAATGTGGCGAAAATTGAACAGTTTTCAGTAATTAATTGTATGTGTTCAATGGAGATAACTACAGAACAGTCTTTTAAGTTCAATTCAATAATGTGATGGGAGGTTTATCAGTTTGAACATTAAATATCTTGTCTTTGTAGTGTACTCAATTGAATATAGGTTGAAAAGGATTTGCAAATCATTGTATTCTGTTTTTATTCACCTTTTACAAACGTTCCAACTTCATTGGAATTGGGGTTTGCATTACACCTCAGTTAAGCAATAGCATTGATCAAAATAAAAATATCTTGGCCAATTTCACCAGATGCTGAGGTGATTAAAAAAGTAGAGTGACAGCCCAACATGATAATGTTCAAACATAGTCAAAAGACCAAAGATGTTTTATCAATCTGTGGGCATTCATTAGTTTTCACAGCTGTTCAATAATTTACCAAAGGAGAGCAGTTCTTCTGCACTCTGCCAAACTAAGAAAGGCACACTGTCGGATTATACAGTTAAGAAGATTCTCCATTCCAGGCACAATGAAGGTGGCTTAGGAAAGTGCGTGTACGTTGTGGGGTATGAGCATGCTAGTGTGTGAGCCAGGGGAGAGCATCACTTATTTTCACTCTCTGACTGGCAGTGCCAGAGAACAGAGAATCCAATGCAAGGTGTGGAACAGAGGATTACTATTGCCTGATGGGTGCGGAAATCAGTATTCTAATGCTAGCATCCCTCCCTGTGCAATATAACATTTGTTCAAAGTGCCATTTGTTTTGTGTGTTTACAGTATTTGCTCTCTTAATTTAAAACGATAGATGTAATGCCCCTAAAATTTATGAGTACAAATCAGCTCCTGTAAATGGGCCAATCTTGATGGAAGGAGGGGAATCCCAAAATCCCATGAGTACTAACTCACCTAGCCTTATGACAAGCTGTGTGGACATCTGTTAATAGTGCTTTTGTTCAAAATGGAGATGATTCAATCTTATGTAAAACCAAAATAGAAAATGGTTAATATAAATATCACATCATGATCAGCTTGAGCCCTAGCATTAAGTATGTTTTAGGCTGAGATAGTGTTACACAATGCCCTGCCATTGCCACTGGGGTAGAAACAGAACAGAGGTGACCACAAAATGCAGGGGCTAATATCTTACATTGGTCACTCAGATGTCAGGGCACTATGATTTATTTGATGCCCTGAATCTAAGAACATTTTAAATCGCTTTTCCTTTAGGCTTCTCCAAGAAAAACCCTGTGTTTATTCGGGAACTGTTCACATATTCATAATGTGTTCATCCCTAAAAAACTGAACTACTGTATGTGAATAGCCCATTAGGTCTAGAGTCCTCAGTTTGGTGTCAACAACCTTCAGCTAATCCCTCTCTGATCTCCTAGCAACATGATCATTTGTGACAGCACAAACACCTGCAAACCCTTCACACTTTTTTCTTTGAGGAAATTAATCTCCTGTAGCAGTTGATAATGGTTTCCAATAACTTCCCACCCCAGGATATACATTCTGTCCTGATTAAAATGTGTTTGCAGGATAACTGAGATGCTTTCTTCTCAATTTAACCATTATGACTACCATTTGAGATCGAAGTACAATGTTTTTATTCAGTTCCCCTTAATCAATGCTCTCTATGACCCATTTGACGGGTCAAGCACTGGATTTAGTAGGTTTTAACCTAGTGTGTATCAGGGATCAGCCCAATAATTCATTAATTAATTCTGAATCAAGCATAGAATGCCAGTGAGAGCCTTTCCCGCAAAAAGCATACCGACAAATGAGAAAAAAATAAAAGCACTGAGCTCGGATTTACGGAACCTGGGGAACGAATAGGTGCGGCAAAAAATAAAATAAAATCCACAATAAGGAATTTGAATTCCGGCTTGTTTCAAGTCTCAATATCTAAAATTGGTATGGTTAATATGAATCTAACTCCCTCCATCTTTCCCTCCTTCATAAATATACACTTTTCTTTACCTTTACCATAATAGGCTCTGTTGTGCCACACATTATTTTTTTCCCTTCTCATGAATGATTTTCGTGTGCGAAAAATTCCAGCATATTTATTACAATGTGATTCAGCAGTGACCGAAACCACTGGCCCTAGGGCAAATATTACTGTATTTATCATTACTTTCTGATGTTTATTTTCCTTCCAGTTCAGGTGAGGAATGAAAGGAACAAGAAAAAGGAATGATGTGAGTGATAATCCCCATATTTGCTGGCCTCATTGTGCTCGTTGAGTGGACAGACATCTTGCTCACTGTTCGCAGTTACACTCTCAAAAAGAACTTGGATCGATACTTCAACTGAGGTTTCCGTGGAAATACGATCTCGAGCATGGCCTGATCAGCACGGGGAGGTCTTGCTCTTTACCGATTACTTGCCCACACCAGCAGCCAATCAGGCCAATCCTCCAATCAATACACACTGGGGTTAAAATGACTTCCAAATGGGGAAGGGGGGGTTTGTGGGGGCAGGGAAAGAGAGGATGGAAAACTAATAGGGTCTCAGTCAGCTCTACTTGCAGTAATTGATCAGCTTTATGAGGGAGACATTCAATACTGATTATCCTCAAGCGCAATAAACGCTGGAGCAAAATTATCACCGGAACATGTTTCCTTGTTTATCTGCTTGGAAAATGCCCTGTTGTGAGTTCAATTTATGGGACCAGAGTACGTCAGAGGGCTTTGAGAAGTTTAGTTTCATGTTTCGTTCTTGTCCTCGGCATTGCTGAAAGCGCAATCAGCAGTGAGCCAAAATGTCATGAATTATTCAAGCACGATGCAAATGAAAAACGCAAAGAATGGATGAGTGATATTCTGAGCGGTAATCAGTTATCGTATCAAGTGCCACGCACCTCAGTATTACCTATTCATCACTGTTCCAAAGGTTCGTCCAAGGCTGCATATTAACGCAGAGGGCCGGATAATTTCCACCGGGGTGCTACGCCTGACGGGCCTCAGCACAAAAGTTTTATCGTTCACGCATCAGGCGGCGGACTGAAGGGTCCAGCATTGAATGCGAAGCCAGAGCGTCATTACTTGGCAGGAAGCTCACTGAATGAATTGGATGTAACCCTGATCAAAGAGCCAAGAAAAAAAGACACAAAACCTGTCCGGAGAACAGAGCCAAGGCTCACTGAAAAAGAATCTGAATTCTACCACTGTTATCAACCCTCCCACCTTCCCATCAGCCACCACCACCTGATTCTCAATCAAAAAGCCTCTGCTGAGATGATACAGACAAGAGCAATCTCCAACTCAGCAATGTCTGCCGCAGCGCAATCAAGCTCTTAAAATGAGAAAAGGGCACCATTAGCTGCAAACCTCACAGATAGGTACACTGTATGTACTCAGCTGAAGTACACTACTCGAAAGTAACATTCGATGGGGACTGAGTTCAATCAAAACTCTCACTCTGATTAATTGCCGAGTGTCTAAGGTGAAGCTCAATTTACAACTGTAGTGCAATAGGAATAATAACGGTACAGATTAATGGAAATTAGATTCACTTAAATAATCGCACATTCCTGTATTGACAGAGAACGCTGTTAAATAGCTTTGAATGTTATCCAGTAGTCAGCAGTCAAAAATCAGGAAACTTTCTGCGATCCCCACTTAAGGCAAGTCTTCCCTCAGATAATATGCTTGGTGAGGTGTATGAAAGTGCCACTTGTTCGGGACACTCTTATCCGTTATTCCCTGAATTGATCACCCCGGCACCCCCCCTTCATGCCAACCAAGATTGTAGCCGCCATAAAACTCAGCCAGTTCTTGATTTCCTCCGACAAGTCCCTTAGGATACTCGTGAGAAATCACCAAGACCACACCCCAAAATGTACTGTAGTCAATACCTCAATTTTTGTTCATATTGTTATGTTATGACTGTCATCAAAAACTGAATCTCAGGACTTAAAAAAGATAAAGAAAGGGCATCCAAATTGGTTGTTGTTGCAAAACGGAAAACTCCTGAGTAATTTAAGGGATATGTCATGTGGCATGTGCTCTTCAGGTCAGGGAAGAGAAGGCATTGGAGGTTAGATGAGGTGAGAGTTTTTTCATGAAAAAAGACTGACTGCCAATGGAACGAAAGGGCTTCAGTGGATATTCACAGAAGTTAAATTCTGCACGAATACCAGGGGTATTTCTTTCCACAGAGGGTTATCAATGCACAAAACAGTTTGGAGTCATTATGTAACGGCAGCAGCAAGGGGTTTGCAAGTCCAGGCTTGAGGTAGTGCTGAATATTCTCTGGTTTGTAGATAAATAGGGAGCTGCATGCACTGTTGTATCCTTTATATTCTTCCGACCAGAATGGAAGTTCCTGCTATGGCAAAATGAAATTATATTTTTTCTGAAAGTAAATTTTCTTTTAAAATAAACTGTTTCTTCTGACCAGTAAAATCCCAGGACTAACAAAATAATCAGGGACTAACAAACAGGCATGGATTATGGTAAGCAATGAGAATATCCACGACCAGGCACTGAAATATCAACACCATTAATGTCAAATTTGAAGTCTTGGACTGACATCAATTGCTTAATTCCTGTAATTTTCTTCACAAAACTGATTTCCATCATATTCCTGAGCTTCATCCTGTATAATTATCTTATTACAGCTTGATCAGTCAGTGTTACTGAAAGCACATGATTAATGAAGTTATGCTGTGTTTTAATCTGATGCATATTAGCAATTGAATTGTTCACTGCCCATCCACAGTTAAGTGTCAGTATCCGTGCCTCAGCACGTTCAACATTTAAGACCTGAATAATTCCCAGCTTTTGCTCCATCAGTTAAATGTATGAAAATTTCACCTCTATCAAAAGGAGCAACACTACTGAAAATTAAATAATCTGGTGCCTGAAATCTCATCTCATTCGATGCCTGATATCTCATCTCATTCAGAGTTATTGAATGAATATTGAACTTTGTTTTGTAACATGAAAATCTCTTTTTGACAAGATATGGCAGAAAGATGACAGATCATTCCTTGTTATACAAAACCAGAAATTGGTTGTGCTTCAAAAACTACAAATAACCCAACAGATCCCAGAACTGCAGTTGGGTGCTCCTCTGTTAGTTGACACCACTCTCTGATGATCATTTGGATTGTCTGCTCTTTCCCATTACTGCCTATTTAAATAGATTGACCTTTTACTCTGAGAATTCAGAAAAATCCCTCCATTGCGCAGAACAATGTTTACACTCCTTTTAATGATGATATCCAAGGCTCCCAGGACATTGATTTCCCAGGTTCTTGATCATATATGAATTATTTATCATTTCAAATATGTGCTGAAAGAAAACTGGATCGACCTTTGGGGTCAGCTCAATTATTCACCTGTCAATTTCCAATATTACTGTTTCTCTGCGATGACAAGTTGTTTTGATATGGCTACATCAATCTATGTGGATTGGAATCATTTTCCATTTGAGGGAAAAATAAACAAGCACATCCACAGTAAATCTGATACCATGATAAAAATGAAAAAAAAAGAGATACAGAATTTTTAATTAAAAACACACTAGACTTGTGGTGGTTCTCTTGCCCTTCACAGTTCTCTCTCATCATCTCTCCTAAAGAAAAGAGCTGCAGCAATGAGATTATTTCTTCCCCACCACAATGAAATGGAGTGCAGGGTTTTATCAAACTGTGATGCAAATACCCTGAGCAGAATGCTACTCACTGGCATGTTGTATATTACACAGATCCATAGGCAGTTACAGAGGGCTAAAGGGCAGACTTACACCCTGGAGTCATTCAGCAAGCGTAGATGTTTTGATTATAAATTTTTCAAAATGAGAGAGTGAGCTGGGAAGGCAATATATGGGGTAAAAAGGAGGAGGGAGTACAACAGAATGATGCAGTGGGGCTCAGGTTGAGCTGGGCTTTGCTTCAATTTCTGCTTCATTGATATAATCAGTGGGGAGAGAGATACTGTAGATTAAGATGTACAGTATTAGTCTGTAACAAGTTTAAACACATCCACATGTTTCAAACAAGAAACTCATATTTTACAAAACAAAATAAAAAATCCGTCTTGAACTGAAATAACTGCCATTTGCCCACATTATTGCTGAGCATACTCTTATTCTGTCTTTGTGGGCAGTTGTACAGTTCACAGCAGGTCAACAGTAAAAGTTTCCGCAGCTGCGCTACACTTGTAATTTGCTACCTCTTGACCTATCAGTGCAATAAACTCAAATTAGCTTGATTTAAATTCAAATTTTGGAAAATGGAACTATTTTTTGGCCTTTTTATTTCCCTATATGGATGTATCAATCCCAAGTTTCTGTGCTTTATCCTGGGAAATAAATGGCTCTTTTTTTTACTCAACTACTGTTGATAATTATTATGGTAATTACAGAAGTTTAACCACTTAAATTTAACCTGAGACAGTAATACCAGATCACATACTCACAAAGAGTCTGAAATCCACCACTGTTGTCAACCCTCCCAACACCCAATCAGCCACCAGCAGCTCACCCTCAATCAAAACACTTCCTCTAAGATGATCAGACAGTAGGGTTAAGCCTGATTCATGCTTCTTGCGGTCGGCCTGGTCAGCACGGCCTACACGGTGAAATGACGCAATTGCGGCCAAGGCGACAGAGCGCGGAGGGTCCGCGGAGGCTCTGAATGCCGAGCCGCGCACCTGGAGGATTTTGTAACAACGCGGCCGGGGTCGCACAGACCGTGTTGCAATGATTGGCTAGCTTCAGGACCCGGAAGTACGTATACCTATTAAAAGTAAAAATGAAAAGCTTCAAAGAAAAGCCAGCTGTACGTACAAACAGCTGAAAATACAAACATCTTTACTACAGTTCCTGTCGGATCTACAAGGATGCTCATTGCCAGACATCGGTGCAGGAACTGCCAAAATGCAAACCATGTCAACTTATTTTTCGAAAGTTTCAAGTGACCCAATTATCGTAATAGTGGAGAAAGAGCGGCCAGTAATATTTGTTTTGACAGCGACGCACTGTCTAATCTTATTCAAAATAATTGAGCCGTGTGTTTGGTAGTAATAATAATAATAATAATAATAGTTGCAATATGATAGTGAAAATGAACGTATTTATCACAGAAATAAGATTCAGTAGCGCAACTGCAGAGCAGGTCCGTTCTTGGAGCCGCTATAACCGCATCAAGCATGAAACGATTGGACGTTCGTGGGGACCGTGTGCGCCGTCCGCACTGCTGAAACCGCGCCGACCGCAAGAAGCATGAATCAGGCTTTACATCTCCAGATCAAAGAGTAATAAAGCACAAATCAAGTGTGTTTCGCTGATACTGTATCATAAGAAGTTCTACATGATTTAGCCATGTTAGACATGCTCCTGGATCATAACACTTCCTCAAAACATAAATGGGTAACATCCCACTGATTTGCTTTCCCAGCGCTCATTCTTCACTATTCTTCCCAGACTGAGGGGAAGACGGTTAGAAATCTGTGTCCTAAGATGGATTGATTACTTGTTCCATCCTGTTTTGACTCTTAGTGGAAGATCAGGCAAGCTCTATATCCTCAAACACTTCGTACACTCTGGTGTCAACAGTCAGCTCAGTGTAGAAAAGATTGACTGGCACTGCAAACAGCCATCACGGGGATTCAACTTCAAAGTGCCCACCAGTCCCTGTACAGCCTCATTCATGGTCCGAAAGTGAGAAATAAATGGGAATACCAGGTACATCTCACTCACAGTCACATGCCTATGGCACTTCCATGAGTTAGATGAGCACTCACACACACACACACACACACACACACACACACACAAACAATTGACACAAATCACTTTGACAAGTACATACATTGTTAAGACACATTAACTGACACATGACCTACACACTCACACACACACGCAAAATAATACTCTTGTTAAAATAATTAATTGCTGTAGAATTCATAAAAATTGGTTTTAAATAAAGAAATATGACTGCAGACATATGACCCCAGACCTTCGCAAATGTGATATACAAAGCTCTGTGCACCGTCGTGCATGCAAATAGATATACATATGCACACAAAGTAATGTAATGCAGAAATAAATAAACAAGAAACCGAATGGACTGAATTATAAACACAAGTAAGGGATATTTATTCCCAGTGAAATTTTATGTACGGTAGTTTTCTCAACGTTCAATAAACTGGTAACACTTTACAATAAGGGTACAACAATTAACATTAATTAACGTTAGTTCATGAATTATCAGTTAATTAGCAGGTAACTTATGCGTTAGATAGCTGAATAAGCATTATGCAACCATAATCGACCATTTATTAATTTTCTGTGTTTCCCTTATTGTGAAGTTTAAAACATCCCTTAAGTATCCCTCATGAAGCACTTCAAACTGTTAAACCATAATGTATAAATTAATACCTTAGTTGATGTGAACATCATTTGTAAATGATTACCAGATGCATTAGTTAAATGTTAATTAGCAGTTAGGAAATGCTTATTACTGCATTAACTAATGTTAATTGTTGTACCCTTATTGTAAAGTGTAAACTGAAGATATAGTTTAATACTGAAGTTGCTACTGTGTTTGCACTGATAATTTAATTACACAAATTCAGATTTAGCAATTCAGGACTTGTAAAAGGATATCATATGTAGGCCTACTCGGTTCTGTAAACACAAATGTTAATGAGTTACTAGCAGAAGGAGGCATTCTCTCTACATTATGGGCTGTACTCACATTAGTTTCATTAGAGTGCTAAACAAGCCCCATTTGTGTTCCAGGGGACCTCTCATTGAACAACATTTTTTAGAGCATTTTCAAAACTTGCACACAGCTTTTCAAACCGGTCAATATCAATTTAAAGCAATCGTTTGAAAAACTGACACTCTCTCTTTGATTTTCACTGAAAAGGGAAGTGCGTTTTCTGAGACAGATAATGTTGTTAACAGCAAATGACAGCAGAGGTGCCATTTGGGAACAGATTGGATGATTCAAAGGGGATTGGCTACACCTGAGGGGATACGGTCCGCAGTAACGCACTTCAAACACTCACACCAAATGTTAGGGACAGATGTGCATTCAACAACTTCTATGACTATTACAACTTTGACCTATACTACTGATAATAATGGTATTATTAGTGGTATATTTGATTTATATAGCAGTCGTCTTTCACCAAAGCCATACGTTGATAAAGGAAGCAGGAAGCTCACAACACATTAGCTTAGTCGAGACAAAAAAAACCCTCATAAGAGCTGCTCATCTGCTTGGCCCTTCCTGTGTGTGTTGTTGCCCCAAAAACCAATCGAAAAACATGTCACCTGTCCATTTTTCACACTCGTTTTTCCTATGAATGTCGATCTGTCAGGGGAGCAGGTGTCCTCACTTGTCGCTGCCCTCTGGGCAGAAGGATCGGTGAGTGGCAGCAGCGCAATCCCCCCCACCGTTACCTCCTCACCTGTGGCCACTCTCCATTTTGGGTAATATCAGCATGGGTCCTAAAGACCAGTGCCCCCCACCCACACCCCCTTCTTCCTACACCCTGTGATATTCTGGGAAATACACCTGGAGATAAGGATGTTGCTTAGCAGGCTAGCGGCATTTAAAATTGTTGCCTGTTTGTGTCTGTGTGTGGTTGGTTGGGTGGGGGGTCAAGGCAGAAAGGGTGCAATGTGTTCTTGTCAGTAATCCTACACAGGACTTAATTTTTCATTATGGTACTTTTAGCTAAATACAAAAATGATATTACAATCACTGCAAGATATTTAAAGAGAAATTCAATATTTGGCGTGTGTTCGAAAACTGGACTTGAGAAGCAAGTAGTCCCTTAAAATAAGCAAAGGTCTGAGACAATAGCATTTTAAGGCTTGTTAGGAAGCCTTGCAGCAACCATAGAGAATGAATCCAATCTGCTCACTTTGGTCGCTAATGTTGCATTCAGTGTGAAAGCAGGGTAAAGCTAAAATCCTCCACTTCTTGGCTTGTGTTCACCATCCTTTTTTCGTTACAATCCATTTTTTATGGATAGTTTAACCATAACTATCCATTTTTCTCTCAAACTGTGGCGTAGTCCCTCTCTATCCAAGGCAATTTCATGTTGTCAGTAAATTGCAGTGTGAGTTCAAGCAAGCATAAACTGATAAAATGGCCATATGTGAGTGATTTAAAATGGTCTATAAACATTATCATATCACATGCTGATCGGGCAGCGAACCATGCCACGCACAACAGTCTCTGGCGGGAGCTTGCGACATCACGACGAGCACCTATCTGATTTCCTGCTCCACTTCTTTAATTGGCTTTGCTTAATGATGTTTATTCACGGCATCTTTCAAGCTAACTGATCTAACTGATCTCTACTCATGCTCATCTTACACCATATATTGAAACAATCACACTATCTTGACAATATCATTATATACTCAAAAATTTAATAAAAACAACCAACAGTAGCTCATAGGGTCATGTTCACCATCCAAACTGACTCACAGCAGTTTGTCTTGGTACCACATTTACATACAATTTATTTTTCTTTCCTTTGCGTCATGATGTTTTGTTTGTGGGAGGGACATCCTTTAGTGACTTGCGCGGGGGTGTGTGTGTGTGTGTGTGTGTGTGGGGGGGGGGGTTAGGGGGACTCAGATTAGCAGTATGCTGCTGAGCGCACTGGACAGAGAACCACAGGAAACACACACATTTGGAATAGACAGTCCTATTTAATTCAAGGATCTGATTCTCTAACTAAAGGCTCTGCTCTCTGGTTAAATAATGACTTTGCTCTCCATCCAACAGCTGGAATAGAAATGTCTTGTTAATTCATGGCGCCAGCAGCCATTTCCTGGATGAGCTGAATGGCCCTGATTGATGTGCTCACTCTGTGTTCTGAAGGGCTCGCAATGTGAATCCAGCTCTATAGCAGCATTAACCAGCATCATCGTATTCTCCCACAACAGTGCCAGTTATGGGTTTCTCTCCAGCACAAACAGAACTTTCAAACATTTCACGTCAGTGCTTGATGCCAACATACATGTAATGGTCAGCCAATGTTTCCACAACTTTGTTTCATCAAAGAGCAGATACAAAAATCTATGAAAAATACAAAGAAACATACAGCACATTGTGCACTCAGACATAAAAATGTTTAAAAAAGACCAAATCAAACAACAAGAATCATTTAAACTGTGACAGTATATCACCAAAATGGTTTCTGATACATTAAAGGAGTAGTGGTTTTTCAACTGCAGGCTAAGACCCACATTAAACGGGTATGCTATGTTTATTACATGCGGCACTAGATCCAGAGAACAATCACTTTTGTTTTGACATATGGACCAAAGCGTTCCAATTCCATACTCGAAAATTCTCTATCTGATAGGTATGGTGTCAAAGAAAATGCATACACTTATTAAGCGGTTGGTGGGCTCTGAAACCACTGGCTTACAATGCTAACAAGCATTATTGTGTATGAGTGACCAGGGAGCAGAGCTGAATATTAGCTGAAGCGGAGCCGCAGGCAAACTGTTAAATAGACATAACGTAACTCCCCAACAGCATAAAAATTAAATGTGCCACTTTATTCTGGAGCATAAACACCCCAGCCTGCTTCGCAAAGAGAGTTCAGGAATACAAGGGTCTGTTGGTTCACTTTAGTTGTTAGTCGACAAATTAAAATTTATACCTTCGAACACCCCTTTTCCACCCAATTAGGAGAGCTGAATTTTACTGTGCAGTATACATTGCTGCTGCATCTGTTATTGATTTAGAAGAGCCAAAATAGTTATGCGCACTTCCAATAAAATAAATGATGTCAGCTTGCTGCATCACACCATAGCTGACAAGCTCAGTTAAAAACAAGAGAAACCAGCAATGCTGGTCAGCCATTTATTGGTCGGGGTATTTATTTAGCACAACTCATTGGCTATGCCCAGTGGTATAGTGGAGGGTATATGCAGGTCTACAGAGTGTACCCACCTCTTTTTCTGTCAATTCACAGTATCCCCACTTACCGGCCAAAAAGCCTTTGAAATTCCATTGGAGAGTATGCCCGCTTTGTCCTTAATGATCAATCCATCAACCTAATAGAGTGTGCCCTCTTCTTTAGGGACCACTACACCACTGGCTTGGTCATTAGTTTTGCATGCATTATGAAAGGTTTAATCCAGGTTATGCAGGGTCTTACTAAATCAGGCCCTTAGAGTTTAACAGGTGCACTAGTGTCTGGCCAATACATACAGGTGGTTTGTGAAGAAATGATACTCACCACTCTCAGGGTGAAGTAATAATCTACAATGTCATTGAGTTACCAGCCCCAATTACCACTCGTCTGGGACTGTAAGGCTTTCATACCATACTGTGGCTCCCCAGCTGGACCATATCAAAATCATCATCATGAATCAGAGCTCAAGGTTTTTCACAAGGAGCCATTGATGAGGCTTGATGATTTTCCCGTGAAGGCTTGAGGGTCCAGTCATGAGTGTTTATCATTGTTGACGGTGTGAAACAAGCCAGCAAACAATGCTGTAGACATCTCTTGTACTGTTGATCTTATGCCCAGACAGTCCTTGCAATTCGCTTGTGAATGTGCACACAGGCAAGCAGAGTAAGGCCTGCATTTTCTCCTCAGCTGAGAGAGTGATGTCTGAAAGCAGCCTTACAGAGAGTGATTCTTTAGCACCCTAATGTCCCCTTGCAGATGGGTCCCAATGTCCTTCAGTTATTACATTTCCTATAACATATCACCGTATTATCAGTAATAATGCTGCAGAGAGGTAATCTTTCTAGCAAAAGTGACACAAGAGAAGGGGCGAAAGATGTCATAAAATAAGCCACCATTTCAATTCAGAGCAGCAGCAATGTCCAGCCTGAGCAATTATGGTGCATATGTGAAAGCGCATGTGTATGTTTATGTGCACGTGGACCAGCACTTCCTGTGACAAAGGGAGCTACCGTTGTGGTAGGACAAGGGGGGGATGCATTTGCTGTGGCAATGGGAGCAAGGATCATGGTGGGTTGTGTGTGAGTGCATTTCCTGTGACAGAGGGAGCGATTATGCAAAGGTGAAGGATTAAGAGATGTGGGCATTCTGGGTGCAGGGCTTGGAGGTTTCACTCCTGCAAGCTGGAGGGTGAAATTTTATATTCAGTCCATAATGAGCAATATCACTGCAGCAGCTGCTGCGAAGGAACTAACACTGCAGGGCTGATTATGCTCTGTGTGAGGATGTGCATATGTGCGCAAACATATGTTGCATACAGTATGTGTGTATGTTTGTATTTGAGAGAAATGGAGAGAGTGATTGCATGTTTATATGAATGTGTGCATGGATCCGCGTGCTCTGTTCATTTTTATGCATTTCTGTGTACATTTGGTCTTGGATTAGCTAAACAAACATGTACACAAAAACAGACACTTGCTGACTCATGCAAACACTTCAGCTCAAAGTAATCTCTCAGCACCCCCTGATGAATGTAAAGAAATAGCCCTTTTTCCATTCTGCATGGCTAGTGCAAAGCTTGATAGCACCACGTTAAAAATGGGCAAGGGAAACAGTATTATGAAAGCAGTTGTGTATCACATCAAAAAAAGTCAAATTTGTTTCCTGTCACAACTCATTAAAGTGAAAGTGTTCAAGTAGTATTCAGTATTTTATTTTGGTATGGCACCACAAACATGCCATTTTGAGTGTGTCAGAGCACAAAATGCATTGCCTTTAACTCAGATGAAACGGCACACTTCACTTTAACTTTGCTTGAGGAGGAAAGAAGAGGAAAAATGGGTGTGGCAAATCAGGCACAATACAGACAATGGGAGAACTTACCATACAGAGTGGACCAAGGACGGAACCATGGGGGACACCTGAGGAGAGATAATCTGGACTAAACACTGACTGCTGCACTTCCCCACCCCTTCCATTGCAACCTGTAAGGACCAACAACTGCTGTAAGAAGAAAACTGATAAAAAAAAAATATGCTGCAGTAAAGTTGAAATGCTGGCTTGAGAGGCATGAGGCAGTGTTGCAGTGGTACAGATATTCACAGAAGACAGCCAGAGAACTTTGCCCGGGCTCTCCTCTGCCATCATTACTCAAAGATTACTTTACTGAGAGCAGCTGCCAGTCTTGAAGAGGGTTCAAAAAGCCAGCTGGCAAGAGGAGGCTAATTGGACAGGTCTAGTTGGGGTGTAAGGAAGGATCACTACCAGAGAGTTAGAAAGGTCAGTGGTTTTAACAACTATGGATGGAAAGTTAAAAGATTTGAATTGAAGGTACAAATGACTGACAAAAGTATGGGAATAGAGTGAAATGTGTAATTTTGGCATTTGGATTTAAATTAATGAAAAATAAATTAATGAGACATGGGTATCGACAAGCATTCACATAAATACAGTACGTTTCACCATCATGCAGACACAAGACGATTTTGATGTGTTTCTTCATTTCATGGCGTGAATGAGATGAGATTATTTGTGAATCAAATCAATAAAGAATGCTTTGCCAAAGGATGCAATAACTGCAAGTAAAAAATAAACAGTTCTCATACTTTTTGAGTGCAAGTCGCTGTTCATCAGGAGCCAGTGTAGGCAGAGGCATTGTGGGCCTGATGCAAGTGGCCTGTAGCACACATAAATTATAAGGTGAAGACGCCTGCACTTAGAGAATACACTTGTCGTAAATATTTGCTCTATAATCTATCACAATCTCTGCTCACTATTCAATTGCTTATCCTCATACAGCTTTCTTACTTTCTACCCTAATATCAAGGAAGTTATTTAATTCTTTTTTGAAATACTTACTAACAGGCATGCTGGGTACAAAGGACAAAATGGAAAAAGAACTGCATGTGAATCTGTCAAACAAGGATTCATATGACACTTATATGGGCACATGACTCAATGCATAATGAGAGTTGGTGGCCATTTCATAGTAATCTCCCGGAAAGAGTGCCATTACTGTGTGCACATTAATAAAACCATATTACCTGGAAATGAGAAGACCAACCTATTCTCACTCTATAAAATATAAGACCTCTTTTGTCTGATTATAGGCTGTATAATGGGTCACTATCTCCTATCCCCGCCCCCATTTGCATGGTGCACTGGTGAACACAGCCAATCACAGGCTCCAGACGCACAGAGGCTGTAAAATATATTATTATTAATAACATTTACTGGGGGATATTAAGTGTGTGGGTAAGATTATACTAGGTAAATATGCAGCAGATGACGGATATACTGTAAGATACAGCATGATTTCGAATCATCCAGCGTTATGGATGGCACATGATCTTAATGCATTTTTTCCCCCCTGCCTTTGTAACAAAGGTCTTATGAGGAAAATTAATAAGCCATTCTGTTAGTTTTACAGGAAAAGGGAAAAAACATTGATTATCATTTGGAAGGCAAAATCAATGTAAAAAATAAATGTAAATTAACAAAAAATGAGACATTCATCATTTATCACAAAACAATACTGTACTTTTTTACTTCTAAAATGCTATCTAGATTTCCAGATATACAATATCCTGACATATCTGATACTTGTGTATTACATTAGCATTTGTAAGCTATTTGTAAGCATAATATGACATCTCTCTGTTCTGCCAGGCTATCAGACAAAAATAATCAATAGCAAACAAAACTGCATACCAATTTCTTTCATGAAACAAAATGCATCTCAAATGAGGAAGTATCCAAGAAATGGGGGTATCCATCAAATACATTCTCCTTCAGTACTTAAGGTGCCTTTTTTTAAACAGCTGTCATTTTTACATCCAGCATCTTTGCCGTGAAAATAGCTAATAATTATGCACATATGTGGGTGGGTTAGTCTACCATGAGACGTAGCCATTTTAATTCTTAGCGCACTGCAACTCTGATGCAGTTGAAAGTGATTGTCCCGTAAAAACTGCATCACTTTAGCAGGCCACCTGGATGCCACAGCAGGGTAAAAGCTGGCTGTTGAAGTGATTGAAAGATCAGATACTGATTTATCATAATTTACTCCCTAAAAGAAACACACCAATTAATGGAGCGTCAGTGTTAGTTCAGACAGGCACGGAAGTCAGTCTTGACTCCACCCCTTGTTCAATCGCATTGGACTTCAGCGTCACGTACCTAATTTGCAAGTCTTTTTAAACAAGGCGGCGCTCTCCATCTCAACTAACCAAGCTCTACCATTCTCACCAAGACCCATTACAGATCTGCGCAAACATATATGCTGCAGTTCTCTAAGGTATGAGAATCAGTACTTGGGTATTCTTACCTCGTGCATCATCATTATGTCCAGGCATCCTGGTCCTTCCTTGGAGGAGGAATGCATCCAGGACATTCCAGCAAGTCAACCTGCCGCCGAAATTGATGACGACGTGTCATCCATCGCCAGTGTTCGAAGGAGCGCTCATCTTGCGGGGAAAACTCCTTCTATTTGCTCCTAGCCGGTCCCGAGAATATTGGAAACCTGTTTCACCGTCAGATCCAACCTCCGATTGGTGCAAGCCACAAAGAACTTTACGAGTTTCTTTTGTCTAATTCGATGCAGTCCCGCGATCCATCAAATAGTCCACACCAGGAAACGCCAAGTGCTCACAGCTCCGCCCCTCCCCATGGTTTGTCAACGTCCACTCCCACCCCTCCGAGGAAAGCCAAAAGGAAAACAAAACATCCCGTGCCAGCTCCAATGAAACCCCGAAGTCCTCTCCCTCCTGCCTCCCTTTCCGAAGTCGACCCTCTGCTGCTCACCCTGAACAAGATCCAGACTGCACTGAACTCCATGGATCATCGTATTCAAGCTCGGGAGAAACAAGCTCCCACGGATATGGCTTCCGGCTTACCTGCCACCTCATCCACGTCCCCGTCCAAGCCCCTCATCCCCGCCCACCTGAATGTCATCACCACTGACAGTGTCAATCACCGCCGGACTCTGGCAAGTGCGGTTCCTGGGCCTTCTGCTGGCATCCCGTTCTTCTCCCCTGCAGCTGCCATCTCTCCCCATCTTCGCAGTCAAATCCTGGCAGGTAATGACTTGAACTTGGTTGAAATTTTGTTAAATTCGTCTGAATCTGGTTTAGGCGAGAAACGCCTAATGGACTACGGGGACATTTCTGTTATTCTGAAGGACAATGATCGGAGACAGTTAAAATCTTACCGTGACAGAGTTTACTGTGGCATTCGGGGTATTCAGGGATGTGATTTGTGAAATGCACCCGGAACGCAGGGCCGAGCTAGACACCTACTTGGCTATCATTTCTGATCTCACTCTGTCTTACGGTGGCACTCTGTTTACGGGTATCATAAGTACTTTTCTGCTAAAGCTGCCTATTCCTCCAAAAGTTTAATCAAAGACTGGATTGGTCTGAGGTCGATTTGGCGTTAGTAAGCAGGCATTTTGCGGGTCACCGTGCTACCTCCTGCACTATCTGTGGGGCCTTCTCTCATTCCTCCACCCTCTGCCCTAAAATCATTGCCGGTTCCAAACCCCCTGTGACAGCCCTCACTGTACCTCTGCCACCGAGCCCAAGTTTTTGCGGAGATGGCCATCCAAAGTATGTGTGCCCTCGCCGCAAGCCGCGTCTGCAAAGAAAAATCAAATAAAGCATCTACCCCTATCAACGTCCCAGAACTCTCTAAGGCGCTGAAGGACCACCCAGATCGTTGTTTTGTCTCTTACTTGTTGTTGATTTGATTGATGGCTTTTGTGCAGGTTTATACGATATTCCATCCAGCATGAAATGCAATAACCTGCAGTCTGCCCAGCAGGAACCGGATGTGGTTGATAAACTCCTGGCAAGAGAAGTTGAAAAGGGGTACATGATTAGTCCGTTTTCCAAATCTCCGTTCACATAATACCATATTAATCCTATAGGCGTTACTATTCATAAGTATTCTGGAAAAAAGCGCATGATCATTGATTTGTCTGCCCTTCATGACCAAAAGATTCAAAGCGTCAATGATCTCATCCCTCACCCCCTATTCTCACTCTTTTACACCACTGTCGATCACGCATTAAACTCATTAAAATTGCTGGATCAGGTGCTGGGTTGGGTAAAGCTGACATTACCGATGCTTTTAAAAATTATGCCTCTGCACCTCTCAGTGGAATCTCTTTGGAGTTAATTGGAAAAAAAAATGTATTTCGCAGTACGTCTGACCTTTGGATGCTGTAGCATCCCCCGCTTGTTCGATACTCTAGCCGAGGCTCTTTGCTGGATACTTCTGAATGTTTACAATCTGCCGTTCGTTTTACATTTATTAGACGCCTTTTTGATCATAGACTTTCTTAATTCCGAACCAAGTCGCAGCATCATTACACTTAAAGACGTTTTCAAGAAACTGGGGTCCTGCGCAGGAATTGGAGTTTTTAGGTATTTCTCTTGACTCAGTTAAAATGCAAGCGTCTCTACCCCAGGATAAATTGCGCAGAATCAGGAAGGTTATGGAGAATGTAATGTCGGCTTTGTCTATGACAAAGCGTTAATTGTCCCTGTTGGGGCACCTCAACTTCCGTTCCTTCGTGTCCCTGCTTCTCGACCTCTCTAATTCTGTAATCAATTTGCATGAAACTGTCAAATTGGACGAAGATACAAAATCTGATTTGCGCTTTTGGTCACGGTTGTGGAAGCACTGGAATGGCATATCTTTCTTTTATAACGATATGCTGGAGTCATCGGTCGCCTTAGGGTTCTTCACGGACGCATCTCCCTCTGTTGGTTTTGGGGATTTGGTTGGTTTCATGAGGTTTGGATTGTCAAAAACACATTAAAAGCTCATGATGCTGCCTGGCCGTACTTCTCCTCTTTTTGAGCAGGTTTTTAATCCCAGTTCTGCCTGTTAACATTTCCATGATCTGTGCCTTTATAGTGCATTGTTCAGAGTTTCAGAAAATTCATCCCTCTTCTATTAAAGCATGAATTGCTGGGGTCTAATTTCACTTAAGATGTTTAGATCCTTCAGTTACTAGCTTGCTTGGAAATCCCTCCATTCGCCTCCTCTTCAACGGATTAAAGAAGTCTCATCCAGAAGGCAATTATAAGCATTATAGATCTGCACAAACATCCCCTCCACCTCCCCAGCCTCCTGGCATGGTCTTTGGCAGTACTTGTTGTGTCATACTCTTGTCTTTATATGGTATTGGCATTGTTTGTAAACTGTACTGTCATTCATTTCAATTTTAAACACTGTGAACCAGGATCTGCCGGGGGGGTTGCGATATCCTGGAATGTCTGTGTCATGCTTGCTCAGATTGTTCCAGAGAATCACTTGAGCAGAGTCACCACCAAATTCAAAATAATGTCATTCCAAATAAATGGTTAGATCTGACGTAAGTGTCCTGTCTGAAATGAATGAATCTGCAGCCCAACCTTTTAGAAATTCGCAACACCTACATGGACAGGTGTGCTGCATGATTATGCTATGATAGCTGTGCCCATACATTCTGATGACTTGTGATATTGGCTCCAAATCTACTGTGAGATGCCGATACTGAAAATTGGCTGTGAACCAACACTAATGGAATACCGGGACATACATTATAACCGGTGTACTGAAGTGTCACAATTTTAGAGATAGTGCAAGGTAACGATGAAGGAATGCACTGGCAAGAAGTGCCCTCTAATCAGAAAGCAAAGTGCACAAACTAACAAATTATGACACTTACATTGCCAGGGGTAAAGAAATCGATGGGTGTGGGTAAATAAAATAACCCTGGGTCTTACCACCATTTCAATGCCTGCAGGATTGGACAAATGTTGAGACCATTTTTAATCAAGTCTCACTTTCTTTCAGCAGCATATGACATAATTTGACACCAGAATCTTGACGTAGTAAAATGCGCACCATCATTTTTTCACCTGTCCTGAGCAGACCATGCTATTCCTTCTTTCAGTAAATTAAACAAAATTTAACATTGTTCAAGGTGCAGATTTTATTTTGCCTCTTCAAATGAATCTCTCAAATATCTTAATGGCTGCCAGACAGAAAAGAAAAGGTTTTATTTATTCAGGTATCATTGGGATAACTCCTGCTCTCAATCATAAATATATGGAAGGATTCATTTTTAAATTCAATCTTGCCAGCTGCAGTATTCCAGTGACCTTAAGCCTTAATACAGGCCAACAAATTGTATCACACGCTCAAATATGTGGGACAGGCAGTAGACATAATTTACGCATTCGTGGAATAATGTTAATGTTTTATCTTTTTGTCCCATAACGTTAACATGTAATATACTGCACATCTGCGCAAGCTGATGGTGTTTTATAATTGATCACTTCATTGTGCTTATTTGCTTCAGCAAGTGTCAGTTGAAGCCTTCTGGAGTTTGACAACAAAAATAGCGTTGCGTTTTAGCAGGAAAACAATTGCTTTACAGTACCATTTAGTAAATATTCATTAAAATTTTACACCCATTTGCTATTTTTTTTTTTTTTAATCACACAAGCAAGGAATTTTGTGTTGAGCTGGGTTATAAAAGCAAGAGTTAACTAATGTAAGACCTACGCAGCTCAACCAAGGAAGAAAGAGCCCGGGTTGAAGGTTTATGCGTGTGGATTCCTAGTATTAGCATGCGCGACGTCCTGGCTGGTGCGAATCACAATAAAATGGATATATTTTTTCCGTTCGAACAACGGGGCACAAAAGCACAACGGTTACAATTAATCTGACTCCATAATAAATTTAGAATACCAAATTTAGTTATACCCTCGTTAAATATCTGACTCCAAATTAGAATTAGAATTTATAGTTTAGGGACACATGCGTGAATCTCGGGGCAGCTACGTCGCCAGACTCATCCGTGAAAACCAGTTACTCAACCGACGCCCCCGGGTAATAGCGCAGTTGCCGGATCTTAGTTCGGTGAGAGTTCTAGAGGATGGAAGAAATTACCATGATAGTAGCAACTTTGGCATAAACATATCATGAACCCAGATTTATGTGCACCACAGGGCCCCTTAAGGGGATCGGCCAGGCACCGGCTTATAAGCTCAAGAAAGCCCTTAAGGTCAATCCCCAGGACCGATACTACATAAACCCTTTATATAAGTAGACCGTAATCTGCAATCCAACTTAAAACCCATCACTACCTTTAAAACATCAGCTAGCTAGTCTGGAATGTAAGGACTCGCCCCCTAAGTACCGGTCGTAACGTGGCTAGAAAGAATAAAAGGATTAGGAGTCACAGAGACCACGCAAGCTTAAAGGGAATAACAATAATTTATTCACCAGGTGGGCAAAAGCTTAAATCAAACAAATCAACACTAAGTCAATTACAAGTTACACACAATTTAGAAAAGGAGAATTAAGTCATACCTGGAGGAAAAGGATACACGCACAACGTGCGCGGGAAGTTCGAAATACGATGTTACATCATTGAAAAGGCTACTCACGCGACTTTAATAAGACGCGGGGACAGATCGGATACGATCTTCCCGACTATATAGATTGGCTACATACGGCATAGAGAATGGCTACTCACGCACTTACAAGACGCGGGACAGATCGGATACGATCTTCCCAGAATGGATTGTTTCTCTTTGCTTTAAGCCAAACCACGTCTTTGATCCAGGCGGCATGGCCATAAACACCTGGAAGGGGGGTCGAATCCGGTTTTTGGGTTTTCACCATTTGGAGGATGTAATAAAACACTTCAGCAAAGAGAGGAGAATAGGGTGATTACCAGAGAATATTCTGACCGAATTCTCAGGAGTTTCCAAAAGGGAATGAACCATAATTTCAATGGGAATGAAACATACTCCATTCAACTCCTTGGATTCCCCTGAGAATAACAAGACCAAACATGATATGAATATGTACTAATATGATGCAGTTGTCATGAAAAAGTCTTAAGATGAATTAATATATAGGTAAATTGGGTTATAAGTCCAGAAGTGATTTCTTTGCAGAATATTGAATATATAAGCATATTATGCACTTCCCAGAGGTTTAGATTATTTGAAACAGATTAATATAACTGGACTTTAACTTAAGACTTAGGCCAGTAATATGACTCGCACAGGGGCATTGTGTCAGTCAGAGCCCTGCAACAACCCCCCCCCGTGGTGAGACCATTGCCACCTCCTGGAAGTCCACAAAAGTTTCATTGCTATCTGGCATGGCTCTGGACTGAGCTCATCAGCCATTTGTCACTTATATTTCCAGATTCTACACTAATAAAGCACATCCATAAAAAAAAGTTCAAGAAACAATATAAAAATCACAAAAATATCTGAAATTTGCAAGGTGGATTCCTTAAATGGTCCTAATGCCAATGCAGCTATACATCATGTGATCATTACATGGCTAAAAATAAAAAGTATTTACCTCCATCTTGATTTCTTTTATTTTTGCATTTTTGTCACACCTCAATCTTTCAGATCAAACTAATATTAGACAAAGATAACTCGAGTAATTACGACCCCAATTCCGAAATAGTTGGGACAAAGTGTAAATTGTGAATAAAATCAAAATGCAATGACTTTCAAATCACACAAGCCAATATGTTATTTACAATAGAACATAGATAACATTTTAAATGTTGAAACTGAGAAATTTTACATTTTTATCCACAAAATGAGCTCATTTCAAATTTTCTGGCTGCAAAAGGTCTCAAAAAAGTTGGGACACAGGGAAAAAAAGCCGAAAAAGCAATTAATATACGAGAGAATCAGCTGAAAGAACATTTAGCAAGTAATTAAGTTAACTGGCATCAGGTGTGTAACATGATTAGCTATAAAAGGGATGTCTGAGTCTCTCAGAACTAAAGATGGCCAGAGGCTCTCCAACCTGTGAAGGCTTGCGTAAAAAAATTGTGGAATACTTTAACAACAATGTTCCTCAACGTCAAATTGCAAAGGCTTTGAAGGTCTTGTCATCTACAGTGCATAACATCATCAAAAGATTCCGAGAGACTGGAAAAATCTCTGTGTATAAGGGTCAAGGCCGAAGACCTTTACTGGATGCCTGTGATCTTCGGGCCCTCACGCGCCACTGCATCACTCACCGGCATGATTCTGTCAGTAACATTACTAAATGGGCCCAGGAATACTTCAAGAAACCACTGTCTGTAAACACAGTCCGCCGTGCCATCCACAGATGCCACCTAAAACAAAAAAAAAACTCTATCATGCAAAAAGGAAGCCATTGTTGACCATGACCAAGAAGCGCCGCCGTGTTCTGTGGGCCAAAGCTCATTTAAAATGGACTGTAGCAAAGTGTCCTGTGGTCAGACAAGTCCAAATTTAACATTCTTGTTGGAAATCATGGGCGTCGTCCTCCGGGCTAAAGAGGAGAAACACCGCCCCTCCTGTTATCAGTGTTCAATTCAAAAGCCAGAATCTCTGATGGTATGGGGATGCATTAGTACATATGGTGTGGGACACTTGCATGTTTTAAAAAGCACCATGAATGCTGAAAGGTATATAAAGGTTTTAGAGCAACATATGCTCCCCTCCAGACAACATCTATTCCAGGGAAGGCCTTGTGTATTTCAGCAGGACAATGCAAAACCACATACTGCAGCTATTACAACAGCATGGTTTCATGGTAGAAGAGTCCTTGTGCTGAATTGGACAGCCTGCAATCCTGATCTTTCAACGATTGAGAACATTTGGCGCATAATTAAACGAAAAGTCCGTCAAAGGAGAGCCAAAACTCTCCAGCAGCTGGAAGACTGTATTAAACAAGAGTGGGATCAAATTCCAATGGCTAAACTCAAGAAACTTGTCTCCTCAATGCCCAGACACCTCCGCTCTGTGTTTAAAAAGAAGAGGGAATGCTACACCATGGTAAACAGGCCCCTGTCCCAACTTTTTTGAGACCTGTAGCAGCCATCAAATTTGAAATTAGCCCATTTTGTGGATAAAATTGTAAAATTTCTCAGTTTCAACATTTGCTATGTTATCTCTGTTCAATTATGAATAAAATAATGGCTGGTGTGATTTGAAAGTCATTGCGTTTTGATTTTATTCACAATTTGCACTTTGCTCCAACTATTTCGGAATTGGGGTTGTACAAAATGCAATTATGATTTCATTTATTGAAGTAAAAATTCTATCTAATGCCACCCTGACGCTTGCACGATTTTTGTCAACGCAATGCCGCGCAATGCGTCGTGGCAAGGCGTGCCATTTTGGTGGTACGCAGCGGAGCCTTGTTTGCGCCCTTTTCGCGCACTGTACACGCATAAGTTATGCACTGTCTACGCAATACGTGGCCAAAAATTTGAACAATGCACGAACAATGCGTGAACACTACGTGATAAGTTCCCGCCATGCGCGAATGGTTCGTGACGTGCGCCAACTATGCGTGAGCTGGACATGCCATGATCACATGAATAACTTGTGACAACACCCTAAAACGGCACGCATTGACATGCACCGTCGGCAATGTTCACGCTGAGTTTGCGTAGTGTTCACGCATGGTTCACGCAAGTGGCACGCACATGGCACAAATATTGCGTGCCGAATTTGTGCCGAATTTTTGAACATTTCAAAATTCTCTCTATGACATGGCCCACACCCCCGCACCCTTCACACACTCCTCACGCTCGTTCCCGAAGACTTTAATCATTGCCACGACGCATTGTGTGGCATTGCGGGAACAAAAATTGTGCAAGTGTCCAGGTGGCATAACCCTACCAGGCCCATTTGAAAAACGAATTGCCCCCTACGTTACTAAATCAATCAATTGAATAAATTTAATTGATAATTGGGTTAAATTTCACAAGACATACCCAGTCATGATCGCTGCCAGCCCTGCTGAATCTAAAAATCACTGAAATAGCACCTGCCTGGCAATGTGGAGTACGCGAAAAAGCAGCAGGAAGAAATTCACTGACAGACGAGAGGCAAAATTGTTGACATTTATCAATCTGGGAAGGGAGACAAAGCCATTTCTAATGCTCTGCAACCAGCAGCCATGAAAAGAGCCATTATCTACAAATGGAGAAAGCATGAACCAATGGTGAACCTTCCCAGGAGTGGCCAACCTACCAGATTTCCACCAAGAGCACAATAATGACTCGTCCAGGAAGTCACAAATGAACCCAGACTAACATCTATAGAGCTGTAAGCACCACTTGCTTTAATTTAGGTCAGCAGTCATGATTCCACAATGAAAAAGACACGGGGAAATATTACATCCATAGGAGAGCTGCAAGGTAAAAATCACTGCTGACGAAGAAGAACTGAAAGTTTTCTCTCGAATTTGCAAAAAAAAAAAAAAAAAACATCTTGTTGATCCCCAAGACTTCTCTGGGCTGATGAGTGAAAAGTGGAATTTTTCGGAAGATATGGGTCCTGTTAGATCTGGCATAAACCTAACACAGCATTTCACAATAAGACCATCATAAAATAATCAAACATGGTTCAGGCTAATTAACAAATTAATAGCACGTTTATTGTTTTAATCAGTAACAGATGCTGGTCTGCTTTATGAACATAGCAAACCAGCCTTCTCTGGCCCACTGGGTCCATAGAGGTGCACTGCAATGCAGTGGATGGAGCGTGTTTGCTAATGCACGGCAACATCTTTTGAAAGCCCATGGGCCTGATGGAGAACAGCACTACTGCACAAATTTACAGCAGAAGCATTAACGCTTGATTGACAGTCACAGCACTGCAGACCACAGTTACCCATTTGCCGTAGAAGACATGCATATTCTAAAGAGTAGGCTGTTTACAAAAAGAGATTTTAAAAGCATTGATTTGTACAGACTTGCAGCACAAATGCGATTTGAATTTCATGGAGAACTGAAGTATGCGCGTTCAATGCTGAAGGAAGGGGGAAATGTGCTGACCTCATGTGAAGAGGATTAGATGAGAGCAGCTCAAAGTGTCTAATGGGGCAAAACAGTAAAAACCTGAATCTGCTATGTTATCACATTCAGTCAGGGATCTCTATTCAATACTAAAATGGTTTTCCTTAAAAAAAAAAAAAAACAAAAGCCATCAGGAGATGGCATATCCCCCCAGCCCCACGTCATCAACTTTGGATTAACGAAAGGCACCACGTCAGGTCATGATAAATTTGCACACCAAGTTTTGTGGAAAAATATTGAACGGTTTGCAAGTTATGCTCCGGAAACTAGATGTTCACAGACAGACGGATGGGCGGACGGACAGACGACCGCACCCATGACTATATCCCCCCGCATTATATGCCGGGGGAATAAAAAAAAAATGCGATATGCAAACTAAGGCACAGGTGCATACTCTGGTATTGACTGCATGCAGTAAATAATCATGGACTGCAGATATCAACACTGAGATTGTGTTTACAGAATCACCGATTCTCAAAGGTCGTAAAGAACCAGGTTGGCTGAGCCTTCAGATAAAGAGGTCATGCCCTCATAAACAATCAAAAGGTCCATGGCAGTCTGCCGTTATCACCAAGATTTATCTCTGGAAGTACCTGACTGTCCCTTTAAGAAACAAGAGGACACTAACTGGTGACCTCACACTGACCTACTACAGTCACTCTGTTTAAGGGGCAGCTCCATTTGTTCCTGTACAAGGTAATTTGTTATGCACCAGATGCACGCAGAGAACAAGACAAGCATTGCCATGAATGTATTGCCGTTCCACTCTGAATTATTGAAATTCATGTCACGGACTGGCCCATTCACATGAATGAGGAAACCAGGAAGTCCAGCTAAATGTAGTGATGGGGCATCTTCAGACATCACAGATGACACTTCCTCTGCTCTAATCAATTGTATGAATGCTGAGGGTGATTACGATTGGTCAGTATCGTTAGTCAGTGATGGGACTGGTACTTAGGGTGAAGCATATTTCTACTAATTGCTTTTGTCAAAGGATTCCAGAAAGCATTAAATTAATGACAAAATAAAATTACCCAAACTTGAAACAACAGGTTTTTTGTAAACACCCCTCACCATGTTTGGCTTTAAATGCACTGTGAATAAACAGTGAAAAATTCTCATTCAAAAAAGTATTTTTTGCCATCTTTTTGATACAAAATCACTAAAACATGCAGAAAAGTGTTATGAAATATACAGTAGCATACTATACACAAATTATCAAAAGCAAAATAAATAATAAGTTGTCAAAATTAATGAAAGTTTCTGAATATCAAAACTGAAAAATAAAATAAAAAATAAATTGTTCTAAGGTCATAAGTGAAGCGCAGGCTGATGTTTTTCTACCATAACAGTCCCCATTTCAAATCAGCACCAGTCTCTTTTTTTAGGAGCTAGACATATTCAAACAACAGATTATCTTGCCAATCATTTCAGAAAACAAAGCCATGTTTTTTTTTTCCCCCTAAAGATGGGAGTTTAAAATGAGTAAGCCACAAATAACTCGCCCAACAATGTCAGTTACGCCAGAAGCATGTTCATGTTGAAGAGAATCACTGGAAAGTGTGAGCATTTTGGGCATCATCTAAACCCCAGACAGTCAATGTTCAATACTGAATGCAATCTGGGTTCTGCAGATACGCTGTTTGAGGTTTGCCATCTCCCTGCGCAAATGGCAGTGACAACATTCCAGAGTTAAGTGCCTGGGCTCGGCCCACCTCATAGAATTGTATGGTGTGCACAGGAACCCAGTTTGAGCCGGTGGCACCACCAAGGGCTGCAGCTAAACTCTGTTGAAGGAACACCTGGAGTTCAGGAGAATATCAGACACTGCCAGCTTGGTATTTGTGTATAGTCAGTTGCTCAGGACAACTACCTCCATTGAAGATGGCAATGATAAAATGAACAGCCTGTGTCGAATATTCAGGAGGCTCAGAGCCTCTTTGGCAGGAATCCAGGTCATTACCATAAATATTTTGGCAATAGCTCTACTTTATACCTTTTGGCGATAGCTCTACTTTATACCATAGGCAACAGCATTTAAAAAATTTTTTATTTATTCTTTTTTTTTTTTTTACAAATAGAACAAACAGAAACACAAGGCCCAATGTCCGGCGGGGGGGGGGGGGGCAGGAGGGGGTGGTCATTTCACTGAACTTCAGTTTGTCACATGTGCAAATGTGGATGAATGGCAATTGCTTGCTGAGGCAAGATTTGTATCTTGTCATGCTGAATGTGAGCAGGGGCACCTGAGGTCAACCACACACACTTCTTTACTATTGGTTGAGGCGGTGACATAACCTGCCAAAGTTCACCAAAGTTGAACTCCATGCAAAATGAAGGTAAGAATTTGCTTCGCCCCCGCAAGCAAATGTTTTATATTAATTCTCTCACATGGAATGAAAACTACCGGGGGGGCCAATATTCACCAATCACCAACGCTAATTACGGACGTGCACTCATACCCTAGTCATTCGAAAGCAAACGTGTCACCCCAGTAATGCCATCATTTACAGTAGAACCCATAATCCGGAGTCATTTTGTTTAAAAGGACACCTGCTACTTCGGAGTCTGTGCATTTTTTCTCTGCTTGAATCTAAAGCCTTGCACATTGCTATCAGATCTATTTTACCCAGGGGAATTCAGAGAATCATTAAACCCAATTATAAAATCACTGGTTCTCAAAAAGCATTGTGGAAACCCCAGGCAGTAGATTGCAGTTTTTCTTAATAATGGGTGGTTCAGCACTCGTCCCCCTTGTGGTGACTGTGCCGCAACTACATCTCAAAAGTACAGTAACAGTTTTTCCATGAGCATTCTAGACTCCCAACCCCGTTATGTTTAAGGGAAAACCATACATTCAAAATTCAGCATTTTCATCCATTAATTTATTTTTATTTTGTTGTTTTTTCATATTGTGAGATATTTATTCAAATGGGATTATTACTGAGAGACAATTAAAGACCATTACATGTCATGCATGGAGGCGTGATGGTGCAGGGGTCAATGCTGTTAGCTCGTAGCGAGAACGTTGTAAGTTTTTATTGGCCAGGAGTCTTTCTGAGAGGAGTCTGCATGTTCTCTTTGTGTTTTGCGCGGATTTAACCAATAGTTTGGTCTCCTCCCCCATTCCATAGACATGCATGTAATGGCTAATTTGTGACTTTAAATTGCTTATGAGTGCGAGTGTATGAGTGTATGATGTTTGATTCCTTTCTGTGAATGGGTGTGCAGTCCATTGTTACCCTGCCTCTCACCCATTGGATGCTGGGATAGGATCCAGCTCTCCAACAATCCAAACAAAAAAAAAAAAACAACTTTGACCATGAATAAATCAATGGCCATTTTAGGTATTGTACATGTTTATAGCCCGCATATATTATGTGAATTTATGCCTCTGAATTTTTACTGAAGCAATTCAGGTTGAGTGCCATGCTGACCAGAATCATGCAGGGACAAACCTGATAATAAAACCTAATACCTCTGGGTCACAAGGCCAACTGACTGACCATTATGCTGGACTGCCCTCCCGCTGTGCAAGGGAATGGAGCTGTATCAAGATTGAAACACTTGCACGCAGCATATTTCTTTTTTGCATAAAAGGTTCCCTTTGCCCACAAATATGATTAATGCGTCTTCAGGGTGAAGCTGTGGAAAGTGCACATCAGGGACTCGCGGATTTGAATCCCTGAAGAAAAGCATGAATACACAATGCTACTATAACCCATATTCAGAGAAATCCATAAACTCATTGGATTCTGAAGTTAAATGACGACTGTAAGATTAACGTGCAGAATGCCTGCTTAAATTTGTGGGAGTCTACATTCCTGACAGGTGCAGGCCTTCCCCTCCATTTTGTGACACATAAAATTAATTGGGCTCCTGGCAGCTGAGGAGGTTCTTGTCTAGCTCTGTATTTCCGCATCATTACTTCATGTACAAGAGAGCCAAATAAAGGTTTAGAGATTATCGTGTATGAATAAATTGAATGCGCTCTTATATTCCCATAACATGACATGAAATATGAACCCAAGAAGCCTTCAGACACACTCAAACAAACACTGGAACATTTGTCAATCAGGACATAAATGGAAACAGATTAAGACCAATGATGAAAATTATAATGTTACATCACACAAATTAGGGGCTATTCCACGTCAACTCGCCTAGAAGTCCCCAGGTGACCCTCTCAGAGTCAGTTGAGAACATTAATATGTTTATCTCCATGACAATAATAAACAAGCAGAATTTTAGCTTTCAGATATTATTAGTTTTGCAGACATGGAGCTTCAGAAATTGGCCCACAATCCCAATTTGGAGCATTGCTGAGGTGGATAAAATCTCAGTTAATATCTGTTAACATTATTCAATATTACACGTTTGAATAGACAGAGGCCTTGCAAAGACAGTCCCATGATAAAGTTCCATATTTGTCTTTTACCCCAGTAGAGCCTTTGGGAGTTAAATTTTTCAAGGCGATGTTAGCTAAAAAGCCACTTTTAGGAATCCATAAGTTCAGAAAAGCACTACTTCTTGAATCTAATGCCAATATCATAAAATGTGGGTACAAACTGATCTATGCTGGCAGTTTCAAGCTCCTCCACAGCTGTTCCCAATTCACAGGCTCCTAAACTTGGAAAAAATGCACATTTGTGAAGCCCCATAACTGCAAAACCTATTCGAATTGAAAGCTAACATTTTGTGTTTTTATTGTTTGTATTGAGAGAAACATGATTTTTATTCTTTTGGTCCCGTTGGATCGGAGGGGGGTCACCTGAGCAAGTTCTGAAAATCTGGATGATTTCACATGAAATGACCTTCAAGGTTTCCTCTGACCAACCAGACCAACCAGCATCGGCACCAAAACACTCCAGCACTGGCCCTGTGACGCCTGCCTGTCCTCTGAAAACTCATCAGCATTTCATAAATCCAAATTACATTTGCCATCCCGGGACACAATGTGGCACTTGTTTCCAAGGGCAACCACCTTCTTACTCAATGGAACTGCACAGAACCTACGTTTGTGTGAGTAAATGCAATTCCAAAAGTAATAGATATAGGCCTACTTTCATATTTCACAGTCCCCCCTAGTGAATAAGTTAAAGCATGTGGCACCATCTCCAAAGTGCTGAATTTAAGTTTTTTTTTTTTTTTTTATTATTTATCCTTTTCTTAGGAGGGGGGGAGGGTGTCAATAATATTCAGGCAATGCGCTTCACTGTTGTGAAAGAGTAGAATGGCATGCAAAGTAATCTGGATCCAAGAAAATGGCAGAAATCCCAGATTTGATTATTTGACTTGTGGAATCCATCCACCCCTCTTTGGCAGTGAGAATATTTACAAAATACGTCTACGTGCCAGGAGAGCAAAACGTCAGTGAAACTTATCAAAAACAAGCGTGGTGCAAAGGTGCGATTTTAATTGTCATTAAATGGTTTGCGCTAACAGCCTCATCAAAGTTCAGTTTTGACATGTTCTGCATCTGCTGATACCCATAGAGGATTTTCTATAGCAGCAGGTTGTCTGTTTGAAAGCAGTAGGTAATTAAACACTGGAGGTTACAGGATCCACCTCTCTGCAATTATAACTATAAAGGCAGCACCTCTGAGTCACAGACCTCCCTTCAGACAACAAGCTTGATGAAAAATAGAGATACTAGATTTGTCAACGACTTTGTAATGCAGTACCTGGTCCATTGATTGGTATTACAGATTAACATGCCCAAGCAAGACACATTTGACTGTTTTTAATTGAGCCATTTTGACAAAGCCATGAAGCAGTATTTACCTTCCTGCAAAATGAACGTAAACATGCCTGACGGCTAATGTTTGATGCACAAATATCTTTCCTAATCCTTCTGTACGTGTAACATACTGTCATATCACACATTTCACAATGCAAGCCTCTTCAAAATAATAATGCTTCACAGTATGTTTGAACGTTATTTCATATTCAGGACACCTGAGCCACACTTCCTGACATCCTTAACCTCAGTGCACAAATATTTTTTGCTTTAACCAACATGCATTCAGTCTCCTCTTGGAAATAAACACTGCACAAAATGAACTGTGTAATCCAGTAGAATTTGTATTCAGCATGGGTACAACTAATTAACAGGGACGAATACATTAATATTAAAGAAAAAAAAAAAAGAACAACCATAAGTGCAATATACTCTGCCTGAGGGAAATGTTTTAGTGCTTTGAGAGTTGAATAACCAGAGGACCCTAATGTGCACACCAAGTTTAAATATTGAACGATTTTCAAGCTATGCTCCGAAAATTAAATGTTCGCAGACGGACGGACGGACAGACAGACAGACAACCACACCCAGGATAAAAACAGTCATCTGCCTCCTGACTGAATTTCCCTCTGTTATCACTCTCCAATCTGACTACAAGAGCATCCATATGTATGTGTGTGTGTGTGTGTGTGTGTGTGTATGCTTGTGTGTAAAGGTTTGAACGGATCAGGGAACTTGACGCCCTCTGGATGATTATTCCACTGTGTGTGGGATTTAGTTTGAATACCAAAATGAGCAGATTAATGGAAACAAATGGATTACTATAGCACCCCCAGCTGGTGATAAAGAATTAAGACATGTCGTTCCAAATCCAGTTTGGAGGGAGCAGACCTGACATCCCTGAAGAATATCAGCTCTGGTCATCATCATTCTTTTTCATATATCAGCAGCTACTGCCTGTTTCAAAATTCATTTTCAAGCTATGACAATAAACAATTTAATATAACTGATACATTTTTCACTCAGTTCGAAAAAGAGCCTGACCAACACTACCTAATTCTGAAAGAACACATTATGGTATCCCATCAAAAATTTGAAAGCTAGCATAAATTATTTATTTGGAAAGCTGGCTAACCTTGCTGAGCGCTGATAGCCATGAGTGGTTAATACACAACTGAGGGAGTGAATTGCTCCGATAGTTTAAAGATTCAGTCCAGAGAATCAGCTTACTCATTAATATTCTCTATTGAGTACAGCCATATGAAATACAATCAACATTGCCAAGTAAAAGGCTTTCATTTTACCACAGCTATTCTGCCAACAGAATACAGTCTGCTTTTGTTGACTAAATCTCAAACAGAATCATATTGGATGCAAACATTGTACTAACATTTAGTAATTTGATCCTTTCAGCTCAAGAGATTTAGGGAGACTTTGCATATGAGCTCAACAAAAATCCCATGTTCACTTTCAAAAAGGTGCGCAGTTCTGGCAGCCTTGTGAGAGGTGACCAAAACCATCACCTGTACAGGTGTCCTGTGTTCTCCCATTTTACTTTTTAATTTAATTTTAATTTCATTCTACCAAAATTAATGTAAATTGATAATGTTCATGGTTCTTTCTTATCATTATTGATGATGATGCAGAAGATGATCACTTTCATTATTCTTGTTGTTGCTATTATTATTATCATCATCATCATAATCATTATCACCGTTATTGTTCACTTACTCCCTTTCTAAATTAGTTGTAATATACTGTACATGCATGGATGCTTGATATTCAAAGACAAATAGACCTTGTGTGTAAATATGGGCAAAGTGTGTGAGAGTGTGAGAGTATGATTCATAGACCAGAATATGTTCTGAATGACCAACTGTTGCAGTTCACATTTTCATAGCACCCGCTTTGTAGGAGCGGCACAGGACACCACTCCGCAGCAGTCACTTTAATTAGCCAGCGAGGGAGACAACAGAGAAAAAACAAAGACAATGGGCTTAATTAGGAAGAGCCTCTTGTCCAGCTCTCTGTCAATCTGGACATCATAAAGCTTTGTTTACTGAATTATTGCATCCTTTTCCATATGCTGTTTAAGTAAATTAGTGCTTTGTCTAGTTCAAAAGCAGGAAACTAGAGAATTGATTATTCTACGGCTGAAAATGGAAAAAAAAAAAATCCGTCAACCCATTTCTCAAATGCTAGGCTCAAAATGCCGCAGTAGCCACTGTTTTAGAAGCTCTGCAGGACTGCAGACTTTGCCAATTGGCAATAGAATGAATTCCATAAAAATGCGGGCTACTGTACATTCATTGGGTCATTTGAGTACTCTCTAATAGTACAATAATGCTGACATTTTTTGTCCATTTTGGATATTTTTAACCAGAAATATGCCAAAGTGACTCTCACTCAATTTATTTTCTCGTTTCATAATCTATAAATAATATCCTTTCATCATTTTAAGTGAAGAAGTTGTCAATAAAACATTTTGACATTTTTCGCGCAATTTCATGCATAAGACGATTGAGTATTTTGTCTTTTAGCCATTTCTCATGAAAAAAAATTTTGACCATAAAAGTGCCAAAATGACTCATGTTTGGCCTCTGACAGCGTAATTTACATGTATTACATAATTTAGTTTGATTGCATAATTTACTGAAATTACGCAATTAAAGATAATTGTGGACGTTAATTGTGCGATGTACGCAAGTTACATAACTTTACGCTAACTGCCTTGGATAATTGCGTAATTAATTTATGCCAATTAATTTACGCTAATTGTGTAACTTATGTTAATTGTGTATTTTACACTTATTGTGTACTTTGCGCAAATTATGCTAATTAAATATTTTAGGTTAGTTGTATATGCTATAATGTTGATTGCGGAATTTATGCCAATTAAGTAATTTACTCTATTTTCATCCGCTACTTACAATTATTGTAAATGACATACCTTACTCAAATTATGTAAAATGCACAAATGTCATGCAAATGGCTTCAGTCAAGCAAATGATGTAAGTTACTGCAACAATGCACATTAAGCAAAAAATGTAAGATGTCCAAATGACGCAGGTTGAACAAATGACGTAAAATGGGCAAATTATGCAAGTTATTTTATTTATTTTTATTATTTAACCCTTATTTTACCAGGGAAGTCCCGTTGAGATTGAAATCTCTTTTTCAAGGGAGCCCTGGGAGTTGAGGTGGGGAGGGAGAGGGCAATTTGCACAGCCAATTAGATCAGGGGATGATTAGGTGGCAGGTCGAAAGAGCCAGGTAGGGACTTTAGCCATGACACCGGGGAACTCCCTACTCTTATCGAAGAGTGTCATAGGATCTTTAGTGACCACAGTGCGTCAGGACCTCGGTTTAATGTCTCATCCGAAAGACGGGGTCTCCTTCAGTACAGTGTCCCCGTCACTGCACTGGGGCATTGGGGATTATTCCACCAGAGGGAAGATCGCAACCAACGGGCCCACCAACACCTCTTCCAAATGCAAATGCACCTTATGCAAATAACATTCAATACGCAAATAACAATAGTTATAAAAATGTTAGAAAAATGTTACAATTTTAAACAATGTTTCACAAGTAGAATGTTATATATATTTTGCTCCCAGACAGGATGATGCTAAAGGGGTAAAAATTATTTATTTGAATATTTAGGGCCGCACTTACGAAAGGTGTTTAAGCCGTTACACGCGTGTAAACACTTAGGCAATGACTAAAATTCTTAGACGCACACTACTATGCATGTTTAAAGTTAGACGCTGGTAAAATTACACTGACATTTAGGCAGTGCTTATCTCAAACAATAGAAATACCTAAACATAGACAGGGGATTGTTTAACGAGCATTCTAGTGACAAAGTCAGAAATAACACACCTTCGAGGAGAATGGACGCGTTAAGCAAATGAACTTGAAGAACATGGTCGTATTAGGGCTCCAAGAGTGTTCAGAGACAGGATGAATCCGTAAGAGGATTTTAACGAAACTTAATTCATAAGACGTTTCAGGGTATCGAAAGAGACATTTAACAATTTACTAGGGATTCTTAGATTGGACTTGGATCACCCAACACGACGAAGCAATCCTCTTCCAGCTGCATTACAGTTGGCTTGTGCATTGCGATTTTTCGCTTGTGGAACATTTCAAATTGTTGCAGGCGACATATCTGAGATCTCTCAACAAGCTTATGGAAAAGCTCTGCATAGGGTTGCTGCTGCAATCTGTGCCAACAAGCCACAGTTTCCTTCATTCCCAGAAGCTTTAGATGTAGAGCGACATGTCACGGATGGTTTTCGGCATATAGCTGGTTTCCCTGGAGTTATTGGTGCTATAGACGGAATGCATATTCCTGTTCGCAATCCAGCAGCCAATCAAATCCCATTTAACAGATTGAACTGAGGTCATCAAGGTTAGACGGGCATTGGTAGACACGGATAACTAATCAGCTGTTTAGAGCGTTTCGTAGGGTGTGATTAAAACACACGTTTAGCTAAAAGCATCTAAGTCATATTTATACACGTCTAAACGCTAGACGCGGATAATAGATAGACACCTTTCGTAGTTACGGCCCTTAGAGTCTAGTGCTTAAAATTGACGTTTACCTGCTTGGGTTGCCCTACATAAACCTAAAATTATTACACTTTCTGAATTACGGCTAAACTGACGTTGAAACCTAAATAGTATCTGCAAATAGCTTAGTCCGTCAAAAATTGGCCATGGTAAACCTTATAAGTGTGTAACTGGTAAATAGATTTCATCAGTGAGGCCAAGAAATATACACCTGAGCAAAACAGCTCTACCTTTAAGAGGCACACTAACGCAAAGGGGGCTGAGGAGACTTTTTATATCACAAACAAACCTCCAACAGTCTGTTTATAAAACTGAGAAATATTTACAGACCAAATATAAGGTGTTAAACCAAGATTCTTATTCATTCCTCCACGCAGTGAATGCTAAGATGGAATGGAGGCTAGAGTACACAGTGTGCCACCCTGACTATAATATATTGGCTTTTTTCTCTTCACCTTGGCTTATGTGTGCGTGTGTGTGTCTGTGTGTCTGTGTGTGTGTGTGTGTGTGTGCGTGTGTGTGTGCGCGCGCGCACGTTCATGCAGTTGCTACATAGTGAGGACTGGAGAACATTATAAACCAACAGGGTGGGGATATTACTGGGAAGTGAGGACATTTTAGCTAGTCCTCACAACTACAGAGGCAAATTGTGACTTCTTGGTTAATGTTGGGGGTAATGTTAGAATTAGGGCTTGGTTAAGGTTAGGGTAAAGGTTTGGGCTGAGCATGCATTGGCTATGGCAAAGATTCGAAACAGGCTGAAGACGAGACACACAAGTAATGAATGGAAGTCAATGTGATGTCGTCACAAGGATTGGTGTGTGTGTGTGTGTGTGTGTGTGCACGTGTGTATGTACTATACTCTTTGAAAAAAAGAGCAATCCTTCCTTCAATAAGACATCAATGAAGATATTGCAGTCCTCACAAGATCTTGTCACAGATGCTGTAGGTTATGAATACCTCTCTGCACAAAAAAAATCCCCCATATCAGAGCATCAACTGAATTAAATACTTTTTTGCTTTGGGGTACAGGAAAGCAGGTACAACTTCTGGCTAATGAGTCGATTCATCAGTAACCAGCAACCATTATCAAAGGCCCTCCAGTGAGGATGATTGGTCCAAACCTCGCGGCTCCCAGAAAGGCTAGGTCTTCAGGAGGTCTGACAGTGGCTTTGAATTGAGATTAAGCATCCCATCAGTGGCATTAGCTGAAGCCTCTGTCCAAAGAGGCCATGAAATGCAACAGAACACTGTGTGATGACCTGCACTGCAGACCGAATGGCATGAGCTGAAGTATGAATACTAATGCAAGACTTTTGTGATGCCCGAAGACCTGGGCGTAGCGGTGCAGCAGATGATTATCCAACCCTGGCATTTATTGGTGATTTCAGAGCGAGTTCGTGCTTTCCCGATTCGGCTCAAATACTGCTGACTGCACACTTCAAGGCGTTCAGTGCCACAAATACTCTGATCCTGCCTGAGCTTTCCCATCTGTTTCCTAACAAAACACACATTCCTGCTAAGTAGCAAAAGCCACAAAAGCAGGATTTGTGAAAAGGACCTTGAGTGACTCGGGCTGGAAAGATTTTTCCTTTTAAGAAAGGTCATAAAACTTCGGAAATTATACACAGCGCCAGTCATGTATTGCTTGCTATTCATACTACCCACATTAAACAATTAAAAATACAAGCAATTCTAGAGCTGCCTTACATGAACAAAATTTGAGGTCAGCTAAGACAGTGCGCACTCAGTGTTTTCACTTTCAAAGTAAAGCTAAAAATTGAGAGATTTGGAATGCTGTTTTTTTAGTAATTGGTGATATATTCTGGTGGTCGTTGATAGATTTTGATGTTCCAATTGGAATACCATCAATTTCACTGTTGCAACGTTTGAATATTTAACCTCATATTTGATGGATAATGTCAAGTACCGATCTTTTTTTTTGTGAATTTAATCATATTTCATCTGCAGGCCTATGCCACTGTATGTAAAAGCAAGAACACTGCAAATCTGTATTTAAATTGATCCATAAAGCTCTCAAAGAGAAACGTTTATCCTTCAAATATTTTGAGTGTGTATTCCAGCATATTCATAGGTGGGCCTGCTTGCCACGTATCAGAGTAAGTGGTTTTACAGTAATAATTGAAAAAAAATCATCTGAACTGAAATTTTATGGTTTTTTTTTAAGCAGGATAGGCTGACCTATGGATGAAATGTCCCTGTTGCCAAGGCAAGTGAGAGAGAGAGAGAGAGAGAGAGAGAGAGAGAGAGAGAGAGAGAGAGAGAGAGAGAGAATTTAGTCAGGGCACATGAACAACACCCTCTGAGTGAATCCTCCACAGATACTGAAGACTGCCTCCAGCCATGAGAGGTTTCAGGATCCATATGTAGCTAATGAACGGCGTGTACACATTAACTGGCATTCACTCCCTGCAGAGATCTGCCCTGTATATTCAAACATGAATCCTTCTCTGCCTACAGCAGGTTCCAGGCATGTACTTAATGGGGGTTGGGTGGGGGTGGGGGGAAGACAACCAACCCATACATTTCCATTTATAACTCACTCGCTCCAATTTAATCTGTACATGAACATTATCAGTGTCTTCATTACATCTGACCTCCATGCTGCCCAGTTTACTCTAGACCTCAGTAACAGAAACAAGTAAGTGTGGTGAGCTTTTTCTGACCAACACAAGACTCAGGCACTATTGCCCTCTAGACCTAAAGACCCACACACCCCAATGACCTTCCATGTTGCTTTATACTCACTGCTGTGTGTATCCATAAGTGCGCCCCATCTTTGACTTCACTGTGCTATTGGCCAACTGGACCTCTTTGAAGTAGAAATCTGTGTGTCTGGGAGAAGCCATGCTGTGAGTCCTGTTGAGGAGATGTGTCCCAGCTGCTGCCAACCGAGTCCACGTCCAGAATATAGATTTCTCTAGAGACAGGAGCCACGCAAGGCCATCAGTCACCCTTTGTCGCCATGACATCCGAGACGTATTACAGGCGGAAATGTGTGGCTGGCAGGAGCTGGTAATACGTTTATAGCAAAACAAAGCCGAACGCGATGCTCGCTGCCAAAGATAAATCTGCTTATCAAACATCACACAAATCACGAAAACACATTATCGCCACACGGCGTGATCCGCCGTGCAGATGCCGTACTTCAGAGATACGGTCTTGAATCCTTCGGAGCTGAGAAGGTGTCTCGATTATGAGGAGGGTTACAGATAACTACCATCTTCGTTCAGCTGATAAAATATCAAGAACACAGCAAACAATGGATATCTGGCATGAGAGTCTAATTCTCAAGAGTTCAATATCGGGAGGTGAAAATACCCATGAAACACAGTATATCGGAACACCTCGTCCTCTCATTTCTGCAGGGTGTTTAAAAAAAAAGTATACCCAACATCAATTGTTGATTATACTGTACAAAAACTACTGAATTTTATTTTAAGCGCGATATGTCATTAGAAAGAGCTGGTTTTACTCTTTTAAATGATACCCCAACCACATGTTTATTTTCACAGGTCCTTGTTCAGTAAAATTGATGATTAAAGCAGGGTATACTTTTTTTTGAAACACCCTGTATATCTAAACTCATGTCACAGATGATCCAAAATGGTTTCACAAAGGCGATTTTGCTTAAGTCAAACTGAAGCCTAGTTAATCCATCAGCTCAGAAATCTGAATCATACAACTGAGCGATGGTACAGCCCTAGAATAACAAGTAATTAATACAGTTCACAAAAATATTCATTTTCTTGTCAGTAAACAGATTTAATGGATCAAAACTGGCCACGCTATATAATTTATTCCTGATATTATCGGGCGTACATCAAGTTCAGTATCTGTTTCTGGGGTCATAAAATGATGGAAGGGCTCATCAGTGAAATCTGTAATAGAGTTATCTCTGGAGGTCTTGATGTAAGAAATGTACATCCAAGGTGATGCACGGGCATTGACTGAAAAATGGGAGCATATTGGCTGTTCTGTGCTGGTGGTTCTGTAATCGTCCCAAATAGATTTAGAGGTGCTCATAACCTTAGGCTGGTCATTTGTAACTTAATTGCAGTGAGTCATCAGTTTTCATTTGCATCAAATACAGAGGAGAGTTTTTCATGACAACAAAGCCTCAATCCATGTCAGTAGTAAGAGGAACCTTGTGGCTTCAGAAGCACTAAGCCTTTTTCTGTCTGTAGATCTGAGCCCAGTAGATTGATTGATTATGTCTAACTCTTTTAAATACAATGTAGGGATCACACCACCAACCACTCACACTCATACCTATGGAAAATTTAGTCTCCGATTAGCCTGGCATGCTTGTCTTTGGACTGTGGAAACCACAGTGCCTGGAGGAAACCCATGTGAGCATGGGGAAAGCATGCTAACTCCATACAAAAACGTCCCAGGCACAAATCCAACCCGCAACCTTTCCAAATTCCAACCCACTCCCCACTGCGCCATTGTTCCATCCTAATTCAAGTAAAATTCCCACACGAGTTCATCAGCCACTTTATGAAGACCGGAATTCTGCATCAGGATCATGACACAAGACACAGGTAGCTTCAATGTCATGGCGCGAATGGGCCACACTGGCTTTTTGCAAGCCGATCTCCCTGTTGATTGACTTTTAAAAAATTTACTTTGAACCAGAGTTATAGGCTTTCCTATTCAAACTTGTAAATGAAAAATCAGTAATCCAAAATTTTCTTTCAGAAAAGTAATGAGGCAATTTTAATCTAAAGATTAAAATGGCCATGCAATGCATCACATTCATCTTATTTTTATTATACTCACATATACTATTTATTGACTTCACACTTAGAAACCCACTGTTTGTCAATACAAATAAGCAATTTACTCCAGTAAAAAACTGCAATAAAAATTCAAAGCCCAGCCCTATTGAACGCTACTTGGAGAACAAAGCTAGCACGGCGCTGCAAAATGTGTTCTGTTAATCAGTTCTGCATTAGACAACTTGTTCAACCCTCAAGGAAGTCATTTCTTTTGTCAGCATCATGCAAACCTCTTTGTGAAATAAACATTATAAATGTGATGGAAGCCTCGAGCAAAATTGCAATCTAGATTGCCGACAAAATTGAAAACCCAAATATTCACCCGTATCATAAAAGAAAGGACCTCTCTGCAGATTGCTGTCTATATTGGTCGACGGCATTAGAAATCAAAATTCCCTGCACAATAAACATATAAACAAGCCAATGCCCTCTACAGGACTCTCATCGGAATATAAACCAGCATAGCTAAAAACTATCATGCCGTGAAACACAAACTGAATCTAAATCACTGCACTCCAGACTAGCCGACTCGGCAGACTCACCACCTTTGGTTTTATGTGCTGCAGCATTGATTAAATTCTCCGCATCATTATGCGAAGCCTGCAAGAGTGTAATGCAGCTGCATAAATGTATAGATGTGACTGGACTTCAGACCTCACTCATTGCCAATGCATATGACCCTCCAACTAATTCAAAATAAATAATGAATAAAACAATGTTTATGAATAAGTGCACAATTAGGCCATATGAATTATACATAAGACGACTGTTTGTTTGTTTTTCTATTGTCATTAACTTTCTTTTTTTTGCTACAGTGCTTCTCCTCTAATCCATGCTGCTGTGAATATTGCGGTAATCCCACTGGTAAACACCTCTGAGGCCTGCACTTTAGCATAATCTCAGGATGCCTGTATAAAGGGCCACAATCCCTCGTGCGCATTTGATTTATTTAGGATTTGGGAGCTCTAGACACACCAGGCTTCATGGGAACACGCCCGTTTACTGCATGTTAGCCAGTGTGCATGTGTCGTAAGACCTGACACACACATTTTGCCAGATATTCAGTTCAGGCCTTGATACTGTGAGCAGGCCTATGTCCATATGAAGAGTTTGTTTAGAAAACGCAGAATATCAATTTTACTCATTTTGAGTAAATCATCTTTTTCTATGTTGGCGCCTATTGCATTTTATGGAAAAACACAAACTTCGACCATGAAAAAAATACACCTTATAGTATAAATTTCTAAAAACGGATTTTTGCACCAAGTGTGAGAAGCACAGGGCTATCGCTCTATGGTATTATCTTAATTTTTGTAATTTTGGCACTTACTGTGTTTTGGAAACAAACTCTTCATATGTACAGTACCAGTCAAAAGTTTGGACATGCTTTGCTAATGTCACAGCACTGTGTTTTTAGAGAAATTTAAACGGCTTAACTTCTCTATATGATCTCAAATGAAATCTTGTAAAAGGTAAACAGTCAGAAGTCAGAAGAGAATAATTTACTTGTTTGAATAGCGTTCAAAATTTTGGAATTCTCAAAGAAGCCGTATTTTGCAAAGTAAACAGACAAAAAAGTTCCTCTGTTTTCCAACAGCCGAATTAAGGTCAAGCGGTTTTGGGACTTATTGGGCGAAAAGGTTGATGAAAAGCAACCTCAAGTGCAGCACGTCTTTGGGAAGTTGGGCAGCCGTGCAGCTGCAAATTCATTACAGTCGTATGACTGCCCTTGTTAAAAAAAAATAATAATTTGATAATGCGCTGCAAATAGGACAACAAATGGTGGTTTGTTCGATGGATTTAAGAATTAGATCTTTTTATTTTTGCAAAATAAAGGCTGCTTATTTCTTTTTTTAAAATATATTGTAAGAAAAATGTGGGTGTGTTTGACAGGTGCTGTATATTTTGGATAAAACACATAAGCTCATTCTCACACAGCACAAAAATCTGTGGCACAGCATCCGTCAATCTTCAGCAGTCTCTCCTGGTCCTCACGACATCACACGATCCACGGACAAAACAGCCCAATACCGACATATCGAGCACAAAATCCATGAGAACAACCGGAGGAAACTTTCACTGGGAAAACTAATGGATTACATCGAGCACAATGACTTCCTCCTGCAGTCTGATGCCAGATTACAGAATATCAACTCATTTGGAAAACTCAGACATAAGTTCATCATCTCGGTGAAGAAGCAGACATCTGAACAAAGCGATTCTTCGGCTTTAGATAACTAATGGCTAAACCCATCATACAGATCGCATTAGCACTGACAGGATCATTTATTCAGGGAATATCACAGTATTAATTTACTCAGAATCCTCATCTCAGTCATCACTGAGTGTCAGATTTCCCTCCCAAGGATTACTGTGCCAAACTACACAATGTGCAGACGTGAGTGAATGAGGCAAGCACATAGAACCTAGGAGAAAAGACAATAGGGAAGAAAATCTGATAAAGTATTTTAAAATTCCAAATTCAAAGGAATGTTGGTAACACTGTACAATAAGGGTACAATAATTAACATTAGTTCATTAACTATCAGTTAATTAGCAGGTAACTAATGCATTAGATAGCCAAATAAGCATTATGCAACCATAATTGACCATTTATTAATTTTCTGAGTTTCCTTTATTGTTAATTTGAAAACATCCCTTAAGTATTCCTCATTCAGCACTTCAAACTGTTAAACCATAATCTATAAATTAATACCTTAGTTTATGAGAACATCATTTGTAAATGATTAGCAGATGCATTAGTAAAATGTTAATTAGCTGTTAGTAAATGCTTATTACTGCATTATCTAATGTTGATTATTGTACACTTATTGTAAAGTGTTACTGAAACATTCTTCAAATGACGTCACATGGCTCAGGTACATTTGGTCAGAGTAAACTAACTGACTATTAAGCTGCTGCACTTCAACTGACCTAACTCTCCAGCTAAGTGTGACATCGGCTACCCCTACTTTGATGGCACTTGGGTCACGTGACCCGCAGCTCCATTAACTCATCTTTTGGACAGAGGCTGCTAACTGGGATGGCCGAAATATGCGACGGGATGTGAGCGCAACGGGTGGTGCAATAAGTGAGCAATTTACATGCAATACAACCGTAGTTCAAAATAGCTACTTATGTTGGCATGAATCAGAGGTATGCGCTTTCTGAGTGTGTAGCAAGGTAAATGCAGCGTTAAAAATTTGTTTAGTTTTAATTTGATTGATTGAGTACACAGCCAAAATGACCTTTGATACAGTGTGCGCCACTAGCCAAATACTTTTGTACCCGAATTTATACTCATTATCAATTTATCTGCATCTGCGAGCCCATCATACATTACTTGACCAGAGACTTCATTAGCGCCGGATTTTCTATTAATACCGGAAACTTCGCCGAGCCCTAATTTTCCTGGCTTATCATTCCCAGGAGAACTGAGATTTATCACAAGACATGAAGGACTCACCTGCCGTGTAGTGCACCTACTGCCAAGTAAACCTAATGAGGGAACAGGAAGTCTAAGTAGATGATTTTCATAAGAGGTTATGAGAGCTTATTGAGGCCTGAGGGGGACAGAAAATCAGCCTCTCCAGTTCTTGGACTTTTAAACAACATTGCAATTACTAGCATCTCCTCAGCTCAGCTCTTCCTGAGACCAAATTTGTCTTAAAGGCCAAACTCTCAAAAAAACATTGACAGACTTCTCTTACAATAAGTGCCCCAGTCCAAATGTTTTTCCACCACTCATGTGGATAAGCCCAGCTGCTGATTAGTTAAATCCCAGACAGAGTCAAAAAGAAGGAATGCTAATCAGCCCAAAAGAATATGCGGGTATCACTTAGTAAATCTACTGAATAGATTTCTAGCGTAATCAGCATTTTAATATTCAAGTTTAAAGATACAGTAAATGATGTCCGTGTTCATAATGCAAATGAAGTAAGGGTACATTCAGTTCAGCTTGTCTTTCCAAAACATTAGAAAAGTCATTTGTCTCGTCACGTATGGTATCAATATTTATTTATGATGTCAGTAAACTGGAATGATTCTGTGCTGTTTCCACTGCACAGCTATAAAGTTTTACAACTAATCCTGAAGGTTAAACAACACTACCAGTTCCTAGAATTCTATGCTGCATTCCTTCCTAAGGGTGGCAGTACTGCACACGCTCAACTGCACTTCTAATGCTTAATTCTTTCTCGGCGATGCATCTAAGTGAATGAAAATGAATTGCTGCCCTTGGCCAATTAAAGTACAATTAGGTGTCAGTAGCTGATGTCAATAAAAAGAAAAACGCAAAGTAAAGAGCGTATGGAAAGCTCAGAAAACATGGTCCAATCTGTCCATGCAAAACGTGAGTGGGATTTCTTCGCCAATATGTAAAGGTAACATTAGCCTCATTGTACACAAACATTCTAAGTGACACACCTTAGAGAATGTATCGAGACTATATATTGACATTGACACACTAAGAGCCAATGACTCTGAGGTCCCTGCGTGATCTTCTAGACATTTCATATGCAACCCCTTGAGGTTATTTCGCTTTTACTGCCTATACCTTTCGACTGAGCCACGAGATAATAAATAGAACTCGCGTTCAGCTTTATGCCATATTTAAAAAGTCACCTTATGCTAACCTTCTGTAGCCATTTAGAACTACATCTTTTGGCAGCAGCTGAATCTGTTTTTGTTTCATCGGTTCAGAAGTGTTCATGACCTTTTCCTTCTGCGTAGCACTTCACTGGTGCTTCTTCTAAAGTGCCATATGCAACAGAATATCATCATCATCGCCATAATTATCATTATTATAAATCCAGGAGACATACTGCATGTTTTCAAAATACAGTCTTTTATTGAAAATTATCTGTGGAGATTCATTCAGTCGAGCACAGAAAGATTAAATATGGGGAATGGAGAGCCACAGAGGTGCGAGCATGAATAGCTCTGATTACCCCACTATCAGGTTTAATAACTTTAATTTGCTACTTTATTTTGAAGAAAAGAAGTGTCAGAGCAGCATTGTGCCTGGCTTTCTCAGGTAGACTCATTATCTTCAGTATAATCTGTGCGAATGTCACGCAATTTTTTATTTTAGGTGAAGGGAATGCAATTCCATCACGGTCTTCAAACTGTACGAGTAAATGTCAGTTTTGTTGAAGCACGTTTGATGGATTGCATTAATTTCCATTTCCTCACACATGGTGTCACAGTGAAACACCTGTGATACCTAATGCTCGGCACAAAATCTTGTATATATAAAAAGAATACATAAATAAAATAATGCCTGGGAGAATTCAGGCATCATCAGCATAGAAAATGAGAACACATAGCAGTTCACTATGAATCAAAAGCCGAAATTCATACTGTAATGCAATGGCAACAGTGCCCCCATATGGCAAATATACAATATTGTTGTTCCATAATCATGAGATACCCATATGAATAAGCCTGTTAAGCCTCAGTCATATGCATGACAGCAGGACGGCTCAGTTATCATTTTCACTCAAGATAATGTGGATGGGAGAAATTGATCACATTATTTCTGAAATCAACCCTACGCAGCAGCACAGGAGGCCAAGAAGTGGCAGTGTAGTAAACATAATTGTGGTTGAAGTTGAGTTAATCCTGACTGAAGCAAAGGAAATTGCGACTGAATCAGAGACAATCACAAGTCATGACCAAGTTCCAAACAATGACAGATGAAGCTTAAATTATTCCCACAGAAGTCAAGGAAACCATGGGTGATGCCCAGCCAATCATGGAAACTGCAAAAACATTGGTTAAAGGAAAACAGTTCTGATAATCAAGGAGGAAGTCCAGATAATTGTGACTGAGGCTCTGGTAACAGTAACTTAAACATGGTTGATACCCAGGAGATGGAGACTAAACTCCAGGTATCTAACTGTAGGAACCAAAGAGCCACACTAAAATCACATTTCAATCCATAGTATCCCTCAAAAGTGCTAAAAATAAGGGAACACTGGCCCCAAACAAAAAAAATAATAATAATAATAATATTGATCATGCATGACAAGTCCTGTCAAGGAAATAATGATTTTGAGTTACTTCATTACTTTTTTCCTTCCCTGATCTTCTCCTCGGATGCAAGCTTTGTAGCGCTATTAAAATATGACCATTTTTCTGTTGATGGCCCCTGGCAGAAAAGCAATAAACTTCACAACTGGCTATGAAAATTACAAACAGATGGAGAGCCATAAAACTGCCAGTGGATGCCAAAATTACTCTGCAACTATGTTCATGTTGTTTTCAAGTAAAATATAGATTTATCTGCCTGGTTAAAATCATAAAATTTTTCATTGATATAATTTTTTTTCTCCCGCACAATGGTGCAGAACACCAAATGATTTCCCCAGATATTTTCACATATTTTGCTCAGTGAAAATGGCATGAATCCATGCAATATCATCAGCAGCTGTAAACATCCAGACATCACAAGATTCATCAAGTAAACAAATAGATCTTTCAATTTTTTAAAATATAATTTAGCATGGTATGCGAATCTCCTCTGAAATCCATTTCACATTTTAGTGTAATAATAGATATATCCGCAATATCACACAATGTGAGGAGAGGCAATTGGAGCAAAAGATATTAATGTCAGAAAAATATCTTTCCAAGCTAATACAGCTTCCTTATTGCATATCCCATTATGAAAGTAATCTAATAAATTGACACATTAGGGACCAAGGGGTTTATGTGTCGCAAATGCATTACATATAAATGTAGTACAATGGCTTCTCCCTGAGGCAATAAAGCATTGAAATGCATATCCATCAGCTAGCTGGAGAGGAAACTGAACTGCTGATTGGAAATAATGGTTAGCCATGCTTCATTCCACTCACAGACTATGTTAAAATCAGATGTATGTTGTCTCCTATAGCAGACAATACAAGAGATAACCTTAAATTACCTCCTCATATATTACATCATACATCACAAGTCCTTCACTTCAGAATAACTTTGTGACTCTGAAGCTATTTTCGAAAGAATGAGGGATGATAGATCACTCAAAATTAATTTCAAAAGAAAATCAGATCATTCAAGAGCTTATACGTTGATGGATGAAGGCAATTTTGCAAATGGCCTAAGAATTATAAATTTTTTGCAAACAATGACAATTGCTTTTGATAATTTTTGCCACATTGAAGGAACTTTAAAAAAGGAGCATCTTCCCATAGTGCATCCTGGTGCCAAGTCTTCCCCACGCACATGCACTCGGCCATCCACGATGTACAGTGGGGTGCAAAAATTTGGGCACCCCTGGTTTAAATGTCTGTTACAATTAATCTCCAAGTGATTGAAAGCAAGCCTGAACACTAAATGCTACAAAGTTAAACATGACACATTTCATCACATTTTAAAGCAAGAATAATTTTTATTTTTAACTTTTTACAGTTTCAAAATAATAAAACAAGTAAAAAGGCCTTGTGCAAAAGTTTGGGAACCCTGTCAGCTAGTACTGTGCAACTCCTCCTCGGGCAGCTATAACAGCTTGCAAACGCTTCCTGAAGCCATTAAGAGTCTTTAAATTCATGTCTTTGGAATTTTTCCCCATTCTTCCTGACAACACCTCTAGCTCAGAAATATTCTTCGGCCTTCTTGCATGCACGGCATGTTTGAGGTCTCTGCACAGATTTTCAATGATATTCAAGTCTGGGGACTGTGATGGCCATTCCAAAACCTTCATCCATCTTTGCTGGAAGTACTTCATCGTGGATTCTGAGGTATGCTTTGAGTAATTGTCTTGCTGGAATACCCAGCGTCTCCTCAACTTCAATTTCTGCACTGAGCTTTGAGCATTAGCCTCTAGAATGTCTTGATATTTGGTGGAATCCATTCTTCCTTCCACCCGCGCAATATTGCCTGTGCCCCCAGCTGCTGCACAAGCCCAAAGCATAATGGATCCACCTCCATGCTTAACAGTTGGCAACGTATTCTCTCTACAAATGCTTCACCCTTTTTTCTCCAAACATACCTTCTTTGGTTGTGGTCAAAAAGTTCAATTTTGGTTTTGTCAGTCCAAAGCACATTGTTCCAAAAGGCTTGAGGTTTCTCAAGGTTATCTTTTGCAGACTTCAGACGCTTAATTTTGTGTTGAGGTCGTAGGAAAGGCGTCTTTCTTACAACTCTGCCATGTAGGTCTCTGTTGTTTAAGGTATGCTGTATTGTTGTCCTGTGAACAACTAGACCTGTGTCTGCTACTCTTTTTTGCAGCTCTTTTGCAGTGATGTGTGGGTTCTTCTGAGCATTTCTCACCAGATCTCGGGCCATTCTATCTAAAATTTTTCTTGGTCTTCCAGATCTCGCCTTGACTTCAATTGTTCCATTTATTTTCCATTTTCTTATGATGTTTCTGACAGTAGAAATGGGTAGTTTGAAACATTGCAAGAGTTTTTTGTAGCTCTTGTTTTTTGTAGAAAATGATATTCATCAGACCAGACCACCTTCTTTCATTGTTCTGAGGTCCAGTTCTGACACTCACGCGCTCAGTGTAGGCACTTTTGAGTGGACAGGGGTCAGCATGGGCATCCTGACCAGCCTGTGGCTGTTCAACCCCATACGCAACAAACTGCGATGCACTGCGTGTTCTGACTCCTTTTTTTCTTCAGAACCAGCATTAACGTCTTCAGCAATTAGACCTACAGTAGCTCTTTTGTTGGATAGGACCACATGGGCCAGCCTTCACTCCCCACGTGCATCAATGAGCCTCAGTCGCTCATGATCCTGTTGCCCACAGGTTTTCCTTCCTTGGAGCACTTTTGTTAGGTACTGACTGAGAACCTCTCACGAGAGCTGCAGTTTTGGAAATACTCCAGTCGTCTAGCCATCAAAATTTGGCCCTCGACAAAGTCGCTCACATCCATAGGCTCACCCATTTTTCCTGCTTCCAATGCTCAACTTTGAGGACAAAATGTTCACTAGCTTATTAATATATCCCACCCACTGATAGGCGCCATTCTAACGAGATAGTCGATATTATTCACTTCAGCCGTCAGTGGTCATACGTTATGACTGATTGGTGTTTAGTAACCTCACTTGATTGCTGTGATCCATTCATCGGCAGCCTAAGCTACGTTTCACCCAAAACGCAGCACTCACAAACCGCGCATTACGCGGCGTCTGCTGAAATGTTTATTATCGTCAAGCGTTACAGAGTAGTCTGACAATCGCGGTAGCAAAATGAAGGCAGTACAACATGCAGCAATATTAATTAGCTGGACAAATAAAAGAATGAAGGTGTGATGGTGATGCTACAAGGATGTTTTAATGATTAATTCAGCCATTTTTTTCAGTGTTGGAACATTTACCATACATAGGTTAGTGCAACTAAATGCTTAGCGAGCCAGATGCCAATACTGTTAGCGCTACGAGATGTGGACACAACAAATATAACGTTCAAAACCTTACTTAAATGTTGCATAATTCCAACTAATGCTAGGTAAATCGAAATACAGCCCACAGGCTCGGAGCTACCCACATCCAGAGAAAAAAAAAAACAGCTCGTTCGCAAAGGGTAGCATCTTGCTTTCATGATTGTCACAGGAATACTTCTGCATGCATTTGCGATGTGGACCACTGCAGCGGTTAGCCGTCAAGCCCAGACATTCTACGTTCGTGAGATTGCATCAGGTTCTTCTGCACACAGACTAGTTCGTTATCTTCTTTCCTCCCCACCTATGGTTGTTTTTTGTTCAGTTTTGTTTTCTGTGGCTATTCAGTGGCTTACTGTAAAGCACTTTGAGCAGCAACTTAAGTATGAATTGGGTGCTCTGTAAATAAATATTTACCTCATTTTAGTTTAGTTGCGCCAATTTTAGTTGCGCCAAGATGAACACTGTGAGGGTGAACACAGCAACTCACCTATCACTTCATTATACCATTGATTTGTCTCATCCACATATTAGCCGTGACTCCCTGATGACCACTTGGCACCATGACCATAGTTTCCAAGCAGAGACTGCATTGTGCACAAAATTATGGTTTTTTTCAAGTCTTCAGACTTAACCTTTGTTGTGAGCATATGTCACGCCTGGTAGAGTTTGAATTCAGGGAATTAGAGCTAAATGTCAAATTTTTTTCTGGGGGAGGAACCTCAGATGCCCCACTAACATCGCTTCCCATTTTAAAATAAAATCAGACACCCATGGTCATGGCTTTGCCTTTTTCTTAATTTAATTTTAGGGATTGTTTAAACTGTTTTTATGTCAGCTAATATATAACGTATAGTGCTATTCAATGCACAATAGTAGTTGCTGAGAAGGGTGAAGCTTCTCCTTATTCCAAATCAAAAGTGTCATTGTTTCAGTTCTTAATGAAGGGAATTGTTTGGATTATTACAATCAACATGTAGCAGTCCATGATGCTGACAATGGGCAGAATACATTTAAGTTCAGATCTGAAAATATGCCATTATACATGCAAAGCAACTTGAAACTTCACTTTTTTTTTCTTTTTCGTTTTTTAGAGCACAATGTTACCCTATGAAATGGGCCCCTTGATGCTAAAGGCCACCACTGTATCCACCAAGCTCAGAAGTCAACGATTTCCAAGTTGATTCCCCGGCGTTTCAATCTAATGTGTTCCTGTGCCTCAGCTCAAAAAAAAATATGGTTTTTTCTAACTCATAGTCAGAATCTAAGCTATTTCTGCATGGTAAGCAAAGAGAGACCCATGAGGTATGTACACTGTTTTGTTCACCTTTGGTCATAAAAATAATGTTCAACAGGCATGCAATCTGATGTCAAACAAGTATGCAGGGGCCTAGCGAGCCCAATAGTGCATGACTGTGAAGTTCAAGAGTGTGTCGAAGGGCAAAAATCATTGGATATTTAGTATCAGTAATATCAGCTGTTTCTTACACACAGAAGGAATATGTATCCTGCATATGCTTCTCTTACCGTTCATTGTGTGCCTCGCCATATTGTTGTGACATCAAGTGTGTTTATGTCCAGCAAGTTGGCAAGGGGCGGATGCTTCCCAAGTTCCCAATTAGGAATTCTTGAGTTGATTGACCGTACAGGTTGGGCTTTTCCATCTTCCGAATGCAAATGATCGCGGCATAATCCCTCTTTTGCTTCAGGAACCAGGTGGATCATGGGACGTGCAGTTTAGACTAAAAAGGGGTTTAGCCGTGTAGGAGAAAAATTATGATGTGTAAATTATTGACTACAGTCATGAAAAAACAACACGTTAACTGACTTTGGGATATAATGCGTTATGACTTGAAAATCACAACAAAGAGAACCAGCAATGACAACGTAAACAAATATGCCACTATGTAACTCTGATACAAAAGCAAAAACTCCACCAACTGACCAAAATCACAGCATTTATAAAGATTAGGAACATTCTGGAAAGATCTACAGGATTCCTGGGTGATCTGGCCTTCTCCAGGTAAGAAGATGCCAGAAACTTCTAGAAAGCACTAGTCTATTTCATCACAAACAAGTGGTATTGCATCAGATCATGTGTTGCTACAAACAGACTGTTATACTGACATACCAACAGAGGTTACTAAATGATGAACAAAATCTGCAAATAGCTGACCAGTAAGGCAGCACAAATAGTAGCTAACGAATCTCCATTTACAAATGATATACAGTGCTGTACACAAAATACTCATACAGAACAAATGCAAAATCAAAAGTACTTCAAAAGTGAATTTTAAAACTGTCTGCACTGAGAATTTTTACTTCTGACATCAGTGCGGCGTTGGCCTTGTCACCACACCATTCTATACGTTTTCTAAAAGCTCTCAATTGCACACCTATTCACTTGCAAGCCTGTGCAGCCTTGATGAAGGACTGCTCACCTTACGCTGGGTGTCTATGAAAGCGGCGCAAATCTTCAGTGAATTAAGAAAGTCCCGCCGAATAACTGCCCCAATTTAGTGCATAATAGTTTAATTAGGCACCTGCCTTGTTCACTTATATAGCAAAGCAGCCTTAGAACACTAACACGGGGGAGCATAGTTCCAACAATGGAGGGAAAATTAGCATGCTAGCTTTTGGCTTAATCAATGACCTTGGTTTTAGCTTCCACCTCCACCAAATTTACAGCCCGGTCCCAGCACTTGAGCTCGGAACATTTTTTTTTGTATTGCAGTCCGCAGCTGTCGATGGTGCTGATACAAATATCAGAAGATATAATTCAGCTGATTAAATGGTCAAAAGCAAGGGCCAGCACATGCTGTGTCCATCCGCCATAACAGCACGCCATCGAGCCAGTTCTTAGAGAGCATCGCTGCACTAAGAACAGGAGAAGCAGCATGAGAGTCAGAATCATTGTCCAGACACAGTAAAGTCCCCACCAACAACACTCAAAAAATAAACTTGCTGCCAGTCATATTATTTAAAAGCACAGCCAATATTACTAATTTCTACCGCAGGCAGGCTGACTCGTATTTAGCATTATTATGATTTTAATGCTGAGTGGAATTTCCACGGCTGTCTCTCTCAGCGAGTGCAGGCATCCTCTGTGCTTACGCGCTCACAGCGCATGTGAATCTGTGTGAACCCATGTGTGTCCGTGTGCATATTCTATCAGCCAAGTATGACAACTAACAGTAAACCTGCGGTCCATGCTTGCTTTGTCTGATTCATGTGAGGACGAAGCAAGTCTTATTTACGATACCATACCACTGACAGTGTAGTTTTCCGTTACAATCAAGGATTCTGTCTTTCCAAGTGAAAGTTGGATATTCCGAATTATAGAAAGATACCAGTCAATTTACAAACATGTAAATCCTTGGCCACTAGTTTTTCGGAAGATGCTATTTGCCCCACGGCGGTTCAGCGCGAAAGATCAAAGAGCAGGGCCCATTATAAACTAAAATCTTTTTTTGGCCCAACTGCTGGGCAAATAGCAGAAGTGCTTCTCTTATTCGTCCCACTGCGGTGTGAATAGCAGAACTGCTTCTCTTGTCGGCCCCGTTACGGGGCAGATAGCCGATTTCTTTCCCCAAATCACCCCGCAGTGTGGCGAATAGCCACTTCCTAGTTTTTCACCACAACAACAAGCAATACTTCAGACACCTCCTCAGCTAAGAGCAAGACACAATACACTGTCCACCAGATGGCAGTATCAGTCCACTGAAATAGCTTCTGAAAGAACGAAGGTGCAGCACGCAGTCCCTGCCATTACCTCATCACACTGCAATAAAAGGCCAATCACCGCACTTCTCTAGGGCATGAACTGTCTCACTGCACCACTAATGAAGATTCAAATGAGCTCCATTAGGGCGGGAGTCCGACCACACATAAAGCAAAATGGACTCTCCAGCCTCAAAAGTGAAACCATTATCGTTCACGTATCATTAATCTACCGCATACCCAAAGGAAAAAAAAAAAACAAAGGTAGCAAAACTTGAATCAGCTGAGAGTGAGAAAAGGAATGGTCATAAAGGGTGAGAAGGGAACATGCAATGCACAGGAGGGAAGAAAAGTGATCCAAACCACAGCGGTGGCCATGCAGCCTCGACTGTGGCCTTGCTCGTCTCCCCTCAACAAGACCTGCATTCTAAACAGAAGCCAGAGAAACTAATTATGGTAATTCGGGGAGCCAGTGACTCAAATATTTTAATAAAATATGCATTTATACTGCTGGATTTTTTGGTATTTACTTATGAGATTCATGTTGAGTAATTTGAGAATACCATTGCATACTAGCAAACTACGATCACACTTCTGGTTCCTTAGCAACTATGATTTACGGCCAAGTAGCAGTGTGCTGTAGAGGACTGCACTGAAGTGGAGGGTCCACAAGACACCGAGCGCGAGAATGAACAAGCTGACCATCCACCACGGTACTTTTCCACCTCAACATTACGTTGCCGGATCTAACATTCTGATAAGAAACCAGCGTGTTGTGATTCATAGTTAGTGCCACTAGGTGTCACTTGGAACTTATACTATTTGCAGCCTTTCTGTTTAGTGGCGAATCAGTCTTCATCAATTATTTGATACGAATTTTTTTTTTTTTTTTTTTTTTTGAGCAACAACAAAATATTGTAGAGGCAGATGGTTTGTCCAGAAACAATTCTCACTTGGCCCTCCATTCTGGGCTGTCTGTTTCATGTGCTGTACGGCATCGGTCTCAAAACAAAAATAAAGTTGTTTTTTTTTTAATGAAAGAGGGCAATACAGCTTCAGATTGGATTTTGCTACATTTATGCCGCAACTAGGCAATAGCTAGCATCAATAAAATGCAACTGTAAGCATCCACAGTCTAAGTTACTGCTAGCATCTACAGTCTACACTACAGATACCATCTATAGCCAACTCTGAAGCTAGCATCTGCAGTCTATGCAGCAGCTACCATCCAGTCAATGCTGCAACTAGCACGCACAGTCCACTTCACAAATAACATGCATTGCAGCTAGCATCTACAATAAATACGACTGCTAGCATCCACAGTCTAATTTGGCCTCATTTTTAGTTTTGCTGATTGAATAAGAAAATTTTACTTGTCAAGCACATGGAAATTTAAAATTAGATTTCAAAAGTGAAAAAAAAATTAGGATGAGAAGTCTCCAGAGATTTAAAGAATTGTTAAGACAGACACTTTTTGCAGTTCGGAGTCTGTGTTACTGATAGCATCCACAGTCTGCACAGCAGCTAGGGTCTACAGCCAATGATATGGCCAGAATCCACTCTGCTGCTGCTAGTCTCCACACTCTAGGGTACAGTTGTCATCCAAAGTCTATGCTACATCTCACATCAAAAGTCTATGCTATAGCTTGCATCTACAGTTAATGTTATAATTAGCATTCACAGTCTATGCCACAGATAGCATCCACAGTCTCCACTGGCGCTGGCAGCCGCAGTCGACACAGCAACCATAGTCTGTGCCAGGAGTCCTCAATCTTATCTAGAAAGGCCCAGTGTGGCTTCAGACTTTCATTCTAACCCAGCTGTTACACACTTATCAAGGACTTTATCAAAGACTCCCATGCTGCTGCTAATATCCACTGTCTCCGATCTGCACTATTTGCTGTAGCAATCAACCACACTATATTATGGCTTGTATTCACCGTCTCTGCTGCGGCTGGCCAGAATTCACACTTTACGCCACCACTTAAATTCACACTCACCACAACATACTCTCCCCACCGCAGAGGCCACATTCCCCCCACAAGAACGGCAGGGGTGCTTATATTGATCAATGCTGCAGGCCTTGCCTACCATTGCACGGGATTTCTTTGCCACTTCAGTCTATTTAGCCCTTGTAAAACCTGGGTAAACTGATAACGTGTGAACCTGAAGTACCCAGAAAAGCAATTGCATAGGTATGCAAAAGCTCTCTAGAGTCTGTAACAGGGAAAGTCTGAAAGATGACATTTTGACGCATGTCGACTCCGGTACCCCAGTGTTTCACAGGAACGGTGCTAACATGAGAGGAAAATGCCATGATTATTGTAACATCTCCAAAAGTTTTCAAAGTATTGCACAGCATGGCATAACAACCTGGGAAAATGTTCTGGTTCAATAAACTTGTAAGAATTGATCTTCTTGACTGTTGTTGATGAAAGAGCAAGGTTGCAATATTGACACTACATACTCCCCCAACATGGTGATTAGTATTGCGATTTACTTCCAAATCAGTTCTTCAAAGTAAAAAGTACTTCAAAGTCTGGATGAGAATCACGTCTTGAATCCAACAAGCAATGTTTGTGGGTAACATCTTGAGTTAAAATTGTGTTAACATAACATTTTGCGGTTGCATTTCCTTTCCAAATGTATTTATTTACATTAAATATGACTGGCATACATTTCTTACTTTGAGGGTACTCCCCACCCCTCGCACTGGTTGTTGTACATTTTATGTTGCTGCTGACAACTGGTTGAGTAATTATCAATGCCATTCACGAATCCAGCTAGTGGGCACTCAGAGAGCGCATACCTCCACCAGCAGGTTTTGATCCACTAGCATTTATAATCAGCTGCTGAATCCAGATCTGTATCCGGATCAGTGGCGGCTGGTGAACTGGCGATAGGGGAGGCTCAAAACAATCCCTTAAAATTAATGATTGGTCACGATCTGTTTTCAATCATTCATTTAAATTACCATTACAGAAACTCCGATAACTCTCAACATTATCAGCTGTGGCCAGTTTTCATTTATAATGCATACCGATTACGACTCCAGACTTCTCGCACTTGACTTTATTCAGGGATTGGAAGCAATGCATGTGTTTCATGATCGTTTATATGAAATAAGATCATTTGAAACGTCTTTATGCAATTCCATTGCTTCCAACCCCTCCAGTGCACAAGGACTTCAATTCCACGTGAGAATCTCTTACATACGCGTTGACTGAATAATTGCTGACTACAGCAGAGGAACGTAAATATGCCACTTAAACTCACACCGAATGTGTGAGAGTTGACAGGTATGCGTTAGAAATGAAAGCTGGCCACTGCTGATAATGTTGAGAGTTATCGGAGTTTCTGTAATGGTAATTTAAATGGATGATTGAAAACAGATCGTGACCAATCATTAATTGTAAGGGATTGTTTTGAGCCTCCCGTATCACCAGTTCACCAGCCGCCACTGATCCGGATTGGTCTGGAAATGTAATCACTTCTTCCCATTCATACAGTCCATCTTCCCATAAAATTTTGTGGTAATCCGTAGAATAGTATTCGAGTGATCCTGCTGAGAAACACACACATAAACACACACAAGCGCACAGAGAAGTGATCACAATATCTCCTGATGAAGGTAATACACTTGGACTAAATCACTTTTCTCCTAGGCACAGGTACTGTGCTAGCCCTCCTTTTTAATTTTTGTATACAAATTTTTTATTTATCTTTAAATGCTTTTTCCAGTTTTATGTTGCAGGATTAAACACACTGGGTGAGACGAGCAATAATGACCAGAGTTGAACCACCAACATTGCAGCTAGTTACCAGCATACAAACCTCCCTTGCTTTGTAAAGGTGGCCAACATCAGAAGCTCAGTACAACCAAACCATGCTATAGAGTGTTCTGGAAAAACCTAGTAACTAACAAAAAGCAGATTTTGAGAAAAAGACAGAAAACTGTATCGCTGCGGGCGGGGTTAAGCTCTTTTCTGGCAATGAAACTGACTTGGCAGTTATTTATTAATTACATAATAAGGAACATTTAGGAAGGACTGTCTCTTTTTTTTTGTCAGTATCCATGGCAATATGATTTATGAGACTTTTCCATCCAAAAATTTAAAGTATCAATTATCAAAATGGACAAAATCCTGGCCATTATGTAGCTGCAGTGGCATTTGACAGGTTTTCAGGGCGCCACTGTCTGCTTCCCTCTTGAAGCAATTTTTCAGTCGTTATTAGCATGTGAATTACGTTTAGTATGAATTCTGACCTTGAATGTCCTGAACTTCCAATGCTCTGCATGAGCACTGACCTGACAGATAATGTAATAGGTATGCTGTTTCATAACTGTGTAGTTCAACTTGCCAGTTTTTACCATAACAAAAAGCAGAAAATTATATGTGGAAAAACCCAGGAAGATCCACTTGCTAGGTTTTTGCCTTGCAAACGGTTAAATACCAATAACTTGCTAGGTTTTGCCAAAGCAAAATCTAGGGATTCAGGGATTATTTTGAATGCATATTACTATAAGAGATGAGGCAAAGCCTAACAAGTATAGAAACGGTCCTAACTCAGTTTTGACCAAAATTAAGCTTACTAGGTTTTTCTAGAACACTCAAGCATGTAAGTCAGGTGATTCTCTCCGCTGCAGAAAGTCTGCTCTCTTCCAGCAGCAAGGCATCAGATTCAACATATCAAGGCTTTGATAGAGATTGAGGTTAGTTAATTTATTGAATCAAGAGTCGGACTGCCGACCAAAAAAAAAGAACCCACTCATACACTGGTCCGAAAAGAAAAGAAATTAAAAAAAATATATACATATATAAATAAATAAATTAAGTGCTCACCAGCTACCAAGTACCCTAATGATCTTCCCGCTGCAGAGGCAAATATTGCGACTGCTTCCGAATTTTCTTAAACAGGCAGCCTTTTTCCTTTTCTCTCCAGTTTTCCTTAACCTCAATAGAAAACGTCACATGGGTGAAGGAAAAGTTGAAGAGAGATTTCAAAGCTACCTTGGGCACATTTGGGAAAAATCCGTTACCGGCTCTGTCCTTTCCTTCAGTAAGCCATGAGCTTGACAGTAATGATAGCTGTTACAATTTATTGGAAAACTTTGATACATAATGACAGTTCCAATTGCTACAGCTGCAAAGGATTCTGGTCCATATTCAGTCTTTTCTTTTTTCCAAGGTTGGTCCTGTGTTTCCTTGCTGAAAGGAAGCGACTACGGAGCTAACTGCCTCGTTTCCTTCATGATATGGACAATTCGGCATTCCTTGCCAAGGCTACTAGCCAAACTATTTCCGCTTCATGTCCGTTTGGGAGGAAGGTTCCTTGATCTTCAGACTCAGAGAATTTGGATGCTGCCCTAAGCCCCGAGCACATATGCAAATGTCTTGCGAAAGAGGTCCACACTTCGCCGTGAAATAGGATATAACGCTATCGATAAGAAAACTCGGTCCATACTCGTTCTTTTTTACTTTTGTTTTTATAAACAGCCGACGCTGTATTGAAGAAAATTTAATTATGTGAGACCGTCAGAATGAAGCTTTCCTGCATTGTGATACACCAAGTAGGGCACTCAGTGTTTCGATTGGTGGACATCAGGCGAGCGGCATAAATTTGCGGTCAAAGTTCAACTTGCTCTTGTTTCTGCAATGCGAAGTATGCAAAATCACTTTGCAGCCGAAAATGGCTTGTATTTTCACTTGTTGCACGAATTTGCATGGGAGTCAAAAATTACACAGCAAAAGTTTGCCGTTTTATATGCTAGCGAGACCGGACCTTGAGAAACTCGCCACTGCAGTGATTGCATGCTGCCTTCCTGATTGTGTGCCTTACAAAATATAGAATTCGAGTAGCAAAGTATCAATGAAATTAGCAGTGCATATGTAGATATCCATTTGCATGCTCGTGTGCGGAAGTGCTATGGGCTCTATGCACGCATCACTTCCGTGTTTGAGTTAAGACCGCTCCTCAACTTCCGGTCCGTGAGATTGAAAGCAGAAGAATGGCAGAGTTGTCGCTGTGCAAGGACATTTCCATGTTCTTTTTTACGGTTCTGTCAACAAGATGATCTGAGTTGTACAAATTACTCACTCTGTGTTAAGAGTCATTAATGCGCTGTGATGTTTCGCGTTGACTGTGTTTTGTAGCAAACAAATGTTCAGGCTCTCCCATCACACATTTGTATGAGCCTGAGGGACTGTCACAATACGTGACGTTCGTCTGTGCTCGCTCTCCAACATTCGTTCGTCATCAGGGAGAACTGGACAGGCGCCCTCGCATCCCTGCTCTGCTCTCTTTTGGAGTAGGTACAATGCGTAACTTTCGTCCAGCTCCATCACAGCAGCAGGTACATAATGCGAATGGAGAGACTGTTAGATCTAATCTATTCATTACAACATAGGTTGTCCCAGTTGGATAATCGACCGTCTCTCGAAAGCAAGAACTCCGGTTTGCGTCCAAGCTGAAAACACTGCGTCATATTCTTTCGCTAAATGGGTGTAGCTAGCGCAGTCATGTTGAGAATTTATTTGATTCCTGCACTCCTGGTGTAAGTCGAGTGTGTGTGAATGCTACGCTGGTGTCACAGTGGGGCATTGACTGCACGCAACAGAACGTTGGTTACGTATTGTAACCCCAAATTCGTAGCTCCATCATCTTCAGCTAATGGAGTTTGGGAGCCAAACTCAAATGTGATATACAGTGGACCAGGGCTGTCGTCTAGAAATGTCGGCTGCAGACTCTGCTATGATTTGTATTGGTGAAATTGTAATGTGGTATCTTAACCATCCACCTGTCTTCGGGAAATGTGAGGAATTTAAGGAAATATTTAAACTTAGCCGAAGCTGTACATTGCGGCACACAGCAGTAGTGTCCTGAAGTGCTGCCCTCGCGTCTTTGAAAAGACAGTTTTGCTCGTTTTGAGGTCATGACGTAAACACTAATACACAAATCGTAATAAAATACACAAAGAGACTAAATAAAATGTCGTGAAAATTAATTTGTTTAGGCCGTTTTAGGCGACAATGACTAGCATTCCTATACTCACACAGGATTCAACGCTTGGCGAAAGTTACCAAGCGGCCTAATACTTGACCGGAAAATACGTCATGAGCTGCCGTGCATAGAGCCTATTCATTACATGTACTGTAAATTGCTCAAAATTAGTTACAAGTTACAGACAGATTCAACACCTGTCTAACCATTATAAACATACACTAAGCTGTGGTTGCGTCAGTAGGCATTAGCCAGAGAAAAAAGAGCCACTTTTGCCTTTAGATGATGTGCCAAAGTAGGGTAAAACAGGTGATTAATGAGCCACTCTAACTTTATCCCGAGGGGCAGATCACCACATCGACCTGAAACACATACCAATTAAATTCAGTGTTAATAAACCCATCCATCCCCAGCAATGGTCACAAGCCCTCAGAGCAGGTAAAGCACAATAATGCAAAAGCTGCCACAGGTTGAGTGCATTTTAGTAGTCAGCAGCCAGAAGGCAAGATTAACAGGCGTCTCGAGAGCCTCTGAAATATCAATGTAGACATGCCGGCAAGACCAGTTGCTTGAGGACCGTATTTCTCTTGGTTCTCGCTTCTCTTACACAAGCAAATGGAGCCAACAGAACATTCTAGTACATCACGCTTTAGGCAAGAAAAGAGAGAACCAGTGGCAAAACAGAAAAAAAAAACAATACAGGGGTGGAAGTATATAATTTGGTTCCTATCATATATACCTGTATTAAACACATTGTTTCACTCCAGATACCAGGAATAAGCCTTCCAAATATTCTGATACTGTAGCCAACTTTTTTCATTCCCATTTAAAAATGATTGTGAGAATAACCTGCTGATTCCTGCTATTGTCAACACGCAAAAAAAATTCCCGGATGTGGCTTTTTCGCCAAAGATTCTTACACTTCTGGGACTGCCACACTTCCGGTGCACAGCTTGCGTAGTGGCGTGCTTTGTGTGCTAGTGCTTAGGCCTACTGCATGCGCGCAATAACACTGAATGATAGCAATCTTATCATCATCATCTGTGATTCTTGATGGCAATGCCAAAAATTATGTCGGACATTCTATCAGTCACCTGAATATCACCATGTAAGGCCCTTCTTGAAATTTTGAGAAAATGACCATTCTCCAGCTGAAAGCTTTTTTGAGGGAAAGAGGGATTCCTTGCCAAGGAGCTGCATAAGACCGCAAGCAGCTGGGCCACCAAACTATCCCATAATGCACCAGAATTTGGGGCTTGATTGCTACATCTGGGCATTTCCTCGTATTGGTGATAGCGAGAATTACTTGCAATGAATTCTCATTATGATAGGAGTTTATAGGTTAATTGTGTACATTGTAAGCAGTGTGCCCAACAGCCCATGAACACCTAGACTTGCATATGCTTGAGCTAATTAGCCAGCTAAAAACATAACCATATGAAATGTGTTTGTATAATGTACAATGTACTGACAGCTAATTAATTCTAGTCAAAAACCATGTAAGTTCATTGCTCTTGTTAGAACTCGTTAGTAAATTTTAATTTGTCATATGTGGCCATAAAGCATCTCTAAACTTTAAATGTCAATGTTGTGGTAGAGAGAGGTGACAAATCTTTGCAAAAGTGCAATATGCAGTTGGATATACGCAGATGAAAACTTTAAAATGTTATTAAGTATGAAACGCACACATTCGATGTCAAGTGGGAATTAACATTTTGGTTTTGAAACCAAAGAAGAACTGTCCACATGGATAACGTTTAAATGATACTAATATAGTATATAATCACACATTTCACTGACCCCAAAATAAGACATGATAAACGACTAAACTTTGTGCGTCAAACACTACAAAGTACAAAGTAAAAACAAACACAGGGCCGAAAGATGTCAGAATTTTGCTATGGAACAGCCATCCTTTGAGATGTTCATGATAATGTTAAGTGTTAGCTTTGAAACTGGCAGGTGGTATTGTTTTGTGCAAGAACATTTTATGACCAGAAAAGAAAGAAAAATGTGTAATTTCCTATTTATTTAAACAGAATGTGAGTTTCAGACCAGATTCAAGAAAAGGTCAGGAGTTACACTGATTAGCCAAAACATGAAAACAATCACAGATGAAACAAATAATGTTGCTCATCTCGTGAAAACGGCGGACGTTGAGATCTGCAGACAGGCCTTAGACGGTAAGCAAACAATCGTTTTCCGTACTCGACGTGTTTGATGTGGGAGAAATGGGACGAGAACGACTTTGACACGAGCCAAATCATTATGGGTAAGAGCATCTCCAAAGCAGCAAGATCTCTGAGAAGCCCTCAGTCAGCAGTGGCGAGTTCCTACCAACAGTGGTCCAAGGAGGGACAAACGACAATCTCGCCACAGAGTGTTGAGCGCTCCAGTCTCATCTATGTATAAGGGCAGCTAAGACTGTCCCATGTGGACGGAACCGACAGAAGAGCTATAGTGGTGTAGGATAGAGAATTCTAATGATAATTGTGTGAGAAATGTGTCACAACACACCATTACTTCACACCCAGCTGTGTGTAGCGCTTTAAAGCAGCAGACCAGACAGAATGCCTATTCTAACAGCAGTCCTTTTCCAAAAAAGTTGATAACATCAGAACTGAGCCTTGAGGAAAGCCGCCTGGTCCAGTGAGTCCCGTTTTCTTTTGCATCATGTACATCGGCCAGGATTGTGTGCTTCATTAGCTTGGGGAAGAGATGGTTCCAGAATGCATTGTGGGTTGAGCTGACAGAGCTGTTTTGGAGCACGAGGGAGACCAGTACAATATTAGGCAGGTGGTTTTAATGTTGAGGCTGATCGGCGTGCATTGCATGCTTGAAAGTAGGCATACAAAGACAAGTGTGCACCGACAGAACAGACAGACAAACAGACAGACATACAAGTGCACACTCACACACACACACACACACACACACACGCACACAAGAAGCAAAACACACGCAGACACAGACACACCCTAATACGTCTATCCTTGTGAGGACATGACATTGACTTCCACTCATTCTTTGTGTTTCTCACAACAGCCTCTCTCTAATCTTAACCCTAACCAACGCATGCCTAACTGAAACCATTACCAAACCAAACCTGAACCATAACCTTGCCCAATAAGTCATAATTTGTGTTTGAGTTTTTTTAAAAACTATCCAAAATGTCCTCACTGGTCAAAAATGTCCCCACTAAATTCTGGTCCTTACGATGGAACAAATACAAGGACACACACAGACACCCAAGTATACGCACACACTAATAAAACTCTCGGCAAAGTATGAACCCAACACTGAAATAACAGAAAATTTTCAGCCATGAAGCAGCGTCTTCAGCTTTGACAGGATGTTCTCCCCTTGATCGGAGTGAACTAAACAGCCGGTGACATTTCCAACCATCACACAAAGCTTAATCATTCTCCCCAGTGTGCCAGGACAAGGGCGTTTTGGGGACATGGCACTCATTAGCAGCCTAACAGACTACTAAATGTATTAGCACCGCACTCTTCAGGGACACAAGAAAAAGAAACAAAATCAGCCAATGGGAGAACAGGAGGCTCTTGCCAAACCACTATTCCTAATGACATGGCTGCAATTACACTGTTGGCCAAACAACCAGACCCCTGTCCTCTGCTTGTTCACTCCTAATGAGGCCATTTCAAACCCAGCCTTACATCAGCAGCTCCGCAGGCTCACAGTAGCCACTGTCGTGTAGAACAGTAAGTGTTAGCTTTGAGGTCAGGACAACATGACACTGAAACAACACCCGACACCACATCCTCTTGGGATTCAACTAAACCAGCAAGTGCGGCCAGGGAGAGAGACTTCATGCAGCAGTGACTCCCAGGAAGAAAAATTGCCACAAAAATCAGATATGATGAGGAAAGAGAAATAAAACTGTGGAAAAAGTCAAGGTAGCCCTCCCCTGTGGTCTTCAGCTACTTTCTTAACTACAGAATTGCTTTTAGAAGACTTTGACCCAAAGGAAACTCCACAAGGAGTCTCAGAACTGCCAACTGTTCTCCAAAAGCCTGAAAACAATATTTTCTGAAGAGAAAAACATTATAAGCCCTTTTATGTTTGTGATATTGCTTACAATTTTACTCCAGCTGGACCAAGTAAACTTTGTATTCTTTGCACAACCCTGCCAAAGGAACTGAATTTCAAACGTCCCTTGTTTCTTGTGTGAAACTTGTGTTTGCTCATTGTACCAAATTATAGAAGGGGCTAGATGAAGAATCAATCTAACCACCTATAATGTGTTAAGAACAGGTGCAAATCAATGAATGTCATTAGTTCTTCCCTCGAAAGGGCTTAATCTGTCTCCAGAACACTTCTACAGCCTCCTGCTCATCGACACAAACACGAGCTTTAATACATAGCTCAAATCACAGTCCAATTACCATCGACTATTGTCTTTCACACCTCTGTGAAGTCCTGCTGAGCGCTTCAATGCAAGTGTTAAAGGTTTCCAGCAGCTTGTGAAGATTAACAGGCGAGGGAGACAGAGTTAGAGAGCTGTGAAGGTTCATTTCTATTACAGTCTTTGAGGTGATAATAATGGTGTCTTAGTCGCCTAATCTCTACGGGGTAAATCAAAATCAGTATTAAATTTAATTTTTAACAATTTTTGTTTTTACATTTACCTCGGTCCCAGAAGTATCATCAGCACATTGGCAGTTAAAAAAAGCCTGACAAAGTTAGCCTGGGAGGGAATTTAAAGCTCCTCTCTCAGCTGAATGGGTGGGCATTCTGTTGAAAGGAAATGCATTTTTCAAATGCAGATCTCTGTGCGATCTATATGCAAGGCAGCGGAGCCGAAGCCGGGTGGTGATTCACTTTTCCTTCCCTCACAAGTTCAGACAATCTTACAGGCCACAACCCTCTTATAGCACTGCTTTGTAAGAACAAGCCGTCTAATCCCTCACTCGTAGTCAGCATTTTCATCGCCTGGCATTAAACCGGATAAAAGACCGTCATTTCACGGACACGGAGGATGGTGCTCTTTTCAAAAACGGGTACCGTTCCAAAAATGTCTAGCATTTTGAGAGATTAAAAAATGAAACATGGGTGACATAATCGAAACAGTATGGTCATTGAACATCTGAGTCCAAAAAAGTGGGCTCAACTCTTCCCCCCTTTGGTGTCTACCAGATGTCAAAACATTGTTGGAGGCATTTGCTTCTATTCCTGCCGGAAAAGCTTAGCATCGGGTGTTAGGGCACAGAGCAAAGGCGGTTTTCCAGTTGATCCGAACGATCGACAGGATAGTGGTCAGGGCTCTGCACAGGCCACTGAAGTTCTCCTCTACACCTATCTTGACAAATCGTGTGTGGACAACACACTGAACTGGGGAATTTTCTTTCTGAAACAGAACAGGGCCTTCCCGAAACCTCTGAGCGCATGGCCATCTGCAATATAATGGTTTGCTTTAACATCAACGTTTTTCTCCAGTGTGTTACCCAGAACATGAGAAACATCTCCAGACCAAAATGAGTCAGAGAACCAAAGACTAAGACAAATGACTGTGGCAGGAGTTTATATGGAGGACTTAGGGGAGAGGGGGGGAGGGTTTAGAAAATAAAACTTAGCAGTAGTATGGTTGCCTTATTTTCAGATGGACAGTGTATTCTCATGGTATGCATAACTGCCGTAGAAATCTGTATAGAATAAATGTAATAAAAAGCCAGGACTCAGCCGGAGCAGTTCTGTGTCAGTCACGACAAACAGGATTCCGCGGCCAGTGGGATTCATCTGCAATACGAATGCTTTCATCCATCGCGTCTACAACATCTGAAGTACCACTGAAGAGATGCAACCCACACAAAGCTCAGGTTCAAATCTGTTGCCTGCATCCTTGTTTGAGAGAGAGAGCACAATATTGGAAACAACAAAATCCCCTGGCTGAACCCCTATTTCATCCAACCTGATCAGAATTATCATAAACAATTAGGACCCTGCAAGGGCGATGTTTGCTTTTGGACAGGCCTCCGATTCGGCAAACACCTCACGTTGTCGTTTGTTTGCTCCAAATCTCCGGCGCCGAATTCTCCTCACATCCCTTCGTCCCTGCTTCGGAAAAGCAGATGGAAGATTTACGGATCAGTACAGAAATATTAAGTGGATTAATCAGGAACACAGAGCCGAGCGACATAAATATAAATTAGAATTTTGAAAATGAAGGTTGACTTTCTTTGCTAGCCAGACTGTGTACATTTTAACTTTGATTAATACAGTGGATTGTACTAAGTAACCCCATTTAAAAGGTGGGGAAAGGATTAGGGCATACAATCCATCTTAATGATTTATTTGATTGAGGTCGTGCACCTGGCAAAGCAGCTTTATAAATGTCTGATGATGCAGATTGGCATGGCTGAGAGCACAGTGCTTATCTCATGCAGACGCTAACCCACCAGGGCTCAGTTGTCTTGCATTGCTCGAGAAGAAAAGTTCCTTATGACTTTAGGTATGTCGTAACACAGGATAAGGTTTCATTCTGTAAATGAAGTCATATTTTTGAACACATAGAAGACTTAGAAGTGTGAGGAAGCGCGATCGCAATTCTGGCTGAGCACGTGTGAAATTGTGATTGAAGAGCCTGCCAGGCTAGAGCGTTGAGACATTACAGCTCATCATACATTCCAGGTTAATGAATCTAATGCAATCACGAGCCAGGTTCTCAACAAATGCCATCACAGTGAGAAACTGAAACTCCGTAATTACGTTTCATGGCAGAGTGCATTAATAGATTTCCCGATGGTGGGCTCTAATACACTCTGCGGAGAAGCACAGTTTTGTAGTTGAGTGTATATTAAGCCAGGAGGTGGTGATAGATGGTTGGATGACTCACCTCATCCCCTTCTGATCTGCGGCTCCAACCTGGGTCATCCATCCAGCAGCTTTTTGAGCCCCACATTCCAAAGCAGAGCAGAGCATTGTGGGAGGTGTAGTTCAAAGCCTGGGATTCTGAAGTCTTTGGCAAAAGTATAATCTAATGGTTGGATACAAAGCTCTGTCTGATAACCTCACCCTTGACTGTGATCACACTGCTTCAGGCTGACAGGAAATGTGAAGAGCGAGAGGCTGACAAGGGTTATAAGAGCACCCTTCAGACATAAAGGAGCAACTGCCACAGGTCAAAGCCTAAAACTACCAGCGGTAACGGAATCTGACATATTGGGTGTCAGAAGCTGAAAATTCAGTACTCTTTCAGTCATGGCATTAGCTTTATAGCGAAAAGGCATAAGGTTACTTTTCCAAGTAAGACACAGCCATTTATCCTGGAAACTATTGCTTCAGTTTCATGACTTCATACATCAAGCCATAGATTGAGGGCTGGATGTGTGTTATTAATGAAGCAATCAAAGATGGATGTAGATTATGGCAATTACCTGTTCACCTACCCAGATTGGGTCTAAACTGAAAAGGCAAAACCCTCTACTGCAATCTAAGAAGGAAATGTGAATTCCTGCAGCTCTGAAACATTCTAAGTTTTGTCAGTTGCAGTGGCCAGGTGCTTCCAATTTATCTGTTTACCTCTGCCACGAGGTATTGTGATCATTTGTGTGTGAGCGTGTGTTTATGGTGTGTTTATGTGTGTGTTTGTAAGCAGGATTACTAAAAAACTATTCAAGTGATTACCACAAAATTTTAAGGGAAGTTGGACTGTATGGGAGGTGGTGATTACACTTCCGGACCAATCCGGTGTAGCAGGCCGGAATATACCCCAGGTATATCCGGCCTAGGCCAGATTATACCAGGGGTATATTCTGGCCTAGGCCAAAATATACCCCCCCAGGCCAGATTAAACCCCGGGGGGTTATATTCTGGCCTAGGCGGATTATACCTGGGGTATGTTCTGGCCTAGGCCAAAATATACCCCTCCAGGACAGATTATACCCCGGGGGTATATTCTGGCCTAGGCCAAAATATACCCCCGAGTCTAACTCCTTAGTCTAGACTATGATCCAGGGAAAGTTATTTTGTTAACTTGAATATACATTACAATACATTTTTTTCAATTCATGGCTAGACTTGCTTCACATGTGTTGAAGATGCTCTGTAAACATACATTGTAAGGGTGAACTCACACTTTGCTAAGGCACATACATTGTACATGTACCACCATGCAATTAACAAAACCAATGACAGTATCACAGATAGTTTTTCAAGTCTTCTTCTTATTTCTAAGTGATAGTTGAAATATATTTACATCTTCTGTGTTGAAAAGCTGCAGATGTACTCAAAACAATAGATGTCCATAATACATGAACTAGACTTTGTTATTGTTTACATTTACCACTGAACAGTGCATTTCAAGTTCTATTTCCTTTGTGGACTTCATGACTTCCCTTCAAATAGGGTAAGAAACTATAGCAGCTTTCTTGAATAATGGTCATGTAAGATGAAGTACAAAGTTTAAAGTATATGCATGTATAAAGGCATGTTGAATGTGTTTGCAGAAGAAAGATGTCTTACATAACAACTACAGACTAGCAGTTGGACCTTAAAGTGCCTGAGGCGCAGTGCCTGGCAGCCGATGAGGCAACAGCTGCCTTGCTGTTTCTATAGCAGGTTATAGTTTTACAAGAAGAGGTTGCTAGCCCCTTGTCCTACATGACAACAGTGAGCAAAAAAATCTTACTTATGCAGTTGTACTCAATGAGTTCTTAAGCAGATAAAAAACAGTACAAAAAGAACACATTAAAGACACTACTTTAACTACATTCTATGTAATGCCTGTATGTTTAACCCCTTTGTGCAGAGGCCAAATCTGTCGATTTATGCGTTACCTTATTTAAGGCTTTATAATTCATAATTTATAATGGCGGTAAGATCATGCCAATAACAATCAGCTTACCAACAGTGTATTTTACTGCTGCTCAGACAGCCTTAATATCAAATACAGGAATTTCACACATCACTGTAAGTTATCCTGTTGTTTACATATATCAGTCAGTTTGTGGTAGCTAAAGACATTTAATATTTCTCCATAGAAAAAGTAATGTTTTAACGTTTGTGAAATAAATAAAAATTTGAGATATGCTGTAGTATTGATTATTTTGTGCACATGAGTAGGGGTATAGTCTGGCCTAGAAGGGTATGAAACAATTGCCTATCTTAGAATATGCCCTGGGTATATGAACTTGGCAAGCCCAGAACATTCCTTGGGTAAGAAACAGGCTGGCCCACTAAAACCCTCAGCCTGAATGTGTGGAGTACAATATAAGGGGGTATGAAATGTCTTGACCAGAAGATGATGTGGTAAAAAACTATGCTGACCCACTTTAATCTTAAATAAACATTGTTTTGCTCTTTGTACATAATCAGTATAGCAACACAGTACATTGGGCAGTGGATTGTACCTACCACCATTAATACTACAAACTTGGTGCCCAAATCCTTCCTCAGCAGGGAGAAAATTCAGCAACCATAATGTGTCAGTGTTACACAGTGTATTACTTGCAACTTACCAAGTCTTTTTTTCTACTTGAAAATGTATTACTACATGTAAACTCCTTGACAACAGTCTTAGGAATACCTTAGCAAAGTGTAAGTTGACACTTACAATGTACTTCAACATAGCATCTTCAGCACAAGTGAAGCAAGTCTAGCCATTTAAAATATATGATCTTTTAACTACTATCAATTGACATTATAGTTATAGCTAAAGTTTGCAAAATAACTTGCACTGGAACATAATCTAGACTACTAAATTAGAGTCAGGGGGTATACCCTGGCCTAGGCCAGAGTATACCCCCGAGGTATAATCTGGCCTTGGGGGGGTATATTTTGGCCTAAACCAGAATATAGCCAGGCATATTCTGGCCAGAGGTATATTCCGGCCTGCTACATCGGCAACCCATCCTGATTCTGGATCTGATTAAGTGGTTTTAAAACACAGTGGATTGGAACCTGGTGGCAGAACTATGGGCTCTCTTAGTGCCCTCTAGTTCCTGATGGATTCCCAATTATTGTTTCTGTATGGTGCTAGGACACTACACTCAGTGCAAGTTCATGATCCTCATGTTGACAAACAGTATAAGTTGTATAACCTGTGTGATTGTGCAGTGTTTTGTGAACGCTGACAGACTTGCTCTCCATATCTGTAGTTGGTGCGATTCACTACGATCAGTTACACCTTGTTTCAAGCACCTTGAGTCTGAGGAGAGTATGTTTCTCACACGTAAGTTCCCAAATAGATATTTTAGGATTTGCATTTGATGACGAGGCCTTCGGTGACTGCTTCTTGGTGCAGTACAGTATTCACAATGAAATAATAAACCACTGCCACAATAATTTTACGAAATTTTCCAACATCATGTACATTCAGGCGAGATATGAGCCAGTTTGTGTCAAATGGAAAATAGATTTAATTTAAAGATTATTTCAGAGGCCTTTCAAAGAGATAAGTCTTAATCTTTGAGACGCTGACTCAAAAAAAAAAAAAACATGGCTGACAAACCATCATGTATTCAGCGAGCGCTACCATAAGAAATATTTCTACAATCAGAGATAGTGCCATGCATAAACAAAATAAATGTAGTCAATGAGACTTCAATTCAAGGAAAGATATCCGGAATGACACACTACTGGAATGAGACAGTCCCTGTAAGTTTTAAAACAGCACAAATCATTGCCTAAAAAGTATCATAGCACATTTAACAAAAAGAAAAATACTGACCAATGAAGACAGCATGAGTTATAACCTTTATATTAAATAAATGCAGTTCGATCAAAAAATACCAACAAATTACATAAAGAGTATAATTTATTGCAGATTACAGTGTGAACAGATTAAAGGATGTGATGATAGCCTTAAAAAAGTCTTTGGCGCCTGGACTCAACGGGGAGATTTCGTAACTGAGGAGCATCTGCCCTGAGCCGCAGCAGGATAAATCCCCCCGTGGAGTCCAGATACTGTGGGTAGTGGTGGTTGATGACTGCTGACTGACAGGCTGATGAGGATGATGAATGATGAAGCTCAAAAATCTGCTAAGACTGGGCGGTGATTGGTGATGGGGAGGTGGAGGGCACGCTAAAGAGCAGTGAGAACGCACTAAAGGCAGAGAGAGAATCATATTTTTAAAAAACGCAGCAAGATAATAGGCTAATGATGTAGGTGTGCTGCAGTGGTATTGGATCGATGCGATCGGCTGACAGAACAGCTGATGTGTCAAATGACAGCCCCTCGCCATAACAGCGGGAATTACGAGTCAGCATGCGTAAGAGGAGTGAAAGCAGATTGAATGAAAAATTAACTACTGGACGAAGTATGTGAAAGGAGGGTCTTGATCACCGTTTTGACATCTCAATTTTAACATGACATACCCAGGGACAAGAGTTGCGTACTAAAAAGCACACTCAACATTAGCCAGGCTTTCTTTGAGTGAGCTGGCTCAATAAACCCTTATCTCACAATCAGAGATGCCATTAGTTACCATGACAGGTTAAAAAAGGGCCTGCTTCGTAACACTGACAACCCTAGCTTAAGGCTAAATTTACCTGTCTAACATACTAATCTTGCATCATAGTACAGCCCTTAGATGACACTGAGCTTGACAGTTTATGAGGAAGGGATTGCAAAAGGGATGCACACTTTCCCTCATGACAAAAGAAATTCAATTCTGAATAAAAGTTCAATCACCTCAATCACCGTATATCTGAGGTTGCCACGTGATCTTGCTCAACTATAAACCTACAAAAAACTATATCTAAAAAAAATGAAAAAAAAAAAAAAAACTAACTCAGAGCACCAAAATCATTGCAATTAATATGGCAGTGAAGAGACATGTCTACTGTCTAGACTCAATGACAGGACACAGCTAAGGCATGTTTGCTCGCTCTTGCACACTGAACATTTCTGCCAGGTTTACAAACAACTCCAAAGGAAAGGCCCATCTTATACTTATAAACATTACATACCAGGTTATGCTAGTTTAAACCTGACACTGCCATGAGCACACCACTCTGAAGCCTAGAGACATTTTCACAACGGCAGAAGAGTAAAGCTGCTTTAACACCGGACGCGAAACAAATTTTTAGCGCAACAGATTACATTCAAAGTCAATGCAAAGACGCAAATACACGCGTTTCTCTCAATGAGTGCACTGTTCACTTAAAGCCAGGAGCACATTTACAGTCAGGAGAACAGAGCTCCGGCTTGACGTTATCACCACCTGGGATCACAAGAGCACTGTGTCCACAGCAAGCAAGCACATGAGTAAGCAAAGGCAGGTTCATGTGCTGAAACTACAATCCTTGTCAAAGCCACCATAACAGCAATGACATCTCTTGATGAAGCACTTAACTGAGACACTTGATGTGACAAACAAACTACAAAAACGCTGCGTAATTTGCCTTTTAGTCTTTGATAACAGTGCATATCAAAAGTCACTGCGTTGTTGCACAAACTCATCTGTCCGTTTGACAGGTATGTGTTCCATCAGCTTCTCTGACAGCATCGGATCTTTTGTTAACCTGAAGAAAACTGATGAGAGTTTTGTTAGAGTGGTAAAGAGAAATGGGGAATTCAACCCACGAAAACAAAAATTTAATTGGATTTTGACACAGAACTCTGGTTCAGAACCACCTCTCTTTGTGTGAAGAGCTGACAGCCAGTTTGTGTGAGCAGGGGTCACGACTGACTGTCCATCACAGCCACCTCCTCAGTACAAAAGAACAGGGATTGTAACAGAGGAGATACTCGCATCATTTGCTACTTTCATCATATCCATCTCAGCTGTTACCTCCCCCGTCGCCACCATTACACCAAATTACAGCCAAAGGATGGTCTGAGTTCATCAGACACCCTTGCTAGATAAGGCTGAATACATTCAACTTATGGACTACATTCATTTCATGCACTGGTGTGCTATAGGATATTAATTAGATTAAATAAATGAGGGCAAAATTTATGCTCAAAAATTCCTGCTTAAGCTCAATGATACTGATTAATGCCACAAGAGGAAATATAATCCTTTCCCTCCTGACTTTTTTCGAGAAACTTAATTCCTTTTTGAAATCTAGAGACCTAAACACTTCTGGGTTATGTTTAAAGTAGTCATATGTGCTGATAGAGATGGGTGATAATGTAAAGGGGGAAAAAAGAAACTGATGGGACAAACAAATGCTAATGCTTCTGTTCATTTTCCTGGCATGGTTTGGGTCCACTCGTCCACTCACAGGCAGACGAGTCACTGCATATCAGTGCAGGACTATTCTGTGTGATCCCCTCTATATCCTATGATGATGCATTCCTACCATGATGGGAAAGGTCTCTTTCAGGATGGCAATGGCCCAAGACCCACAGGGCACAAGGGCTCACTGAACGGTTTTACGAGTATGAATATGATCCTAAGAATATGCTACATTACCACTGCCTTCACAGTCCCCAGATTGCAAACCAACTGAGCCCATGTGGGAGATTTTGGAACAGTGTTCTCCATCACCATCATCAAAAGGACAAATGAAGGAATAAAGTTATTTATCCCTCCAGTTAGGTTAACAAGTATAGGCTCAATACCAAGGAGTGTGAAGCTGGTAAGGAAGCTAGGGAAGGCCCAAAACCTTACTCATGCTCTCTCTCTCTCACACATACACACACACGCGCACATACACACACACACACACACACACACACACACACACAGTAAATTAATTTTTGATATTTTAGCTTGATTGTGAAGCGCTTTTGATCATTTTAATGTAAAAAGGCGCTATATTAAGTCAATAAATAAATAAAAATAAAAACACACACACAACACATACACACCAACATATTTATTTATTAATTTATTATTCTTTTTTTTTGAGATACCAGATAGTGAGCTCTGAAAATATAGTATTTATTTTTTGGAACCCCTGAAGTGGGTCTCCAGGGAGAAATGGCTGCATTGGGTAGCAGTGATATTTTACATGTCCAAAGAGATATTCATTTCAACAGTTTAAGCTCAGCTTCATTAAAAATTCAGGAATTACACCATCCAGAGGTTCATTAGAGCTAATACCAACAACAGCATAAAATGCAGGCATAATGTGTTTCACTTGATACATCAGTGTAGATATACCCTTGTCTTGTGCCCATTGGCAGTTTTTGAAAGAAGAATTTTCATTAACCTTTATTTAGTGCCACTGACAATGAGAGTATCTGAGTCATTGATAGAAAGTATCACCACAACCTATACACCACATCACATGAAGAAAATAATGCATAGAAGACATTGAATGTGTCCATTTCTTAATGGCGGACTGTTGCAGGAGTTGAAGTTTTCTCATAGAAATTCAAGGCTTTGAAATGCCATGAAAATTCATCTTTAAGCCTGCACCTCAATAGTTTGAAATTATCAAGCAGATGGCGACTTTGTCAGAATCCCTGCCAACAAACAAACAACTATTTTAAAGGTTTGATAAACCACAGATAAACATTCAGTTATATATTAACGCAGGCCAGTAGAGTAAGTGCTTCTTAGTTAAACAAGTAATCCATGCCACACCAAGGGCTTCCAGAACCTCTGAATCTCGCGGAGACAAAGGAAATGGAAAATAAACTGGCGTAGGCGTTTCTTAATGACTGCGCAGCTAAGGCTGAGTTAGGTCTTCTGGACTGAAATAATCAATTTGCCTCCAGCTTTTTGAGACAGGCACATTTTTTTTAAAACAGCAAGATGCTTTCGTTTTTAAAAAGGGAGATCCAGTGAGACTTGCTCATGTCAGTGATGGATGACGGCAAAGCCTTTGTTTGGCCTGGCACGCATTTCTCTATGGAGAAGAATAAACCGCCGCCCTGGTGCTTAAAAAGAGGAAAATCACACTTTTCCCACTTTCTCAGGTCTTCCACGGAGACAGACAACAGCTGCGGCATATGCGCCGATTGATTCCGGTCTTCATAGCCAACATGCAGTCTCCTTTGATTGGCCAAGTTGCCCTCATGTGACAAAACCTTCCAAATGGCAGGCTCAGAGCAGAGCCATGGCCAGGCTGTTGTTTTTTCATCGATCAGAGGCATGCTGGGGGCAGGGCCAGCACAAAGCCAAATTGAGAGTTGACAGGCTTCTTTTAAGTCTGCACGGAGCCGATTTAGTTTTTTTTTTTTTTTTGCGAGTGCAATAGCTGATATAAAGGCTCCTAGTGAGTAAGACGTTGCTCACGAGAACTGTCACTGTATACACAAGGACAGTTCACACTCGATGTGGGAAAAAAAGCTTAGAACTCCTTATGAAAGCGATAGCGCCTTCTGTATACAGTTGACTGCAAAAAAAGTTGTCCCCGTCGTATAGTTCTAACGTTCCTCTGGTAATTGGCTAACAAATTAAGACAATTAGCTGCTTTACATACTAAATATATCCAGGTTTTCTACCAGCATCCAGTAAAGTTTTAACAGCCATTTTGAAAATGCTCCACTTTGCCAACTGCGCAAGCGTGGTAGAAACATCTGCCCATCTACAGACGTCTTTTTTGCTGTTCTTGTTGATTTGCGCATGCGCAGTTGCGATTGCGGCCATTTTGGTCAAAAGTGAGAGAGCTAAATTCAAAAACTGAACACAAATGTTTTTTTTTTGTCCACCAATCGATAGCCTTATTTATTCCAAATGCAGCTAACAATCCGTAGAACCCAGAGAGCAACAGTTTACTGGAAGGTAGGGACCATTTATATATTTTAGGAGGCGTTTTAGGACATCAAATCTTGATAATCCCGAATGAATCCTGGGCTACTCTTGCCCACAACAAGCAGCCAACCTGGGCAAGTAAGATGAACCGTTTACATTATTTTAAGGTCAGTGACTCTCTTCCGTATTGATAGCAAGAATGAAGCTGCAATAGAGGGGCGGAGTACGAGTCCTCACATAGTGATGTCCGGGGCTCACATAATCATCTTCGTTTTACTGTTGCAGTAAATTGTTTGACTGGGTCTTCCTCCAGTAGAGCTGGGCACATCCTGCGATTGCGAATAAAATGAAAGGCTTGATTTTTCTCCACACGCTTAAATGAATTGGCACGGTTTGTTGGACATTTAAAGTAAAAATTGATTACTGTATTGAGCGAGCCCATTTTTGGTCTGCCTCGATAGGAAGGTAAAAGGAGGCAAATAAAATAACTACAGCGCGAGAGGCAGCGCTCTCGGTGCGTTAGAAGTGAATTTGCTTTTAAATTGGTTAAGGCTGCTGTAATGAAATTGCATTGCTTCCTTAGCCACATTTCACTTTAAAACACACGCCTCGCGTGCGAGGAATCAAACATCACTCCGACAGCGGAACAGGACAGACTCAAATTTATTCAGACAAACATAGTGGAACCGTTACATTGAAATCAGAAGTTCAGCCAAAAACATCAACATTCCATTTTAACTCCAGAAGGGGGGGAAAAGAACATTCAGAACTCACTACACTGCATATGTGAAGAGCTACAGGTCTAGAACTACATTTAGGACTATCAATTATACACCTTATTAATGCAAATAAACACAGCCACAGCGCCTTTACATGGCATTATATTACATCATTTTCTGTTTTTTCTTTACAAAGTAAAAAATATAGAATTAACAAAGACTTCTGCAAATTATGGCCATTGATGTTATCGGTGCGCGTGTTTTTATGTCAAGACCTTTTTGTAACGTTGGAGAGTCTAAAAACGGACTGGAGCAGAACCGAGGAGAGTTATTGCGCTGTAAATGCGAGATGCGGGTCAGGCAGGTGTAAGGGACTCAGACGTGAATGGTGTTTGCAGCACAAAAAAGAACAGACTGCTGTAGGACTGCAATGCACACATGGCCGAATTTGTACACACCTCTTACAGTAAATCTGCCTACATCTGGGACGCCTGAAACAAAAGAATAATATGTGGGGGAAAATGACAGGGCGAAACACAGCTGAAATAAAACAATTTGCACAGCTGTCTTTCTATTTTCTATCCATTTTTTTTCTTCGTGTATGAGGGACAGCCTGCCAGAGATGAATTTTCCATTTGTCTGGAACATGCAGTGTGTGTGTGTGTGTGTGTGTGTGTGCGCCTTTTGCCCCTGTTACATTTTAGTAGTGACTCCGCCATTTGAAGCCGGAGCAGTGACGGACTTGAAATGCATTGGGACCTGCTACAAACAATGCACTCGCTAACCTATGAAAAGCGCATTTGAGTTATGCACTTTTCTTTGATAACAGTCAGCAGTTTTAAGTTGGAGAAAGGGGTTGAATGACTCAAAATTTAGCAAAGCATTACGCCCGAACACACACCGTTCGTCCTAGCACAAGGGGCGAGGGCACAAGCTTGCTTTCAGAGAGGATAACTGGGTTTCCACACTGCAGTTCATTTCTAAGAACACTCACAATTCACTAAGGTGGAAATGCAGAGCGAGATAATCCTAACTTTACTCAGTGCAGTTCTGGTCATATTCATGTCACTCAGAGCAGCTCAGCGGGCAGAGCGAGGGTGTTCCATTGGCTAGCCTGTTCTTTACCTTGATGCCATGGTTCACTTTGGGAATAAAATGGGAGAAAAACTAATCGCCAACCGCTCCAGGGATGGGACAGGTAAGCCCTGGACACTTGCCTCTGATTACCAATGGATCAGCTTTTTGGGAGAAAATGAGAGACCGGACATGGACCATTTTCCATCGAAACGTCCTCAGCTTTTTGAAAAGGAGAGGTAACACTTCACACGGCCAATAGGGGATGAACCTCATCCCTTCCTCTTGTTCTAACAACAGGTTGACAGTCGTCAGGGGACCGTCTGGAATAGCCTTTTTCTGCACCGCTAGGTCGGCGGGCAATGCTTGGCATTTACCCATCATGCACTGCTCACCACTTGACGAGGCTCGGGGACAAGCGGCAAATACTGCCAGCCCGAGGGGGCAGATCAAATTTTTTCACTAAGTACAGAAAAACAGCCGGATGAAATCAAAACTTCCCTCTAATTTCGCAAAGTGTCAGAGAAGAGGGCGTTGTTCTCCTAGTCTCAGGAATGTGCACGCGAATGCGGTTGCGTACGTACAGAAACACAAGTGCACACGCGGACAGATGTATGCACACAGATAGAGGAGGGACACGTTATTAAGGAATCTACCTATGTCCTCGCAAAGACTCGCCTCCCTGGAGTATTCAAGAGCAAGGATTCCAATCCTAGAGCTGAATGGCTGGCTAATCTTGGCGCTTGGATAACTGACCAATCCTAGCGCTTGAATGCTCCAGAGGAGTGCATCTTCTTGAGAACGTTGGTGGATTCCATAATAACGCAGGACAGACAGCTGGTGGCTTAGTGACCAAGGAACGATGCTGGGAGTTAGAAGGGTGGCTACTCAGGCCCCAGTGTAGCGACAGTAAGATCAGTCCTACTGTTGGCTCCTTATTTAAGGCCTTGCTTAACATAATCAGCCAAAGCGAGTAATTAGCTGATTAAAGCGCCAACTAAATAACTGGAGTATAATGCTGATAAAGTGGCGCAGGTGTGCATACACAATCGCAGGTGCACAGACGCTGGCTCGAGGTCGCTCAGGGTTGCAAACCTGACGCAGCAGTCAGCGGCAGAACTGTTCTCCATAAAAAGCTCCGTGAAGAAAAAAATCAGGAGCGGTGGCTGTTAATTAAAACCTTCCCGTTCGGTCCGAGGTGAACTGCTGAATTAAACCGAGCGTCACTGCCGTTTCTCTCCTATTGCTAAATTAAAGAGCGCGCATAATTACTGCACACAGCAAACAAGAAATATTGATCACCTCCAGCCAAGTTATTTCAGAACTCAGGTCCCAATGAGCAAGCTCTGCTTCCAGTGAGCTCAGCTGAGTGTGTACATGTGACACTGGAGTACCTCAGAGGCTTTGGCTGACTTTCAGTTCCAGAGCTGAGTTTTTCTTTAACCATCTGATAGCATCACAAATAAATTCTCAATGGGGAGTCAGACAATGATCATCTGAGGGCCAAAGCTTCGGTGTCACAAGCCAAAGACAGAGAATGGCCAATAGCGAGCGCGACTAATCGAGACTCTGAACGTTATTGGTTCTGGCCTCAGTCTAAGTGTTTTTACAGTCAGATCAGTGCAGATGTTGAGTGAGCCTCATAAGCAATTAAAGAGGACTGACTCCTCCTTTTTCTAATCAATTCAGAGTCCCTTTGGTAAAAGCGTCTGCGAAATAACAGTAATATATGGGATAGGTGGGACCAAGAAGCACATTTTGGTGCTCGGGTTTGTGATATTGTGCATTATGACCATTTAATTATAATGGAAAACTATGTTTCTGTCCATCTTTGCAGATCCACAGTTTTGCATGTGGAGGGTAAGGGGTTCCTACTTCAAAAGCACACAAATTCAGCTGTGGTTTAAAAGCAGCAAACCATTGAAATGTATGCGGCCCCAATGGATCCAGTGCAAAGACAAATCAAATAAATAAAATTGTATGCAGAAGCATAGCACAGTTAGAACCGATAGTAACAGCAGATTTCATTTGTTTTTCCCAGTTTTTTTTTTTTCGTCTGTTTGAATGACATTTGTGCTTTACAAAGATCATTTGAAAAAGGATTTTGTACAGATGGCATTGCACATGACATCAAAATTTTTGTAACAAATCTGTCTCCAAGTTCTCACTCTCTGCATGGGCAGACAGACATATTCTTATGTGTGTTATGTGTGTGTGTGTGTGTGTGTGTGTGTGTGTGTGTGTGTGTGTGTGAGCATGAGCTTGTGTACGCGGCTGCGTGTGTACGCGTTTGTGCTCGTGTGCGTACCCATCGGGCGGGTAACATGACACACACATGAATAATTTAGGACTTCATCACGGGGATTCGGCCTGAAGGGGCATGCCTTTAATCATGCACTACACGGACAGAAATACTATACAACCTTTAAATCCTCCTGTTGTTGCTTTTATTTCTATGTCAATAACATATTTGTCCAGATTGATGGTGGGAGAACATGGAAATTGAACTAGTGCCTTTCGCAAACAGACCCCACGCCTACAAATCTCACGCCTACAAGTCTTCTGAAATATCTAACATGCATTGATTGGCTACCTGCTTTCCCCTCTGACCGACATTGCATTAACTGGAAATCCTTTGATATAGAAGACGGTTACATCAGGCTGGTTTCTTTGAAGTCTAAGTATGCTGTATAATTTTTGGGGAGGGTTTACGGTCATTTGCTATCCTAGTCTTTCTGCATTCTCTCCTTGTTGTTCAAGCATGAAAGCAAACATCTATAATGGACTGGTATGTGCTTGAAGCTCTATGCACAGGCTATATCAAACAAAGCATCCAAGATTTTTTTAGGTTTTAAAAACACCAGTGGGCCTAACAAGAGGCCTATAGTATAAAGTGTGAGTTCTTCATCCAGACTCCTTATGAGAGATTTTCACTGAGGTGATGTGAGACCAATCAGCAAGTGACCCAACACAGAACACACTTTCCCCAAACAGCGATGGTCCAGGGCTGGTAAAACACAAGTTTTAGCCAGAGATGGGGGTGTTGGGGCAGGGGAGTTTAATTTATTTTCTGGAAAATCATTCATCCACTCAGTGTGGTGTGAACTTCAGGTCCGTCTAACTGTGAGAACACAGGAAACATCTGGTTTGTTGTTCTGGAATATTCTCAGTGGTCTGAACAGGTCGCTGTTAGACAAAAAACACAGGGACAAAGGACTTGCTCTGAAGGCAGGAGACGAACAGGCCTCCATCAGGAACCCTATATATACACGAGTAGAACAGAAGCAAAGCTACATTAAAGTCAGCACAATCATTTTTTCATCCTCAAAGCTTTTTGAGTGAGTGTGTATGCAAGGGAGAGAGGGGTTGTTGAGGGCAGATATCCCAGAATGCACTTTGCAAAGGAGATACAGAGGAACATAGAGAAACTGGTATCTCACAGTAAATGGAACATAACCATTGCAGCAGCAATAATGGCTTGTAACAAAACATTTTTTTTTTCATTTTTGTTTCTGTTTTTTTTTTTTGTTTTAATTGAGAGACTGATGGGTATCAAGCTGCCAGCCGGAGCGTCTCTCCTCCATGACCCCAGTGGGGGGCGCCATTTCATTTCGTTCCGAGTCCTCGAGCCGAAGCACTCCCGCCCAGGGAGAACGACACATAAGACATCATGCCCTCGCACTACTGTACGCACAGCCATCGCCTCTACGACTACAGACTGAGAGCAAAGCTTCAGGAGGAGGGAGTCAATGAGGGGAGGTCAGGGGGGCCGTCTGGGTGAAAAGACCAGGCTTTAGAAAGAGGAAGTTGAATTCTGGAGAATAAACTTCTGCACGGTAGCATCAATCTTCTTCTGTAGGAGAAAGAGTGGGAGGGAGAGGAGGGAAGACAGGAAGAAAGGAGGAATGAAGGAGGGAGAGGGGGGTGTGAGGAAGAGAAAGAATAGGAAGTAGGGAGAGAGGGGAAAGGACTGTGTGATGGATTAAGGAAGATAGGACGGATGAAATGAAATGTGAGAGAGAAAATGAGACGGAGGGGGATGGAGTGAGTGAGGAATGGGCGAGGGAGAGAGATAAATTGAAAGAAGGGGAGGGGACGCTGGAATGGCTTCAGGTCTTTGCAGATAATGGTAGTCCCTGGAAAGCTGCTGTCGGGGCGGAGGAGGGGTGTGGATGAGGGGGGTGGGGAGCTACCACACGTAGCCAGTCTCGTCGTCTTTGTCGTCTTCGCCGTCCTCGTCGTCCTCAATGGCCCCCCGCGGGTGGATGCGGCCTCTCCGCTCCTTCTGTCGGCCCCCCGTCACCTCGGGCTCCTCCTCCTGATCATCCAGCAGGATCACCGCGCCCCCGCTGCCGAAATCCCCCGAGCTCTCCAGGTCCTCGTCTGCGGAATACAAGACAGATAAGCGGTGGAAAGTAAACACTGTAGAGTTAAACCGTTGGATCTTTGGATTGTTTTTTTTCAGTGCTGTGCAACAACACTGCTTTCAGTTAGTAGTAGTTAGAGCTGTGCACACAGGAGATGTCTGGTTTTTAGTGCATTGTCTTTTAATTATTTGCCGATGGTAATGTGCTCCAAGAAGAGTCTCTTCACAAATTTTATTTGGCAAGTACACCAATTGAGTTAAATTGAAGACCTGAGTTCAAGAAGTACTTAAGTCACATTTAGCAAAAAATGAGCTGACACCAGTATTAAAAGCCACAATGGCCAGAGCATCATCTGATACCAAAGATTTCTGCAAAGAAGCACTGGAGTCTTGTATACTGGTGCGTTTCCATCGTCTTTTGTCATGATCTGCTACATGTTGTGAAAATTTTGACCCTCAATATCTCGAAAGTGTTATTTTGTGACTTAAGTACTTCTTGAACTCAGGTCTTCAATTAGACCACCAGGCCGAAAAGGAGGCCTCTTTAGGATCAGTTCCCTGGATCAGTCAGAAGCGACAGGAGGATTGGTTTCTCCTGAGAAACTAACAACTTTCACAGCTGAGATGTGAAGCCACGACTGCATTCAGGTACTTTTTAAACTTTGGTCCACAAACACCATTTTCAACAGAAACCTATTTCCTCCCCAAAGATTGTGTGGCCAAGTTCTGCAGCTGGCCAGAACAGCTGAAGTTAAACTGACAGACATACTGTGGAGAGATGAGTTAGTCTCCGGGTTACAAAATGAAAGACAGAGTGAAAAAAAGTGGATATATGAGAAGCAGCCATGCTTTAAAGCATGTGTCCAGCTCATTCATGTCACTTATCTCCAGAATCCCATATAAAATTTCCATTATTTCGAAAAATGGAGATAATTATTATGCCTTTCACCAGCTAACTGGCTGCAATTCAAAAAGAATAAATACCTAATCTGCGAGACTAAAGACACACACACACACACACACACACACACACAGACTCACGTTGACAGGCTGAAACAAATTGATCGTACGTGCATTAAGAAGTCCAATCACTACCGAATGTCTGGACTGATCCGGTTACTCAGTGACACATCTGAAGCCTGGTTCTACAGAGACCGGCCGACTGTGCCTGCAATAAACAATAAACGTTTTCTTCGCAAGACTGCTCGCTGCTTCATGTGACAGCACCTTTCAGGATAAATATAGCATTTCACACAGCGCCTCATCAACTTCTTTCAAAATATTCAAATGTTTTTTGTGAAAGGCCCGAGGCCTGATTAGATACAGGACGACACGACTAATTCTCCAGGTAAAATTCACACTGTTACCAGCTCTCCGTGCCTTTAAATGAACAGGGCAGATGTCTCCTGCAGCAAAGTATCCTCCCTGCAAAGGATCGAAGTGTGAGTTTACGTGAGGGTTACTTGATGCATACTGAAGGAGGTCTGAGGATGTAGAAACAGCTGGAGTAGAGGAGGAAGGGGATGTGTATGCAATTACAGGAAGCATAAAAAGAGAAAGGATATGCATGATTTCCTGAGCCCTTTAAGAGGGGAAAAGTATGAACATGTTTACTGAAAAAAACATTCATGAATCAACAAGTCAACAGTGCAATATATGCATATACACCGAGGAGGCTAGGGAAAGGAGGTGTATATTCATAGACACATAATTGGTAGAGGAGGGAAATTAAGGTGTATGTATGCATGCATATCTGTCAACACATAAAGAATGCGAACACAAACAGGTGTTTGAATGTATTTAAGTATTATTGATGTTGCCGGATTCCTGTGGAGATCAGAGACCCGCAAATATCTGCAAATTTCAACAATTTATGGGTTGCCAAATGCAAATGGTGGTCTATGGTTGGGCTGCCAGCCTGCCAGCCGATAGGAAAGAAAAGAAAAAATAGATAGATTTCAGCACAGAGTTTTGGCCAGGGTTGTCCAGTCCTGTTCTTAAAGATCAACGGACCTGTCGGTTTTCACTCCAACCCTAACAAAAACATTTCATTCAACAGCTGGAGATATTTTTCAGCTGCTACTTGGTAGAATCAAGTTTGCCAAACTGGGGTTAAAATGAAAACCGATTGGATAGCAGACCTCTAGGAGCAGCATTAGGCTACAGGCTACAGAGTTTACTGAAAGCTTTTTCCCTGCCATATAAGCTGATTGTTTCAAATGACAGGCAACCGTGCCAGGCAACTACTGGAAAACACTAACTTTACTTTCACTGAACAGCCTCCCTTGGTGGAAACACATTGCCTCAGGAAGATTTCATCATTAACGTGGAGAGTAGAAAAGTGTATCAGTTATTATAGGCCATATTTTTTAACTGTAACAGCTGGTCAGAGACCGCTACGGTCCTCTGCCTAAGGGACACATGCACGGACAAATGGACGGACCGATGGACAGGTGAACGTACGAACAGGCATTACCTCAATTTTGAAAGGGCATCGCAAGTAGCTTGGGAGATATTCTCCAAAAATCGAACTGAGGTCAAGGTCACAAAAAATGTTCTGTAGAGGTCTCAAATCAATTTTAATTCTTGCATTGGTTTCCTTGCCCGAAACTTAGTAAGTTCTAATGCGCTACATTATAAGATTGGATGATTTATCTGAAAGTTGACAATTGCGGAAAAAGGTCAAGGTCATTGGGTTTATTCAATATAAAGTTAGGCAACAGAAATACAAAAACAAGTTAAACTAGGCTAAATAAAGCAGCACATTTAAACGCACAGGTGTCAAGCATGTGAATTCAAATGTATAAAACCAAAACAGGCTATCACTCCACTGCCATTTGGTTTCAAGCAATTGCCAAATTACGCAGCAGAGATTTAGGTTCACTCAAATAAATGTATGAACGAATGAATGTTTTTGTATGTATGTATGAATGTATGTATGTATTATTGTCGGAATGAATGTATGTATTAATGCATGTTGCCCATGGACAGGCAGAAGACACAATGGAAAAACTGAATAAACGAGTGGAGAAACAAAAAAATGCAGATACATCCACTTAAGTATATTGAATTATACAGTGAATAACATCCCATATTGCTCTGTGTCATATAAAAAAATACTGATCAGACTGAGCTGACCTCAATTTTGAATAAAAAAATAATGCAAGTGACTCCGAATCTGGGCTTATTAATGGGGTACAGATGGCAGGAGCTTGGGCCAATGACATCACTCAAAGGGCAGACACTTACAATCAAATCTATGGGAGAGAAATCAGTAAATAAAGTCAGAAATCTTGGCAGAAACAGACCGTTGATGAGTGTGATACTTGTACAAAGAAAAGCAGAGGAGCGAATCTTCCGCAAATGACTGAGAATATCAAATCAGGACGTGATAAGACTGGGTCAGTGTTATGATTCTGCTATGTCTGTCCTGATTCTGCCATGTTTATTATGATTCTGCCATGTTCTGTTTAGTTTTTGTACTTTGCCATGTTTTCGTCTTTTCCATTCCCGATCCACTTTTCTGTTATAGTCTGGTCCATGTTTTGCCCATGCCCTTCATTGCACTTTGTCTCCCCTGTCTGGTCTCTTGTTAAGTTACAGCTTCTCCCCAGTCCTGCGTGTCACATGTTTAGGTGATTTCATGGTTTCTGGGTTTCAAACATTCCTTCTAATCTCGTTTGCTTCCTTCGCCTTGCTTTTCTATTTTACTAACCAATACTAACAGTTTGTTGTTTTGTTAAAGTTACTAACCCAGACTAACATTGTATATAATACTAACTTACTAACGAGCACAAGGGTTTGTATAGCTGCACTTACTAATTGATTAACAAGCTCTCAGCACTCGCCCTGTTCTAGTCTCCGCCTCTTGCCTTCTCTTAGTCTTTGCTGCAATTCAGCAGAATCCTCCGCACCTGCTCTACTCTGTCCTGCCTCTCATTATCTGTGCACATTAGAACTCCCTAACCGGAGCTGTATGTTTTGTCTATAGGTTGTCTCGTGATCCCTGTCCGCGTTTTGGCTTTTGCCAATTTCATGTGGTTAGGTTCTCCCTTGTGTTTTGCTCCCACGTAATTAGTCTGATCCCATTCACCTATCCCTAATCATAGCATGTGACTTCCCTTGTGTGTATTTAAACAGTCTTCTCACTGCAGTTCCCCGTCAGAACGTTTCCCTTGTTTACCTGTGCTGCTCTTGTTTCTCGCCTCGTACTCATTGTGTTACCTTTCTGACTGGACCACCCGACTACCTCTTTTTGGCTCTGATTTGGCTTTATTATCTGCTCCTGTGTATCGAACCTTTTTTGTCTGACCACGATTTCTGTATTGCTGCCCTAGTTTTTCGACTCTGGATTCTGCCCCTAGGATTGTGATTTTGGATTGTGGACTTTGTACTTTTGCCTTCGGTCCTGCGGGGGTTTACCCCCTCGCTATTAAAATCACATCTTTTGCAATTCCTGGTTATCGCGACTGGTTCCTGAACGATACCTCACAGTCAGCCAGAATAGCCGGTAAACAACTACATAAAAGGGAGATATTAAACTGTGATTGCCATGCATAAACTCCGCATCACAAAGATGAATGCCTATCAGAGAGTTTCAAAGTGCAAAATCATGGAGACTGGTTCATGGAGATGTGTGTAAAAAAAAAAAAAGATATTGTCAGATGAGTCATCCTTTTCAATATTTTCATCATGTGGGCGAGAGCTTGTGTGGTGTGCACCAGCTGAATGGCACGAGCCTGAATTGTTGACTTCAATAGAAGGGGGGGAGGGTCTGTAGGCTTATGCTGTGGCTCTGTAAGACCTAAATTTGGTATTATTCATGTTTGTATAGCAGAGAAAAGGCGCATTTGACATTTCCAATTGTTATTGCATTTTTTTCTTCTTTTTTATTTGAAGACAGCAACAGGTGGTATGGCCTCCGCAGAGCCTTGATTACGCCATCAAGGCTGCCGGGAATTGTGCAGAGACGCAGAAGCAAGCAAGACAGCAGATTTGTATGAGAACCGAGGCAAGTTTTTCAATATTTGAGAAACAACCTACCGACACATTTTCTAATAAAACTGCAGCACTGAACACAGAGCTGCAGCAGCTTTGATGCTGTGGGGCAGTCAAAGTTTTCAACCGTTTACCTCAATTTATCATATTTTTATTGGATATTGACAACCTTTTTATTTCACAGATCTTTATGTAATGTATTTTTTGTGCAAGTGCCTAAAACGCAGGTAGCACAGTGTGTGACGTCACTAGACGAGTGCGGTCCCAGAGAAGTGCTTACCGCAGTTGGGGTGGCCCTGCTTCCTGGAGCCGGCGATTTCGTTCCCGTACTTATCCACACACCAGCACTGACCCACACTGCCATGGCACTGAGTGGGCTTAAAGTAGCCGTCCTCATTACACCTGGGGATAAAGCCACCTAGAGAGACAAAGCAAAAACGTGAAGAGGGTAGAATGGAACCAAATGAGTTTCTTTAAGAGCCTGTAAGATTTAATGTTTTTGCTGAGGATATCATTAAAAAAGAAATAGAAGAGGGGATGGAACAAATGTGATTCAGCGGATTCTGAATAAAAAATAAAACTGCACTGTTTCTGGGCTCTAAATCCCATCCTCACAGCAGTGGATTGTTGATGAGCTCCAGGACAAATGTCCAGCAGTACAGTAGGTATCATTCATGAATATCTGAATACCCGTATAATCATCTGGCATATTGTCAGTTTAACCATTCCTGTGTTGTAGAGTAATTCACTGGACAATAGAATCTCACTCTGGCAGGCTATCAGAGCCTTGCTATACCCTGAATACCTGTCACTTACAGCCTATTTCGGCAAGCATTTTCCAAATGATCATTCAGATGAAAAAGTCCTTTCTTAAATCAGATTGGGGCCAGTCCTCTCCTTGCATATTCTCCCAGTCTGTGTGGGCACATAGGCCAATGCTAAAGAGAGCTAAGCTGGAGAATGAAATCTCTAATAACCTGAGCTAAGCTTCATTCAAACAGGACAATATTTAATCTGGGCTGTTTGGTCAAGTTATTCTGAGTCAATGATTTCTACAACACTTTGGCGAGGCTCCTACCTTCTCTCTTTCTGAAAGAGCGGTGAAGCTGATGCTCTCATTTTTCAACATAATCAAACATAATTAGGGTGAGAGTAATGGGGTACCATCTACACCATTAAAATTGCATAACCCAATCCTGACTGAGAACCGCTGCACAAGTACTGGGAGAAGTTTCTGGTAATAGAGGAGAAAAATGGCTTTCGAAAAAGCAATTATAAAGTAAAAGGCATCCAATTCATTTCCTGGAATTTCACCCATTATTCAACGAGTTAACCTATCTGAAGCACCAAATTACCAATCAAACGGCTGACAAAACAAATCTTGAGTCCAAATACATAAAATCTGCATAAAAAGTATGACTTTTATCCTGAGCAAAGATGATGTTTTTCCTTTTCAGCTTGTAGTATGAGGACATGGTTGAATTGTTTATGCAGGTTATCAAAGTTGATCGGCAGGTAGGCAGTGTCAGCTAACTGAAGCCACAAAACAGTCTGGATGTCTGATTTGCAAGGACGCGTTCCATGTAGGCTGTATTTTTAGGAAACGTGGCTGCTTAGGACTATCTCTTTTCAGTAGGAAACAAAGAATACCTCCTTGTTAGGTAACTAGATTTGGCAAAATTTCAAGAAAACATCAAATGTTTCTGAAACAGCAAGTGGAATCCCACAATGCCTTGCGACAAACTGGGATTTACTGTTTGGATCACAGACAAAGGACGACAACTGTAGATATTTATAAATTTCATGAATCATTTTACCATCAACTTCACTACTGACAATTTTTGAGGGAAGATGTTGCTTGTGTAGATGTTAAATATTGGCCGTTCGATGGGAAAGGATGCTGACGTAAAAATTTTCTGTCATGTTTTCATTGCGAGGAAGCTCCACAAACAAGGCCAACAACAAGCCAACATCTCCCATAAAAACCAATGACACTAAGCAGCGAAATAGGCCTTCCTAGTTATCGTTTTCCACTGCATGTCCATTTTTGAAGAACTAGTTCCTCTTATTGAAGGGTCTTCACAAAGTACCAGAGGAATGAGACAGAGCTTATGACTGGCAAAAAAAAAAAAAGAGGCTAGATGTTTGTAGCAGGTCACGTGGGTCAGACTGACCTATCAGAGGCTTTCGTCGGCTCTGGTTCTGAACCCTGTTCAGCTCATTCTGACATGGGAGTCCTAGGGAAGAAGAACACAAGGTTTGGTCCAACACATGCTGTAAGCGCACACAAACACAAACACACACACACACACACACACACACACACTCAAACACACACAATTAACACCCTTAGAGACACATTATACAGACGCACTCGTACAGCATGCTTTTGGCAAATAGCTTCGTGTCAGAGAAAATGTCAGCTGAAAGGAGAAAAAATATTCTGCACTTGAAACAGTGACCTTTCTCAATTGGCTGAAAATGGAAAAAGGCTTGAAGTGAAGCGAGGGCCCGGAGCATGTGTGCACAGCCGCATCGAGTCAGCAGCAGTGCAACTGTATGATTGAGCGTGATTTGTGAATGTGCCAAGGTCTGATGTTTGACCGCGTGAGCAAGAGGGAACGCACAGATGTGTGGAACACATTCACATGTCAGAGTAAAAAATGCTTTAATGTATGAGCAACAGAAGAGGACTCATTAATCACGGATAATTTCAGGAGAAAGTGAGAAAAGCCCATTACGTGCAGGTACCAGAGGCCTGTATGCAGATTATGTAAATATTCATAATGGCAGACCATAAATCATAACGTACTTAAGGTTTGTAGGATAGAACATAAGACATGCCTGCAGGGTCATCTGTGTGAGTGAGCCATTTTTCTCACTGGAATAGACACTGAGCTTCTATCAAAAGCATCAGATATGCTAAATACTCAGCTGCTACCTAACAGCATTAAACCTGCTTTAAAACATTTAGCTCGTCCAGGGCTACAACTAAACATTCTCAATAGGGTTGTATTACAATTACTATAGTGCTGTACTATTCATCTTACCATAGAGTGCTTTAATTTGTTCTTTGCATTTTGAATCCAGCGATCACATTTGTTTAGTTCACCCTAGTAGTGCCTTATGAGTCTTGCAGGGGCGTCAGTGATTTCTAATTTGTTGGTTGGACAGTATTAGACTTGGAGATAACGGCGAGCTCGTTCTTTGTCTCCGCAATAGTGCTTTTGTCATTGTGTCACACCTGGCCAGAGAGATTAGCTTGTTTGTTGTAGTGTTGTACTGAATTAGGAGCTCTGCTGGTGGTATATTAAATTAGCTTGCCAGCTAGCAGTTCCTACCTAGCACAGCGGGCCGCTACTCGATGTAGCAGTCAGGCAGTTGGTTAAGTTTAACCTGTTCCTTTTATTGGGCAAATACCATTAAGCCAGTGGTTCTCAAACTCGTTCCTGGTGCCCCACTGTGTATGCTGGTCTTTGTTACAAACACAACTGCAATCCTAGACTTTTAACAAGGTGTCGATTTGTCTTAATTCGCTGCATTCCATGTTTAGAGCAGTTATTTACCACCTTTAGCTGCATTTTTATGGACATATCCACTGTGCCATGAAGAGTAAAAACCCTCATACATGTTATGCTTATTTTTCCATATTATGAGGATTTGCAGGTAAAAAAACATTTGTAAACAGATCCAAATAGACTCTGAGAAAATCAGTAAGCTCCAAATTGGGTTGCTGAACACAGGTGTTTTGAATTCTTTCAAAATAATTTTCCTGAACTTAATAAAATGAACATGAAACGAAACAGGTGTGACTTTACCGTTTGCCAAATAAATTGTTGGTTTTTGCAACCATGTGTTGACAGTTTCACCAATGAGGAACCAATCGATTGTTTACCTTGATTAAGGGTTCGGTCAAATTGTTTCCCTCTGCAGTTATTCATAATGGTTTCTAACATATCTCATTGTGGATATGAAATTTTAATTCTTCATGGCGTGTGTAGATTTGTCAAATGTGGCTTAAGAGGACAAATAACTGCTCTAAACATGAATGCACCTAATTAAGGCAAATCAACAGCTTGTTTAAGTCCTAAGATTGCCACTGTGGTCGGAACAAAACAAGCAAACACAGTGGGCGCCAGGACCGAGTTTGAGAACCACTGCATTAAGCTTCTAAAATAAAGAAATAATCAAGCCTGCATTCAAACCCAAACTGAAAACACAAAACGCTTTCTTCAAATACACGTGACATACTTGGATCCACATGTGTATAGATATTTATCCTAATAATTGCAGGTTTCCAAAAGTATACTATTCTGATTTTCCATCATATTACACAAAAGTTTTAGAAAGCACACTCCTTTAAAGAAGACCACTTCATTAGTGTTGTTACTTGCAGCATAACTAAAACATAAAGAAAATGTACCCATACCCACAAGTAGATCAGCTGGAAATATTACTCTGAAAATTTGGGGTTAAATGATTATTTTGTTGCACAAACATCAAAATGAGAACAGAATGAGAGCTAAAAGTGAATGCAGCAAGTAAATTTTCATGTTGGAATGTAGAAAGCTAAGGGTCGCCAATAAACTACACAAAAGTAACAACAACCGCAAAAATCTAGCCTCCATAAATTACGTGACTCATGCCAAATGACAGGACTGACACTGACTCACCACAAACTCAAAGTCACTACACAAGAGTGCCGATGCCAGCAGAATAAATCAGTTCTTTGTTTTCTGGTTTTTCGAGGGCTCTACCCGAAGCCACGAGCCTCTGTCCCTTAATTAATAAAGGTTCACTTGGTACAATTCAAAATCTCTTTCTGATCACTGTTTGCCCCTCTGAGCACAAATTTATTTTTTTCCCCACCTCCTGTGATTTTCCCATTACAAAATACACTGCAGAAAAACTCCATTTATTCCACCGGGGAACAATTCAAACTCGAGACTTGCAAAAATTTCTCCTGCTTTTGATTAGAAATCAAAGCCCCAAACAGACAGACAGTGTGTTGACCGCATTCAGTCATCCAGGAAGATGAACACTGAACACTGCCACTAAGCTTTCAAATGGAAACCCACGGACTGGAAAACATCCCACACTAATGAAACTCCAGGGGCTGGTGCTTCTCCCGCCACCCTCCTCTTCCTCCTCCCTCCCTCTCTTACCAGCTGTTATTCTCTCTCCAGTCGCAGGAATTAGCCGGGGAGAGAAAGAGGGGGAGGGCGGTCCCTGTATACTGCAATAAAGTCTATCTTAACAGGTGTTTCAATATTATACCGACACTTAAAATCTAATCGCTCTTACGCACCTAAGACACAAGCCTATTTTCAGATGAAAAATGAGATTTTCTTGCCCCGCGGGTAGAAGTCGAAATGAGTCAGAATAATTCACCTAATTTTCAAAATTTTAGAAACAGGATTCGAGATCTAAACACGAGTCAAAAATGTCTTTTGTCTTTTTTCAGTCCACATCTCTGTTCTCCCACCCTCTCTCTCTCTCTCTCTCTCTCTCTCTCTCTCTCACTGTGTTAGCACTGCTTCTCTCCCCAGTTCGGGGGCTGGCGGGGGGCTTACCATCAGGTTTTTGGAAACAGTAGCACCACTCGTTGTTGGACAGCTTGCCATCCTTGTAGGAATCGCAGGAGTTAAAAAGCGGCTTCATGCACAGCTCGTACTTGTCCAGGTAGATGGCGCTCAGCTCGGTGTGGTCCAGCAGGAGGTCGTAGTTCATGTCCAGCTTGTTAAACATCCAGCCCAGCGAGTCCTTGCAGATGGGCAACAGGCTGGTGTCAAAGCCTGCCGGTAAGAAAGGGGAGGGTCAGAGGTTAGGGAAGGGCCAAAGGTCAAGGAGAGAGACCGTTAACTTCTCGGCCTGTCACATCCAAGGTTCTGATTCACAGCAGAGGGCAATCAATGCTATCTTCACCCTTCCATTCATTACCTGCAGGAGGGCTGCAGACTGTCCCAGCATGCAGTGGGTGAGAGGATGGAATATATCTCAGGCAGATTGCCAATCAGAGGACACACATCATTCACTCACACCTTTGCATAAATCATACTCTTCAATCAGCATCTCTGGCATGCCTTTAGACAGTGGGAGATAAAACTGAAGTTCCTGGGGGACCTAAAGACAGGGAGAGCAATGCAAAATCCCCACAGGGTGCCTCTCGCCAGGTGATAAGCCTATGACCTTCCTGAAGTGAGCACCACAGCTACTTACAGCATCACAGTCGTCTTCGTTGCTCACTGCACTAAGAATGTATGATTTTCACTGCAGAGAACCTAGCTGTTACCCAATAGGCAAATTCTCAACTCATCATTCAAAAAATAATTTAAAAATCACATATTATTTTAGTTTGAAAGCGTTTGATCTTTATTTAACACTTGATTAGCCTTTAAAGAAAGGGTATGTTTTTAAAACAATTCACGATGCCGTTAAAAGTATGGGCCTACTGACCTTTAAAGATGGCACAGGGCCTGTATTTGCCAAAAACAGTCCCCTGAAGTCTGAACTTTAATCGGAAGAAACAAAATCAATATCGGACTAAGAGATGAAACCTAAGTTTTAAGACCTGCCACCCAACTGCTAACATTCAGCACGGTTCATGAAAAAGCCTTTTGAATGTGAAATGCACATGGGATGCATGCTAAACCCGCCATGCAAATGTACGGAATTCAGGACTTGCCAGTTTTCAGAAAATTTAAGTTTTTGAATTTGATAGTGCCAAACTCTTGCCCAGATGAAGGTGAGGGTGTGTGTGAGTGTGTGTGTGTATATACATTTGTAATGATGAGTAGAGTAATTTAAATCTCTCAATATTGAAGCTCTTATTATGTCTTAGGCCACCCGGCTAAAGAACATTTGGCATGTCTGAGCTATGTTAGCTGGGAAATTCTCAGAAGGAACAGTATCATATAAAGTAACATTAAATCTATGGGGATCATTTTATGTTAAACAAGACTGTATGAAATCCTAGTATATGGCTGGATCATGAGCAATGAAGAACGACCAATGGGGAAAGTACACACGGCTGGCCAACCAATTATGCAACTTTGCCTGACTGTCAGTCAGTCAGCCAGTAAATCAGTCAGTCAATCTGTCAGTCAGTCAGTCAGTCAGTCACTCACTCACTCACTCATGGACATCTGCAGATGAACCGTGCCAAACCAGCCAAAAACAGAAACTTCTGGTACAAAAAAAAGAGAATACGCCACAACAAGAAGGCATAGCAGCTATGCACTGCACCATGTAAATAAACTTAATGCTCCTGTTCTGTGTCCAGCTCTGGGTCAGCTTGCTCTGGCCTCTCTGCCTTCAGAAAGGTAGATAGGACCAATTACTATGCGTCTCTGTGTAATTTGGAGTGTCTTTAAGGCGCCGGAGGAGCAAGTTATGGGAAATAGCCTCTTCCTCTAAAGGTGTCAGTCTGCAGAAACACATTGGCCCTGCAGTAAAATTGCAATGCTCCCAATTACAGTGCCATATCAAAAGACAGAGCCATGGAAGCGTGCCATCTGCCAGCACACACAGATATTCATGCACGTACACTCAAATACTCACAGACGCACACACACACACACACACACACACACACACGCACACACATACACATGCACACAAACATATACTCATGCACACACATACAGACCCACGTACATGCACACACACACACACACACACACACACACACACACACACACATTTGTGCACAAATCCACGCACTTCCTTCAGGCTGCTGGCATTACACAGCTTCCTGAACTTTCCATCTACTGGGTGTGATAGACTCTGGGAGGAGGGAGGGTGGTTTATAGCCAGCTATGAATATTTCAGGCAGATGAGACCAGGATGTTGGATATTCATCAGCTTGATGGATGTGAGGCTTCAATCTCCCCTGAAAGACCCTGAATAAGTGCAGCAGGTAGAGTCACATGGTGCAGACAGGACCCTGAGATTACCCCACTGGCCATCATCACACACGCCAGACAGATGGCCTCGTTTGACCCAAGGGTTCCATTCACCCAATCAACAATAATACTGCATGTGAAAGTTACTGAAAGCCCAGAGAGGTTCCGCAGTGAATTTGCAGCCTGCCGGCCATAGTGGTATCTAAAATATCTTCTGAATAATATAAAATCTACAGTGTCTTAACCATACCTTAGATATCTCTTAAACTCATACTTTGAAAGTCGACTGAACTCATTTTTCATATCTGCTGACCTCATATCTCAGACAGTAGCTGAACCACTGAATTTCTCGAAGCTAAAATTTAACAACTCAACACACCACAAACTCCTCCACCTCCTGCATGTACACATCGGTGAGCTACCGTATGTGTGCAGTCCAATGAGCAGAGGAATAATTTAATATCTTTACCAAGTGCAGTTTCTAAAGAATTTGACAAATTTTACCGCAATGCTGTGAGCTTAGATGCAGCGAATGTGATAGATTTTGCATAACTGGTCTCATTTAGGTGGAGAAGTTAAGGGGAATTCAGTGTATTTGTGACAGTTTATGATGTCACGACCTGTGCCCCGGTTCTGGCAGTGAATTCCATTTTGTTTGATTAATTTTTTGAGTTTACTGAATTATATTTACGTTACCTTCCATTTCCATTTCCTCATACCCTTCTCAGTGTATTTAAGTTTGTGTTTATCATTCTTCCCTTGCCAGATTGTCTTGTGCTCAACCCTCATATCTGTTGCTTGCTATCTCACAGTTTTTTATCCCAGTTTCCTCGTCCCAGTTCCTGCTATCCTTGTGATCCTGGTTCCCTGGCACTGTTTGTTTTGTTGTCCCCATTCCAATCCCCACCAGGCCTTCCTTCCCGTGAGCCCTTCTCCCTCCAAGTAGTCTACCAGCTTTGACCCTCGACTAGTTTCCAGACCTCAACCAGCACGCCCTCCATCTCTCTGTATGCCGTGCTCTCAACCTAGACTGTTCCCTGACTGCGATCTGCCTGTTCCTCATTGTTCTGTTGGCTGGTTCTGATGCTGGACTTCCGCTCATATGAAATGAAGTGGTAGGGTGAATCCGAATTTTCCAAACAGCAAGGAATCTTCCTGAATAACATAAATTAAGCGGAAATAGTTTTGCGGTTAGCCATTACAGTGAGCGTCCAAATTGTATCCGTCATGACGGAGAGGAGGCAATTAACTCCTTTGCTGCATTGTTCCAGCGAGGAAACACAGGACCAACCTTGGAAGAAAGGAATCATAAATTATGGACCACAATCCTTTGCAGCTCTGGCAACTGGATATGTCATTTGCTGTAGTTTTCCTGTTGGATCAGTCGTGTCACTATTTATCACTGTCAACCTCATTGAAAGGAGAGGACATTCAATTTTTCTCAAACATGTCCCAAGGCAATATCAAAATCACCCTGTAACTTCACCTTGGCCCATGTGATGTGTATGATGGAGGTCAAGACAAAGTGGAGAGAAAACGTAAAAAGCTGCCTGGCCTGTTTAAGACATTACGGATTCAGCCCTAGTTTGTCTTGCAATGCTCAGGTCTGGGAATGTTTCCTGTGTTCTGGTCCATGACATTATGGTGAGAGCACAGGGTGAATAAAAATCTACTGTGGAATCTGAATTTCACGGATATCATGTCCGATTGCAGATGCTTTTTTGATCAAATGGTCTTCATATCTACTACTAAAAGAATGCAATATAAGAACGTGAGGAAACAGACCCTAAAACAATACAATGTACATTGTTAGGTAGTATAAATATTTTGTAAATTTGAATTTACAACATTGGAATTATAAGCATTGTTCTGGGTTTTTGTGGCCTGGTACACGTGTTATCATTGCTTTGGTGAATTGCAGGGGCCATATTGAAAATAATTCCATTGCTCTGGTTAAAGTGTTGTGACTCAAGCCATTTCAGCACAATTGCTTCAGCTATGGAGTAAACTGCTTGAGATTCATTAGAGAAATTACTGCCAATGGCTCTGGTGTTGCATTGAAGGGACACAGCGGGATAATGACTTACGGCCTTGAGCGGCCTCCGACGTGGCTGTGGACTTCAGGTCCCTGTTGGCATCCTGGTGGAGAACACCGAACCAGTCCTTCAGCCTGGAGGCCAAGCTTCTGAGCTCCTGGTCACTGCAAGCTGGAAGAACACAAGGATCAAGGGTCAGGAACCATCACGTTCTGCAGACGTTCTGCAGCCTCAGCTAATTCACAGCCCAGTTCCTGTTCCAATGCTGCGCTCTCTGTCAGTTTTCATCAAAGCTAGCCTGAAATAAATCGATACAGGTGTCCTGCCTCTGATGGACTTCCTTTCTGATAAGGTGATTTTGACAGACAGATGCGTGATTCTGAAGCGTCAGGCTTTGTTGTGGGTCTTTATAGCACAGCCATCGATGCCACCACATAAAGGCTGACACAGATGAAGAGATTCTTTTGGTTAAGGTTACTGTAACCGAGGAAAGAGAGAGAATTCACTTCCGTTCTCTCTCTATTGTTCCTGAGTCCTAACAGGAATACCAAACAACCTTGTCATCCAGTAGTGTAGTGGAGGGTATATGCAGAGATACGAGCACATCTACCTCTTTTCCTGTGAATGATCAGTATAATCACCTGTCAGCTAAAAAGCCACGGAAATACACAGGACTGTGGTCAGATGAGCCGTGGGAACCAATGAGCCATATCATCATTTTGCCTATTTTAAGCAGCTCTGACATCTATTGATTACAAATCATTGGTCCTCATGGTAGATCGGACCCCAGTCTCCCATACCCACTCGCTCCGTAGTCATCCACCCATCTACCTAATAGAGTGAACCCACTTCTCCAGGGACTAGTACACCACTGTAGTCATCGCTAACATGAAAAGTGTCCAGCTACCCAGTACTGGCCAGCTTTTAATTGGGCTAAGTACACACAGGAATATATATTACATTACATTTATTTGACAGATGCTTTCATGCAAAGTGACGTACAGGAAGAGCGTAGAAAAAGGTCACTGAAAGACCCACACAATAGATCAGACAGGGCACAATATATAGTCAGAGAAGATTCTTTAATACATAATGCGATTATTAAAATTATTTATTAATGTCCACAAAATAAAGCCAAGCACTTTAACGAACGTAAGCAAAGTCCATAATGTGAGCATCTTCTTGTGCGAGCATGGACATAGGGTGGCAGTATTAGTACTGAAGCTGAGCCTAGGCTCTTTTGAAGGATCGCTGCTGTCCGCATCATGTCTAATAGCATACGTTTAAATATACTCAGATGAACCATACCTACTGATGGATCGTGGATGAGGTTTTGATGGTCCTTGCATCTATGACATACGACAGGAAAAATCGGGCTCATAGAGTGCATGGCTGGTATTCTAGTGCATAGTAATTAAAATGCCATTTATTAATGATAAAACAGCAACAGAAGCTGGGAAAGATAATGTGCACTACAAAGAATTTCTACACTACTCTGCAAAATTTGCAATGGCCACAGAGCAAATCTGTACACTGCATCGACCAGAGCAGATCATTAAAAGAGCAGTTAATGTATTTCAGCAATATTGCCAGACAGAATCTGAAGTTAAGCGTCGATAAGGCTCAGCTAAGGAGATTGTCCAGAGACATTAGCTTTATTTAGGAAAGAAAACCAGGCTCTCTACGTTCATCTCACCCCAGCTGTTATACTCTGCCTCTCTGACTTCAGCACATATTAGCACTGTAGGCCTTTCAGCATCCAGCATGGACATTTCCATTCACAGCATCCCCACAAAAAAAGAGGCGGCATATCTGTTCATCTCCTGCGGAGAATTCTTTACCCCAAAAATAGGAGATTGGGTTCCATCGAGCGCTAGGATTTTATCTGAAATGAAACCGTCTGCCTAAGGAGATGTATTTTTACGGAACCTATGTGATTAACACTGTAAAATTGAAAAACCAAAAAATAAACAAACAAACAAACAAATAATCAAAAAACTATTTCCTTCCATGCACACATCTGCCATGGGGAAGCGAAGGACATGACTTTGGGCCAGAAGGCTCCACAGGTGTCTTCAGTCAATTGCGGCACAAGGTAAGTGTGAAGCGCAAACAGATGGGTGATCATATGTGGGGTCACAAAGACCATTCGTCTCATATGAGTCTATAAACGGCTCACAGAATAAATTTCACCTACATTTTTTCTCTAATGCACCTGGCTTTGAAATATCAGCACACTTTGCCACTTCATTTCTTGCTGAATTTCTACTTGAGCTTCACTAATGGATTGACATCACCAGCTCCGACAATCAGAGGTTTGTTAGCAAGTTGTTTTTTCTTTCTTACACTCAAAGAGAGAAAAAAAACTCACTTTTTCACCAGCAGCACTTCATGAAAAAGAGACTATGACATTTTAATGTCATTTGCCACAAATTACCTCCCCTTCTGGGATGCTTTTTAAACGTATTTTTTGCCGATGAATACATTAAGAGAAGCATATAGAAAGTCAGTGAATCTTTCTGAGCGCTTCTTTTTTTTTTTTTTGTCTGCTTTTGCATGTATGCGTGTGTGTGTGGGTGTGTGTCATTTAAAATAGAGAGCTCTGGATGCTCGGTTCGTAGGAGCATGTGTGGAGAGGGAAAATGTGGGGTATTGGATACATCAGCTCTGCTCAGAGCCACAGATGTAATGGCTTTATGACCTGAGCGAGATTGGGGTGTGAAACCCAGCTATGCGAATTCTGGCTCACAAAATTAAAATGTCACTGCTGCCTCCTCTGTTTATGCATTCAGGTCGTCTCGCTGCAGCTCACGGCAGGAGAGGCACGGACTTTAACTCCAGTTAGACCTCTCTCTCCTGTCCTCTCTGCATGATTTACCACATTCTGTGGCCATCGAGACCTTATGCCTGGAGGCTATAAAGTCAGAAAGAGTGGCCATCGCCTTAGGGAAAAAGAAACCCAAGATGTTGTTACCAGCCACTATGATTAAAAGAGAGCGAGTGAATGAGAGAGCGAGTGAGTCAATCAGTGAGAGAGTGAGTGAATAAGTCAGGAGTGAGGGAGTCAGTCCATCTATCTATCTATGAATCTATCTATCTCTCCAGCGATCCATCCATCCATCCATCTATCTTGCTGTAGTGTGCCAAGACTTTCTCATTTCCAGTGAAATTAATACATTGTGCTCATCTTGGCAGGTATTCCAGAAGTCCAAAAATATCGCAGGACAAAAAAGTCAAAGCATTGTGTTGGAAACCAAACTAACTAAAAGTAGTCCCGTGCAGATATACCTTGTACCAGCTGAGTCAATTTGAGGGAAGATCAGGGGTAGATAAACCAGCCAAGAGCTGGAATCATTATCAAAGCACACAGATTTAAATGCACTGAACAGATGACTGATGTGGGAAGTGAGATGATATATACTGCCAGGGCCCTGTTTCTGTGTGGATTTGAGGCCCACAATCTGGTCAAGAATAGGGTCAGTGCCAGTGCTGACTCTGACTTCCAAGCCAGGAAAGAAATGCATGCTTGGCAGCAGTGCCACCAGGAGAGGGAGGATTTGGGTTGGATTGCCTTTCACTGCTCAACACCGCCCTCTGCTGGTCCAGCAGATACTTGTCAAAGATGCAATTAAAAAGTTTTCCAGCGCATGTGGACCACAGTACAAATATACTAAGTAGCGGCCTGATATCACACTCTTCAGCGGACAGCACATCTCTGTCAAAAGTCCACATTCCCCAGACTGACAGTTTGGGTTGCTGCTATGAACATGGCAAACTCAAGTGCACAACACAAATTGGGAGTAAAGGGAAGAAACACATAAAAAATTCAGTCAGCACAACACACAACACGGCACATACAGTATGTGAAGTTATGGACTGTGGAGCCCAGTTCCAACACAGATCAAATGACTGAGCACTGAGCACTCAAGGGTTTTGCAATCCTGGCAGGTGAAGACAACCGAGATAAAAAATGTCAACTGATACATGATTAAAACAAACATGAAATACTCAGATCCCCTGCCACGAAATGGCTGATATCTGGCTTGGAAACCAAACGCGGCGAAGGGACGAACAAACGGACAGGAGGAAAGACAAAAGTATGAAAAGGCACCGTTGCACAATAAGATGTGCCCATATGTTAAATTTTGTAGATAAATATTGAACAGTTCAGGAGATTTGGCTCGGAAAAAGAAGCGTGACGGACGGACACGCGGTCGTAGACACAGACGGAGGAACAGACACATGGAAGGACAACACTCATTCCTGATATGTTGCTTAAAAAATCCTCGACTACTTATTCCTGACAACTCTTCGCCACTCAGTTTCCCATGCTTTCCTTCTTGGCTCCTCCATCTCACCCCTCCAACCGCTCCCTCTCTCTTTCCTTCACCTGTATTCCTTCATCTTTCACCCTGCCCTGAGGCACTTCCAGACCCCACCTAATTTGATTCTGATTCAGAGCCAACACAGAGCTCTCTTATCCGAACGATGTGCACTACCGAGTCTGCCCGAGGTACCCAACCCAGTGGAGGTTTATGAATCCAAGCTGTAGAGTTCATCGAAGCACAACCTCTAGATTTCAGAGATGTGAGCGAGCAGACGAATAAAATACAGAGAAGAAAAAATAAAATCTGATTCCAAAGAGAGACAGACTCAGTGAATGTGTTACTCATCTGAATTGGAAAAAGGCGCAATTGGCCCAACCACTTTGGACATCTTGATAATTACAGATTGTTTTCCCTCTACATCTGCTATCCCTCTTTCAAAAGTGAAGTGATTCAGACATCTATTTTGATCCAAAAGTGGTTCCAGTGCTTCTGTGAATTTTTAACGATTTTCAAATTTTAAAGGATTCTCCTCTCTGCTTTGTCAAAAAATACAGGTTTTTAATGAAAGCAAACCAAATGCCTGTGTGTGTGTGTGTGTGTGCTCCAGTGCTTGTATATCTATTTAATACATTTAATGTATTTACTGTCTTTTTAAACTGCATCTCCAAATGAAATCACTGGAACAGCTTAATCTCCACCACAAAACAGCAATATGCCTTAATCAAGGGCAAATATGTTCGTAGGTTGTTACATCATACAGTAATTTCATAAAGATATGAGCAGCAGTACTGTTCAATTAATTACAGCTGCACAGGCAGGTGGAAGACTTATAATTACATATCAATGGCAGATGATGTGTAATGGCTCTCAATTAATGTTCCTCTGGTTGCATTTCTTCCCTTAATAACTCTAAACGTCCCCTAAAGGTTTTACATATGTTTGTTTTTCCTTTTTTTTTATTCTCAGGTTTGTTTCTCCGCATGCAACTGAGTCATCCATATACGGCCGCGTCTCTGATTTGGATACGTTTTGATTCAGAGTGGTGCCATTCGGTATCTGCGAGGCTCTCTTTAGCATAAGGGCAGATAGTGCGGTAAGCCTGTCCATGAGAGAGCGGATACCTTCGCTGCTCTGGGCAGAGATTAAAACCACTCCGTCGCTGTAACAATGATGAAAAGCCTGACAGTTTATCCGAGCAGCCAGCCGGGCGAGAGGCAGATGAAAGATGGCAGCAAACGGACAACTCTCCCTCCCTTTAAAAATGCCCCTCCCTCCCAACAAGACCTTCTCGGCATGCACTGCCATTACCGAGGACATTCCGAGGGGCAGAGGAGTCCAGATTCTCTCCGCATGTTAAGAAACCTTTTGTATAAAAAAAGGGAGGAAAAAAAATCCTGGCCTATCTCATGTGTATTCATATGAGCAGACTGCCAGCAAATGTGGCTGTACCCTATTCATCGATTTTGCAGTGGGAATGAGAGATGACTTTGCTGGGTATGGCCTCACTCTTGACATGCTGTTAGAAGACCAAGTCTCCTCATACTCTGGAAACTAAGGAGAGATCAGCCACCAGCCTTACCCTCTACATAATTTTGCATTAATCAGGTACTGGGGCTGAATGATACTCAGAACAAACATGCCACAGTCTGGAGTGCAACCCCCTGTATGGTCACTATCATGTCTGGCACAAGGAGGACAGAAATGGGGTTAAAGAAATAAAGGGTATTTTTTGTGGAGGAGGACTGGGTGGGATAACAATTGAATTTCAATTAAAGAGGTATCCATGAACACTGGAACATATATGAGAACATGTTCATCCATAGACAAAGATAGACAAAAGGCAGCAAGGTGAAAGCTAGCACAGCATATCTGTGTCAATGTTAGAGGCCACATGGCTGGTTAAAAGAAAGAAGGCCCCACGTTTCACCCATCTCCCCAAGGTATCCTACGCAATGACTGCTCGCATAAATCAGACAATAAGCTAAAGACTCGGGCAGAATATAAAGATATGCTAAAGTTGCTGGTCAGAGCATGTTGAGGGTACTTCAAGGGTGTCACTGGATGGAGCAGATTACCATGTTTCTGGGAACAAGGCTGGAATCCACCGAGCCACAGCCACTGTGATCTAGTGTACCATACGCAAAGTGGTTCAAAATTTGACGTTGTACTCATGAAGGCTTCGATTTCCAAATGCAGCCTTAAAGCGTACAGTGTTAGCCAGTTATTTTCAATGCAGCACCTTGTGTACAGTCTGCTGGTCCAATGCTCTCTCTAAACAGCCATACATGAACTGGCCAAAAACCCAATGGTGAAAACATCCTGGATCGCTCCAAAGCTCCACTAAACTCCATGAAAGGCTGAACAAGATGGATGGTAAAAAGGCACCTGCTCCATCATTCAAATCAGGTCGACTGTTTGCAAGAAGACAATCCATAATCGCTGCGTATCTTCCCGAGTTATCGGTCGCCAAGCAAGTGACTACAGAACCTTGCAGTGACCACAGCTGTAGGCAACCACAGGCATACAGTGAAAACAAAGAGCGGGGCCAGTGTGCTATAAAACACAGGCCGCAGTGGTGGACAGCTTTCTTGTCTCCTTCTCCAAATAAAAAGCAGCGCTCTAATTTAAACTAGAAAAAAAAGAACGATGTAAAACAGAAAGTGCCGCCCAAAGGAAAGGTCATGGTGCCTGAGTCACACTCAATCTCTCTCAAACAGTGCTAACAGCTCAGCATGTTCAACGGTAGCAACCGCAGCCTCAAATGTATATGGGGAAAAAAAATTTAAAAAAGGAAGGGTGGTGTTTTAAATGGGATTCTGAAGACTTCCGGAGCTTGGCATAAGAATGGAATTAATTCCTTGAGCAAACAGCGGTAAATTTAAGCCTGCAGCATTTCTTTGGTCTCCCCTGATTTCCTGTGCTAATTCAATCGATCTTTCCTCCACTTGAGAGTTTTACCAAAGGAGAGGCAGTCAGATAAAATATCTGAAGCAGTTTTCACGGAATTGCACAAGCACAAAGGTGAGTGTAGCTTTCACGATGCCCTTTAAAGCATTTTTACAGAGCTAGCCGCAGTGCGAGGATATTGTCCTGCGGGGGACCATAACCCTTAAGTACGGAAAATCCTTAACCTACCAGGTGAGGTTTTGATCGCCGCGCATTCACCATCAAATTTCCGAGCAGGACTTGAAAAGCGGACGCTCAAAACTGAAGTAAATGTGCCCACTTGCAGCAGCACACAGAGGTGGCGAATGAAAGGGAGGAGACCTCGGTCTCGATCTGACCTACGCCATCGCCGCGGCCTACGGCACAAAAACCGACTGGCTGAACAGCACCTGCTGAGAAAAATCTATTCCTCTTTATCTGGATACTTCCCTCTATTTCTGTCCCTCATTCTTGCCCTCTCTCTCTTTCAAACTGCAGAGCGAGTAACAACAGAATGAAGTATTTTTCTCGGTTCAGGTGATGCAATAGCGAGAGAGCAAGCGCTAGTCTTGAAGTTAACGCGATGCTACTGCCGCAATAACATTTATGTTTCAGGTCAGGTGTTCGGGGAATGATCACACTGTGAAGGTGTTAGATGTGAGCCGCAGCCTGTTGATCTGTATGCTGGGCACTGCCGACAGACCAGGGAAAAGCTGTCAGTAAGACTTAAGGCTTCAGGTAAAGGCAAAAAGCCAATACATGCAGGTGAGTCAATCGAGACAAAAAATTAGCCTGCACTCTCCACTGTCTGCTGAATAATACTACACGCAGGTTCACAACATTTTCAGTGTAAAAACAATTTTGCTAGAGAGCTAGTAGCTCAAAACGAGAACATGATCTTCACATTGGATTTTGTTAAGGGTAATTAAACACTGCTTCTTTCGAGTTCTTTCAACACTTGCAGCGCTATTGAATGTGACAGTATGAAAAATAATAACTACCCCGTAACCTTAACCTTTTTTTAAAATTTAACACAAGAGAATATCTCATGACACTCCTTCAGTTGACACCATTACTTTTTTCCTTTACAGATCTTTATAAAAGCGTCTCAGTGCGTGACAAAAAAAAAAAAGAAAGAGGAAAAAAAGAACTTCTCCAGTGCGATAGGGTTTAGACGAGCAGCATAAAGTGATACTGCCGCTTTCAAGTCGTGCTGGAAAGCATGAATATTTGATGAGCTCTTTCGCAGATTTCTTCCTCGGCTCCGACGCTCTGCAGAGGGTAAGGAATTCCACCGCCTCGTGGGTTTGCTTCAGTGCTTTAAGCCATTCGCAGGGCAAGCAAAGTCGAGGGCAGAGCACCCAGAATGCACCTCGAGCTAAATGCAGACCCCTGCTGCCGGGGTTCAGGCTCAACATCTGACTCCGCCAATTTTACTCTCCCAAGTTCCCCTCCTGTGTGTGTCTTTAATAAGGATGAGACTGTACTGTTCTAAAAGTTACTCAATCTCCTGCACTCACCGATGGAAAATACTAGAAATTCTACTCTTCCTTCAAACAGGAAATACTCCACAGACACATATAAGCACACACACATGCGCAGACAAGCACACACGCGCTGAAGCATGCACCAATCCCACAACCCCCTGCGGCAGGGGGGGGCAGGGGTGTGGATGTTAAGCACACTTAGCATTGCATGAATATAATTCATGGCGTGACATTAACAGACAAAAGAGCCCTGATGCAAGAAATGCTATTTTACTAACCTGAATCTTTTGTTTACTTCAATCGTCTAAACTGCTCATGACTGATAAAACTGAAATCCACTTTATTTGGGGTGATGGGGCACTCTGAAGGGGGGACGTGACAGAAAAAAGTTTGAGAACCACAGCATTTAACTATAACCATCTGATAACCAATTGTTCGAACAGGAACAATAACCAATATCATATTCAGAAAAAAAAACGTTGTCAGAAAATGTTTACTGTGTACCTGAAGACAATGGCCGAATGTAAACTTTTATTTCAACCAGATGAGGGAAAAACAACTCCAGCGGAGATGCTAAAAATGAGACAGCAGCACATATATTTCCTCTGAAATACATCCTTCCTCTTTCAGCAACATTATCTGCTCTCCATTTCGCCGGAGGCTTTTTTCACCTCACATCTTGTCGTTCACCTGTCACTCTTTCATCTGCACTCGCTCTCGCTCGCCTGAATTCCTCTCCGTCTCACATCTCCTCCTGCCACATCCCTCCCTCATCCCTCCATCCAGTCCCCTCCCACAGTTTTTCTCCTCATTCGCTCTGATCTTCTCTTTTTCTCATTCCACGCTCACTTTCTCCAGCAGCCTCCAAGTCTTCTCTTAATCTCTCTGTGTAACAGCTGATAGGGCATTACTTTCCACAGATATTATTCAAGCAGATGCTTATTTTGGGCTTTAGTGAAACATTACCTCCCTCAGACGCTTCTGCATCCAAAATTCCCACCGACACAAACTTATATGAACATTATCTCAATAAAACTCGACCTCATACTGCGATTAGATAGACGCTGCCTCGAACAAACAGCATTGTAAATGGACACCATTCATTCAGGCATCACGATAAACAGGAAGTACCTCATTGCTTCTAAAAGATATTCCCTCAAGGGAAAAAAAATCATTTTCCCCCTGACAAGCATTGCGTTATTCAAGATAGAGCCACCTTATGCAAACATTATTGCAACAAACGGTTACCTAAGGCAAACACTACCACAAAACTACTTCACTCAAGCTTTTATAAATTCAAATTTTACAACTGGGAAGCATTACTTGAGTTGTACATCACCCCTGGGAGATATTACCAGTCAGATAGACAATTAAGCCTATGAACAAACTTTCACTGCGTGATCTCTGGGGTCTGAATTTTTTTGTTAGTTTTTTTGCAACAATCTGGAAACTTACAAGTTCCGCAGAAGAAGTGATGCGGCATAATGTTCAGTATGCAGGAGAGAAGCTGTGTGATTCAGAAGTCTAGTGCACACATACAGTGGCACACGCCTGGGTTCTGTGCACCAATCAGAGCAGATAATTTTAATTTTTGCCTCTGCAGTGAGCACCTGAGACTGGGAACTAGTCTGACGTGTGAGTGAGTGAGTGAGTGAGTGAGTGAGTGAATAAGTGTGAGTGTGAGTGAGAGAGAGTCCGGGTGTGTGAGTGAGTATGAGTGCGTATAGGAGTGAATGAGTGAGTGAGAGTGAGGGTGCGTGTGAGTGTGCGTGAGTAGGTCAGTGAGTAAGTGTGAGTGAGTGACTATGTGTGAGTAGGTGAGGAAGTGAGCGTGTGAATGGGTGAGTGAGTGTGTGCGAGTGAGTGATTGAGTACATATGTTAGTGGGTGAGCAAGTGAGCGAGTGCGTGTGAGTGATTGAGTGAGTGACAGCCTGAGTGAGTGTGGGAGTGTGTGAGTGACAGTCTGAGTGAGTGAGTGAGTGAGTGAGTGAGTGAGTGTGTAGGTGAGTGAGCGAGTGAGTGAGAGTGTGGGTGAATGAGTAATTGAGTGTGCGAGTGACTGGGTGAGTGAGTAAGGGGGTGAGTGAATGTGTGATTGAGAGTCTGAGTAAATGAGTGACCGAGAGAGAGAGAAGCAATTTGTTTGTTTATTTTGCTTAGATTATTTTAATCTGTTATTTATGCCAGGATGCAAAATAAACGCGGTGCCGTCCGGATTTTCCCCAGCATCTCAGTGTCGACTCATCTGTCCTGTGTCCCTCCCAGGGGCGTGTCACTGAGTGTGACAATGGATGCAGTATTATTTTTTTTTTCTTAAATGTCATCATTATACACAAACATTGAAAAGGTCATTTAGAGAACCTGCCGCCATCAATTTCATACAACCCCTCAGGAATTAAATGACTGATGCAAAAGCAAATTGTTGAAAATTGTACCAATGCTGTTTGTTTTTTTTATAATTTGTTTCTAAGTGCTATTTTGACAGTTTTTGGCCTCTAATGACCAATTGTCTGAAAGAATGCACGCATATATGACCCTCTCCTGCTATTGCCCAGATCACGATTCGGCCGCTATGTTCCTGACGAGCTGTACCGGAAAATTAAAGATGTCCTTGTGGACCAGATACCTCACAGGCCGTCTGACAGTGGAACATTTTGACTTGTCTGCTGGCACCTCTTGTGCATTCAGCCATATCCAACCGAGTCTATGTTTGTCACCTGCATTCACCTGCAAACACCTGAGCTCTTCCCTACTCTGTCACGCAGCGCACGGACGCTTTCGCACCCAGCCGAGTCATATCTTTATTGCTTCCAAACCACAGCTAGCCAGCCACATTCTGCCTGCAGGTAATTGAGGGAAATTGTGAGAATCACCATGCTGACTGCAATTCTCCAGGTAATGACAGCGGCCGGGCAAGGGAAGCTAAAAACATGAATTGGAGAGATGATGGATGGGAGGATAGAGGGAGGGAGTGGAGGGAGGTTATGTTCTTCTACAGGGGGAAATGCACTATTTTGAGTATTTGTAAAACAGTCCATCCGTCCGTCCATTATCTATCCTGCCAATACCGGGTCAGGTTCAAAAGGCGGCAGGAGGCTATCCCACCATGAAATGGGCGAGTGGCAGGAATAATCCCTGAGAAGGTCGGCAACCACATCGCAGTGCACGCACACACCATTCACTTACAAACTCATAAATATAGTGAGTCTTTAAGAGTGAGTCTCCAGTCTCCAGCCATGCATGTGTTTGGATTGTAAACTGAGGAAGTCGGAGTAGCCATTAGGCAAAATCCATGACCTTCTTGCTGTGAAGCAACAGCGCGCTATAGGGATGTACCCAAGGCCGAATACAGTATTCAGGAAAATGCAAATATTACAAAATTGACAGATAACAAATCCATACGAATATTGCCGTCATTATTCGGGAGTCGCGACGAACGGGGAAACAACGCTAACGTGCTCCAGCTGCACACCTGTTCTCTCAAACCAGGCCCCACACAACATCTCTGCCCGATTTCACAGAAGCATTTTAGCGCGCGTATAACTAACATGCGTTTAAATTTTAAACGCATGTTAAAATGCCGTTATATGCGGACAGCTAAACAAACGTTTAAACACCATTTCACAAGATGGGATCATCGTACGTTTAGCAGCACGCGGATAACCTTGCGTTTAGCCCTCAGACTAAACAGGTGCGGTCAAACTATGACAACCTGCCATTGCGTAATGGGCATTTCCAATTGTCGTTACCCGGTAATAACCCCGTATGTAAGGGTAGTTGCGTTGTGGAACCGCATTTCGCACAGAGAACGTGGCGAGAATTTCACTTCGCTTCAAAGAGTGTCAAACTTTCTTTGTGAGTCCGGTAAATGTGAGCAAGATGCTGACGTCACACGCATCCTACACCAAGATTGTTTCATCCTCGGCATTCGTAGTGTTTCCGTACAATCATTTGTGCTTTAATTATCAGTGAAGAGTAAAAATGCAGTTCGGACTTCACTCACCGTAGCCTTTTTAGAAAATGTAAACGAAAAACGTGGCCTTACCAAACACCTCTATTAAGTGATTAAGAAACGGAAGAAAACAACAAATTTATGCATTAATTTCATTTATTTTATTTATGCATTTCTTTTCCAGAAAAGGCAAATCTTGCTCAAAATCTACCAGGTAACAAGATGAAGGCAGGTCGGCGTCACTCATTTAGGTGCAAATCAATCTGTGGTAGTAGTTTTCGCAAGTTAAACATACCCTCACGAGCGTTTAAGTGTTCTTTTGTTATTTGACTGCAGGCGTTTAAAATATTTAGACGCATGCGGACAGTTGCGCTTAGTGAAACGGTGATTTAAATTGTACGCATGCTAAACGCGCGATTAAGAAAGTTTTCCGCGTGTAAACCTTAAAACGCTTCTGTGAAATCAGCCCTTAATAATGACATTTTCAAAGCTCCTGCGACAAACCACACCCACTTCCAGTTTCATATCCGGATACAGATCATTTTGTTGCCTACACAGATACAGATACAGATAATGGCAGCGCTGTACACCCCTAGTGCGCTGGCACCCATTGTATCACCATGTTGCCCATTTGTAAAACTAACTTACACAAAATAATAAACAGTTAAAAATGGATGGGAAGACAAAAATATTGGAAATTAAAATGAAAACAACCTAGTAGTTGCAATGAAGCCCACTAGCAAATGCTATACTCTATTGTCCAAAGGACCAGCAACAGCGAGTACCCATGATCACACACACTAAACAGAGAGCCTTGAGATGTTCTTAAGGGCATAATAAAGGATTGGCAGACATCCTGGAACCTCTAGGAAGTTTGTTCCACTGTAGAAAAGAAAATTAAATTTCTAATGGATGAATTAGGAAAAATACTAAACCACTTCCATGTACTTAATAAAAAATGGTGCCTACAGTATGTGGCATGTTTCTGGAACAATATATAATGTTGTTGAACAAACTAATATAACACCATTTTAATAAATATGCATCATCATATGCTGGCCACAGTTATACTTGCTCATTATCAAGTCGGTTTGCATCAAAATTTGCAGACTGTATCATTTTAAGACTCAGAAATTTCTCAGTCTCTGACTGAGCGGCTAGTAGACCACCTCTGATGACTTTTAAAAAACGAAATCAAAGTACCATTTGAAGAAACATGCAGGTACGTGGAGCGTCAATCACTTCACGCCAAAGGCATAAGCAGCGCTGAGCTACGAACGGAACTACATGAATAACAATGAGATCTAAATACTTAATAGAGGCAGAAGGAAATTGCGGAAATTCAAATTTAGAATTCTTTCTGAGATCGTCTTGTTATGAGACGCCTGTCTATGAGGAAAGCACAGCCACAATATTCAATAATTGATCACATCTCTTTCTGCTGGCATAGATCACCATAAAAATATAGGATACTGGTTTTTGGAACACGTCAGTGGTTGGTTGAGAGTAGCTCGGTTTGGAGAAGTTTGCGGTTGGAGCAGATGAATGTGCCAGAGTGAGAGAGCGGTAGTCTCCTTGAAAATTGTAAGGATCATCTGTTGAGCTTATTTTATTTTATTTTTTTCTTGCATGGAAGCAATTCAAGTAACAATGTGGCCACACTTGGTGAACATTTCCTCGAGTTGTAAATGCACATGTTGTACATGCTAAAAACGCTCCTGCAGTGATAACTACGTGACGACTGAAAGCACTCAGCTGCACGCAAACAGTCCCCAGGCACAGCTACAAAGAAAGACCCCTACTGTGCAAACCAGCATAACACATAGACAGCGTCTCATTGTACAAAGGCGACTACACAGGGAAACCCATGGAAATCGACGAGCAATTAAAAGTGAGGCGGCCATCTTATTTTGAGGAGTCCAAATTTTTATTCTAGTTGTATCGTTCTTCCATCTCTGAATGCACTGTTTTCAAATTGAATTATGACAGGGACACACAGTCTTTTTCTAATGCAGAACCCAAATGTGTCACTGTGGGAATGAAATTGGGCCCCTCCCTCTTCCCAGCTAGTGCAGCTTAATGCTGTTTATTCAATCTCTGAGGAAAATTACCCCCTTCCCTCCTAATCAATGCGACAGTGACAAAATGCGTTGTCGGACAATGCTTTAAATTGAGCTCAAATCAAGTGTCGTTCCGAGAGTTAGAGGCAAATATATAATCAGCATTTTCACAAAGGCAGAGTACAGAGGAAAACAAGACTGAAAACGACTTTTGGTTATTAATATTCAGCTAATTCATACAATTAATCTTCATCAGTCAGGATGATGGAACATGCCCCTGGCATTGTTAATTAACCTATTTGATTTCTCCTCAAGAAAGCACAGGAGGCTGGGTGCAAACGTCCCCTCCTCACTGCCCTCCGTTGCTTTGCCTTTGGCTATACGCTAAAGCCTCTCCATACATCTGTACTCAGCCAAGAGTGTCCTCAGCAGCTGTGGAGGCAAACTGGAAAGCAGTGTGATTGGCTAATCCACAGCCTGCCTGGTATATACCGGTGCCTATGAGGGACAGATTTCAATTAAAAAAACCCATCTCGGCATGGAAAGCCCTGCGAGCCAAATCTGTGCAATTCACAAACTTGATAATTTCTCACGACACCTTGGTGCCTCAGTCGAATCGGCTAGCTAACAAAAACATAGAAAATATGGCCCCGCAAGCAGCTAAACCCAGCCTTTCCTCATGCTGTGCTAGCAGTCTCAGTTTCTCACAGACATTCTTATTCGTCTTCGAGCTTCCTCAGTATTGCCAAAGAGCAGACTTCGGGATGTCCTGGAGCCGTCTCAACACTACCTCTCCATTGTCTCAACACCGTAATATATTAATAGGAGCCCTGTGGATTTTGCACTGATAATTAATCACCCAGCTCTTAAGAGTTCCATTATCTCCGAGACAGACTCTAGACCACAGCCCTCATTCCTTAAGACAGCCCAGGCTTGGGGGAGTTCTGACGGAGGATGCGCTGCCATGACGTGATGTATGCTCTCCTCTCCAGTGCCCATTACACCCCTGCAATTTGTATAAAGCCACTGACAGCTTTAACGAGAATTTGAGAAGTTATTTATGCACGGTGCGGATGTTATGATTACAGTGCAGGAGGGAGGCGAGAGAGGGAGTGACGGGCCACAAAGAGATGAGGTGTCTCTCGAACTGACCGAATCTGAATCGCTAAGTCACGGTGGACGACCCGGCTAATACATCTCGGGCAAGGATTAGAGAATCTGCAAAAGTGGACGCTACTACTTGCTCATAACCTCATAACATGTCGCAAGTGCGCGTGCCATGATGCTGTCCTGTTAAGTTTCTCCTCTGTTTGGGTCAGAAGTGCTCCTGCCTCTCCTGCCCCTTCAGGAGAAGCTTGTTTGTGAGCTGCCTTTCTTGGTTTCATAGGGCATGGCTGCATCCGTTTGATACTGGAGGTCTCTCCTCAGACCCCACGCAGATATGAGGACGGTGTTTGACAAAGGAAGTTTACAGAGCTAGATGCATAACTTTGCAGCGTAAAACTCAGGATAAGCTGTTTTAACTCCAGCCGTCTTCCAGATTTGGAAAGGACCTGAGTTTCAGTCCAATTATCCAGCTAGCGGTGATCAAGCTTTGCAAACAATGTCCCTGTATGATGTCACCATAGGGGACAAACAATCTATTTCTAATTTTCTTTAGGTTGTAGGTAAGTTAACTTTGTTCATAAACTGATACAGATAACTGCACTCTTGAGATCACATGATGAATCTATGAAGGTATTCATTCACGTACTCCGTGTAAATGATCTGATACTATTGATTAATCTTCTATCCCCACAATTCAGAATGAGACACACAGTTGTTCAAGACTGTTGGGCTAAAACCAGTTGGTATTTATGGAGGATTAGAAATTGAAATATGTGGGCCACAACACAATGAATCCACTTACGCAGTAATTTAGTTCAAGTACGCCGACTCTAATGCATCACCAGAATTATCACGGCAGGATTCTAGATTGCTGCAACTGTTGGGCAATGTAACACAACATTACTTTAACAGCATGGCCTGTAATAGACTGCACAGAGGGTAAAAGAAAACAATCAATCTCCCACATGGGGAAAAACAGAGTCGGAGTTGACCTCTGTGAAAGGTAACTTAAAAATTTAACAATTTTTTTCACTTACTGTATACATTTTGGCACAAAACAAGAGGGGTACTTATATCCAGTTCAAGAATTGAATGCATTAATTGAACTGATTTTACGGATTGAAATAATTTTTGCTGTCTTCCTGCGCCATATCCACCACCAACTTGGGATAAAGAAGATGACGTTCTTCCACAAAACCTACCAAAACACGACCGGCCGAAGCGTGCAAATTTCTGACTGAACTTTCGCTAGGGCTTCATTTCTTCTGGTTTCTTTTGACAACACGGCTTACATAAAGTGGGGTCAACAAAAAGTTTTTGAGAGTGAAGGGACGGTTCAGAGCGAGGGAGGTCCATCAAGGGAGTTTCAGTGACCCAGCTCAGGTTTACATAGATATAATGACAGGTTGGCATCCAATCACTGACCCTAATGCTCCATTCAGCAGCGGCCAATGTTAACCAGAAAAAGCAGATAGTAACGCAGCGCAGAAGCAGGCAAAGGCATTGTATGCAACACTGCCGGGCCGGAAAGCTGTTTAAATAGGTTGCCTGACAGTGGCATGGAGCATTAGCGAATAGGCATGGGAATGTTTAAATGATAAAGGGCATGTCTTGCCTGATATAGCTGCTATCTGCACCCAATAATCTCTTTTCAGGAAGGGAAACACTATGACTACTGAGAGGTAGCAGGCATATGTGGCTTCAAAAATGTGAGTTGATGCATGAGAAAAAAGCGTTATGCATAGTGTTTTTAGCTACTGTTGCAAAAGTTAGTGGGGGCTCTTACAGAGCAGCAAGCTACATGCTAACGCCAATCATTTTCAATTATTTATCCTCAATACACTGGTTCTCATATACAGTACATATTTACCCGCTAATTAGACCTGACCAGAGCCGGCCCAGCACAAAGAGAAGCAGAGTACAGAACTGGCTAATTCTAATAGTGTAGCCAGCAAACACCAGTAAACAGCTAAAACTGAAAGTGATTTATCGATTTTCAAGGTTTAATTTCTGAACAATGAAGTCATGTACTCTACAGATCCCACCCCATCTCGGCTACGACTAACCAGAGAAGATACACCATTGAGCGCGGTCCCTTACAAAAAAAAGTTGCTGCCAATTCCAGCTTTTTGTCTGTAAGCGGATGAAAGTTTTCAGAGTGAAAACAACTGAGAAAAGGAACAGCTTGAGCGTCCGAAGAGCTCTTCAGCAGAACACTTCAACCACAAAAGAGAGAGGAAAATAAAATCCTGTTATCAAAGCAGAGATGGACCAGAAAGATCTGTGTGGCCTTTCCTTTTATTTCACTTCACAATGATAGACTACACAGATCTAAGATTACAAAAACCTTTTCCACATTTCTGCATTTCTGCTGTATGAAATTTAGTTCTGAAAAATGAAAAAAAAAAAAATTTTTTAAAAGTGCTCAAGGCTCAGTAGCTATATTAGGGTTTGATGAGGGTGCTGTAGGTTTTCCCTGTCAATCAACTTGAATATTTTTAAACTGAGAAATAGTGAAAAATGTGTAACAAGGTGCAACAAAGGCAAAACTTCACAAAAATTTTCAGATGTATCAAATTTAACCATTGTAATTGTTACTAAATTAGCTAATGGGCTGAATGAACCGACACTGATTCACTTGTGGAGTAGATCACAATGAAACATTTCATAAGGTGACATAAAAACTATTTTTACCAGTAATTTACCGCATACATCTATCAAGAACTGGCTAAAATATCATGAAGACGATGCACCTTTTGAGGCTAATTCAGTAATTAACGTCAGACGTTCCCATGAACACCAGAAGCATATGTAACCCTTGTTGACCAGCTCTATCTTATTCGACAGCCATGACATTTGTTCACCCATTCATTAAAAGTGAAATTAATCCAGTTAACATCTGAAAATGAGGATGCGGAAGCACGTCTGTTGTGCGAAGAGGCATGATTTACCGGGTGCCCTTGTGCCCTGTATAAAATATTCATAGTGTGCGTTACATCATGTGACATTAAAGTACGCCACACTCTGCTCATTCAGCAGACGTGCTTAACCCGAGCAGCTCAGAATCTAGCACATTCACGTGATTCATGTCGACAATCAAGCCAGACCAGGCTAATAACATCACCAGTCAATATCCCAAAAAAAAAACTAATTAGCCAACTATGCTAACCAAGCACCAACATATAGATTTGGAATCATTCCCTATAAGGATTACCATTAAAATGCTGAAAGCTAATGCCATAAAAAAAAAATAACGCTGAAGAAGTGGGAGTTCAAACGGATGGAAACGGGAAAGGAACCAAGTTTCTGGTGCGCATTGGATAATGGCCGATCATTCTTTCGCATAAAATAGCCAGCAGCTCTGACAAAGCAAAGACTGCAACAGAGCGGGTCCATTATGCACTCTATAAGAGTAGATTAAACACTACAAATTCGGCTGCGTGAAGTCCGAGCGGAGATCGATCAGCGGCAGGAATGGATGAGATCAGGATTCAGGGAGGCGGGTTAGTGCTGCAGAATGTGGAGATCTACTGCTGCTGGGGGTGGAAAGTTCTATGACTGGTTAGCAGTATGGTAGGCCAATACCAAAAACTTTTAAACTGAAGCTACCTGTAACAGGAAACTAATGAGGTCAGAGGAGGAGGGGTCTAAGGTGAGCATGTTTGGGACACTTTGACCGAGTTGTTCAGGTCTATCCTTGTGCTTTTGTCATGCAACTGGGGAGAAAAGGGTGGATACCAGTGCCTGATATGGGCTGGGACTCAGAGGTCCTGAGTACAACAACTTCTGATTTTTGTCCACATGAGTATATTGTGTACCGCCACCTCCTGATGAGTCAAGGTACACACCTCTTAACACCAGTTTAACTGCATCTCTGTAAATATTTGGCTAACTTAAAGCTGAGACCAAAACGTTGAAAATAACCTAGTTAAAATAATAATAATAATAATAATAATAATAATAAAAAAAAAAACGCAAAGGAAAAAATGCAGGGTTCCACTCTGAATATAAAGCTTTGGCCGAGAATTTGAAGCATAGTCTGTCTTTGCTGTAGCGTCAGGAAACATACAGAATTATTCAATTTCTGCCATTGCATATTGATTAAGATTGCAATAACTCAGGAGACTGACGGTGCTCTTTATTTGTGGCAGATAGACAAGACCACAAACAAAAGCTGTCATGCAAAAGTGTCAGTAAGCATGAGACAAATTGATGAGTAAGGCACCATTCAGGGACATGCCTTGGGTTTTTGGATGTTGAGTAGAGATGGAAAACTTTTTGTTAGACTTCTTATAAAGTTAAATAGCAGAATTTACCTCAGCAGAAAAACAAGTCAAACTTATGGCAGCGCTGCATATACTGCTGAATGCGACCACAAAAATCATTCTTTGTTTACATTTCTGTATTTTTTTAAATGAAAAAAAATTGTAAGGAAGTTTTACCTCTGAATTTATGAGAGCTGTGAAAATCTGATTTCACCTTATTTGTGCATGCTTATCTGTGTCTTCTCGCCTTTCCTCCCTAATTTTTTTGAAGTCTCTGGCAGTCATTGGAATTTGGTATAAATGTAGTTGCAAACACATCCAAGAACAAAATGGTGCTCAGATAACTGCTGAATTAGATACTGGTACCTTTTTGGCCCAGTTCATACATCAGTCAATACTTTGGATAATTGTAAGGAATGCAAGTTGTTTCCTAAAACATTTGCAACACATCATTGAGCATTCCTGCGCAATCAATATTGCTGCCCAAAAAAAAAAAAAAAAAAAAAAAAACAAGCTGGCATGAATTAGGGGCAAGTTTCACCAAAGACAACAGACCAAGAACTTGCTTCAGAGAACTGGAAATTGAGTGCTCTGGAACATTTGAAACAAGCACATTATTGCATCATTATTAATTGTTTTGTGTGAGTGTATGTTTTCATTTACATTTCTGTTGTGTTTACACTTATTATGTCTACGTGGGAGCGTGTTGTGGAAGAGTGGATGTATGAGAATGTGCACGATTATGCGTGTATGTGTATATGCACTGAGTCAATGAATTAATAAGGGGATGTGTGGGCAGGGTTTACATGGACCTTATATCTAGTTGCTGTAGATAGGAAGTTAAGCCCCATGTGTACTCAATTAAGCCCATGTAAGTCAATGGAAAAAATTGAACTTATTAGTTTTGTACAAATTACACTGTATAGAGCTCCAATGGTGCAGATAAAAGTGGAGAGTGTGCACGCTCATGATCTGAAAGGGAGAGAAAAGTGTCTTTAAAAATAATGAAAAAACCAAAAACAGACCTACAGTATGTCACGATCTATTCACAGTGCAATGAGCAACACACCTAGGCACAGGGCTGGACTGGGACTAAAAAATGGCCCTGGCATTTTCTGGCTATGGCAGCCCACCAAGATTATTCATACGATATGCGCGCACATTGCGCTGTTTTGGAAATTAAAAAAATGAAGCCAACATGGAAGAGAGTAACCATGTAAAAAAATCAATATGCTCTTTCACTACTCACAGAGACTTTCATGTAGGGAGAGAAGGCCACAGGGTACACAATGCCCATCTTCAGGTGAAAGTGCTTGTCAAAGAAATTCTGCTAGAGATGTCTTTTTAGTTTTTAATGAAATATATACTAGTACAAATAAGACACTTAGGCCTACAGTAAGTCAGGAAGACCATACATCCATGTAAAACAAAGAGTTCCTCAAAGTGGGACCTAAATTGTGAAAAACAGAGAGAGAGAGAGAGAGAGATAGACAGAGACAAAAGAAGAAATGTAAAAATGTAAAAAATTTCCAGGTATCAATCCCAATCAAATACCGAGTTGTCGAAAAAAAAAAAAAAAAACTGTAGGTTTATCTCCATTCTGCCATGATATTTTAGTAATTTTACATGGATTATTTCATTATGCAGATGCTGCAAAAATGGAAACAAAAGTGCTGCGGTGGCCCAACAAAACTCCAATTGGAGAAAAGAGCTGAAAAAAATCCACGTCAACACAACGGAAGTGCTCCAAGCCGCTAAGGGGTGGGCCAACTGGAACAAAATTTATGACCTGATGTGAATTGTAACTTCGCCATTCCATTAGCTAGCTAGCAAGTTCGCTAGCATAGATAACTGACAGATTGGTGCATAGTTCGCCACTCAAATGTTGTCGAGCCTACTTAGTTTGGCTTACCTTGCTAGATATCAAGTTTTGCAAGGAGTACTAATTTACACCAATAGCCAAGTATATAACTCTATGGACAAACGTTAGTTAGCGGAAAAACTCACTAGCTAGCGAAGGAGCTAATCTGTAGCATCAGTGCACAGTTAACTGACCAAGCTACACAGCTAATTCATGATGACTTCCTAATTTAACACTAGTTAAGTAGCAAAGTAATTATGATTCACTGTTTCATTAGTTTATATGCAACAAAATTAGCTAGCTAAGCAGGCAAACTAGCTTGCGTGCCAAGCATGCGAGTTGGTTTGTTTTAGTCAATGTTAGCTCGCAAACCTTAAATTTGATTCATATTAATGCCCGCTATCAAGCTAAATGCTCGCAGTTCAACTCAAGCCAAGTTTGTGAAATAATGGCTATTCGCTTATTTTTTTTGCATTACAAACACCAAATAGCTGTTAGCTAGGCCAGGCTAGCAAACTAGCCAGCAAAGCTGGCAAACTAACGTTAGCTCGCTTGCTAGTCAGAAAGCATTTTGCCAACTTTGTTAATTACATTTCATTGTGTTAGGCCATTTCACTATATTTCTGCAAACTAAAAGCCTAATAAAATTGATATTATCTATATATCATAATATATTATATCTTAACTAAAGTAAATGGCATTCGCCTTTTGTGAAAATGAGATTAATGCGCAGTGAAACGGCCCTATATCGAACGTTGGCAGGTCACAAAGCGCCAGGTAGTCTACCGTAGGATTGATACCTGGTATTAACAAATCAAAATACGTGATTAGCTGAAACCATGGTAGAATTTGTGTTTTCTCGTCTCAGCGACTTTTGTGCAATATAAAAGCAGCACAATATAAAAGCAGCAAAGCACTTTGCTTCTGAGGATGTGGGGTTGAGGACAAACGCTCAAATGCATGTACCAATCGAAAGCGGAGCAGGTGGTCACCCTAACACGCACCCACACAACAGCCCTCCCTCCCAACATGAAAGTCCCTCTTCATTCTGCTGACATTACTCCTTACCGGGCTGGCAGTAGCTACTCTGACCTCCTCCTCAATCTGTCCCTGGGTCACATCTCTCTGTACCTCCTCCTCTGAATCCAACTGAATAGCTATCACTTCTCCTTCCTCTGAGCTACACTGTTTTTGCACATTTATGTTGGGTGCGAGTCCAACAGTGACCTCTGCATTTGATGTAGAATCTGCTGACGGCCCCAGCACCAGCTGCAGTCGATCTTGTAGCAAACATATTAGATATTTTTGCACATTTCGCTGCATCCACCCGCAGGTTTTTGAGCCTTTTCTCCTGAAGTTTTTCAGCACCCCCTTTGCGCTTCAGTGGTTTTTCCATTTTGATGGCCAGGAATTGGGTCTAGCCAGCCTAGTCAACTTTGCGAACACGACACACTCTAACTCCAGTCAAACTCAAGGGCCTACTTCGGGCGACCTACGCGAGTAACCTGTGTTATACCTGTGTTACCCGTGTTTCGCTCGAATTTCCGAGATCACCGCGTCACGTGACCAAAATAGTTCTAGAATGGTAGGGTCAGAGTTCACGATCATAATCCCCACATCACCCAGGGTTTCTCGAGTAGTGACGTCACGCGGCTAAAACCTTGGCGTTACTCGTGTCCATGATCCTCCCATTTGGGCGCGGAGCTATGAAAACATGCGTGCGCAGGGGTCATTTTGGTTCACGATCTACTACTCAAGTCACGCGACTTGGTCACCCGAAGTCAGCCAAGGAGTGAGTGGCGGCCATGGCTGAGGGAGAGGGGCGGGCCGAGTAGGGAGGCCTGAGAGATTTCATTGGGCTAGCCCAATGTCCTCCTAGAAAAGGGACAAATGGGCCGCTTTTCGTGTTTTAAATACTGGTGCGGTCGATAAAAATGATTTATAATATACTGTTTTGTTTAAATTACGATCGCCACGGCCAAAAATGTGCGTCGGCCCACCGGGTATTGCCTGGTACGCCTGCCTAGGTATAAAAGTGTCTTTCTGAACAAAAGGCTTTTCGCAGTTTAACCAAAAAAAAAAGAAGAGAAAAAAAGAAAAACCGACTGATGTCCCCAATACGACCATTGTAGAGCATAAATACAACACTTTATTCCCTTTCACTGCACTGTGAAAGCTAATCTATACCCAGGGTTGTACCACCAAATATAAAAACCCTGCAAGGAAAATGAACTCTGAGTTAGTTCAAATAAGAAAAGGAGCTAAATCTCACTGCTGTGTTTTTGACTGGGCGACAGAGCAGTAAGAATATGCTTGCAATGCTTCAAACTGCCATTACCTGAATTCTGAGAGGGAATAGCTTGGTATCAGACATAAACGGAAAGACACCAAGATTACATTTTTCAGTGTACTTTAGAAATTATTTTGCTTTACTACTAAGCAAGATCAAATCTTACCTCTAGTTCCAAAAGAATCCAACTACAAACAAACAGGAAGGCAAGAAACCGCAAAATTCGAGCAAACTGCTTGAACTCTGAGAGCCGGACTAGATAACACTGCTATCTTATAATATTCATGCGAAGTGACAGCCTGTAATTTTCATTATGGCTGCCTGAGCCCAGTTTTTTCCTTTTTTTTTGGCGAGATCATAGTAGCAAGAAAACAGCCACAGCAAAACCATACATGGATGCCATATGGAATGCTGTTTGGCATGATTTTTGTAGTCGCACTAAAGATCAGGACAGTGCTACTTCCTCTTCTTCACATGTTGGACAGTGGGCAGACTGAATGCAATAGTGACTCATTACCCCCCTTGAGATACAAAGTGGTATTACGAGGCAGACTGGCCGGAGCTAACTCGATAGCATGCTAAATTCGGTAGATATCACTCAAACTCAATACATAAACGTCTTTGACATAACATCAAAATCATTATTTCTTCACAAAGTGTTGACAATTTTTAGTTAATGTTTGAGTCAACACATGGAAAGTGACATGTACCTAGATTCACACATGAAAACCCATTTACCAAAGATGTGCTGTCAGGGCACAGAGTGATTTCAGCTTTGAACAGAGAATTAGTTTGGACCTGTCCTTGAATGAAAGCATGAATGGAAAAATAATTAATCAGAAAAAAAAAAGCTAAACTTTCTCTGAATTCCACGGCCAAAAGTTTTTTTTTTCCCCCATCAGGGATTATCAAAGATTAAAGAAAATTTTGAGAAAGGTATAAGATAACATTTAATTTAGTTTGAAGCCTGAAAAGTATTTGAGGAAAACATCTTTTTAGCACATCTAACCAGGATTGAATGCAACATATACAAGATTATCACGCTTGTGAAAGAGCGTAACAAACATTCAAATATCTGTTTCATGGTGATTTAAAGCAGAACACATTCAGCAATAATCCTCACTCAATTTAAAATAGACAGTCATTTTACTCATTAACCTTATTGAGTGAATTTGACTGAGAATGAAGCAAAATAAACAGGAACAGATTGAGAGAAACTGTATGCTAGAAGCTGAGAATTCTGCCGACCCTGACTCACCTCCTTTGGCATAACACTGCCTTATAAATAGCCAAATTCTCTGTAGATGATGATATAGCCCATGTGTTGGGTACTTTTTGAACATAAATATATAGTGGAAGGAGTGCTGTACTCAATGAAAACACTTTTTTACCTCTATTTATCCAGGACAGTTTTGCTGAGAACATATTTCCCTTTTTCAAGGATGTCCAGGGAGAAATACCAGATTGAGCAGTAGTAATTCGCAGAAGACTCATACAAAGAAACAGGTAAAACACTTTTGAGGCTAACAGCCTTTCTCAAGAGCCCAGAGCTCTCCCCACCTCGAGGTCTGCAGATGTAAGTCAGAATCCCGAGCCCCACTGGGGCCTTGAACTAGCAACTCGAAAGTTGCCACACAAGCAAGAAACCCTGGGCTACCCTTCTGGATATAGTCTATTCTATGTTCTGCAAAGATGATAAGCCAGGGCAACAGAGTTTTTTTATATACTTGTAAAAAAAAATATACAAGTATATAAAAATTTTACTTGAAATTCCATCTTAAAACAAGAGCACTCAGAGAGCATAGCACCTCCGCCACGCCAAGGCAACTCTGTGCATTAGTTATTTTTGTTGGCTGATGTAGGGTATTGTTGCATTCCACCACCAGGTGGCAGCAAAACCCATAAGCCTGCCAATTGGAAATATGGCCCATTGGAAAGACTTAAAATCTCTGCCAGCATAGCTGGATTTGAACTTTGGCCTATATCTCAGCTGTACTTTGGCCTAGATATGCCACTTGTTCCTCTTGCGCTACTCTAACATCCTGCAAAGTTTGGTTAAAATCTATGTGGCCATTTTTGAGATATCTTGCTAACAGACAAACAAACACACCAACGCCAGCAAAAACATACACCTCCCTTGGCGGAGGTGAATAAGAAAATGATTCCTTCTGACTCCAGAACCTTGTGAAGAGTGAAACCAAATGCCGTTTTGATAGCATTTTTCAGAGTTAATGTCAGGAAAGACCAGGGGAGATGCTTCGGCTGAAAATACTGCTGCTCTTATGAATTACAGGAGACAAACAGGCTGTCGAGATGATGGCGGGTCTCTCACAGCGGTGACGTATGTCTGCTTCCCGGCGGTCAGGAGCTCACTGGAAACAAAAGTGCCATCAGCAGACCTCCCATCCCCCTCTTCATGAATCAAACCATCTCCTGACAGCTAACTTCAGACGACATAAACGCTCGCACAGAGGTTTAATATAACAGGAGGGAATGTGACCTTCGCCCAACGAATGAGGGGCGGTCAAGGATTGCAGGAGAGGAGGAGGGATGGAGCATACACGTGAGTCACGACTCGAGGGTGCGTAATGCACAGGTGGAGATGGACAGCCTCAGAGGCCGGGGTGGACGTGACGAATAGTGAAAAGAGGCATGCTCTGGAAAACAGTGCCCCTGCTAGAGCTTCAATACTGCAGAACCAGACCGCACGCGATTCAGCACACATACAGTACAAACCCCGCTCGTCCCTCTCCTAGCGTGTGACCTCAAATGGGCCTAGTTTCTGAGCAAACCCCTGCAGTGCTAAATTACACCACACACAACTGCCAAAGCAGAAGATTTTCCCAGGATGGGAAGAAACCTCCTCTCTACAGATCCCACAATGGTGCTTCACATGTGGTGTTATGCTGCCGACCATAGCAGTTATCAGCAGGACTGCAATAAGAATAGAGCCCTGAGATCCCACATCTAGCATATAATATATATATATACACCTAAAATAAGATTTCAATAAAAAAACATTGGATGCAATAAAAAAAAAAATGAAATGTTTCTTGACAAAAAAAAAAAATCCGGGAGAAATTATATGGTTTTTACCCCCTTAGCAATTCTAGGCAATGAGGTATCGTTGTCCCCTCTGCAGTTCATCTGACTGTCTGTTTTTCTATTGATTGTTACTGCTCTAGCTGTTCAACCTTGTAGGGACAGCCCTCAAGAGGTTATGTATATTGGGTGTCTCCTGAAGCCTATTTGAGGTCTGATTTTTACCTATTTTTTTGTAGGTCAAAGGTCAGCTGCACCCATCTGTAAGGCACACCGAGGGTGTATATAGTGCCGACCGCAATCTAGTTTTGGTTGTGGACGGCCCAAATGAAAGTCCCAATGATTCTATGGAAAAAAACTTTGGCATGTAAAAAAAACTTTGGCATTCATAAAACATTCTGGAGCATGAGCATTGATCACTTTTACCTTCCAGCTCTTACTGAATAAAGTAAATTAACATGGACAAAGAAAACTGACTCTGGATCAGCACATATTCACTGAGAGGTTCCATTAGTAAAGCGCTTCAGGATCTCCACTGGATAACCAAGAGAAAGGATGTGCTGCACTATAGAAGTAACATTATCCCTCAAAACAAACATACAAAAAAAGAAAAATTAGCCTGTTCTCAAAAGAAAACTGCAGAGTTCCAAAGAATGCCAATGGCTCTACTGATAAGCTAAGGTAATTACTCATATAAATCAGAAGGACAAGAGGTTATCTAGAACTTTCTGACCTCACTGCCAGTGGCAGCTAAGGACAGGACATTACTTTGGAGATAAGCTATGATTATTTTTGTTTGAAACCCATTGGGCCAAAGATCTGGCAGCAAACAGAGGCAGCACAGATAATCTGCATGGAGATACAGGGTGGGATGCACTGACCCCAGATCAGTCTGCCAGTACAGGCACCCCATCTACTTTCTTGGGAAACCCATGGGGCCAGAGGTCTGGCAGCAAATAGAGGTGCCACTGATAACCTGCAGGCAGATACAGGGAGGAATACACTGACCCCAGATCAGTCTGCCAAAGGAGGCCTCGCTGCAGCGAATAGGGCAGATCTGCCCACCAAAGATGGAAAGCACCATTGATCTGCGACTGCAGGCAAGGGAAGCGCTCAGTGGGAGGGAGGTAATGGATCTGTATAGAGAGCTGCAGAAGGAACACAGCCATCTGTGGGATGGGTCTTTGATCAAACCAACCATGGGCAGAACAGGACCCAGCCCCCGGCTGAAGCATTCGATAAGTTTGCAGCGCATGTTTGCCGTCGTCCTCAGTGCAAAAATCAACTGCGAAACCTGCAATTCCATCCCTCCGAGCGCCGCATATTTTGTGTAAAAGACGTGACACAAACCGAGACAAAAATAGCGTTTCCTCGGCAAACACAAACAAGGTTGCGCCGCCTCGTCGGAGCCTGGTTGTCAGCAGCGTGCTGCGGCTCGGCGGTGGGGACGTGGGGAGGGTAGGTGGGCTTATGAGGACACCCTACCTCTCCCTGAGATTCACAGCAGACACGCCCAGAACCCGCTCGCGAGAGCCAGACACACCAACAAAGACGACCCGGCCTCTGATTCACCGATTCTGACAGTGAGACAGCTGCTCTATGACTCATTAGACAGTGTGCCAGCTGACGAGAATTCTACACAGTGGAGAGCTACAGGAGGACACCGCGTTGCCCTCATTAAATTTCTTTGAGCGGCAACGTGTAGCTAAAGCAAGCGACTGTACTTGTTTCTATTGATGTGTTTATTATTGCAGATCATAGGTAAAATGGTACACACAGTTAAATTACCTCACTGGCTGCTGTGATGCCATTCCTATGCGAGAGCATCTGAGCTTCAAAATGTCACCTGTGCAGAACTCATGAGGCTCATAATCATTTGGCTATAATTATAGCACGAGCAGTGGCATGTGACTGCAACCGAATCATCCCCATTGCAGGGGACGCACACATGGGGCGAGGTATGATTTATTTTAAGAGCGTGAATGAAGGGTACAGTGGTGAGAAGAGAATTAAAAAGGAGAGCATCATTTTTAGGTCAGCCTCGATAGGTTAGTAACTGATGCATTAATAATGATTGTATTACATAGTAATGTGCTGTGAATTTTACTCAACACATCTGTGGCCTACCTGACAGTAGCATTATTGACAGATAATAAAGTGATGAGCATTCATAGCACAGTGAAAAAACAGACGTATGTATACGAAAATGTACACTCTGGTAAATATAAATATTGTTATTTTGTGGTCAACCATAAAATATTTGATTTGAAATTAAATAATGAATATGCGCTGTAAGTGCAATCTTTCATCTTCAAATTGAGGGTACATACATCTAAATCGGGTCAAGAGTGTTGGAATTCCCGCACTTTTTTAAGATGTTCTCTATTTTTTAAAGTCCAAAAGTAACTGGAAAATTGGCTACTTGGCTTTTCCATGGCCGGGTGTGTTTTTTTCCCCAGATCAAGAACTCTCTCAAAAAAGTAGGTGTCAAAGAATTAAAAACAGTTGCACAGACAACAGGATAATGTTATCCAGAATGAGTTCATAAGGCTGGGTAAGACTGAATAGTGGTTGTGAATGGCAGTGACATCAGAAAAGTAAGACCATAAAATTCTACACAGGCCAACTGTAGCAGCCAGTAGAGGTCCAATATAGCCGATAGATTGACACATCCACAAAGTAGTCATGCCTGTCCTACTGTTTTAGAGTTCTATGGAGGGCATATCAGTTCCAAAGTTAGCAATCAAGAGAGGACTTCACCAGAGAGAGAACAGAGAATTTATCTCAATATGTAAACCATGATGAAGCATTCATAAGTAGTGCTTTTTTCACAGTTGCCAGCTCACATTTTATATGAAAATATGTTGGAAGCGGCTGCAATGCAGATGGAAGGCAGCCACTCTTGAACTTAGAAATGACAAAGAGATCACCTGTAACATTTACGATGTACATATATGTGATATTGTCAGGATGATAATACTCAAAATAATTAATTAATCCAATCACTTTTCCTGAATTCCACCTCCTGTTTCAGCGTTTTTTTCAGCTGTGCAATTTATTTTAAGATGGCACTTGTTCAAAATGTTTTCACTGTTAAATAGAGTACATTTAAAATGGGAAAAAAAAATCTTTCATGTTTCAAACGCTATCAAACGTTATGCCAAAACCGCATCGCTTATAATCCTAGCTAACAAATGCGCCATTTTATGAGCAACATGAACTCAGAATCTTCAAAAAACAATGTTTTATATCATCATTAATGTGGGCAGAAAAATGTCCAATTACCTTGCCATGCAATGAACAATAAGGCCAGATAAAAACAAATTGGCCGGTCATTCAACTGAATAGTCTTCACAACTGGGGGAATCAATGCTTGCTTGCTAATTAGAAGTAAGTAAGAACCATTGTGGAGTAATCATGCGTTATAAGGTGTGGTTACTGAGAGGCTTTTAAACAGCTCCGAAAGGACGTCGTGGAAAATTCCATTATGCCTGGGTTGAGCAGGCTATAAACCCTGAATACAGTGCCTTTTCCGACCAGAAAAAGCACTCCTGGAAGTTGAGAACACTAAAACTTTTTTGCAAAAGTGCTGTGACCCTAACTACCCTTTCCTTCACAAACCAATCAAAATGAAGGGGAGATGGATGCAGCTAGAACTATACAGCTGATTTATCACTGAGACAACAAAGATAGATAGATCTGAAAGTACTGGAACAGGAAATAACTCATCAAGAGCCAAATTCAAAGCAGAGTCTCTTCTTCGACATGCTTATGCTGACCAAAATATGCAACAAAAATACTCAAAAAATGGGCCCAATGGGCAGACACACAATCAGAAAATATTTAAAATATATATTTAAAATACATATATATAAAATAAATCAGCTGACCTAACTTCCATGACTACCCTGCACTTCACTTGAAAGAGCTCCCCAGAGAGCTTTTTTCATGATGCACAAAATGTTCTCTAAACAGTACTTTTTCTAGAGTATAAGTGCTACTTGTACATGCACACTTAGCAAGGCCCAAACACAGGAACTTTGCCAGAAAAAAGTCTAAAGAAAGTCAATGTAGCTGGGGAACATCATCCCATGGAAGGATGACACAAAGATCAACTTGTACCAGAAAGATGAGAAGAGATCTATACAGCAAAGGGAAGGAATTGCCTATGATCTGAAGCACACCACCTCATCTGTGAAGAGTGGTCATGTGTTAGAATGTATGGCTGCCAACTGAGCAACTCGTTCCCCAGTACTGACTGGTGATACTACTGTTGACAAAAGCCTGAGGATGAATTCTGAATTGTGTAATGCTATGGAATACATGAGGCTTTGACTGAGCCTAATACTTCACAACTCATTGGGCAATGCTTCACAGTGCAGATGGATGATGATTTAGAAGCATACTCCAAAAAGTGCAAAAAAAAAGTTTTTTCTCTTTTTAAGGCAAAGAAGGGGAATGTTCTAAATTAGATAAGTCAATCATATGACCCGAATCCAATTGAGCATGCATTTCACTTGATGGAGGCAAAACTGAAGAGAAAATGACCCCAAAACAAAAGGAGGAACCGAAGACAGCTCCAGTGAAGGTCTGGCAGAGTATCACCAAGGAAGAAACCCACCATCTGCTGATGTCTAAATTGGTATCAGACTTCAGGCAGTCATTGACTGTAAAGGATTTGCTCCTAAGTACTACAAATGAAAAATTTAATTATGATTACTGTAGTTTGTCCAAAGAGTTTTAGCCCCTAGCACTGGGGGTACCATGCATAAAAATGGTTATAAGCCCTAAAAGGGAAACACATTATTTTTATAAAAACCCTTAAATTAAACCCAAAGGTCTACCCGTCACACACATTTTGATAAATTAATTTCAAATCCATTGTGGCAGCGTGCAGAGCCAAAATGATGAAAGTATTGTCACAGTCAGCATACTTACGGACCTGACAGTACATAACTGACATGCACATTGGCTACAGACGTGCAAGTAGCAGATGCACTAATAGCAGCAATGTTACAGACCATCTCTGAGAGATGCATGGATACAGATGTGCAGGTGTAAGGAGCCATGTACATATAGGTATATTGGAGACAAGTATTTTAGTAGTAGATGCAACAGAGGCAGGCACATTTGAGCCAGGTTTATTAGTTCCCAGTGAATGGTAGAGAAATATGTTCGTAGCAGATGCTCTGAAGACAGAACTGTCAGTGAACTCCCAACCTTCTAGCAAGCAAGAGCTCAGCATGCACGGTATGTGAGAACAAACCTTCAGCCTTTCATCCTGGCACAACCTGCTTTACCCTCACTCACATTCGCTGTACTAATAACGCGCCGCTGCGTAACGTGACAACCATCGGTTCCTCCTGACGCACTTCTCCCCAGGCCCACCACTGTGAAGCCAGCAGCGTCGGGCCCTTAACCAGACCTCTGTTTATTTACTCCAATCAGGATCTCTGTCAGACGTGAAAGTTGAGCCGGAGTGCAGAAAAAGTTCGCCCACATGCAGGCAGGTACAGACTGTGACCTCTGACCCAGGAAGGCCTTGAAGCAAAGGCTTCTGCCTACGGCGCGTCTGCAACTGTCGCTCCCACTCTCTCACTGGCTCGTACTGTACTACATTTGCACCTCCCTCTAAGCACACCATCCTCCCCAGCTAAGCCAATCCTAATGAGACATCAGCCTCCGTAGATTGATCTGACAACAGCTTTTTCTTCTTCTTCTTCAATTTTTCAAAGTAATTCTTGAGAGAGATTTGTTCCCTCGCTGAGAATACAGTCCTCTGTGTGTCTGCGCGAGCGAGCGTGCCTGTAGCAACGTTCCACACCGCTTCTCTTTTTGGTGCTTGTAAATTAAGCTTGAAACTGGCTTTTTAAAGGTATCTTTACCCACCGCCGGGTTGAGAATAAAAACAATGCAGGAATCCAGAGAGATGCACAGCTCAATCAGGGACTTGAAAAGAGTGTGAAACGCTCACCGAGAGATTTGAGACGCAAATAAACGCTAAAGATTGCAAATTTACTCTGAATTCACTTTGTCAACCACTGGAAAGTAAATGTTTGGAACTTCCAAGAGTAATTAGCAGATAGGCAATTATCTGCTGAAATTTCTTCCGAAGACATTTTCCAGAATCACCACGGTGATGCGGCAGTCGGTGTTGGACAATACAACCAGCTCATGAGCCCTTTACCGTCGACCTGCTAACACACAGCAAGTAGTGCTTCCCCCAGCTCACATACCTCGGGTTATGGTAGTGGATAATAATGAAGCCATCACTGTTACACAGTGAAGGCAGGGGGAAGACCAGTGAAACAGCCCTGCAGATAACATGACACACAGTGGGAGGGAAATATGGTTTTGAAAAAGCGGCAGCGCCCACACATCCTGATTCACCTCTCATGCCGCAGCACCGAACTGTGCTCAACCTACAGTGTGAGACACACTGCAGTGCCCACACATTCCCCCACACACACACACACACACACACACCCATGCATGTTGGGTTTTCATGTGTTGTGGGGACATTCCATTGACTGGCATTCATTCCCTAACACCTTTCCCTGACCTTAACCCCAAACAGTACATACCTAGCCCTAACCCTAACCTTAACCTTAACCTAACCCTAACCTTATCCCAACCCTAACCTTAACCCCTAACCCTAAAATAGCTCAATTTCCTCATGGGAACCTGAAAATGTCCCCATACGGATAAAGAGATCTGGAATCCCATGTCAAGTGTAGGTAAAAATGGACCCCCCCACACAGACACACACACACACCACACACACAACATACAGCATAGACACATGGCTACAGCCTTCCACCATATGAGATTGTGAGGTGTGTGTGCTGAGTTCAGGGGTTAGCAGTTGCTGACTCATTTGCCACCCATGATGGATGCGCCCGAGATGAATATCTATCATATGTTATGCCTAGGACCACCCAAAACAGCATGCAGTCACACACACCTTGCCTACGACATGCTAGATACACAAGCCATAGACATATATCCAGTCAACAGGATAAAATTTCAGTTCATCCCAATGTACAGGTGCCTACAATACTTTGACTACACTCATTATTCTCGTAAAATGAACAATGTCATACCCCAACACGAATTTCCAGAGACTTGAGAAGAAACTGCACAGAAAACAAGATGAAATGGCTCAGTGAAAATAGGGAAATTTCCCCTCTCTAAATAATTCATTTAGTTTTCACGCCTCCCTAGATATTAAAGCTCGAATACAGAGGGATAAACTTCAATGAATCTGAGTGCCTATTTTTGCATAATTTGACTTTATTTTATTTTATTTTCCAAGTAATGGAACATGCGCAGAAATAGAAAGCGCAATGTGCTTAATCCAGCCGTCAAAAAAAAGTGTTGACGACATAAATGCTCTATCCAGCCCGTCAGATGAATCCTCCGGGACGTTTTAATCTCGCTGGGCTGAAAACTGCCCGCTGCTTTTTCTCAACTAATAAGCAAAACCAACTGAATAATCTATACACAGTCAACACAACTAAAAAGAGCTAACGCTAATTGCATAGTACTATGACAGAAAAGTATTATACGCTCTCTAACAAGCTAATGCATCTTTTATTCTTTCACGCTTACAGAGGTGAGCGAGGTCGGCGAAGCCGCTCAGGGGAGGCTTGACTATCCGCTCTGTTTACGCCCCGTATTGTCATTCTGAGAGCTCGCCCTCTCCATCTCTCTTGCCATTCAATTATTTCTGTTTTTTCGGAACATACCGGGTTTAGACAGCTCACCTGGAGAACTGGCGGAATGCGTGAGCTGCTTTCGTTAGCTTAGACACGCTGGCCGATAGCGACGTCCAGCGTAGTACAGCAAGGGATTTCCAAAGAGCGTTCTGCTTTATTCACTTTATGGTCTAAATTCTATTTGCGCGAACAATTCATAATATCCAAAGCAGCATTCCATTTATAATTCATATATGGCAGAGAGCGCGAATGGTAATGCACTCGATGTGACATGGGAAATTTGAATGTAATTAAGGATGCTGAGTTGCAGTCGTATCAGTGGTCCTCGGAATATATGCCCACAGAAGCGGGACGGTGATTTAAATTGCCGTGGCAGCCGTCGCTCGCTGTAGGCACTTGTTCACGCTGGGCCCGGGTCTGCCCTGTCACTGAAGTCATATCCATTCATTCTGCTCTCACTCCCGCTGTCTCACTCGCTACACTTCAGATGTGACACAGGCTGACTTACAACTCCTCCTTCCTGGATTCCAATTTGTCTCCTGCACTCTTTCAATTAAACAGAAGCCCCCCGCGCTATATATCTAATCATTCTTTCGCCTGAATGGCTCAGCATGCATATGCTTGCATGTCTGGGTACGAAATGAATGTATGTGTATGCAATTATGCGCATGTGGCTGGGTGTTTGAGAAATGTGTGTATGTTGTGTGTACATATGCATACGTGTGTGCGCGTAGATGTGAGTGCGTGTACGCGTGTGGGTGTGTGCGTGCATGGAAGAGTGTGACCATGCAAATGGGAGTGTGTGTGTGTGTGTGTGTGTGTGTGTGTGTGTGTGCGTGCATGCAAATATCTGGCTGGGTGTTTCAGTAAGTGTGCATGTGAATGTACACATGCATAAGTGTGCTTGTGCCCGTGAACATGCCTGTGTGTGTGTGTGTGTGTGTGTGTGTGTGTGTGTGTGTGTGTGTGTGTGTGTGAATGGGCTGCGTGATCAACTTAGTATTTTTTCTTCATCCCTCTCCCTTTATTTACATTTTTTCCAATTGTTTTGGCTAACCAGCCCTTCCTCAGCGGTGTTCTATCCCATCTCCAGAGGGCACAGGCGAGCACACACTTTCCCCTGCAGTGTGTGCAGTCAGCTGTCAGGCATTTGACAGTTACTGGAGTCGCAAAGCAACACCAAAGCTGCAAGCAGAGGGCAGATCGTTAGCCGCCAATCGACCAGAGGAGGACCAATGAGGTATGAGCCACCAGCCCTCCAGGGCGGGACTATGGCCAGTTAAGCATCGCTCCATAAAAATGCCACCCACAGAGGGCACTGGCATGGCTTTGATTCACTCCAAACCGTGAGGAGAAGCAGTGCAGCAGGATAAATGAATCTCGCAAATACAGCCGTCCAAAAGAAGTTTCAACATTAACAAGACACCGGTTAGGTGCACATTCGGCTACTCTTGACCTAGATGGAAACAGGTATTGACTTTGTGCATAGTCTTGTTTACATGATGCGATACCCAAACACTCCTAGGTAATTACCAATTCTCGATGAAGAGAGACAAACAAACAGACAGAGAGAGATAGATAGATAGATAGATAGATAGATAGACAAAACGGCAGACCTAGACTCCCGCTACCTTATAGGTAGCCTGAGTAATAAGACCAGACACATGCAATAAATTACATTACAATGCCATTACAATGACACAACCTCTCAGAAAAAACACCCATCATAAATGGTAAAATAATATTTCTGAGGACATACCTTTTTACATTTTCATTAAGGAGACCTATTTTGCTATATTTCAAAATTTATATTTTGATCTTGGACTCCCCTAGAGTACTCCTGATCGTTCAAAGTCCAAAACAGGGTCCTTGTTTAGCTCTTAATGCCATCCTCAAAAAAACCCATTTGTAGTCCATTGTAGTCTCTGCCTAAAACGCCTCGTTGGGGTGGCTCTTCCGCTATGGCCCCCACTCCCCGTGTGCCCACTTTCTTCTGACTGGCCAGCTCTGTGGAGGGCGGAGTTGGGCGGGACGAGGCAGCAGAACACAGTTTTCCGGGTCCACCTCCCCAGTGTGAAACGTGAGACACTGCTGCCATCGGATAAGGAAGCGGCGGGCAAATTCCGCAATCTAACGCAGTACATGTGTATAGATCTAATGAAATGAACTTGTTCTAATAAACGCAGCGACGAAAGTGAAGCACGCAGTGCAAAAGTCTGTCAGCTCAAGCACGAATTTGCTATCGGCTACAGTTTGCTACGGCAATAGTGGTGAGTACAGCGGTTTTTCTACTCTATAGCTAGGATGCAGGGAAAGCTAGAATCCACCCCATATAGACACATTTGTAGAACGGGTCGACATGCCCAAGTGTAGACCAGAGACCGTAGAAATCCGGTGGGTCTGAGTTTAGAGGGAAACATGGACAGTGAGGAGCAGCTAAAAGTGGACCAACAGCTTATGGACTGCTTCGGTGTGTATTAGGACCTGCTGGTTCGTGTGCATAGCTGTGGTGTGTTGTTAGCATGGAGAAACGAACAGCTTCCGCGCTGGTATATGACGGAGGGGCGAAAGCTCCAGGCTAAACGGCCTTTTCGGAAATTGCCCGTGGTAATGGTTTACTTATTGCTTTGGAGTGACCAGCTTTTCCTCGCGGAAAATGGGCGCGATATGGATAGTGTGCGAGAGCTAGATAGAGCGCCGGTTATGTCATGAACATAATACAGGTTTTACAGACCGTAAGTTCCGTTTGCGTGAACCGTTGCTTATGTGGAGCTAGCGAATCGATCACTTTTACGGAAAGAATTTAATATTCAATCGATGGCAATGCAGAGAAATTGTTTGTTATACCAGACACGTTATAGCCTGTGCGCTTCCCTATTGCTTTTACCGGTAGCATCAGAGAGCTTGCCCAGACATTGGAGATGTATCAGGCTGACCCCAGTCATGGATAAGTAAAGCGATCGTTTCACAAGCACCCAAAAACGCACCCCAAGCTCTGCAAAACCTACGTCTGGTCTAATTGCAGCCCAACTCGGCAGACACATACAGCACCTCTCCGGTTAGCTTCAACTGTAGTGGCTACAATCAGGCAATGTTATGATGAAACTGTAACATTGATGCTTACCGAAGTAACACAAGCATACCGATCATAATTGCTGCATATAAGTTAACCAGGAGCATTTTTAATTAGCAGCGCACGCGAACTAACATGCAGTAGCTGATAAGCGGTCATGACTTTGAATGTAATCTGTTGCGCGAAAAATTTGTTTCGCGTCCGGTGTGAAAGCTGCTTAACGCGCCCATAATGCGTGTATTCGCGTCTTTGCATTGACTTTGAATGTAACCTGTCGCGCGAAAAATTAGTTTCGCGTCCGGTGTGAAAGCTGCTTAAAGTGCCCATAACGCCTGTATTCGCGACTTTGCATTGACTTTGAATATAATCTGTTGCGCGAAAAATTCGTTTCGCGTCCGGTGTGAAAGCGGCTTGACGTGCCCATAACGCGTGTATTCGCATTTTTGCATTGACTTTGAATGTAATCAGTCGCGCGAAAAATTAGTTTCGCATCCGGTGTGAAAGCTGCTTAACGTGCCCATAACGCGTGTATTCGCGTCTTTGCATTGACCTTTGAATGTAGGCTAATCTGTCCCGCGAAAAATTCGTTTCGTGTCCGATGTGAAAGCAGCTTTATGGATAGTACGCGACAGCTAGAGAGAGCTTGGTTATGTTATGAACATAATACAGGTTTTGCAGACCGTAAGTTCCGTTAGCGCGGACAAGTTGCTTATGTGGAGCTAGCGAATCGATCACTTCTACAGGAAAGAATTACCTATTTAATCTCCGCCTTTTTCAGCTTTTTATTAGCCACGTCAATTTCTAAAGGGGGATGAAATTATGTCAAGGTAGTGCAGAGAAATCATTTGTTATACCGGTAGAGCTTCTCTGTTTTGCGTTGCTTTCACGGTAGCACCAGAGAGCTTGCTCAGACATTTGTGAAGTATCCGGCTGATCCGGGTCATGGATAAGTGAAGCGATCACTAACTGTAGTGGCTACAATCAGGCAACGTTATGATAAAACTGCCACATTGATGCTTACCGAAGTAACACAAGCATACCGATCAGAATTACTGCATGTAAGTTAACCAGGAGCATTTTTATTTAGCACGGCACGCAAACTAACATGCAGTCACTGGTAACCGAGCGGTCATAACCACAGAGACAAACCCTTGCAATGCAGGTTTTACAGACAGCAAGTTCTTTTACTGTGAACAGTTGTACCAAGCATCCAAATTACAAAGAAGTATTAAAAGTTAGCTTCAAATGAGGTTTATGTTCACACACCTTCTGTAGAATTCCCCTGATATCACTCTTGCATATTTAGGACACAAACATTAGCAACAGTAACTTGGCTACGTTAGCCGCTGTGCTACAGCCACAATCAACTGGCTATCACGTCAGGTTGGCTTATGCAGTAAAAGCAACTTACAGCTTCTGTGTCTGTGAGTCACGGACAGTCGCGACCGATACAGGCTTTATCTTCAGATATTTTACGAAGCCTGCGTTTGAGGCCAGTTGTTAGTGCTAACTATCGCTAGCGGTCCTGCTAGCCACCCGTAACACGTTAGCTTCACTTACATTATTTGCTGTTATATCGTTACTTACAGCTTGTGGCTCCGAGCGCTTGATCGATGCAGCTGCTTCAGGTTTGAGAAGCAGCTGAAACGCTTATCCTGTGTTGAATTATCCTTTATTTATAAAGCTGTCTTTGGTGAAATGCTGAGCACAAGCAGCTAACATTCCCTTTGGCCGTGGCTGTTTGCTGCCAGCAAACAAAAAAAAAGCTACCCACTGATTTCAGGTGGCACCCTCTTTTGGAAGAGAAATAAGTGTTTTTCTTTGCGTCCAAAAGTAAACGGACAAGCAGCTTTGGGAGAGATACTGACAAAACTGTACCTCAAATGATCGGTTCTTCTTTTGTATTTCCAAAAGTGTCGACACTACTAAGGCATAGTATGATCTGCCGTTGTTAGTGCCTGCTAGAATAGTTTCCGGTGTGGGCAGGTCCAGCACCGTGATTGGCTCTGGCTAGGTCTGTACAAATTGGACGGCACAACCTGACGTCAGGTTTTGCCCAGATCTCTCGAAGATCTCAGGAGGAGCTGTTCAGAGTGGAAATCACGTTCATGAAATCACGTTCTTGGATTACGGCAAAACCCCTGTATCTTATGTTTAGAAACTTTTCAGAGGTTGAGTATGGACAACTAACATTATAACATTACTAATATGCATTAAAGAAGGATCAGCATAATAGGTCCCCTTTAATAAACAGACATTAATATTCCGAAGACAACCGTATTTCTGGATGCTGAGACATCCAATCAACTGAAACATAAGCCGTAATAATCGGCTCTACTTGCGCTTTCTGTGATGGAAAGAAAAACAGTTACTCTAATATGTGGCAAAAGAATATCATAAGCATACACATACAAACAAACAATTTGGCACATGCACACAAAAATGTACACATTCTTCTTTATTGACCAGCATACAAGTGCGTACGCAAAAGGTATACAGGAACACTCCATATTGCAATTTAAAGCCCATTTCACTGGAAAACAGCAGTATCATCAAAATAGTCACCCATTGTCTTTTGTTCTTCTAGCTAAGACATCATACATCACTGTGTCCCTGTGTAATGTTCCTCAAATGACGGTGATTTTTTTTTTTTTTTTTAAACAATGCAGCATTTATTCATGAGGATTGGTTGGATGGACTCCCGCACATAATCCTGGGAACTACTGTGTTTTGTTCTTCCAGGAAATACTGTATGTCCCTTCATAGTGGGAATCAAATTTTTAAGCTAAAATAAGATTAAAATGAAAGCCAAACAGAGGCATTACAGGCCTAAACCTGCCCTTCATCACTATGAACATGTAATTATACAAAAGTATTATATTGCTCCCAGAAAATGAGAGGCCTGGAGAGAAAAGAATGGGCCTGTCGAACAGTGAGAGAAGATTCTGTGATGATGTGAGACTGGGATCCAGAGTGGGCATCTGGACTGGTTATGCGCCTCTACACCGGGGCCTGCTATGCAGATTTATGACAGCCCAACAGAGAGAGGCCTGCTATTCAGTGTCGTAACATCCTGATTGGCAGTAGGAATCCTTCTATTTAGTGTCATAACAGTGGCTAACAATAAGAGGGCAGTACTGCAGTGTCATAACTGCTTAACGACAAGACGCCCGCTATTTTGGGTCATAACAGCCTGACCAACAGAAGGAGTCCTGCTTTGCAGTGTCATAACAGCATGAGTAACAAGAGGCCAGCTATACAGTGTCCATATCAGCCTGGCTAACAGTAAGAGGCCGGCTATTTAGTGTTGTAACAGCCTGACTAACAGTTAGACGCCCGCTGTTTAGTAATTGAACAGTTGACTTTTAGGAAGAGGCCTACAATTTAGCATCACAACAGCCTAACTAACAGTAAGAGGCCTGCTGTTTGGTATCATAGCTTATTGGAAGTTTCCCACAATTTAGAGTCATATCAGCCTGACTAACAGCAAGAGGCCGGCTATTTAGTGTCATAACAGCCTAACTAACATTAAGAGGCCGGCTATTTAGTGTCGTAACAGTCTGACTAACAGTTAGAGGCCCGCTATTTAGTAATTGAACAGCATGACTAATAGGAAGCAGCCTACTATTTAGCATCACAACAGCCCGACTAACAGTATGAGGCCTGCTATTTACTAACAATTTATAACAGTTTATAGCAGTTTATAGGAAGTTGCTGGCTATTTAGTGTCGTAACAGCCTGACTAACAGTTAGAGGCCCGCTATTTAGTAATTGAACAGCATGACTAATAGGAAGCGGCCTACTATTTAGCATCACAACAGCCCGACAAACAGTATGAGGCCTGCTATTTACTAACAATTTATAACAGTTTATAGCAGTTTATAGGAAGTTGTTGGCTATTTAGTGTCGTATCAGCCTGACTAACAATTAGAGGCCGGATATTTAGTGTCGTATCAGGCTGACTAACAGTAAGACGCTTGCTATTTAGTGTCGTATCGGCCGAACAGTAAGAGGCCTACTATTTAGTATCATAACAGCTTGACTAACAGGAAAAGGCGTGCTCTTTAGTGTCATAACAACCCAACAAACAGCAAGAGGACTTCAATTTCGCATCATAACAGCCTGACTGACAGTAAGCGATTGACTATTTAACGTCATTACAGCCTGACTGACAGTAGGCGACCAACTATTTAGTGTCGTAACAGCCTGGCTGACAGTAAGTGACTGACTGTTTAGTGTCACAACAGCCTGACTGACAGTAAGCGACTGACTATTTAGTGTCATAACAGCCCGACTAACAGTAAGAGGAGTTATATTTAATGTCATAACAACCTAACAATAAGAGAAATGATTATTTAGTGTGATAACAGCCTGTCTAACAACAAGAGCAGTGATATTTAGTGTCATAACAGCCTAACGATTGGAGCAGTGATATTTAGTTTGTGCTATGTGACTGCAAATGGCCCGAAGATGGATGAAGGAGCACAAACACAAGGCTCGTGTTTAAAATCAGCTTCTCCATCTCTCTGCGTCCGTCGTCCTCAGCATTCCCCTCACGCGTCGTCTGGCACACACGGTAACTTCACGGCCTCGGTATCGGAGAAGGTCTGATCCCCTTTTAAACCTTTCCTCTCCGTGGCAGGAGATTTGCCGTACGGAGAGCAGAGGAGCCAGGGGCTTCGAGAGGAGAGAAAGATAAGCTGGAATAATTCTCCGAGACGGGTGCCCTGACGTGGCGACTCGATTAGAGAGGTAAGACAGAGGGGCAGAGAAGAAGAGCCCATCTCAGCCTTATTCTACCTGAAAGCCTAACGGAGGGACATGCCTGCACCTTCTCTGTAAAACCCACTCGCCCACAGCACCTCTGAATGAATTCTATCAGCATTACTATCCCACACTTAAAGGGGCCCAGTCATGGCCGAGCATGCGCACTTAACTAAAGCAGAACTTACAGTATATTTCAGTTTAGTTTTTTAAAACAGCCATTTTGGCTGTACAAGCTTCAAAATTTTGCTATGGAAACTGGACAGAAATGTACCCCCCTGGAAACTCCACTGACTTCACTGTATGCAATGCACTATTACACGCAGTAGGTTAGAAACAATAAACAAAAGGGAACTCACAATGTCCAAAAATCATGGGTATTCCAGGGCATTATATATTGCAAGAGACCAAAGTCACATACTAAAACCAAGACCGCCGACAGCTGAAAAATCACTCTGATAACCAATGAGTATCCACTACAAATCCTCGGCCGCGACAGCACCCCCTTAACGTATCAGAGTACCACCTGACCCACCTCCTCACCCGCGCTGCACCGCGATCACCCCAATCACCCATTCTACCTCACCCTCAATCCGTCAGTACTGACCCCATGCGTGTGCCGGCTGTCAATCAGCAGCGGGACACAATGGAGCGTTTTGTATGATGAGGAGAGGCCCAACAGAAAGCCATTACACCGGGGGCAGGCTGAAGAGCTCTCAAACACGCCCTTTATTCATGAGGACTGGCAAATGGGTTTACAGCGCAGATTGTCGAAGTCTAAGCTCAGAGGGGAATGACACGCGCTTGAAGACAGCCCGCCGCAGGCTACAGTTATGACAGCGATTTCCCGTCGCGACCCAAGCTGTGACTGTCTGTCATCAGGGGTCACTGGGTCACCAGAGACATGCTCAGTGGAGTTTCCGCCAGCTGGGAAATGTACAGTCCTATCCCTCTGACACAAACACATGCGCACATGTACTACATAGCCAAAAGTACGTGGACACTCCCAGGTCCGGGCCTGTTTTCTGTGGTTTGGGCCAGCCTTCTTTGTTCCACGGGCAGAAAATCTAGATGTGAAGACATACTTACGTTCCAGATTTTTCTGTGGACCAACTCTGTTTGGATGAAGTGTTTGTACACGTTTTGGACATTTAAAGTACATACACAGACACACAAACATACACACACACACACACATACACACACACAGATACGTACACATACACACATACACATTCATATAGGCATGCATGCACAAACACACGTGTATGAAATACCAGCAGCATATCAAATTTGCATTCATTATTATTATTTTTATTTATTTATTTATTTTTTTTTAATGAGTCAGGACTGGATCAGAAAATGCCTGATTTATGACCACAGGAGGGGCTGCAGAGCATCAGTAAAATGAGAGTGTCCCGGGAGGAAGGAATCAAGTGCAGTGCTGCTGAATAAGGGCGACTGCAACAGCGATAAATAACGGCAATGCAGGACAGCAAGGGCGAGAGAGAGAGAGAAAGAAAGAAAGAGAGAGAGTTATAAATCAGAGACGTCCGCTGCTGCAGCCCCGGCAGCCGTGCAAAGAGGGGGTGCGGACGCTCGAGAACGCGACACCCTCCGTCCTGACCTTCCGCAGCAGATTCGGGACCACTGCCACCAGGCACAGCTGCATCCGCTAGGGCAATCAGCAGGGCTCATCAATCACGCAGCACAGCACAGCGCTGCACCGCACACACACAGAGGGCGAGCGCGTCACAGAAAAATGCTAAATGAAATGAGAGTCAATTTCCAATGCAGTTGTACAAGCTCATTAGGCTGCTCCTTCCGGATTAAACTGATGATGTAGAGAGGGAAAATTACACTCTGGGAAAGGCACTGATACACACTGACTGTCATTTGTGTGCAGACACTGACATTGACATACACACACACACACACACACACACGAATGCACACCCAACACATAAACTTGCACACTCACACGCATACGCACACAGTCACACACACACACACACACACACACACCCCACACATAACCATTGCACGCTCACACTTGGGTGCACGCACATACACACGCACACACTCACCCACACACACACACACACACACACACTCACATGCACACACATATACACACACGTTACGCACACTCAACACAAGCATGCAACACACGTCATGCGCACGCATACATACACACACACACACATAAACACATACACAGACACTCACACAACAACCAACACTAAAAACATATGCCCACACACACGTGTGCACACACAAACACATGCGCACACAAAGCATATACACACCAAGAGGCAAGTAGATGCGCACAACACACAAACACACACACACACGCGCGCGCGTGCGCGAGCACACAGAGAAATAGACACACTCACCCACATAGACAAGCAGGATTTCATTACCCGCGGGTCAGGGAGAGTGACTGCAGAATGGAGTGTGTCAGTAATGGCATGTCCTCCATAGAGTTTCTGAAGACATCAAATTCTCCTATTCTCAAATGCACTGCAGCTGTTATCCAATATCTCTTATCAAATCAGCTGCTTCAGACTGATGGCTCAATATTGCTGCTCCAGTACAGGAAGGTCCTGAGATGATTGTGTCTGTTTCCTGCCTCATAAGTAAGCAGCATTAAAGGATAAAAAAAAAAAAAACAGCCAGTGCTGTCATTCAAGCAAGAGCACACAGGCAAAACCTGTTTCCATGCTACTTATAATATTTTTATGTGTGTGCTTTTGTGTGCCTGTTTGTTTGTATGGGAATGAGTGTGTATCTGTATGTGCCACTGTCTGAATTCACTAGAAAAAGACTACATGTACATGATAGAATGACCTGCAGCTCCTCCTATGCTGTATGTGTGTAAAGTGAAAATTATCACACTGAGCCCAGAGTGAATTTTGCAGCTTTTTACCATTTGTGTACAATGAAGTGAGGCCGTTTTCATAGTAAGTTGAAGCACCATCCATTACTATTGCAAGTATGTGATGTATGTCTACAAGCTGCTTTTTTATGTACACATATGGACTTTTTACGTTTGCAACTTACAATGTGCATCTTGTGACATTTGTCACATGAAACTTGTGACGCTAAGAATGCATTGAAAGGTACAAAGACAAGTGTTGCCACTGCACGTGGTCATGTCCCCCACCAGGTCACGGAAATCGACTGGGGTCAGCGTATCACACTAATAAACACTGAAGCCAAAGATGAATGAAATCGGTCAAACTGTTCTTGAGATATCGCGTTCACAACAAACGGGACGTGACGGACGGATGGACGGACGGAGCTGAATACTATGTCCCCCGCTCCGCTCGCTACGCGGGCGGGGACAAATATCAGCTAAATAAACATATAGGTGAAAGAGTGAACAATTGAATGATATATTGCACTGTTCCTTGGTACAGAGTAAATATATCCGGTGGCTATTTTGAGTGAGCAAAAAGGATGTCAAAACCCCATTAATAGTTACTTTTAGACCGCTCCCGGACTGTGTGAATGCATGCTTTACGCAATGAATATGCAGTGGAAAAGAAAATGCTTATTCTCTGAGCAGAATATTCTATAATCATCTTGACTACTGCTCGAAATTGAACCATTACTTGGGTAAAAGGCTGCTTTTACATACTTGGGCAAGTTCTTCACGCTTGCAGAGGAAATTATTTAAACTTAAAATGAAAATTGTCCCCATAGGCACCCGTATGATTGTGACTGCATGATGAGTGTAGCCTGCAATGAATTTTCTGTCTGTCCTGGGTGTATTTCTACACATGGATTGGTGGGATAGGCGCCAGTCCCGTACAACCAGGAGCACACAGATGAGCTTAGATAAGGGATGGATGGATGGATGAATGGATGGGTGGATGGATGGATGGAAGGAAGGAAATGTCCATCACAAGCTTGAATCACAAATCGCTTCTCGAATTTACTGATGTTCTTTAAGCGCCTACATGTATAAAACAGCAGCTTACTGCATGTTACAGACACTACAGGAAAGTAGCGACCACTGAAGAATAATCTTGTCCCATACTAGTTTTTTTTTTTTTTTTTTTTTAATTTGGCATCTCCAATCCCACCCGAATCTGGGATGCCCAATTGGTGAACTATGTACAAAGCTTGCTCGTATGCGACCCCTTGCTGCCAACTCAGGAGAGCGAAGACAGTTCACGGCTCTCCTCCGAAGCATGCGCCTGTCAACCACTGCTTCTTATACACTCACTGGTTGAATCTTCGCAAGTTCAGAACGAGGGCGGAGGATACCCGGACATGAACAGACTTAGAATCTTCCTAACGAGCGCCCGTCTGGCCAACAGGAGGCGTTTGAGCAACGAACAAAGCTATTTATTTATTTCCCTTTCCAGGCAGTCCCTTCCCAATTTGAAACCCTGTAGCGCGATAGCCAATCGTGCGCTACTCTGAAAAAGCTGCCGACCACTGCCGGTTGGTACGACCGGGGCTCGAACCCGGTCCCATACTAGTTAAGCTGCTTTCACACCGGACGTGAAACAAATTTTTTTCGCATGGCAGATTACATTCATAGTCAATGCAAAGACGCGAATATCGCATCTTTGCATTGACTTTGAATGTAATCTGTCGTGCGAAAAATTCGCTTCACGTCCAGTGTGAAAGCGGCTTTAGTCTGAACCCTTCGTGACTGAGCCAGAAACTCATCCCAGTCTCAAACCTGAAATTCCACACCTGGACACTTGTCTACACTCATATGCACTCACTTACGCACACTCAAAGGTGATCCCAACCCAACACTTCTGGTAAAGATGTAACTGTTTCAACACTGTATTTTGGGAAAGGCCATGAGAAATAAACTGCCGATCAGGGTACATTTCCCGAAAGCACAGATGCTAACTTACATAGTTGAAATCACTGACCGTATATGGCCGACAGAGTTGGGTCCAAGTACTTTTGAGAACTGTATGCAAGCTTTTTTTTTTTTTTTTTTTTACACCATAGTGCTTGCATTTGTATCTGAGTACTACCTAATAATGCTTAATATTAGGCATTAGGCCTAATAATATCATTAGGCCTAATGCCTAATAATACCTAATAATAAGTATATGTATTTTGTAACAAGTACTTTTCAAATACTTGACCAATCTCTGTCAGCACTTAGGAGACAGATTGGTCAAGAACTTTGAAAAGTACTTGAATACAAGTACAAATACTTTAGGCATTAATAGGAAGTACTCTGATACAAGTGCAAGCACTTTGATATTTAAAAAAAATACTTTCATCCAATTCTTGAAAGTACTTGAACCCAACTCTGATGGCTAAACTATGTAAGTTGCGAACATAGTGAGCAACTATGTTTTTGGGTAACGCACCCCAGAGCACTGCTTAATTAAAGGTGCAGTATTCATGATTATGCAAAGGAAATCCAAGGTGTCATGCAAAGTTTAAATAAAAACTGCAGATACACTCATTTCAGCCTTTTAAGAGAAAAACAGCACTTGGTCGACCTTCATAAAATATCCCAAATTTTTGTGAAGTTGAAAATGAAGTAGTGGGTCCCCTAAACACTTTAGCCAGGTGGTCTGAGCAGCTAAGTTGCTCAGCTGCCCAAGGAAGAGGAGCTTTACATAAAATGGCTTTTCTTTTGAGAACGCTTCTTGTGTCCCTGATGTGCTCGCTATAATTACCGGTCTGACTCAGGGCTGTTAATGCCTTCTGCCTGCACATCTCCTCCAAAGCCGCACAGCTTCTTTATGAGTGATACTAACATTAAATTAATCCTGTCACTTTGAGGCTTACTTCAGAGAAAAGCCATTCCCTGGAACTAATGTAGACTTTCCCCCTTATTTTTTAATCTAATTTGCGATTTTGCAATTTGTGGGCGCCATTCGCGACGTTATTCTTTTTCTCGCGAGTCCAGGAGGCGAAAATCCGAATGGCTGACTGAGAGGAGGATTTTTAAAGACTTCAAGCTGAAGTTTTTCTCTCTGATTTATTGCGGGAAACCTCAGCTAACCCCATCCATTTCCCAAAATAGATGATCACTGACAGCCATAGCAACAATACTTAGCAAATCAAACACCTTCAGAAAAAAGCGAACGCGTTCTCCAATATACACAAAGTCAGGCCTCGCAAAAAAAAAGAAAAAGCCAACACTAAATCTGCATCAATACGCAAATTGGTCCATGAAATGTAAGGGTAAACGCTGACAGCCTTTAACCAATGGCAAAAGGATCACAACAAGAATATAACCTATTCAGGAAATCAAATAAACATGAAGCTACTTCGACGAAAAGCGTATATATCTGGAAAGAAACTCCTTTAGTAAAATCATAGCATCCCTGCTGTGTGTATAATATTCACTGTCGCCAACTACTGTGTCCGTCTTGTTTGCAACCGGAGGATGAAAATGACATCAACAAATATGTTTCGTAGTCAGGGGACGTCAAAGGAAGGAGTCACTCCTGAGAAGCCTTAAGGTTATGTTAACCCACTCTGTCGCTGTAGATCTACCATCCAGCAGGTTTTCATTCCAACTCAAAGCACACCTCACTCCACTGCTGGCGAGCTCATAGCATCCTACATGTCACATACAGTGGATACACATTCGCAACCTCAAATAGAAAAAAAAGAAGAAAAAATAAAACAAAGAATGAATGGATAATAGAAATGAATGAATGAATGAATTAAAGTAATGGCAACACAGATTTGGCAGCCTGCTCAGCTATCCTGGGGGTTTAGGCACCTAACCATAACTAAATGCCCTGATTCCCCCGCAAGCGTCTGTAGACTGCTCCTTTTCTGTGTTTCATATCACCAATGCATGTTCGTAAGTAAGGCTCACCCGTCCCTGAAAACCATGGGTTAGGGTCTGGATCATAAGCAGAGAAATGTCCACGACTTGTCTGTTTGAGCACAATTTTTATAATCAGCCAGAAAATTTAAATGTCCGGGTGGCTGAAGTGATGTATATAATTGTGCGCATAATTGTTTTGGATTGTATTGTTGTATTGTAATACGGTTTCAGGCTCACAGCATTTAGGCAGTGCTGCACTTTTTACGACGAACATATAATTGCAGTGATTTTGTTTTGCCTTTTCTAGTTTGCATTTATAACGAGCGGGTTGGATTCAGTTCAGTTCATGGCAAGGAAACTTAATTTGAAACCAGTTCAGAAGCTAACGATCTGAAGATTCCATCATGCTCCAGCAACAATGTTTGCGACAACATTGAATTTTGGATGGAGGAAATCCTGGCAGACGGTAGAAAATAAAAATAACCTAAAGAAGAGAAGCTGTTGTTGCTGGTAATTATAAGTTAATTTAAGAGTTTGTTTTTCTAGAAAAACAATCTGAAAAGTTACTCGTAAAAAGTTTCACAGAAACTAACCAGCACTATTGCAAACACAACGCTCTGTCAATGTTCTGACATTCATGTCTGTGAATATACAATATGGTAATACACTACGCAATAAAAGTGTGATTAAAAAATCTAAAGAATTTTCTCATACACTATAGACAATGTTGTGAAAAATGAGAAAGTTGGTTCCAAATTCAACATGAAACTAAAACTTTTCCCAGAACTTTTGTACTTTGAAAATTAATGGAAGCTCTTCACAGAAGCTGATTATAAAATATATTATTCAGTACTGCTGGAAAATGGTCACCTCAGGCCAGCACCCACACAAAGTCAACCGACACTGAGAAATTTATTCCCAGTTCTCAATTCACAACTGTCAACACTAAAAATAAATAAATAAATAAAGTGCAATCATAGGATGCAGGGTGTAGATAATCAAACAAAGTAAGGCAACAGAAACCATGTAGCCTTCATGCTGCAGAAACCGGGGTAAAGCACAAGCCTGATGAGCCACCTGGCTCGGGACAGGGAATGCATCGGATGGTTGGCAGTGCACTAGTTAACACCGCTGCTTTGCAATAAGGAGGTCCTCGGTTCAGTACCTGGCCAGCCAGTACCACCCCATGTTCGCGCGGCGCGTAAAGACCAGAGCAGGGGAAAGTAATTGAAATGCATTGCAAGATGGAGAGAGGGTATATTATTTTGTTGTGAGGCCCAAATTTAAGGCATCCAATAGTGACATGGAAGGACTCCATCTTTGTCGTATAGTGAAAGCCAGAAATCTGCTCAAACATCGATATATGACACCTTGGGAGTGAGAATAGGCTCCATATGTTTGCATCATCTCTTGCTCTCTGCTGCCTCAACCAATCACATGATGCAGCAGCCCAATTCAATTCTGATTGTTACACTTCACTGTTAACCTTCTGCACGACCACTAAAAAAAGAACCTTTCAGTTAGCAGATGCTTATGCCACTTCCCGCGGCACACTCTTATGCCTGAACGAACCGTTGGTAGCGCTCAAAGTTCATATCTCTACGATAACTCTCTTACCTCTTACAGTAATTAGAACTGAAAACAAAGATCCCATTCATTCAAGTATGACCATCAACCTTTTGTGCACATTTGGCTTTGAAAGAGCGGAGACATTCAGGCAGCGTTGCTATGGTTACAAACAACACGGTCCCCTTACTTTGAGGGCTGCTGCACGCCTTTAATATATGTATATCCATCATAATGTACAAATCGCACAACACCATTTGTTCAGCCCAACCAATCTTCATTATGATGTAAATGAACGGAGGACGAATTCTACAGGCATTAAGGAACCAAGACGTGCTGATCTGGAGTCAGTGAAGGGAGACTGAAATTTGTGATATATATATATATATATATATAAACAGTGAGAGGACTCATTTCAGACACTCCAGGTTATTACAGCTGGAGAGCAGTCCAGCTCTCTCCACACAGAGACGGTGAGGGTGACATGGCTGACCTCTGTGTTTAAATGGGAAACTTAACCCCGGGCATGACTGTGCTTGTTAAAATTGGAGGTGTCACTTCGCAACATCCCAGACTACTTTTTCAGAACTATCAGACCCCATCACTATCCACCAGAGGGGGGAGTCTGATAGGCAAAGTAATGAGGATAATTGGCAGAGCATCTGGACTGGGGCTTAGAAGCAAACAGCAGGGACCAGCCTACATCCCCTACGCCTTCTGGAAACTGTTACACCTCAGAGTCTCTGGCACCAGCAGAGACTATGGAGCAGGAGGAATGCGTCACATGTCATTTCTCTGCGGCCAAAGCTTTAGTGTGATACAGCACAGGTGTGATACAGGCTTTATCAGTCCGAGAGACGTCTCAATCAGTGACAAAAGGTCTTCATGTCAGCTGATATAAAAACTGCTATCGGACTTCATCTGAATTCCTTGAAATAATTTATGGCAGATGTTGTGACATTCCACTAGATAAAGAGAAAACTCTACACAAGGTTTAAAGAGCCCGCAGTCACCCTAGATGAAGCATGGGCTGGATAATTGCACCAACAATGTACATGATCTAATCAGACTTCCTCTATTGATAAAATACCGAAAAACCAATGAGAGCCAAAGTCTAACGAGGGGGCCAAGAAACTACGCTCAGACACTACATTTCCCATCATGCCCCGGACCTAAATGCTTTGTGCAGGCCAGCCAATTGGACGCTGCCCAAGTTCCCAGCCACCATAACCACCAGTCACCAGACGGCTGGTACATCCTTATGCAGAGTTTACCCTCTGAGAAATCAGAGTAAGCAATTAGCTAATCAATACGCTAAACTAAATTCATTACCAAAAAAATCTGCTCCTGCCACGGCTGTCAGTGGCCACTGGATAACTAATGGTAAGAAATGGGAGATAATGAGGCAATTAATTTATTGGCGCTAATTTTCAATTGTCCCTCATTTATTTTCGCAGAGACCAATGAGCTTATATTAATTAAAGTGGCACAGGGAGCTCTATAAGTGAAGAGCCCACAGGCAGGTGGGGGTTTGATATGTTTAGCAGCTCAGAGAAGCTCTCTAGCCCTGTAGCCATAGCTCACACATGAGCCAGGCTTCAGCCTAGAATAAGAGAGTGAGTCCTCTTGTGTTGGGCTGGAGGTTAGCATTAGCATCTTGAAGAAGGGGAACACGTTAGCATGTATTTTTAGCCCCACAGTCATAGGGCTAAAACAGATACTCATCCCAGCATAACAGCAAAAGTACCCTTGTTCTGGATTAGCAGTTAGCATCTCAGAGATGGTTAGTCTGTCTCCTTCGCCTCGCAGTCACAGCTAATGCCGCAGACGTGCCTGAGCCTCATCCCGCTATAAAAGCAAAAGTGCCCTAAACAGCTCCTCCTCAGCTGTGAAAGTAAATTACACACTGCCAGTCGCCGGCAATTTAATCTTTCATCCATCACTGAGCATGTATGAGAGCTTTAAAATTGCAATTTTAATGAAATCTGTGGACAGACGGCTATTAATATGGCTGCCGTCCTCACAACAACCCAAATCCTCCCCCTCCCTCCAACCTACAGCAAACAGGGTCCTATGCCCTTTCATGCATCTCATGACCGTTCAGGTTAAAGCCACCTCGGTAGATACTGCAGGGCATTGTGGGTAATTGGTGAGGAAAGCTGAATGTGGCCTTTCTGGAGACGAGCAGGTGCCCTGCGTGTCGCGTTTTCCTGCGAGGGGCGCATCCTCAGAGCCTCAGTGGAGGGGACAGCCAGCTGGAGGGCACTCTAATAATGCTTCAGCCCTGACCGTAGCTGGACACACATAAAGGTCAGCGGCTCACGGATAAATGTGAAGCCGAAGGAGAGCGTTTTATTTCATGTGACGCCGCGGACACACGCGGTAAATCATTGATTTTAGCTCCCAGCGTTTGCCCTGCCTTGTTTTGCTGACACTGTTTTAATAAGGATCAGAGGCACACAGCATCTCTCTCTCTCTCTCTCTCTCTCTCTCTCTCTCTATCTCTGTCTCTCTCATTTTTGTGTTTGTTTTGATGCATTTTTGCTTGTTACTCTTCGCGTTGGGGATTTGCGGGCACTTTTATTTTCATTATTAGGGCAATTTTCAAAGTCATAATGTAATGGTTTTGCCTTGCAGTCCCTCCCCCACCTGCTGTCTTCGCCTCCACTTCAACGGGCGACAGGTGTGGCTCGTTGAGGTGGAGCGCTGCATTCTGGTTTTTATTCCTGCCGTGTGGTGCTCCTGCTCCCCTGTTTTTGGTTTTTAAAATATATTTATTAAACCTTTGCTATTTTTATATCAGCCTGTGCGAGTGGGTCCCTTCCTCTCCTTTTGGGTACACGGTCCCAGTGCCCACCGGATTGCAGGTTGCATCCGGCGAGACCAAACCATGACACATAAACTCACTCTCACTCTCCTTCATCTCTCTCTCTCTCTGTCTGCCTGTCTCTCCTCTCCTCTCTCTCCCCCAACCTTCCACTCTCACTGTCCTCCCATCACTGCCTACCCTCCAATCACCAAACTGAACTAAAAGACCCCAAATAACCAGCCGCCATCGCGACTTGCCCTCATCCACTTAATACCTAATTTTTTGAAAACACGTAACAGAGGACGCCCATATACCCCACCCACACACCCTTTTAGAGAAACATCTGCCTGCCTCTGTTTTAAGCCTGGCTTTAGAGATGGTGGCTCGGTTTATTGCTGAAGATTTTCACATAAAACAGCGATATATTTCTGTGGTACGATGGCACGCAGTCCCTGAGCTGGGCTCTTCCTCTCGGGAGAACGGCACGTCTCTCTTTCCTGTTTCAAAATTCCACATAGAGAATAAATATGCCCAAAAAAAAACAGTGTTTTGTCATTCCTGAAGAGAGCAAACTGCCTATCAGAGCCGTTCAGATTCAGGAAGTGATTGTTGAGAATGACAGCAACAATGAAATCAAGTTGCATGCAATCATACAAACAGACACAAACACACACACATACTCACTGTCATACACACACACACACACACAGCTACATACATATACTCGTAAACACTCATGGAAGAAACACATACATGCACACGCGCACACACTCACACGAGTACGCACATGCACACTCGCTCTTACACACACACTCCTACTCTCACTTGCACATGCAAACTCACATATGAGGACGCATATGTGCATATATGCACACACGCACATACACACATGCACACATGCAAATACACACACATAGGCACACACGCGCAAGCACGGAAACTTCTCCAGCACTGAAGTGAATCAGTGCTACTACAAGGATCTGAGTGAAAGCCCTGTGTATAGACAGCTTAGTAGAGCCTTCCTGCCGGACTATACCTGTGAATGAAGCAGGAACGAAAGGTACTGCACATTACTGAGTGGGGGAGCGGGAAAAAGAAAAAACAACTCAAACCAGCACAGTGGGTGAGATCAAGTTCGTACACCCGACTCCAAAATCTTATTTGTAGTATTTCTTGATAAAATTCCCGAGTCTAGTCAGAAATCACATTCATGTGGATGGACTGAAGAGGGTTCATGAGTGAGGTGGTCAGAGCCAGTGTTATCACAGAGCTGTGCATGGGAATTGGTTTGGGAGCTGTAGATTATGAATGACCCCTATCTGAGAAGAGCAGAGGGTCATCACTCAGTCCAGACTGCAAAAACTAGAGTCCACCAGCATCAAATCAAAACAGCAACCCTCAACTCATGCTGTTCCACAGCATGCCATTCCACATCCATTTCCCACCTGCTGAGCAGTTCATTTTTATTTATTTTTTCTTTTTCTTTTTTACTACTGTCATTTCCAATCCTAATGAAGGTGAGAAACTGTGTAACCGCCGAGATGTCGGTGTCGTCCCTGAACATCCACTGCCATACCACTGTTAGGAACGACATGGCGGAGCCATAAAAAGAAATTGTTTAATTACGGGAACATGGGGAGAGAACAAGGGAGGAGATAAAAGCCCTGATTTTTTTTTTTTTCCGGTTCTGTCATTTTCCGCGAAGTGGCTCGGAGAACGCCGCAGAGCAGCCATTTTTACGGGGCGCGCGCACGGGCCCTAAAAATTAAACATCGTGTCTGAAGTTGCGCGTTGAAGCCGCATTATGTGCGCGGTGATAAATCCATTAAAATGAAGATATCACGTCGCGCCAAATCTTGCAGCCTCTCTGGTGCACTGACAGTTTATCCATCTGTATGCTAATCCCAGCCGCAGCCACTGGAATGAACAGACCCTGTCAGTACACACAATTAGGCTGATAGCATCTCATATCGCAAATGCTGTCTTTATAGGAAAGTGTACGTGGCAAAGAGGCAAAGCAAGAGATTACTAGAATGTCACACCCTGAGAAATGTAATGGGGTTCTTCCATCGGGGTCCAAAAACTTGGTGTCTCAAAAATGAATGAAACAAAAGCACAGAAACATTGGCATCTTTGTTCTGTACCAAGAACATTGCATGAAGGTCCAGCTAAACCAAGCCGGATTTATCTCTATCAGAGGGAAAATTGCAGTCACGCCAGCAAACCTGAGTACACTTAGAAATGCTAAGTGCTATTAGCACTAGCACAGTACTACAGTACTGTGCAGTCATATAGGCCAGTGCTGCATCTCACGATTAAATGGCCTTGGAATCAGTAACACTACTAGCACCTAAAAACTGAGAAAGTGCGCCTTTTTCCAACAAATTCCTACAAAAACTTAGAATACACCGAGGTTTACTGAAGATTTGAGCCCAACTCGGTAAACCTCGGAAAAATTTTACCGAGGTATCCTGAAGTCTGTCCAATTTACTTAAGTTTGGACAACACCTCGATGTTCACTTTCTCTCAAGGTGCCCTCTTTTAAAAATTAGATTGTGTATCTGATTTGTTTGTAAATTGGTGCTTTTGCAGATTGAATATATTCTGAATACTGAGCGTGTTTTTGTTGTTCTTAATATAATGGTGGTGGTCTGCCCTTTGCCAGTTCCTTTATGCAGCACAGACATAGCGGGCTGAACTACAGTACTGACCATTCAAAAACTCCCACGAAATTTGGCGAATATTCATGTTTTTTCATACATCTGAATATTTTTTGGTCTACCTCCGTAAAATTTTTCCGAGGTTAACCGAGTTGGCCTCAAATCTTCAGTAAACCTCGGTGTATTCTAAGTTTTTGTAGAAATTTCTCAGAAAAAGGCGCACTTTCTCGGTTTTCAGGTGCTAGTAGTGTAAGCACTGAAAATGCTAAGCACAACACATGACATAGCAGACAGTAGGATAAACTGTAATTGGATTTTATGTGTACACACAAATATGGTGTTATTCATCAGCAAAAAGCTTGCAATTGGCCACAGCAGATCAATCTATCCTGTTTACAACACCTTCCTAGGTTAATCACAACTTTGGCTGTGTCCAGAACGGATTAATACAGCCTACTGTTCAGTACATCCGGTCAGTAAACAATGAGAATGTTGCCAAGTGGGCTCAGTGTAATTTACTCAAAATGTGTCACTGAGTACACTTATTTCTAGTGTTGCATTAAATGCACTAGAGTGCTTTTTGGACTTATCAGGAATTCCCTTTAAGCATTTCCTTTAAGAGGCCATATTACAAGCAGAGAATATTGAGACAACACAATCCCATGCAAACTCTTTTCTACAATGATGGGACATCTTCCAATACATCCTCTAAACCTTTGGGAAATAGTGTGGAGGAATTATTTCGCACATTGCCATCCGCATACTAATAATATGCAATGTACTACAAAGTCATAGTGGGACATAAATTTATATGCAGCTTCACTAGCATTCTGGTTCCAAAGGTCCAATGTCAATGAAAAAAAATGAATGGTATCTTCGAAAATCGGCGAAAAAAGGTTGATGATTAAATTAACACAAAGAAAGCATTGCTGTTTATTGTGATAATGTGGTTGAACACTCCAAAAACTTCTAAAAAATGAAAGGCTCTGAGACCGTAAAAGATGAATGCTGCTATCAACATTCTGAAGTTGAAGTGAAATCAAACTACATCCCCCTCTGGTCTCAGCTCATCAGCTCATTCAAATGTCATCCATGCTTGTAGTTCAATTATTGTTTGCAATAGTATATTGTTTGTAACCTGTGCATTTTAATGGACAGGGAGCGTTTCATTTTCAAGTGGTTGTAAGGTAATGCCTGCGTTATCTTACTAAACAGAGCATATACCATCTTAGGCAATAAATTTACTCATGGACCATATTCTCGCTGATTTTTGAAAACCCCGTTAATCTTTCCCAAGAAAACTGGAACGCTGGAACGGGAAGAGGAAAAATGCTAACAAAGGCACAAATAAAAAGATATCAGGCCTGTGACTCTCAACTGGAAGTGTTTTTAGTAGACAGCACTAAGGACACAGCAGTAAGCAGGCGGTTCTGCACATGACCTCTGGCTCTGTGAGATTCACTGCTGTTCCTCTGCTCAGACACAAACACATGCAGTTGTTTACACGGGGAGCATGCAGTTCACAGAGGTCCATCGGCAAGCTGGCAGAAGAACTCCCCCTGCACGAGGCATTAGATCCTCTTCATGTGACATGGAAATAAACTGAGAATCAGAGTAATCCCACAGCAGTGTGTGGACTGGTGTGCAGAGCGCCAAGCCTGTGTCTTCATGTTGACGAAGTGTTATCTGTCAAGATTTCAGCTCAGAAAAGGCCTCGCAGGCGTTAAGAACAACACAAACGCAAACAGTGTGGTGACAGCTGAGAGGAACAAGCTTTTAGTCTGATGTTCTAATCCTCCTATGGCAGGATCTTATTTTTCCCCAGGTCTGTCTTGTAAGGCTTAATGCCTGCTGAGAAAAAGGGAAGTTAGGGGCTGGGGGAGGGGCTAGAGTGAGTCTGGGGGAGGGGCTCAGGTGCAACCGGGATTACAGCAAAAGTAAGGATGGGGGAGGGGCTAGAGTGAGTCTGGGGGAGGGTCTGAGGTCTAACTGGGATTATAGCTAGGGTAAATCTGGAGGAGGGGCTAGAGTGAAACTGGGAGAGGGTCTCAGGTATGACTGGCAGTACAGTTTGGGTAAAGATGGGGAAGGGGATAGAGTGATTCTGGTGGAGGGATTCAAGGGCATGTTCCAGATTGTTGGTTCTAGCGAGAGCCCATGATTTCTTGCCTCTTAAACAATTAAACTATGTTTTGTTTAGCGTACAAGAGCGAGAATGCTTGCAAACAGACTCGCCGTCCTTTTCAATATGGCGTCCAACATTCTAAACATCAGTATCCACACTTCAGCACAGCTTGTCTCATAGAATTTGACGCAAAAGCTTGTTGGCAGCCATGAAGGAAAATGTGTAAGACCCTGTTGGTGGTGCCAAACTTGTGCGTCTTTCCCTTGTGAGAATCTCTGGTCTTGAACACGCCTCAGGTGTGACTGGGGATGCAGCCAGGGTAAGGCAGGAGGTGGGGCAAGATGAGGACTGTTTATATCAGGGCTAGCAGACAGTTCTGGGTTTGCTGGTGTGATGGGGCTGGATATAATGAACTGCACAATAGGCATGTGGTTGTGCTATCCTGATTTCAGTGTGTGAGGTGGTTTGTGCAAGGTAGTGGAGGAAACTTAGCTACAGCTGCAACTTTCCACCTCCCTTCCCCTCTCTTCCACTCTCTCTTTCTTTCGATTTGTTTTGAAACTTCTAAGCTGTTTTGGCTTCAGTGAAACACACTGACAAAAGGTGAAAAGTTTTTACTGAAGCCGAGAACGCCCGTGTCTGAGGAACTGGCACCCCCAGCATAACACTGCTGCAGACAAACAAAATGGCCGACAGACAAAAATGCAGACACTCACAGTTCTTCTCGCTCCGAGTCCGGACAGTATCTGGCCCAGGAAGACACGGGCACGGCCCCTCGCACCTCAGAGAGATGGTCTTTCCCGCAGTGCAGCCCTGGAACTCCATCTTACACTGTGCAGAAACAGAGAATTTTGAGTAACGAATGAGCCAGCCCACCCACACAACAGAGAGAGCATCACACTGGGTTCTCTCAAATCGCTTATTGTGTTTACATGATCCTGCTGTGACCCGGAAACTGAGAAAGGTCCCCGATCTAAAAAAGACTATTCAACCCTCAGAGGAGCCAGCAGGCCGACAGAAAGACACACGAGGGCAAGCTTATCGCGCAAGTCTTTTTCTAGAAAGGGCGACGTATAAACCGAGGGTGTTAAAATCCAGCCGTGGAGGGCCTCAGTGTCCGCAGGCGTAAGTGCTCTCATTCCAGTTAGCTGCTAATTAGAGTCTTAAGAACAAAGCATAAGGAGTCTTTAGCCAATCAGTGACTTAAATTAATTACTGGTACTGTTACAAGAACACAGCGAAAACCACCTGACACTGCAGCCCTCCAGGACTTGGAGTTTCACACTCCTGCTTTATACCAACTACCTGTTACCCCACATCTTCATGAGCAGCACATCCATAACAGATGCGGATGCCTGGCCGAGGAACTTCATTCCATTTGCCGAATACAAGTTGCCTCAGTTCTTCAGTCCATACATCTCTTCTTTACATCTCTACCATACATCCTCTGTCAGGTGGGGCTAATGAGCGAGGTAAGGATGCGAGGATGAGATTTAAGGATTGAAAAGAAGCTACTGGAGGGAAAACCGGTGGCATTTGGTGCCTTCCTTCAAAGAGGGGAGCCTGACAAGTGCGGATATGTTTCGCTGTTGCATCATGCTCCTTTCTGTGAATCTAAAGAAATAGTGAATTTTGAATATCATCAAAAGTCCTGTGTGAGACGCGAGATGCTTGGCTGAGAGTATCAAAGACAGGGAAGGCACCGCAAAAAACTAAAATCAATATAGGTGGGACACATCTGAGGCTGTTGACTGACAGACACGCAAATATGTATTGTAAACAGCAATAAAATGCGCAATTGCAAGTAATTTAGGCGAACTGAACCGAATCAATGGCTATAATTAATAATTAATTGCAGTGATTGTATTTAAATAAGCCATTTCGGATAATCACTCTCAGCCTTCCATTTTTTATCATTTTCAATTAACAAGTAGGTGCATAGCAATACTGATAATTACATTTAAATAAATCAACTACTTTATAGAGCCCCGTCTAATTCTGCAATAAATTATTGTGCAGCATCACATGACTGATTCTGCCCTGAGGCGACCCCTCCCCGATTAAAAATGTGTCTCTTCATTCGGCTAATGCTAAAAAAATCTAAAAACACACTTCATGAATTCCCTACAAAACAACTGGCTGTATCATTAATCACAGGGACTTGACAATAAGCCAATGTCAACATATCATATAAAGGGCAGAAACTCCAGTGCAATACTGGTGAAAATTAGAAGAGAAAGCAAGTGAATTTTGAAAAACACAATGTGCTATTCAGTCCTCAGTATCTTCTCTCTAGAGCTTACACTGTGTTGCGGCCGCTAAACAGGAAGCAAATTCTGAGTGACTGTCCCTTTTCCCAGGCTCCGCGAGCTCAGCCTTCATTTTGACACTTTCGGCTCCACAGCCTCCATTTTAAATTCATCACTTGCTTTGTGACACTTCTTAGATAGCGACATTAATATCTCCTAATTAAATTTGCTGACAAAAGCTCAGCGGCTCCGCTCCGCAGATATTGAATTACACGCCCAGGAAAACCTATAAAATATCTGCCACAAACCTAATTTGCTGACTGTACCATCTGGGCAAAACAACAACCCTGGAAAAAATGCGCCACGATCCATAGAGTTCATGTACTTCAATTTCCTCAAACGAAGAAAGGAGGGGAGGAAGAGGGGGACCCTTTAAAATTTTCACGACTCCGTTTATGCTTGACGTTCTTTAACTTATGTAACTCTAAGAAAATTACGCCATAAATGTAACTGAGACCTCCGTTAAGAACTACTGAAGGTAAATAAAAGCAAGTTATGGTGCACTGACCCCTGTGGAGATTCCCTGGGTAGCAGTGCACTGATAGAAAGAGAGAGAGAGAGAGAGAGAGACAGAGAGAGAGAGACAGAGACAGATAGAAGGAGAGAGAGGAGAGAGAGAGAGAAAGCGAGCGATAGAGAGAAAGAGAGAGAGAAGAAGCGAGAGAAAGAGAGTGATAGAGAGAAAGAGAGAGAGAGATAGAGTTGCAATAGCAAAATGAAACGTGTCACCGCCAGATAGCCGACTGCAGACTTGTGGCAATGTAATATACAGAGCCTTTCTGTGCCATTGAGTTTTAATGCGCAGCTACCATGCAGCAATTAATGAACCATTCTCCTGCATAACACTCAAGGCTGACCATTGCCAATCAGCAAAGAAGCTTGCATATCAAATGCCTGAGTGATATCGCTCTCGCCACGTGCCACTGGTATTTTCTTCAGCTAATTTTTGTTTTGTTTATTGGGTCGCACAACTCAGGTATACAGTACATTTTTTTCCTCGGAACTCGCAATACAATTTGGTAAAAAAAGATTTTCATAGTTTTTTTTTTTTGGGAAAACATAAAAAGAAAGTATAAACCCTATGAAACCAACAGCAGACATTACACCAATCTCCCACAGAGCTGATTTATGATCTTACGGGACCGTACTGCATTTAACCAAGCAAATTAAAACAGTTCAGCCACAGCACTAAAATATGCATGTGGCACATCCTTGGCCACAATGACAGGAAGTTGGATCACTCGATTTGACTAAAGACTAAAAAAAAACTCTCAAGTAATATTTACCATTAACCCTGCAAAAATTTAATATCAACTGTATTCTTCACAGGAAGCAAGAAGTCAAGAAGTTCAACATCGATCAAACAAACTCCATTATTTTCCCAAAGTAAATATTTTGGCACTGTGATTTATTTCCCATGTATGAGGGATATGAAAGGGGAAGGAAAATATCAGAGGCAACCAAGAAAAATAGCTTTAACTTTGAAGAATTTAAACTACAATTACAGTACAGAAGCATCTATGCGAGTGATTCCTAATAATATGAATGTAAAACATCAGTATGGCTCTGCTTAAAGAGGTCAGTCAACCAGCACTCAGTTAGCTGAGTCTCCAAAGCAAGATGAGGATACAAACACAGTTTCAAAGCGACCGAACAATTAGTGCCCGAATTGCAGGGGCGTCGGCCACGAAAACAGCAAAATAATGTAAAATGGCAAAGAAAACACAAAGAAACTGTCACAACATAAAAGAACTGTGGCAATTAGATGGAAATAAATGCAAACCTGGTAAAATATTTGTGAATAACCATTGGATTACAGCTTTAAAAATCATAGCAGAATAGAATCAATCCATTTCTGAACCAGTATCAAAGAAAAAAGAATGTTCACAAAGCTTTTATTGCCAATAAATCTTAAAGACATTCTTGCCCCATGGAATTTTTTTCTAGTTTAGCCCAGGGGTGCATTTCCCAAAAGTATAGCTGCTAACTAAGTTAGCAACTTACATAGTTTGTCCATTCACAGTCAATGGTTCCAACAATGTAAGTTAGCATCTGTGCTTTCGGCAAATGCACCCCAGGTTGATTGAAACTGCAGTATAACTTGTTATGTATGAGTATTTTATGTAAAGCACTGTATATCATTTGTAAATGGAGATTTGTTTCATGCTGTTTTTGCTGCCTTGCTGGTCAGCTATTTATTTTGTTCTTCACTACCCTCTGGTGGTGTGTCTGTAGCAAAACATGATCTGATGTAATGTCACTTCTTTGTAAAAGACTAGTGCTTTCTAGAAGCTTCTGGCATCTTCTGCCTGGAGGGGGCGGGATTACCCAGGAATCCTATAGATCTTTCCAGAATGTTGCTAGAATATATAAATGCTGTGATTTTGGTCAGTAGGAGCAGAGTTACATAGTGGCATTAGAGTGTTATTATAAGATTAAACAGTGGATTATTTGTAGAAGTTTTTTTTTTAGTGAAGAATAAATTTGTTTAAGTTGTCATTGCTGGTTTTCTTTGTTGTGATTTTTAAGTCATAACAAACTACAGTATAGATTGCAAAGGAGTGGGTCTTAGTGTTAGTGCGCACTGTGTTCCTTGTTCAAATTAAGCATGGCCAACGTTGCTAAGCCCCCAGAAATGAAGAATCAATGGTATACACCATGAAGAAATTTTCCAGCAGATTCTGTGCCTCCACATTTGACCCCCCACATATGTTCAAGCATGCATTTCCAAACATCACGATTCCACCTGAACTGGGCGAAGTATTGTTTCCAGTGAGATTTTTTGTCTTACTATGACACTAAAATTTTAGGAAAAGTGTGTAATGGTCCAAGGATCACCTTATTAAATTTTAGACCTAACTGGGGCAAGATCGAGGTAAAGGTCAGCAAAAACTGAAGATTGTTTAAAACTTCTCCCTCGGGCAACGTATGCCGTCCTTGGCACCGCTTCTTTCATTGTGCCTTTCTTGGGACAGTTCAGAGGAATATTTTTTGATTCAATCGTTTAAGACTCTAAAAATCAGTCCTTTGTTCAAAGCAGTGAAAGAACAAAGCCTTTCGATTTTTCATTACTATCTCAAAGTGCTGCACAGCATCTTGAGTTCCTGCATTGCAGGAATTCTAGCCAATAGGGTGATGGGATACAGGCTACAAACCTGTGCTCTCGGGATAAACTTTTAGAGTGCTAAATGCAGCTATTGTTGCTTAATGATGTAAGATATTAAAATCAAAGTTGTTGAAAACCTATTATGTGGCGACTTGTTTGAAAGAGCTCCCGCAAGGGGGCTCTTTTAAACAAGTCACCATATGATAGGTTTTCAGCAGCACAAGATAATTAAATTTATATATTTTTTTAATTTATTTCAGCGCTCTAGTGGTTAACAGCAATCCCCATAGCAGATCAGGCCGTGCAGTAATTCAACGACAGTAATGAGAAAATACACAGAAACGACCAACGAATGTGCGTGTGGGGCTAGTGATCCGGTTTGAGAACGACATACTAGGGCGATAATAATCATCGTAACTGGGTCGCTGTACAGCGAGGCCAAAAATAAACGTGCTTTATCCATGTGCTATCTCCTAAGTATTATAATTCACCTATCTGTATTCAGCAGGTTTGGGTGCAAATCTGCAAAAATTAATCAGAAATAGGGGAAGAGCTTATCTTCTCCCCAATGCTGTAAATCCTCAACAGGAGACCATGACTGCATTTGGGTGCTGGAGAGGAAAGTCTGCATTCTGAGACAGCCTACTGTTGCTAAGATGACTCCCCCTGATACCTGTGCTGGTGTATCAGGAGTAAACATTACTGTGAACCGAAGTGGTGCCCACTTGTTTGCTTAACCCGAAATAAATAGCATTATCATGGTACATGTTTATTGAAATCCTCAAATCTATCATTCTGCGATGTGTCGGAACAGTTCAGCTCCACAGTACTTGCACTTCAAGTACTTTTCAAAACACACTATACCTTAAATCTAGCCAGCCTTGCTGTGGAAACCAGTGGAACTGCAAAAGTGCTGCAAGGCTGCAGTCACATTGTATCAACATACATTCGCAAATAATCCTAAAAAGCAATGTTTTAAGAGAAATGTTTGCATTTGCCTGAACGAAACCGAAAATTAAATTGATCAGCTCCAATAGCAACATCAGCCTGCTCTAGATCAAGGATGTTCTGAAGCGGTTACTATTTGATCAGGAGTTATGAGTTGAAAATAACATTCATATCCTGAAGAGATCGTAGCAAAACAAATGCTATTATCTATAACATCGTACCTAAAGCAAAATCTATCAATTATTAATGCCAGGATAATACTTGCATGCTACACAGGCTGAAATACACAGTTCGTGCACAAACACTGCTGAAAGAGGGATACAAAAAGTCATCCTTTCGGTAAATGACATGCTATTTGAAGCTCAGTAACATCAGTGTTGAGGAAGAGCAGGCTGAAGCTGGTATTGATTTATTTATTCATTTATTTATTTATGCATTACTTCTTTATTTTTATTTTTCTTGTGAGGTTTTGGCAAATGTTAATATATCACGAAATACTGTACATATTTTTGCAATGAATCAAGTGAGTGTAAGCTCTACAATGGGAGGTTACACAGGGAAATTACAACTTGATATTATTATGCAAGTAACCTTCAAAACAACATTAATTAAAGCTGCATATATTTATCATGCAGCAACAAGTTGAAACATATATATGCTAAAGGCAGATTGAGAGTATGTAAGAACTATGCATTTAGCAAGCTGAAACTGCAATGTTAGCTAGCACTGACAGTGAGTTAGTTTACATTCTGAACATTATTCATGAAAATGAGTTTAAAATATTGGTGTAAGTCTAGAAATAAAACAGAACAAACCAACAAATACACTATGAAAATCATGAAAAGATCATTTATCTATTTATTTATTCCCTTAGTCGAATATCCATTTGTTCAATTGGCTGCAAAGTTACTCGAGTTTGGAGAAAACACAACTCAAACACCACAAACACCGGGCTAAGGGTAATATTTAATAATAGTCTTCCATGCACTATATGGCTTGCTCAGTAATACTGAATTGCACAGTTTCATATAGCTGGCAGTTAATGGCTGTCATTCAGATACAACAACTGCTTCATGGCTAAAAAGATGTTAGCAAGGTCAAAAGGTGGGGCTTACAGAGAATCATACTGCCTAACATGGAGAGACAACACACTTAAAGCTATGCGAATGGCCAAGAGATTTATAGGCCTGACCATTTTATTCATTTAACATCCTATCCACTCGCATTCAGTCCGATATTTACAGGAGAAACTAAGGTCGATCACCTTGCTTGAGGGAACAATAGGAACTAGCACACACCCAACGATTCGGTTAGAAGCACAGCTACTTTGCATGTCACACTCTAGACATCTTTCAGTGCCACGACTTTCCATCGGAGACCAGCTACAGCCTCAGGCAGTCGGTCCCTTGAGCCTTTCATTGTGATCTCCCCAAAAATATTGTGTGATTTTACACAAAGTTTGTATAGAAAAGAAACCGGTGACTGAAGTTAAGCTTGGTTTGTTGCCATGGAACAAACGGTAGCATGGCTTTAAGCCCTGATAAAGCGAGTTGTGGGAGCTAGGTAACTGTCACAGGGGGAGTATCATGACCGTTGCGTGACAGTGTCCTTATCTGAGCTGCATATCGCTCTCTTAAGAGCAAGGTAAATGCGATCCTCCTGTGAAACTGCGCCTATCAAACACAGCTTAGTGAGCACAGGCATGGGTTGCGTCAAGGTTGTTTTGACCAAGGTAATGCCTTCAGAGGCTATAATGAACCCCTATGAGGCTGATACAGGGGGAAACTTTATGTTGTCCAAGAGTGTTGTACTGTGTTCATTCAAAATGGCCACTCAAGGACAGGTCGTGTGCTTATCGCCTGAGCCACATACAATGCTAACTTAACAGTTATTCGTCTTATTCACAAAGCAGGGCTGGCCATTACAGGAGTCAACATTAACCTCTCACTCCTTTCTTATACAGTAAGTTTGATATTGGATATTTATTTCTTCCTTAACATCTAAGGACAGTACCCTTTGGGCCACTTTCGAAATTAGCGTTGTGCCCTAGTCAGTCAACATCTTCAGATACACAGAGATGCATGCGCGCACACAAATGCACGTCCACGCACACACACACGCACAGACATGCACACACATAGACCTGAAAACCAGGCACACCAGCCAAAAAACAAAATTAAGAAGATTCCAATAAAATATGTGGCCGAAGAGTTGCTAAATGTGTCCGTAATTTAGCAATATTATCCTTTTAATAATGACATCTAATATTCCTGTGGGTTAGAACAGATGGAATATCATTCCAGGGGGGTTTTGGAAAGATGTCTATGCCCCGGAGCTCAAGACATTCATCTCAACAGTCATCTTATATTTTAAACCATCAAAGTTAACGACTAATCTATATTAATGAGCAGATTCTGCTCGTATAAAGGAAAGACACTTTGCATGTATAATGTATGAATTCTTGTCTTCTTCTATCAAGCTTCAAACTTAATTTAAAGAACTCTGTTGCTTCTGACAGGCATCAAAAGAGTTGTTGCTGATAAGGTAACGATGTGAGTGAGTATATGAGCGTGCATGTAAGTGTGTGCGTGTGTGTTGGGACAAAGCGCTTCACCAAACAGACTCCTGATGTCCACTGGGCTGAGATTTCGGCAGTATCACTGACGATGGACACATCAAGTCTGCCTCTGTTTAACATGGATATCTAGACATCCAAGCAGATTCTCAAGGTCATTTTCCTTGTGGGCTCCAATAGAGATATATTTGCAATGCTAAAACTGACAAAAAAAAATCTGTCTCTCGGCAACTTGTGGGCCTATCCTCTTATTCTCAGCTCATGGCAGATGAATAGTGAATGTGAACTTGACTCTAGTGCAAATGATCTGATAAAACATTGATCGCCTAGCATGAACTTCAAAGGTCTTATTGATTTATTTAACATTATGACAGTTAGGTCACCCAGGGCAGTGTACACCACCTCCAGTCATAATATGTAGCCTTGGCAGACTCAGGAAACAGGTTTTGTTTATTTATTGCGCAACGGTAACAAGTCCTGTAAACAGAAGCTGTTTCATATGAAAGACGGGAGTCAGTCAGTCGCTGTCTGGGGCACGAGACAAAGAAAAAAAAAACTCCAGGGAAAGCACGTGTCTTGGATGTTAGAGATGACAGGTACACGGATGGCTAACTTCCCCGTACCCTCAGTAAAACACCTAAGGCTACCCCACGAGGAGACTCTATTTGACTGGTACAGATAGCCAAAGCCTGTGGCCACATGCTCAGCTTAGTAATTTCTTTTTTTTTCTCATCAGTGCAGCAGATACCATTGCTTTGACTCAGCTCTGAGCAACCCTTTAACAAAACCTCTTTTCAAAGACCAAACCTCAGGGCAAAATATCTTTCAATTCATCAGTGAAACTAGACGATGTTGAAAAAGTGCACAATTAGGGGAAAAAAATGCATTCAAAGGACACTTGAGACACAAACATACTTCAAGGATTCTTCAATGGCGAAATAAAATTATTCAGGCATCCAAGAGCATGCTATTCTTTAACATGGGAATCCATTAGCGTCATTTATTTATTTATTTTCTTAAAGGTAAAAAAGGTGTTTTTTTAATTTACATTTTAGCAGTAGACACAAGCGTTTTCGACAAAAAAAAAAAAAACCACTTGGTGAACAAAATGGCCAGTCCAGGGCATGAATCTTTCGAGGCTCCCTTAACCGCTCATTGAACAGCACTTATCGACAGACAGAGAGATGCAGGCAGAGAATGAGATTGAGATAGAGGGACAGCGGAAAAGAACAAGAACAATTCAATCGTAATTGATTCACAGTAAGTGGGTGCCGCAAGGTTAAAAACATACTTGGAAGAAAGTAGAGAAAAAAAAATATCCCATGGGGAGTTCACAGTGGGTGATCTCACAGTCGTCATGTGAAGCACTGAGCAACAGAGTTGAGATTGATTCATTAATGCACTCTGGAGAGGTATCGCATCAAGGGCGTGGGTTTAAGAGGGTGAAACAATTGGATGTCCAAATGAACATCCGAGGAAACAACACAGGCACCAGTCATTTTGTTATATCATTGCTAATATTGAGGCAATTTTTTTCGATGTTTTGCTAAGCTACAACTTCCTGACTGCGGTGCTTTGGCAAGATTTTATGAGAGCATAAACAAAATTTCAAGATGTGTGAGAATATGATGTTCCAAGGCAATACTGCATTGTCACTGGGTTATGGATAAAATCATGATAGGGCAACTGTGGGTTTGCTCTTGAGTGAGATGTGTAACCTGAATAACATCAGAAAGTATCCAGCAGTTATACACTGACAAAGTGAAAATAGCTTCAGGGAGAAGTACAAATCCCTGCATGTAGTGAGGGAGACGGGTAATAGCTGTGATTTTGAACAGCATTTCTATATCCCCTATCACAATTGAAGGCCGCTTTACAGTGAGGGTGTTGCACAAATCCACATGAAGAAAATGTGCATGATGTTAGAATATACAGTTGATGGTATGGTTGGTGAGAACATTGAGGAGTAAAGCAGGCATCCCATAACTGTGGTGTTCTGTATGTCCGAAGTACTGTGCTGCAAATAATGTACAGTCGTGTTCCACATGTTGAAAGTACAACAAAGTATAGCAATCCTTTACTGAACTGCAATGTGATGTATGAGCTGACTATTGTACATTTCTTGCATAGTTTAAATATAAGGAGCATCATAAAGTTTAGCATATATCATATTGGAATATTGGGAGTCAAGTGTCGCACATTTTGCCAGCAATAATAAGGTATGTTGCCTCCCATGGTGCAGTTTAGTGTAGCATAGTGTGCTGGCGATCTGGACTGTCTAACATACCTGATATTGGGAGTAAAGTGTATCTCCCACAAGAGTAAGGCATGGGGCTTCACCTATAGCCAAGGTTGTTTGACTTGGAAGGTTAGTAGTTCAAACCCCACTGTTGCCACTATAAGATCAGCGCAGCCTTAGGGCCCTTGAGCGAGGCCCTTAGCTCTACATTGCTGCTAGGGGGAGACTGGCCCCTGCTTATCGTAATCAACTGTGAGCCGCATTGGATAAAAGCTCCGGCTAAATGCCTGCAATGTGGCAAAACAAGCATTTGCACTTAGCTGAGTCTTGCGTCCCACATGCTGAGAGTATAGTGGGATACAGTATCTCGCTTGCTGGTTGTAATGTTTCACACAGTGGAGTGTGACGCGCCACACGTTTCAGTATAATTGAGCGCAGCGTAGCACAATTTGTGACTGGCGCACTGATCTCCATCACTCAGTGGGGAAGAACAGATGAGGACTGACAGTGCAATCTCTCTCTTTCAATTTGAAAAGATGAGCAAATCTGAGAGCCTTATTCTAAAACCAGCATAACAACCAGCAGGGCATTGAGTCCCATTGATTTTCCACACCCTAGGCAGGCATCCCATTTATAATGTTGACTTCATAAAGGTGCAGGATATTATAGGTAGGGGATGGAGGTGGGACGTGGGGGTGAGTTATTGAAGGGGAATTTAGCCATTAGGGTTTCTGCTCATTTCCCTGGACGGATGGGCCGTGTGGAAGAGATCGGGGAGGTAACAGAACCGGAGAAAAGGTTATGAAGACACAGTGATGAGTATTCCAGAAGAGACAGAGGATGCTGTCCATCCCCAGGGTCATCCATCACCGCTGATACGGGTATTTGCTGAACTTCACTGCTCACTGTGGCTACTGTCACTCACAAGAACCCCGAGCTGGGATAGAGAACTCTGGTCACTATGCCACATTTGTGTCCGAAGTATAAATTTTCATTCATTTTAAGCACAGACTTTTTCAAAAATTCACTTTTGAGGTAGGCCTACTTCCCTTATTTTTAAGCCTCTATCAGTTTTGAGATTTTGCATCATATTTCCTCGTAATTACATGCACCATTTTTCTCGACCATAGTCAATAATTATTTACATCTTTTAAATTTTTTGCCTACATGCTAGCCCTCTTTTTAGTCTAAAAACTACACATCCCATGATCCACCTATTTCGCGAAGCAAAAAAGGAATGGTCAGAATGTCATCAGCATCTTGTTATCTTTGATAGCCAAGCTATCAAGTGAGGCATAAAAAGCAAGACAGCCTAGAGAGCCACCCAATATTCTACTTAGTTAAGCTGACCAAGCTTGTGATCGAGTTATACAGCTAATATAAATCAATAGCCAAGCATTTTGGCCAGTGTTAGTCAGCGTAAAAACTTGGTATCCAGTGAATTAGCTAGCCAACTAATCAGTCTCATCAATGGGTTACTGATCTAGCTAGCTATGTGGCTAAATAATCACAACTCGCTGACCTAACACTCGTTAAGTAACAAACGAAAAAAGCTTTTCACTGCTCTCTATTGATTTCTTTGCATCAAAGGTTGCAAATTAATAGTGGCCAGCAAATTAGCCAGCTACCCAGTAATCAACCTCACCAACATGCCACCAAACAATGCATCAGCTTTCTTTTCTTCAATTTATGTCTCTGATGGGTCAATGTCAAGTTATGGTTACAAATGTTTGCTGAAACTGAGGTACCTAATTAGCGGAGAACAAATCATCGACTACTTGCGCATTTGTACAGTGGATATGTAATTTACAAAAATGGACTACGAACTGGACAAAAAATGCAATAGCATCGCAATTTTTACAATAAACTACAAATCTGATGTGCTCACTTACATTCGTATAATCCACAGGTTAAGCGAACCGCCTCATAAACAAATTTTAATTCTGAGTAATGCCAGAAAGAGCCTGAATTGCTTTATAAATTTCCATAGGAATTTTACTTCTGATACCAGAAGCTAAGTTGCAGTTCACCACAGAACTCAATGGGGCAGGAGCAAGTAAACCCTGTCCCTGAAACAACCCAGAAGTGAAACCACTGAGTTCAATGTTAGAGGAGGCCACAAAACATCCCTTTAATTTAATGATTGGTCTAGACCAATTATCAATCATTTCTCATCATTAAGAAGTTTTCTTATTATTAGAATAATTAATCAACAATTAAACACACAGCTTCCTTCTAAATGCAAGGTTAACTTCTGCATTCACTTTTAACACATCCTGCATCGCAGGTTATCTAACCTGTGCTTCATGGTTGTTTAAGAGACAACAAACAAGAAAAAGCAAAGATTAGCAGCATGTAGGCCTATCCACAACTTTGAATAACATTAATTAAAATGATGCAATTTTGCATATGAATGAGGCATTTTATTTCCTGTCTTACCGTAATGAGGAGATCTGGCCACACCTGATAGTGTCGGGTGTTTTCAGAGTTAGCATAATGTAAACTTTGAAAATTGACTGAAAACAGGTCATGACTAATCATTAGTTTAAAGACATGTCTTGTGCCTCCTCTATTTTCAGCCCAGCAGCCGCCACCGTGACATTTACCTTAATATACTCCCAATAAGTCAACATTCAAAGAGACTTCTGCACAATACACCCCATTGAAAGGCTTTATTTTGCCCTCAACATGCAGAAAACTATCCTCCACAGAAACCCAAAAAGCATTTGGTGTGCGCGGACATAAACCCTGGCCAGCAATGCATTCAGGCAAGAAGCAGAAGAGAGGGAATGTGTGTACATTTCATGGTGAGGAGGGAGCCCACAGGACATATGGTGTGTTCAGAAATAAGTGTGAACTCTCAGCAAGGAATAAATCTGACCAGTGGAGATGGAGCATGTCGGACTGAACTCCTGAAAGCTGGGTCTCAGTATGCTTTAAGGAGCAAGAAAGAGCTTACCCTACAGGAACAGCAGCGATACTCACCTTGGATGAGTACGTGTGTCCATCTGAGCCGCACACTGGACTGGGATGAACCACGGGGCATGCTCTGCATTTCCCATGATGCACTGCACCCATCCGATGTTTATGAGGCAGACCACCTCTCCTGGGCTTCCCACTATCATGTGAGAGAGAGAGAGAGAGAGAGAGAGAGAGAGAGAGAGAGGGGGAGGGAGAGAGTGAGTGAGAGAGTACATGAGAGAGGGAATTTGAAGGGAAGAGAGCCACCGTCTTAATTTAGCACTTGATGAGGAGTGTGGATGTAAATGCTTAAAACATGATTAAAAACGCATTTGGCTAAAGCAGGAAAAAGCCATTAGAAAGCCACACAGATATTGACCTTCCTTTAGTCACAGCCTCGAGGCCTAGCAGCTCTGTAAAAACGGCCTCCACACTGCTCAACGTTCCCCATTTCCACACCCACACAGCTCCTGGTTAGCTGAAAGATTTATTGCCAAATACAGCTCATGCCTTTTCATACGGGCCACTAGCAATATAAGTAAGTTCCCCTGAAAATAAATAGGTACGGCTCTCTAATTGCTCAAAGAGCTTTAATACCTGCAAATGAAATGGGTAAATCCTTCTTCTAGAGAGAGTATAAGCACTTGGATTTGTATTTCACTCCACCTCTGCATTTACAGCTCAGGGAAGTCAGGGAACTTCCACTAAAGCAACCTGCTCTGAATTGTTTGCGCAAATAAGATGATAAAATACACTTGTGAAATTATCCCAGCTTCGGCTTTTGGGATCATTCCACACTTGAACTAGAAAGCATTCGGAGAGCGCACACCTCTGCCAACGCATTTACCACCAAGAGCTGAACAAATATGGCTGTGGTGGACGCATACAAATATAAATCCATCCCAAAATTTTATCAGTTGTCCCTTGGGGGCCGATCACACCAAACGCGCTTTTGGCGTGGGGCACCCTCTTTGTTAACATTCTCAATGATTAGACGCTTTCTGGACGCTGGTTTTGCGCACTGGGTGCCTCGCATTTAAGCGCCCCAGGAGCCTCGCTGTTTTTTGATGCGCTTCGTATCAAACACAGTCTTATTTTGAGGCGCCTCGATAAAAAGACGCTTCATGTCATTATCAGTCTTTTCCCTGCTGTCCAATCATGTGAAAAAAAACCATGGCCCACACTGCCACAAAATGTCATTGAAACTCGCTAAAACTCTTAAGCTAAAAATTTCCCAAAACCTAGAAATCACGTGAATAACAGGAGTCAGTTGTGGAAGCACAATCATGGCAATCATAACATGAAGATGCAAATGTATTGATTGTCCTTTATTGTTGCTTAATATGTGCTAGCTTTTGGCTCATCTTCTCCAAGAGCTACTACCGCTCTGAAACCAAAGTTTCAGCACCTACACCATGAATATATTTTTACCAATTATCTTATGGAGAGAAGCCCGAGGGCTTCTGAGAGCAAACTTGTTCCCTTATTCTTCATCAACAAACTGAAGAGAACTTTAGCTAAAAAAGGCTGAGCCAGTGAGATAACACACCAGCAGATAAGGCACAATGGAAGTACAGCAGGGAAAGGCTCTGAAATTCAGATTTACACCAGATACTTCAGAATTTTCATCACCATTGAGCAATTTTCCACTGCTCATGCTGCCTAATGTGTGGAATAATTTAAACATAATTAATCAGCATGACTGAAAGATTATCAGACAAATTTTTGATACTTACATGACTGCTTAAAATTCAGTGAGATGCGCCAAAAAAGTGAAGAATCTAAACGGCACTGGACTAGAGCAGTTTTGTTTTTTTTGTTTTTTCCTTACCCCCGGCATAATAATTCAGTATGCTTCGTGAAGAGCAGGAGGTTTACACACACAGCATATATAAACATATATATGCGCACACACACACACACACACACACACACACATGCGCGCACACTCACACACACACACACACATCAATGCACACACACATGCAGACATGCTGTATACTCAAACTTGTATATACACCACAGACACACATATACACACATGCTGCAACAAGCGCATACACCATAAACACATCCGCATACACACCCCCCCCACACACACACGCTCCAACACACAGACACAACAAACAAACACGCACACGTGCACACTCAAACACACTGATGCAGACATGCACAAGCACCTGAAACACACATCCACATGTGCGAAAACACAAACACATCTATGATGCAGGTATGCGCAAGGACCAGGAACACATATAAACAGACACACATTATCCACATATTCACAAGCAGGCACACATACAGTACATGCACACCCCCCACACTAACACACCAACATACAAACAAAACACAAACAATTACACACACACAGGCACGCATGCACGCACACACACACACACACACACAGCCTAATGGCAAAATTTTTCTCCTTCCCTCATATTCCACTCGCATCAGAAGAGAAACATTCTGAAGGTTAAAGCAGTGATATATTCAGAGAATAATAGAATAGCATCTCAATGCTGCAGAATTGAGTAGTTAGTGCAACACTGTCATCAGGGCATTCTCTAAATAAGAAGGTAACACTTTAAGTAGCCAAAGTCAGGATGAAGCATCAAAGGAATTGGCTGCAGACAGTACACAACAGCAATGAACACACTGGGCATCCAAAAAGTTAATCAAGTACGCTTCATAAACAGAATGATTCATTAGGTCACAGAGAAGGCCCATTAACTACTGGTGAGTGGCTGAGAATGCCTCAAATAACAATTATTAACTCCGTTTGAATCTGAATTTTTAATGGCGGAATCCCTCTGAGGAAATCGGTGGGCAATAACAATAAATATGGAATTAAGCCTTTGAAGTCCCAAAAAATACCGCTGCCCATACTGATTATTTGTTTGGCTTCACACGGTTGTTGTCCTTTTTTTTTTTCTAAAGCAGATTATGGATGGAAAAAAAGAACATTAAAAAACCATAAAAAAATCAAGCCAATCATTAACCCCAACAAGGAGGTTATGTTTTTGTTTGTTTGTTTGTTTGCTGCTAGCCGAAATTTCGACCGGCATATTGATCAATCCAGTTTGTTTGCTCGCTTGCTTGTATCCACTTGATATTTTTCAGTTACATACCAATCCTCACTAAACGTCACACGCAAGCAGGCCTTCACCCTGAACAGTAACCTTCAGTTTTTCGTTAAAGTGAGTCAAAGCTTAACAACGATAGAGGCCAAAGTTCAAAATTTGTTTTCTTTTTGTCATCCATTTTGGCAAGCTCTATGCAGATGCGACTGACTTACTTGTTTGAAAAAATTACTATCTTGATTTCATGAAACTTGGTGGAGGAGCGCAGCAAAAATCATTAATTACTTTCGTTAACATTGCTGGGTAAGGCATTTCGCCTAAACCATACGAATACCATACATGTTAATATCCAGTAGATAGTAATAAGGTTCCACAGTGACAAAACATAGCCAATTGTAGAATGATGACTCTATATTGATTGTGCTTGCAGATTTGCATATTATATTACAGTAGGCAACTGGTCTCAGCTGAGTTCTACACTGTCTGAGGGCTGTTCTTGTCAAAAAATATGACTGGGTGGGTGACTCGTTTGACCCAATTCCTGGTGACCGAGTTGTGCTTTGACAGCATTCTCAATACATAAACAAAAATGATACGGCTAAATGTGGTCCAAATCAGAGCAAGAGAGCTGTGAATCACTATAGCCCCAACCAAGATTGTTAAGCACATCAATCATGTGAACTAAAAATCAATAACTCACTGACATCAAAGGTAGGATACTACGCATGGACAGTGTCCAACATAAGACACACACGGGGGACTGCAACAGTACAAAAAGTATAAAATCAAACGCAGCACCCAATGTGTGTGACATCAGGGATTAAGAAAAACAAGTACTCAGTGTGATAAGGCTATATTTTACATTTATTACATTTACAGATGAGTGACAAATTAAAGGAAAAAACATCTGAAAAAATGATTGAGTAACCATAACAAATGCAGATGCTTCTGTTCATTTTTTTTCTGGGATGGTTTGGGTCCTCTCGTTCCCTTAAAAGCAGAAGAATCTCCGCAAATGAATGCATATTTATTCAGTGTAATCACCTTTTCAACCTTTGATGGAGCGTTCCTACCCTGATGGGAGCGATCTCTTCTAGGATGACAATGGCTCAAGCCCCACTGGCTACAAGGTGCCACTGAATGGTTTCATGAATATGAAAATGATCTTAAGCGTTTGCCACCACCTTTGTACTCACCAGATCTCCCAGCAGCTATAACAACAGGACAGAGAGAGCTTTTTGCCACCACTACCACCAAATGAGAAAATATCTCCTGGAAGAAAGGTGCGCCATCCCTCCAGTAAAGTTGAACACTCACAGACTCTATGCTAAGCCGTGATGGAGCAGATCCCGCAGCTTATGAAGGCCCTTGATTTTTCCATTAATTTGTTACATGTCTGTAAATTATTACTTTGGCTCCTCCCAAAAGAGTTCTTTATTTCTCAAGTTTTTAAAAATCCATACATATCCAGTAATTTCCTGCGAGAAGTAAGCACAAGATAAATGAGCATGGCAGCACACTCTAAAAATGATTTGGATGTTCCAAATGATTGGTTTCCAATACAAAATATTATGCTATTTAAAAAATGTCATTGTATTCAAACATAATTCCAGCCCCAAAAATGTTTGTGCATCAATGCATTTCTCATGGGTATAAAATGTGTGGGTCAATTACATTTTGTTCAATATCCAACTCAGTAAAGGTAAACAAAGCAAAGTCTCAATTTTCTATGAAATGTGGGTAATATGAATTATTCTCAAAGTGGAGACATTGCCTTTTGCATGTGAACAGATTCTTGTGTATTTGTCCTCATGGCAAAAAAAGGAAAAGATTGGCTCTCAAGCATGTTCCCTAAAAAAGCTAACAACATATCTCCCAAATGTTAAATGGTGTCAAGCTTTAAAAAACCCTGATACAAATTCAAAGACAGCCAACACCACCATTTAATGGAAGTCCTATTATAGAATGTTTTTGAGGCTGGTATCAGGATTCTGAAGGCCTCTTCAAATGAAAAGACAACTCTGTTCTTTGTTAAAAATGACACAGCGGTCTTGATAAGTGTATACAAGATAGGAAAGGAAGGAAAGACAAGATAATGCTAAATACAGCCAAGATTCAGTCATCTCAACTCACAAGGAAGATCCACAGTTTTTCTAGTCAAAAACTACTTGTTGTTTTAATTTTGGCAACTTGCCAACCAATGTTTATTCAATAGAAAACAGCACATGAATTTATTCATGAGTTAAGGGAAAAGGGCATATGCTGTTTAAATCCCGTCCACAGACTGAAAAATGTAATCAAGTTGGAGGTATTAATTTGCTAGATGAATGGAAATAAGCCGTATTGCACATTTTCAACTTGCATAATACTGAAAGTTGAGCATAAGTAGGTTTGGCTGAACTTTTTAACTGAACATCGATATTAAGCCAATGTACCGTAAGGGGTTGTGTCAACTGGAATGGAAAATTATGGCTGACGTTTTGGTCAGAAAGAGAGGGCCAAATCTATGGAAATAGTCTTTAGCAATATAAATAAAGAAATCAAACTTCTAACACCATGTATTTCTAAATACTATCATATCACAGCTGAGAGGAGCCCATATGAATGAGCAAACAGCAGAATAAATGCAGAGTAAACGAAGACCACCAATGCCATTGTGATGTCACATCCTGTAAACACTTGAGCCTTATTGACCTGAGTAATGATGAGGTGATACTGCCCAAATGCATCAAATGAAAGCAGCTGCCTGCTAAAGCCCTACTGCACACATGGTGAATGATCTCTGAACATCTGTGCTGCAGCCGGTCTGCCCTTCAGTCTAGAGGCTTCTCTGTGGCTCACAGCTGACCCCCCACCCGACCACGCAGACGCATGAATGAGCCGAGTCAGACAGAGCAAAAGTGCACCATCTGCCCCCGCTACCTTCTTCTTCTTCTTCTTCTGTCAACATGACCTGACTTTCTCCCAGGGGAGGGAACCGACGCGAAATTGCTTTTGGTTTGTTCCGAATGTTACCGACCGTTTTGTTTTGATTCAAATCTTCCGACCAATAAAATGAAATTTCGAACTGGGTTGAACTGAACAAAATAGTGGTTCATAATGGTTCCAAGCCACAAAATATTTTGATTTTCATTCGGAGAAATTAATTCACTAAAAAGAAAGATATAATAGGCTTACTGCAGAAAAATGACAAGATATGGAAACAATTCTATAAAATTAACGCTAAAACTGGCATGTGTGTCCTCATCATTGATTTACTGAACAATACTTCATGGTCAAGGTACATGTGCTGGCCCGGTCTCAGTCATCTCAGTGCTCAGTGAAGGTGCAGAACAGTCTTGTTTTACGCGTGTGCGCGTGTGTGTGTGTGGGAAGGGGGGGTGCAGCATGGCCAGCCGCATAAAAACTGTAGCAAGCATTTTTAAATCAAAGTAGGGTATAATTTAATCTCGGAACACAAAGAAACGCTCCTGAGCTCATTCCCTCCCCAGCTACCTTTGTACATAGAGACCATCATTTCTCATGCTCATCAAATACAACCACACCGCTAAAGCAATGGAATCATAAAAACATCCCAAGCAGAATCCCAGACAAAAGTTCAAAATTAAGAATTAACTGGGTGACTACATTTACGGCATCATAAGCCTCAAAACAGGGGGAGGTCATTTGAGTGCAAATCATCATGTTTTCATGCATGAGACTACCAGGACCATTCGAAGTTACTAAAAATCAAATGAAACAGTCCATAAAGTTCAGAATTATTCACGCCTAGGACTGGGTGGCAGTATATGAGAGTCAATGAGTCTCAATTTACTCACTTTGGATTCATTTGATTTGCATATTTATCGATGCTAAAACTAATTGGGTCTTTATAATATGCAGAAACTAATGCCTCAGCAGGTCTCCGCTGGAGTCGTCATTAAGGAAATCGGCTTCGGTGCGATGTGTGCACAGATAAAGAGACCGCAGGGTTACAGGTTGAAGCCGCACATTTCTTTGGGATTGGGAGTTAGGGGGGTGGAGGGGTGGGGGTGTGGAATGGGGCGAGCGAAAGGCCCCCCCCCTCCCGCCTCAGCAGTCTGAGCCCCGTCTGTCGGGAGGACAGATACGGGCGGCTTGCCACAGTCGCTCATTCGGCTGAGATGGGCATTATGGTGAGGGGACGGATGAGGGGAGAGATTGAGAGAGCGAGAGAGAGAGAGAGAGAGAGAGAGCGAACAGCAGCAGGCTCCATCCCGCTCCGCTGCTCCGGTTTATCAGATAGGAAGTGACAGAGCTGAATTTAGCTCCGGTCCCTGCCAAAGACGACGGCTTCTGGGGCCCAGTGAGCGATCGGCAATTCGATGGAAGGGACCGTCCTCACCCGTCTCATACATAATGAAGGAGGGACAGCTTTTTTTCACCGGTTAGAGGAATTTGGAGGAAATGAAATTAGACGAAGGAGAGAGGGCATCAGGGCATCCTCGATTAAGTCTCAAAGATTAGCGATGGGTCCTTCTGCCCTCATTCACTTAACCTGTCAGACTGTGACACTTACTGCTGCCTCATCTCCAGGCATCTTATTCCTTACCTGACTCGCTAGCGCATGCCAAAACACCAATCACGGGAGACGGTGTTTAAAACTTCCAGAAGTCCTCAAAGCTTGGCCCTGACTCAGCAGTATGTAAGTGAAGCAGCATTTTACGGACTGAGTCCTTGTGCAGAAAAAACTGAACATCCCAACAGAGGTGGAATTAGCACCTGCGTGGACATGGTAAACCCATATAACAGCTATGGGGAAGGACCTCGTCCAAGCGTCAATGCAAACTGAGTCTAATCCATTAAAAGCGCTGTGAAATGAATGCTGCCGTTTAACAATGAGCACATCCATCCTGGACCTCACTCCTGGGCAGGGTCTTGGGAGGTCTGGAGTCGATCCCAGCATGCAATGGGCCAGAAGCTGGAATGCATCCAGGAGAGTCTGCCAATCCATCGCAAGGATTACACAGCATTCACCAACACAGTCATACCTATGGGCATTTCAGAGTCTCCAACTGACCTGGAACTCATGTTTCTGGACTGCAAGAGGAAACTGGAGAACTAGGATTCAGCTCCAGGCGGGACTCAAACCCACAATGTTCTTGTTGCTAAGCAACAGCGATACCAAAAACACCACCTTGCCGCCATTTTGATACTGATAGCAGGCTGGGTCTGCCCCTGACCCGACATGGCCAAAGGAGAATGGTTTAGCAAAACTCTTTGCTGACATTCTGCTCTTTAACAAGACAAACTATGCTGAAGGACGAAATAAAATAGAAAATCTTACCGTCTGTGAGGTCAGTGCACTTGAGTTAGAATCAAACGATGTGCACTTATCCACTTTTAGCCAGGGTTACCTCAGGCATGTACCCTCAAACTAATTATCCAATTGACTTTCATTAGTAACCCCATACAGGACTACAGAATGATTCACAATAACAGGCTTCTGACTCTATTTGCAGTTAGGGTGCATGTGTGACATAGACATCAAAAACATGGCCGTCACAGCGACAAAAATATTGGGCTCTCAAACAGTCAATAGCATTGCGGTAGGAGCGGAGAAGATGTCAGTCTGGGCTCCAAGATTTGTTGAAATGCCTAATCTCTGGTACTGCATTTTTCCCTGCCAAAGGCGCGTCAATTCAAGCTGCGGGGCAAAAAATGAGTCTATAGCACTGCAGTGGACGCCAAGAGTTTGTCGATCAGTGCCTGGAAGTAGCAGAGTGAAATCTAATCGATAGCCTTTCTGTAAAAACCAATGAAGGGCCAGTCTGGGTCACAAAGTTATCTGGGAAAGGGCAACAGAGATAAATTCAATGGCAACTATTCCCAAACAGGCACTGACAGTCCTATGCGAGGAACATTTGTGGAATTAAAAATGACCCCTTGTGTGGTCTAGTTTATGCTCCGTATAAATTGATGTGTCAGAGCCCAGTGAGTCTCGACACAGAGGTATTTTACATTATCAAACTTTTAATTTCCCATGATTGCATAATATCTTCCAGTTAGCTATTCTCCAAACACATCAAACCATCTTATTTAAATGGCAATTTACCCTCTGCATGCAATAAATTCAGTTCGTCTCCTTGGCGAATCACCATCTATTAAATGGCCTTTTCAAAGCCAACAGACCTCACTGAGCAAATTTGACTTCAACGCAAAGGCTATTCAGCGCCATCACATTATGTGTCATCACCCCTCCCACATCCGACTGCAATTATTCAATCCTCCCATTTTAATATCCACAGACTGACAATGTTTTCATCCCATACTCTCCAACATTAATCTTCAAACATGCCCTTTGATTCCGAATCCCAGGTAAAGGGAGTTTAGAAAAGCAGCAGTTAACCTTAAATTAAAGGACTGTGATTTCAGAGGCTGCATGGATGGAGGTTTTGCTCATGTATGTATGGATTTCAAGAGTAATATGGTATGGGTGACAGGTGGAAAGGCACTTTTGAATCCAAAGCACAGTTCAGACATGATCTGGACTAGACAGTAAACAGAAGTTCACCCTGTATTGCCCAAAATTCATTTTTGTACTTCTACGATGGGCATCCCATTATATATTAGAGGCCACGCATGAAAGTTTATACTGCAGTGGTAACGAACCATGGTCCTGTAGATCTATCCTCCTGAAGGTTTTCACCCAAACCTTAACAAAGCACACCTCGCACATAGCGAGACCTTTTGTTCAGCAGCTACTATGCAGAGTCAGGTGTGTTAGATTTAGGCTGAAATAAAAATGTACAAGATGGTAGCTCTCAAGGAACAGGGCTGTGGACCACTGCTCTATTGCGCAGTTGTTGCAAATTCATCTGAGAATATCTGAGCAGAATAAAGCCGCTTTCACACCGGACGCGAAACAAATTTTTCGCACGACAGATTACATTCAAAGTCAGTGCAAAGACGCGAATACCGCAAACGCGTGTATTCGCTGGCGTCTTTGCACTGACTTTGAATGTAATCTGTCGGCGAAAAAATTCGCGCCAGGTGTGAAAGCGGCTTTAATCTTGGAAACGGAGACATATCCATTTGAAATACACGTCTGATGAGTTTCCCCAAGTTGACAGTCCGTTGACAGACCCCATAAGCATACATTTCACCCACGACTCCTCACTCGACACAGTAGGCCAATCCCCTACCTGTTTGGCAGCTGCCGGTGACTGATGCAGATGGCGGTCTGGTAATCATGGGTGACGCACACCTTGTGGGCGGGGCAGCGTACTTTTAGGCAGGGGTCTTTGGTGGCATCCAGACCTGAGGAAGATGGAAAGGAAAACTACAATGAAGCTGCAGCAGAGTAACTCAGCCCTATGCCTGGAGCTCCATGGTGTCTGAATACCTACTATCATCCCTTTAGCCACAGAACCTGCATTGCTAAAGATCGGGAGGGAGAGAGGGAAACAGAGAGAAAGAGGGAGAGAGAGATAGATATGCTAAGATATACCCTATCAGTTTCATTCAGATATTGGAGCAAAAATGAAAAATCTAACCAAACAAGTCCTTTGTCAATGTCCTGAATGCATTTTACAACTGCTCCCTGTTTTGATGAATTGCACAAACTGTTTCTCCCCTCGCCGAGAGCTTGCTTGGAGACAGAGAGAGATGCCGCTGCCTTCGACTGGCCGTCCCAGCATTCCCAGCCTTGACTTTTATTACTGTTGAGGTTTGTTTTGCTTTTTTTCTGTCAGGGTGTTGTGGTGTAAAAGCCAAAGGGAGTAATTTAGCTTCCCGTGGCTGCTGTCACGGCCCAGCCACCCCCCACAGTCAACAAAGAGCAGAGCGTGAACGCCTGGCTCAGTGTTTCCCACCTCCTGCCCTCTGCACTACACCCACACACACTGCGTTAGCCCTCACGCGCTTCCTAAACGCTGTGGTCAACGGTACCATTAACGCCTCCGGGCATCAGATGCCGAAAAGAAGGAATGTGGAAACATCTGACCGAGGCCAGCGAGCGCAAACAGGACCAGAAGAGAGTTTGTGAGAGGAATACGAATTTTGTCTCCACAGTGGTTCGACCGAGTCAAGCTAGTGAAGCCTGAACATCCCCACCCCCACCACCACCACCATTCCTCCCCAGGGTTGTAATACGCTCAATCCAAGGTGACCAAGATCAAAGGAAGCGGACAGATACCGTGAAGCAGAATTTCGTGGTAGAGTTGCGCTGAACGTTACACGAACTTCCTATCTGGAATAAAAAGCTTCGATCTCAAGAGTCAGTGGAGCTTGCAATGGTAGGAGCAGGTATTTGAGAGTAGTGTGTGCAGGCTACCACATACAGTACAGATGCTGCAAAAATAATAAGATGAAGCAGGGGCAAGTGAGGGGTTATATAGTGCGGTCTGTAAGTATGAAGGCAATGATACTGTCTGGGGTGAAATTTCGATGTGGTTCATAGGACATGGATGCATATGCACACCGTAATACTCTACAACAAGGGCACATCAATTAACATTCATTCATGCAGTAATAAGCATCAACTATCAGACAATTAACAGATATCTACTGTATGAGAGTGCTGAATAAGTATTACGTTACCATAATTAATAATTTAATAATGCTCTTTGTCACTCTTATTGTGAAGTTGAGAACATCCCTTGAGTGTCCCAAAAGTAACTCATCAAACGATCAAAATATTCATTGATATATGAATTAATACCATAGTTAACATGGGCACCAGTGATTATTAGACATATTAGTTAACTGCTAATTAACTGTCATTAACCCTTACAGCGCTGTGGGCAGCTATAGTTGCCCAATGATGTAAGATAACAAAATCAGACACTGTTGAAAACCTATCATGTGGCAACTTGTTTAAAAGAGCTCCCGCAGGGGAGCTCTTTTAAACAAGTTGCCACACGATACGTTTTCAACAGCTCAGGATAACTACATTTTTAATTCCTTGAAAATTTATTCAGTGCTCGAAGAGTTAAGACACATCAATTAATGCACCCTCATTGTAAACTGTTACCCAACCAGCACATGAATGTGAGACCACTCTCATCTGGTGTATTGTTTTCAAACCTACTGTGCCAAGAACAGCATAAAATTTGTCACAAATAAAGCATAAATTCGGTCACTGTCCAAATGATTACAGACTGTGTAAGCAAAGTAAGTGCAAGTAAGCATCAGCATCAAACGTTTCTCCAGTATATTAAAAAAGATGCACTGAGCTATGCCTTTTTTCTGTCCTTGCACCACTGAAACATTGAGACTTATCTCACTTCCTGGATTATTTAATGCAAGGTAAATTCAGCAAAAAAAAAAAAAAGAGCAAACTTTTTGAAAAGCGAACTTCATAACCATATGGGAAAGGAGGATTTAGGTCTGCGATATTGAATACAGCTTCTCAATTGTGTTTGTTGCCTGTCGGAGTTTACCACAGCATTATCATTTAATTTACCTTCCACTTGAGAATCCAGCTCCTAAACACAAAAAAACCCATAAACAGATATGCTCACACTCCAAAGCTCACCTTGAATCAGGAGCTGTTGTGCCTCAGAGAGGTAAACAGTTTTAGAGCCCCAGTTTTTGCTTAAAGGGACAGTAGATAAATCCCATTTAAACCAAATGTGGACAATGCCACCAATAATGAACCTCAAAACTAATGTACAGCACTCAGCACAGTACATCATGGACGGAGGGTTATGCTAACGGAATTTTAAAAAGTGATCGTTCCTGTGGCAGGCACAATCAGACAAACTGTCAGAGTGCCTAATTCTAGGCTAACATGTTTCAACATGTTATCCTGTTAACTCAGTAAATTATTCACAAAGAGCACGCGCACACAGTATATACGAGACTAGCTATCAATATAAGCTATGACCAAACCACTAGTTATTATGAACATGAGCTGCACAATGAATTCACTTCGTTGGGTCAACAGTTATCCATCGCCCAAGGGAAAGTTCAATATTGTTTGCAGGGATAAAAATACCAGCCTGCCCCCCCCATCCTCTCCCATCGTCGTGTTCCTAAGCAATGAGTTAACATTGAATTTACTGCTTTTGTCAGCCACACAAGAGTGATAATCAAGCCCAATATATGCAAATTCAAGTGCGTCTAGTATCTTCCCATTCACTTCTCCACACACTAGCGGTTGCCTCTGTCAATAAATCACATCAGGGATCTTTAGAGTGCTAATGAATGATAAGCGGAGAGGCTGGTGGGAGGTTATCGGAAGGTTATCCAAAGATGATTCAGACCCTTCAGAATATCAAGCTGCGCATCTCACCACCTGTTATACCTGCTGTGCTCTCTCCAGTGATCCTCCGCTTTTTAACGCTTCTTTCATGACGACTCGCACACTCGACTAATACGAGACTGAATGAGTGATTCAGCTCAATTTGCAAAAGAGAGCGCTCGTTACGCGCTTGCCATTATGTAATGGGCATGACCTGCAGCGAGCTGATTCAGTAGCTGTGGCTCCCACTGCTTCAGTTGATTAGCGTCTTCGCTAAAGCAGCACTTGAATGAAGTTTGGCAATACATTGCCGAGTGAGAAATTGTCAGAGGCACAGGTAAACATATACAGCGCTTCACAAATTTATTAGACCACCACCCAATGTAAGGTAGTGTACGCCGTAGCTGCCCTAAATTAACAGTGTTGGTAATCACCAAAATCATTTTTTATGTTTCTGTAATGATGAATCCACCAGTATGCGCAAGCTCATTAATTGAAGTGATATTTTTAATGCTAAAATGTAATTATCGTTGTTATCCGTGAATTTTCGAATTAACTGTTTTACAAAAAAGCAGAAAAAAAATAGTTAAGCACATTATTATTATTTGATAAAGATGCCAAATAACAGTTATTTACTTGCATTCCTGAACATAAAAATTAGTTTTAGTGGTTGAGTGCAAGAATGCAAGCTGTTATTAAGGCCAGAGGAGGCCATACAAAATAATTTTTTTTTTTTTTTTTGGTTTTATGTGTGAATAAGGACTATTTAGTTGTTTCAGTTTATTATTTGCCAAAGAAAAAACAATACAGTTTTTAGTTTTAAACAAGTGCTTGACAAGTTTCTAAAATATTAGTGTTTTCTCGTTTTAATGACAGGAGGTCTAATAAATTTGTTAAGCACTGTATATACAGAATAGTCCTAACTCAACGAATATTCTGTCAGAAATTAGGCCACTTTAACATGCGGTTTTTTGCATAAATTTACATTCTTCCCACTGGCACACAGTTCCTCAAATCACCGTCCTCTAGAGCTAAGAACTCATAGTTTTCCACCCTCCCTTAACCCTTTAAGGCCTAATGCAAAAATCTCAGCAGAGAATCAGGCTGCCGTGTTTGCCACAGTAACCTGTATTTGGGCTGAAGCACAGCTTCTCAGCTTTCAGGAACAGTTGGAATTTTTTTATTGCACAAAACTTACAGTAATTACGGTACTTTCAAAATTATGCGCAAATCTGTGTCGGCGATGACACGTTCGGCGTAAAAGGGTTAACCTGGTAGTCAGGTGTGAAGCCAGTCTGGCCAATCAGCAATGCTAATTCTTTAGTTAATTATCCAGGAGGAGAGAAAACCAGGGCTGGATTTGAAACGATGTCCAGATCTGAGGATCCCAGCTCTAGGAGGATAAAGCTTTCCAACCACAATGAAAACAGTCTTATTACCATTAAGGGTTTTATTTAAAATGTATCCTTCATGGAAAAAAAATCAAAGTAAAACTTCAAACACAGCAAATTACAAGGCGGCGAAATTCATTAGCTGGCTTTGATAACTTCACAAGACAAAGTCGGCTGTCCCTAATCACTGGGCTAATAGCGCCTCGTTATGTGGCACATGCCCTCTGATGTAGGCCGGACCCCAGTGACAGAGTGGGGACGCGGTTTTTAATGAACTCCGGGGTGATTAGCTCAGCTGCCGATTAGCTGCTACACGCGCGCAGTCTGAGCTTCACACCCGCATGCCAGGCCCATGTGGGAGGAGACGTGTGCGGTCTCTCGCTGATCTGCAGCTCAGCGCTCGCAGCTTAAAAGCTTTACGCGCGGAGACGATCGTGCCTGTAGGCTTTCATCTCTAAAGCACTGTAGCTGCGGAAAATAGATATGAACAAATACATAAATAAATCCTTCAAATCTAAACTAAGCACAGGGATACTAGAGAGGCCTATAAGGTTCACAGTAGATTTATATAAATATTTCTGCCAGTGCACTCCGAGGAAGGGCCCATATACATCTTAATAATGTAGAAATGGTCTCTGCCCCCCACCCCTATAATGTTCTACCCCCAGCACCCACCCCACACCCAGCAAAATCCCCTCAGAGAATACAGTTCACGCTTTAAGAATTCTAGTTTTCACCACAAACGTTTGACAGTAAAGCTGGAACATACACTGCAAGACTTGAGCCCGTTTCTGACCCGATTTTTGAGCCGCACAACTAATTTACTAGTCGGTCTGAATTTCTGCGTCATTTGCTGTGCAGTGCACAGGGGCGCGAGGCCTGATCAACTACTTTCGCCTTCAGACATTCGGATGAATTTCAGACATCAGAAATTTTGGTTGGCCATCGTCAGGCACTCGCACAGTCGAATCACATGTCGATACCCCCAAGGTCTGTGCCTTTTTTCTCATGGCACCTGTGCCTGCCCCTGCGTGAAAGTGGCCAGCAATCAAACATTAACCTGCCTCAAATCTTTCAAACAAATCTTTCTTGACAACTGTCAATACCGACAAAGGTCTACAGGGGTCAATAGGACATACAGAGTAAGCACTCAAGTCGTGGCTTGAAGATCTGACCATTCAGTGCGAGCACATATATTGTGAGCTTTGGCTTAACATCATAAATGATTTACTCATACTGAGGGAGATGGAATTAGGCAACAACATTTCTAAAACCATACAGTGTACATCAGCTTAAGTTGTGAGGAAAAGGCCGACAGTAGAAAGAAGCAAAGCTGAAAATGACAGCACTCACGACCAGCACATAGTGAGTCCGAAGATTAACCCTTTCGCAGGCACAGCGACATTTTTGTCGTTTTAACCAACGTGTTTTATAAAGTCTTCTTTAAATTCCTCGATTGCGGGAATTCCCTTGTTAGTTACGCTCATTACCATTGGCTGTCTCTCAGGTCACCCAGCACTGTATTTTTAGCCATGAACGAGGCATGGGATTTCCTAAAAACGCTAAATCTGAGACTACTTCCCGGTCAAATTGTGGGACATGTGAACATGGCATCGACAGTACAAATAGCGGCATTCTAGCCGTGTTTCTAAACGTAAATACAACGTGGATGAAGTTTTTTGCTTTATTGAATGACTCTGACGATGAGTTTGAATATCCAGAGAGCGGAGTGACTTGGATCCAAACGATTTTAGCGATTCTGGAGAGGATTAAAACATAAAAACATCAGTTATGGGAAACTTATTATGAGATTTGGTGTTATTTTATTGTTATTTTGAATAACAATCATATTTTGGTTAAAACCCAAAATTAATCCGTCCGTGGGGGTATGCATCTGGGCCAAAATTTGCCTGCGAAAGGGTTAAGTCGAACACACAGTGCTTATTTATCACAGACAGTGAGCCAGGCCTGTCCAGCGACTGTCTAGCCAGAAATATTAGAAAATTAGAAAGCTATGAACTCCCCTGTGTGGGCCTGCGCTTCATTTCCTGGCTCAGTCCAACTGGCTCGGTGTCGGGAGGTTAAAGCTGAAAATGATTGGCCTAGAGGGGCCGAGCGTGCTTGCCAAGGCGGTCAGTTTCCCATCTGTCTCACCGCGGAGCGTCGCATATCAAAATAAAAGTCTTTGCATTCCTGTAGAGTGTCCCTCTCAGTGACAAACTGAGGAGAAATCCAATTATTCCTCCCAGACAAACGGGCAGTATGTCACACTCTCAACCACTGCAGATGTCTGGGTTCCTCTGTTGTACATGACGGAAAAAGCACACGCTTTGCTTCTGCAATGTTGATTTTAAGCCAGCGCATAGAATTGGTTGTCTGGCGATCTGATGGGAAAAGATGTGCAACATCTTCACAGATGTTTTTCACACTTGTCTTTGAATTAGCATTTTCAGACTGCGGGATTCAGAGACACTTTAATGAACACAATCTGAAATCACAAAATAATGAACATTTGAAGCAGACAAGTAGTAGAGTCCATATTTGAGACAAATGCATGTTTTCTACGCACTTTGCATTCACTAATTAAAAATGACAGCTCTTTTCATACATACAAGTGGCTCCATGTCGTGCAATCTGACTAACCCCGTATTAGTGAACTCAAACCATGGGGGTTAATGCAACTTCACTCTGACCCACTACTGTATGTCTGATTTTCTCAATGAAAGGTTTCCTCCTCCATGTATATCAGGGACTATTTTTACCAGCCATGACAGTGTGGGCTAGTATTGTTTTCATCTTGTGTGTATGTGTGTGTGTGTGTGTGTGTGTGTGTGTCATCACAGCAAAATATCATTCTGGAGTCACCTATTGTAGCAGGAGCTACCACAGAAGCAGTTTTGCCAGGTGTTCACATGTCTGCCTGTTACTCTGTGGACAGCCTTTGTCACCATGATAGCATCACAACCGTGGAAGAGGCAATCACAAAACTTTACAGGTGTACAGCTCAGATCAGAATGAAGATTGAGTTCACAGGTGGATATGGTCACAGCAGGGGAAATGGAAGTAGGGTGGTAAGAAGGGCGGCTAGTGTGATGCCTTCGCAAGATGGTCTCTAGTTTTCTAAGCAACAGTCACTTCAGGCTTATTCTACAGGGACTTAAGCTAAGGTAAAGAAAGGGGCACCTTGCCACAAATCCTTCATAAAATGTCAGTAAAGCCAGATTGATTAGTTTGAATGGAAAAGAGCGAGTAGGTGTGGTTGGAGTGGGCGAGGAGGGCTGCTCGGGTCAGGAGGCCCCGAGGCTCTGCTGAGCAGGGAGGGGATGAGTCATCGAGCCCGATGCAGAGGGATAGCCCGATGCTCTGTCACGGCTGTAAGAGAAAGCTAATATAAGTATTGATGTGTCTCTGCAGATTTAAACCCTGAGTGTGAGAGAGTGCGTGTTTACCGCTGCCTATTCAACCAACCAAGTCTATTCTAATGGCCCTGTCAATGTGGATGAACAACAGCCGATTCCCTCCGCCGCTCCATCTTTCCCCTCCATCTCTCTTATCAGTCCCACCTTCAGCTTTTTTTTCCCTCTGTGCTCATCCCTCTCCCCTGGCTTCTCACATTCTTCAACAAATTCCTCCACGCCGTGCCCCAACGGAGTGACATTCCAGCGAGCCTATCACTGCAAGCAGAAGCCATTTGGGGATTCTTTATTGAAGGAGTATTATGACTAATCAGCATATTAATTTGACGGAATTTGCAGGCCCTTTATTTTGGAGGCCAGGCCTCGTTCATCATGCCCTGCTGATGGCACTGCCATGGCAACGCTGCGGGAAAAAGGGATTGGCGGGCCGGAATCTGCAGGGCGTTTTCTTTTTTTTATTATTAAACAAATAAATTTGACGTGGATGTAGCAGCATGCTCTCGTCCTGCTGGAGAAGAGACCTCAATCAGAAACCTAAATTTCCCTCACATTAGAATTTCGTCTGTCGGCTGGGAACCAGGAGGGAGTGACTCATGAGTGCTAGCCGCTCGACCACAGTTATACCGCCAGTAGTAAGAGGTCATTTCCTGTTTCTGGTTCCTGTTCAGACGATTTGATCTGTGTTGCACCTTGAAGCGGAACATAATTTACCTGCAACAGCAGCACTGAACAAGGTGTATCCCACACAATGACACAACCCATAATGCACTAGCTGAGCTGTCTAGGGATGCAGTGGGCTTTAATAAACGAACCAGGAGAGAAAAGGACAAGGTCACCCCCCGCCCATAGACAGGAATCCAATTCTTTTTTTAATAACTTATTGACGGATCACAAGAAAAAGTCGAGGAAAGCACTTTTTTATCAAACGAATATTGATATCATCGAACCCCCCGCAGGCTTTTCGTGTCTAATATTCTCGACACAGTGAATCGATTTGACTTTCAGGGCTTTGCGCTTTATTGGGGGTTCCCAGCTGAGAAAGGCACCCTTGGGCATGCTGAAGACAGCTGTTAAGTGTGAGGAACCGCTCTGCAAGCACAGGCACATCGAATTCCCCTAAAGCTTTATTCGCACACAGCTAGCTAGACGATGAAGACAAATGTGAAGCCGCTGGACGAGCTGTACTCTGTGGAGGCAAAAAGTCAACGCTACGTGTAATGCTGACGACAGGGAATCACAGTAGATGTTCTACATGTACAACACCAGTGCCAAGGTCATAGAACAGGCAGCTGAACCCAACCTTGGGAGCTATAATTGCAATATCTTTACCTCTGTTGAGAAGAAAATAGGCTTCAGGATGGAGTTTGTGATGATGCTTCAGAGTGCTAACATTGTACACAGTAGGTCCAGGAATGACTCAAATTCTCCATTCTCGCAGCCAAGCTACTGAATAGCACCCTCAATGACTGTCAAGGTCTAAAAAATGCTAGAAGTGCAACAATGGCTTTCCTTTCTGCCAGCATACAATGTCTGTCATGGGGTGGGTCGTTTTAGACATGGGATGCTGGTAAGATAATATTTGTGCCCAATCCTCTGTTCTCTCTGACTAATGACCCTTAATACGTCATAGTGACTTCCAATTCAACGGTCAGTTTTTCATCCAGAGAAAGGTGGCATTTCTGTAAAATTCTAGAACATTTTAGCATAGCATTAAATTATTTGAAATGTCATCAGCATCTTGTAAAATCAACGAGAAATGTCATAATTTCTTTTCTTTTCCCCCGCATAATCATGGAACCGTCAGACTGAACAAGCGTTGTATTTTCGGCTAAGTGACAGATTCCAGACTCCTCTAAAAGTGCCTCTGATGAAGAATTTCATTCTCAATGAAAAATATTTCTGTGTTAAAAAATTTTCTCAGGTGACATTAACTGGAACATGCAGACAGCAAACCCCTCCCTCACCCCTAGTATATGTTTGTATCGAACTCATTAATTTAGAAGCTTTCACAGAAGCGTTTCAGATGTGCTTCCAATCACTTCTCTCAGCAGAGAATCCCACCTATGTGTACCTTACATTTCAAACAGTATTTTGCACAGCTTCACTGGCCCAAGCTGTGCGTGAATCTTGCCAAACATAGAGGCTCCCTCTCCCTGGGCAGCCATTAAAGAAGAAGGCTGTTTATTTTCTTCAGCCAGCAAAGGGGGAGGTTGTTTTGGCAGGAGCATCATGGCAAGCCATTCAGCACATTAACAGGGGCCATCCTGTTGGAATGATGAGTGTTTGATGGGAGAGGAACTGCTGCCTTGGGCCAGGTCTGTGGTCGGGCTAAAGATTTTTAGGTGCAACTCTCAGACTGGATGGAGAGAGCCAGGAGAGCAGAGCGCGAGAATTTTGCTTGAGTCAGGAATATGCTTCTTCCTCTAGTTCTGCAGGGAAGACCTTGAAGGACCTTTGCTAAAGACAGCCAGTCCCAAGCGAGCTCGAGAGTCAAACTGAGTTAAAAGCCCTGATGCTCTGCGTAATATCTAGCCAAAGTGCATTAGCATGGTTTTTTATTGTCTTGACTTTAAAAGGCGTATTTTCTTGACAATACAGATCTGAAAATTTCTTTTGTCAGTACCATCGTCGTCGTCGATTTATGAATGTCTCCTATTCCCAAGCCTTCTTTTGTTTCAAATGACGAGGAGAAGCTACTGATACTGCATTTTTTGCTCTTGCTTGGTGTCCTAGTTTTTACTTTCCATACATAATGCCGAATGCATTTTAAGTACATTTTTTTGTTAAAAACCCTGTACTCAAATATTGGAGCTTACGGCAGTTCAAAACTGCTGCAAAAGTTGCTTTGGATGAGTTTATATGTCATACTGCTGTCTGCTCTATGCTATAATAAAACTGATACATGTCTTTCTTATGCTTAGTTCATTGGCTCGTGTTTGTTTCGTTGGCTAATGTATCCACAGCGGTTATCATGAGAAGAAGCAAATATGCCACTACTTTCTGCTTTGATGTGTTTTATTAAAGCTGTAACAATTTTCTGACAGAAAAGTACAGGCGGTACTGGTCACTTTCTGATTCAAGATGGAGAACAGCACAACATGGTTGTTGGGTATTGATTTTTGTTGCATTAATGTAGCGAGCTATACATAACATTAGCTTGCAAATAGTTAGCAAATCACCATTAGTAGGATAGCTGCTAGTGGTAGATTCAAATTATTGTTCGCAGATACCAATGTCTGGCTTCTAATTTTACCAGCGAGGGATGCTTGGGGCCGTGCATAAACAATAATTGTTACCGCTTAGAATGAGCGTTGGGGGAGCAAGTTCCGCACAAGTGCCAACAAAATTATGTCTTTTCTTTATTGAGCGAAAAAATTGGGAGGGGTAACTCAGGTACATGGGAAGCCAAACTCAACATGCAGCTGACAAGTACAATTTAATTTCTGCTGGAGAGAATAGATCAGAATTGCTCCTTCCACGGCAGCAATATTTTTCTTCTTTTTAAGCCAGTGCAGCTATATTATTATCGTTATTAATTATGACAAGCAAATTTTCCTGCTGATTGTTTTGTATAAATGCTCTTTTTTATTTTTATATTAATTCTTATTTTCTGTGCGGTCAGTTCCCAATAGCAACTCAAATGTAATACACCAGAAATAAGCATATTTTCCATTTGTTTTGGCGGATGTACTGGCTGGGTGTGTAGAATACTGGCTGGAAAATTAGGCTTCCGTTCTCAAGAATTGAATATATTGGCTCATTTAATATAGCTGGATGGATTCCGTGGCCTGCACGCAGAGAATGTAAGATGCAGCAATTGCCAAAGGTAAAAAATAAATGCAGTAAAATGGAAAAAAAAATATGCACTGTACTTCAATTAGACAGGAAAAGCAAAATAGGTCCACTGACACTTGTGAAATGGGTGACTGATGCGCCAAAATTAGCAAACCATTCATGAAATCACCATAATGCCTATAAACCCAATACAGTGCTCCCCAGCATAATTTAGTAAACGGAGGGAAATTCGTCCCTTCCATCAATTAACCTGTCCATCCATGCATAAAGAAGTGTTTATATATGGACATGAACACATGCATATACATATTTGGACATCGTATTTGATTCTCGATCATATTCAAATGAAACTTACCTTTTTTGGGATAGGATCATCAAGTAACGGCTGCTCAGCTAAAATTAGAAGTGGCACAAAATATCCCTTACAACTAATAAGTAGTCTTGACCCCTTTTCAATCATTTTCCTTGATTAACAAGTTTCCCCAAGATTGGAATATTAAATGATTAAAACAGGTCAAGACTAATCATTAGTTCAAAGGCATATTCTGCGTCTCTTCTATTTTAAGCTCACTACCCCCCACTGGTATCTAGCACAATATTTCCTCTGTGCTACATAAAAAGGAAATGCAACTTTTATGTTATTGAAGACCAGTGGTTCTCAAACTCAGTTGACTGCTGCTGGCGGTATGAAAGGCCTGAGGTAACCTGACCTTGCTTAATTAATCAATGCTTAATTAAGCTAAACCTGTAGGAAGTGCAGACAAACTGGTAGAATGACTGGCAAATCTATTTTTGATAGCATTATTGCACACTGCATTGCAAAGTTATGAGGCGTTTTCCCTTGCACTTAAATGATGACGTCAATATTTCTTTTGAAGTTTCTGAACTCATACAGCACATGAAACAGCACAGACTTGTATAAATTTGTTCGCAAAGCTTATTATAATTAAAGATTTTCACCCCAAAGTTAGGTATGGTTCAGCAAGCCTAAGATATACATGAGGGATAAAGTTAGGCTCTATCCAATTCTTCAAATAAGTTCCACTGCACCAAAGGACAAAATTAATAACATCAGCAAACATTGCCCAATTCTTGGATATATGGCTTGGACATACCTTTCCTGGCATATAAAATCATTTTGAATAGCATTTGATCTTTACTTCACACTTCATTAGCTTTTAAAGAAAGGGCATGTTTTTAAACGCATTAAATGCTGTTAAAAGTAAGGACCTACTGACCTTTAAAGATGGCACGGAGACCTGTATTTGCCGAAAACTGTCCCCTGAAGTCTGAACTTTATATGGAAGGAGTAAAATCAATATCTGACCAAGACGACCAAGTGCCACCTAACTGCTAACATTCTGAACTTTTGCTCAGGTACAATCTTCCTGTTCAGATGTATTCTTTTCAATGCGTATAACTTCATCAAGAAATCATGCACCATCTTAAGATTACTTATGCTGCCGAAAGAATGCTAAAATGAGAGATGGAAGTCAGAGAAAGTTTGGGATGTTTTTGCATTTAGATTATTGCAATCCTTACAATATCACCGTGATTATATAAATGTAGCTAATAACAGGCAATAACGTCTTGATCATTATCATTTCTTAATCATTAGAGGGTTCACATTCTTCTGATTATTCAGCAAATAAATTGTTTGATTTTTAATCAGTGGAACAAAAACTGGAGTAATCAAGCGTCGAGCTGCGTGCCCTCCAGACTTACGACAGCACGTCACAGCTCATAACAAGTCCTGAGGGGCTACTGAAGGCCCAGAATTTCAACGAGCAGTGAATCGTTCTTCATTGCACTGTCATGCTTATAGGTATTAATGACCCTTTTAATCCATATTATGCGAGAAATAGCGAGGCGAACCATGATGACTGCCGATTTCATATTCATATCGTGCAATATTGGAAATGACCTTTTATTGCATGAGGAAAACATCCTAACTGAGGAAATTACATTTTTGAACAAAAAAACTTGCAAAAAGCATAGGAGCAAATAAACTGGAAAGAAACTGAAAAGACCTCCAGTATCGTTTGCCCTCAGCTCATTCTGCAGGCTGCAGCGTTTAAACCGTGAAAAAAAGAGCAGGTATCACATTCGATTTGCAGTTAATCGAGACGACAGACCAATGTGTCGGGATGCGACAGTTTTCTCTCTAATAACGTGAAACCGTGCCGTCCTGATACTGCTTCCTCTTTACCTAAATAGTATTTAACAGACACTCTATGACAAACTATGCAAACATTAGTGAAAAGGCCAAGGATCGAGCACAGGCAGCTCTCCATGGGGAAAAATTAAACCCAACACTAAATTTACTTAATCTTAAACCAGAACAAAATTAACCTAATGACCATAAAAGTACATTATACTAACAACAGGAGGAAAAAAAAGAGAAACACAAGACGTTGGGCTATCGAGGGTGAGGGAACTCCGCTAGCACTCGCTCCTGGTGGAGACCCCCGCGCATGGTGTCATGAACTCACACACACCAAAATATAAGTGTGTGTGGATGTGTTTGTGTACGTGTGCTTCGTGCGTGCCTGCGTGCGTGCGTGCGCATGTGATTTGTTGTTCTAATGGCTTTCAACATGCAATAACTGCCCATAGGACTACATCAATGCGTCTGCAAAATAAATGTTCTGCCAACATAACTTCAAGCTCACAAATTGCATTTGAAAAACAGCAAAAACAGAAACTTTGGAGAAAACTGTCCATTACTCATGTTAACATGCCTGTAATAGACCTCCACACTTGCAGAATGAAGATGGAAGGGTTTTGATCAGGCATTTCTGTTTGGACGCATTAATGTTAAGGACCTCCCTCACTAGAGATGGGGTTACATGTGTGCTTAGTGAGAACATCTTGAGAAGGAGAACCGGCTAATTCCTCCTTGCAGATGAGGAGGTGTTTTGATGAACCTGGTACCTTCGGCAGGCATACGACCTTGACGCTGTCACCTGAGCGGTGAGGAAAGAAGCTCGCAGAAACAGAAGTGCCGCCTTCAATAATGCAGCCGCTCACGGTTTACTGACAGATATATCCGACCATCTGTGCAACCTGCCGGCTAATTTACCCCGAAGGTGTCAATCCTCCAATCGCTTCGCAGTCACAGAAAAAGTGGAGAGGGGACAGTGAGTGTGTAAAGGCATGTGTTTGCCTGTGTAAATACATGTGTGCGTGTGTGTGTCAGAGAATTATTCCTCCCATTGATAAAGCTGGGTTTAAAAGAAACAGATTCATTATTAGGACAAAAATGTATCATGATGTGAACAATCCCAATCAAACTGAATGACATTTGTCAAAAAATTTTTCATTATTATTATTTTTTTTTCCTATATTGCTGGAAAGAATGGAATGGGCTGCTTGTCGTTGAAATTCCACGGGTGTGACGGACTATTCTTGGCAACAACAAAATAAACATTGTGATGATGCTTACTGAAACTGAATACAAATACTGTATTACTTAATTCCACTCAACCCCATTCATACTCAAGTACAAGAAACCATGTGAATGTGAACAATAGTGAATATTAAACAGCCGTTTATTATTTGAAACCTTCCTCGAGAGCCTGCCCAATCCCCATTATCAATAAACGTCAACTCAAGGCTGTTTTTTTTTCTCCTAAAAATGTCCCCAAATGCAATGGTATAAAACACGGTTTTCAATGATGTTATTCCTGCAACAATGCGGAGGGACACAAGCAAATTCATTCTGCTGCAGACCTGCCCCATCTGCAGTCCAATTACCCAAGAAAATAAAGCATGGTTTCATATGCCTGTCTCTTTGGAATTGCCTGTGTTCACACTAAGGTAGAGGCCACGCTTTGATAAATAAGAGATCCAGAGAGCAGTGTGTCATAATGCACAATGAATAAAGGCTTTTCTTTCTCAGATATGGCAGCTGGCGCAGTCCAAAATGGTGAAGAAGAATATGGCTTTTGTTTACACTTCAAAGAACACAGTCCAAGGCTAGGCTATCTGTAGTCTATAGCAGAGCTATAGGCTAACTCTACTCCAGGAAAGGAGAGACAATAGGGACTTCAAGCAACGGCGGATTTTGAGACGGCTACAGCACCCAGAAATACATCTGCGCTCCGTTGATCGAGACTTAAGCCGGTGTGCTGGTGTTGCCTTGCCGTAGCAGGCTGATCTACTACGGTGGAAGAGCCAATCTCACACAGTCGCGACAACGCGTGGTTCAGGTGATTGCATTAAAAGGTTTTCATTGGATTTCTGAGATGAAATGTGTTCTACAATTGATAGTGACACACTATACATTACATGTTTCAGCGAACCATTCCTGAAAATTACGGTACTTCTATGAAGCCGATTGAGAAAATTTAAAGACGAGGCTAATGCGGGGAATGTGAACTATAACATCAGTATAAATGCACAATTTCAACCGCGAATCCAGGACACCAAAACACGCTGAAAAAGACCGCGATTTTCAGCGAGCACTGCACTGCAATCAACCCATTATTTTAGGTATCTGACGCAAACAGACGGCCAGCCTGGCGCCTATTGTCACGTACCTATACTGTGTATATTTCACTGTATAAAACCATAGTGAACTATCTTCTGCTGTAGGCTATATTCTCCCCTCATCCTTGCATTGCATACGGTATACAATTTCTCTGTATACCCTATACATATCCATATTTACTCCAATGTACATAAGTGTCTTTCTACTCCCGTGCATATAGCACGCATATGCTATATACAGTCGCGCCCAAAATTATTCATACCCCTACCAAATTTTGTTTTTTTTGAGATATTTTTTGACAAATCAAATTTATTCTTGCACAAATGACACAGTAAGTTGACATAAGGCTGTAAGAAGTAAAGTAAACAATTTTTCAAGAAATACAATACTTTTTGGCATTTTATTGACAGATTTACAAAAAATGCCATGTCCAGAATTATTCATACCCTTTTCTCAGTAATTGATGGCAAAGCCTTTATTCACGATTACAGCCTCCAAACGTGTCCTGTGGTTTCTACAAGTCTGCATGAGGCTTTTGGCCCACTCCTCTTTGGTGAACTTCTCCAGGTCCTTAAGGCTTGAGGGTTTCCTTGCCATGACCTTGGTCTTCAGTTCCCTCCACAGATTTTTGATAGGATTGAGGTCGGTGCTCTGGCTTGGCCTCTCCAAAATGTTCACTTTGTTGTCCACTAACCATTTCTTGACAGATTTGGCTGTGTATTTAGGATCATGATCCTGTTGGAAGATCCATTCCTTCTCAAGACCAAGTTCCTCGGCAGATTGCTTAATGTTTTCACTGAGGATCTGGATATACTGGTCCTATTTAATGATGCCATTAACTTTAACAAGGTGTCCAGGCCCATTAGCTGAAAAGCAACCCCAGAGAATGATACTCCCGCCACCTTGTTTGACCGTTGGGACCATGTTTTTCAGGTTGAACGCTTCACCTTTCTTACGCCAAACAAAAGCTCCATCTCTGTGCCTAAACAGCTCCATCTTTGTTTCATCCGTCCATAACATTTACAGCCAGAAGCTTGTTTCTTCATCCAGGTGAGCTTTTGCAGGCTAGAGGAGCTCTTGTGTGTCTGGGTTGGAGAAGTGTAAGTGGCGTGAGAAAGGTGACGTGTTCAACCTGAAAAACACGGTCCCAACGGTCAAACATGGTGGCGGGAGTATCATGCTCTTGGGTTGCTTTTCAGCTAATAGGCCCAGAAACCTTGTTAAAGTTAATGACACTATGAAACAGGGCCTGTTTATCCAGATCCTCAGTGAAAACATTAAGCAATCCGCCGAAAAACTTGGTCTTGGGCAGGAATGGATCTTCCAACAGGATCATGATCCTAAACACTCAGCCAAATCTGTCAAGAAATGGTTAGTGGACAACAAAGTGAATGTTTTGGAGTGGCCAAGCCAGAGCACCGACCTCAATTCTATCGAGAATCTGTGGAGGGAACTGAAGACCAAGGTCATGGCAAGGAAACCCTTAAACTTTAAGGATCTGGAGAAGTTTGCCAAAGAGGAGTGGGCCAAAATCCCCGTGGAAACATGTAGAAACCTTGTGATCAACCACAGGAAGCGTTTGGAGGCTGTAATCGTGAATAAAGGCTTTGCCATCAATTACTGAGAAAAGGGTATGAATAATTCTGGACATGGCATTTTTTGTAAATCTGTCAAATAAAATACCAAAAAGTATTGTATTTCTTGAAAAATTGTTTACTGTGCTTCTTACAGCCTCATGTCAACTTACTGTGTCATTTGCAAGAATAAATTTGAGTAGTTAAAAAATATCTCAAAAAAAACCAAAATTGGTAGGGGTATGAATAATTTTGGGCGCGACTGTATATAAATATATATATATATATATATATATATATATATATATATGCACACGCCCATGCACTTTACCATTCCTTCACACACTGATTAGATGTGTGCTTAAATCAGCTGACTCCAACTGATTTCCCACGGATCGATGTGCGTATACTGACGGAAAATCTAAAATGCCGCGGAAATGTCACTTTCATCTGACGATGTTTCATCAGAAGACGTTTTGAGCCATTGCTGTGCGCTGCTGCCGTTAAAAAAATCTTGTACGTCATTCATCTGTCCAAAGGCGTTCTGGTCTGCTGCTGACAGTCAGCCACTCTGCCGTTCTTACACGTAACCACAGCTGTCAGAAGGTTGTGACGTCGCCTGTACCGTTGTGAAAAGTCAACACGTTGCTTAAGGTCCCTACTATGGCTTTGAGGCTACGGCACCAGCGTCAGGAGAGATTTATTTCCGGGCGCCGTAGCCCGTCGCAAAATCCGCCTTTGCTTAAAGTCCCTACTGTATAAAGCGAGGCTACCTGTCCTCAAAAAGAGGAAAAATGTGGACTGGAGCCAAGCAAACTACACTCCAGAGCATGCAGTCCTGGAACATGCTAACAACAGTATAATGCAGCACTGGGCTAACAGAGTTATATCCCAGGATATCCAGTCTATATGGATCAGACTACATTCAGAGTAGAACAGGGCTAACATGGTGCATTACACTGAAGGTAATTCAGAGCTAAAATCCTGCCATTAGTCTCTTAGAATGTCAGCAAAACACTTGGCCTGTATCGGTTCTGCAGAGATTTGTTGAAAATAATGGGATTTACCACGGGCAATAAAGGAATTCAAGCTCTCATACAACGCAGGCAAAAGGCATCAATAAGCAAAAATGATGGCTTCACCCAGGATGGTTAATTGAGTATGTCAGCCTGAGTATCTGCAAACAGTGATTAATTTGTTTTTGTCTTATCTGCTTCTTAATACGCAAATAACAAAAACCAACAGATAGGCAACTTAATATTATATTTCAGGATCTAATTGCATATTGCTTTGAGTTTTAATTATAAAGGCGGTTAGATAAACACAAATCCTGATGTTCTATAAACATTTGTCTTTAGTATGGACTGTCAATTAACTGCTTTATTGTATTTTTTTTTATTCAGAGGCATAGCTCCTGGTGAAGTCATCTAAATTAACTCCGTGACTTGGGGATATCAAATGATATAGACCTGAATACTGAATACAAAGGGGCTTGTGCATATGTGTGGGTGTGTGTATGTGTGTGCGCGCTTGCGTGTGTGTGTGTGTCTGTGTTTGTGTGTGTGTGTGGGGTCATGTGTTCATTCCTTCTAAAATAAGGACAGAAACTTAGACATCTAGAGCGGCAGAAAATCAAGGCTGCAAGATGTTTTAACATAATTTGACTTTAACCCCCAATACAGCACTGATTTCACTTGGCAGAATCCCAGTCGGTGGAAGACTTCTTGCTCCAATTTTAGCCATGTTTTTAGCTGATGGCACTTTACTGACTTTTAATCACTAAATTGTTCACCAGGTTACCATGCACAGTACAGACCCTCATTCAGCACAATGCTATACAGTCTCTCTCTCTCTCTCTCTCTCTCTCTCTCTCTCGAAGAACAAAGGACACCCTCAGGAAACACACGACTGCATTCAGAAAGAAGCTAAATTTGAAAAAAGAATTTTACAGCTGCAACTGAAAAATGTACAACGTCTCTGGAATCAGGAGACTTGCTCCCAGAGGATGGCGCATTTTTGTCATTAAAGAAAAAAAAAAGCATAGCCCCCCTTGGGAGTTCTACACTATTTGAAAGATTGTTTGCCTCTTTGATGTTGTAATTAAAAGGTATACTCTTCTCATACACCTGAGGGAGAGAACGCAAAAATGCAGTTTAATTTGGAGGGGTCTCTCATGGTGTGATTTCATTGGACTGCCATGAAAGTTGTAGCATGGCAAGGCCTTAGGGGAGATCATCCGACTTGGGAAAGCTAACCAAATTAATCAACATTCTCCATTTCTGAACATAAAAAATATCACCCTAAATTCATTTTACTTATTGCAGGGGGAATAAAGTGACACATTTTCCGAAAATTTATCTAATTCCCTCTCGAGTTTGAATGCAAAGAGACAAAAGAATGAGGAATGAACGCATGGCATGCTCAGTGAACATCACAGAAAAACTGACACTGGTTTTTTCACTGTTGTTTGGCTTTTTTAAAGTCTAATTCCGCCATTTATTCTCATATGTCAACTCCTTGAGAGGAGCAGTATAAATCACTCTGACTTTACAAAGGAAAAGTTTTTCCTGGCCAAAAATCAAAAGGTCATTTCCTCGTTCATGAGAAATGACAGATCAGTTCAGCTCAGCGTGGTCTGTGCTCACAGTGAATTTGACCCGGCATTTTCGGAGAAGCAAACGCTCTGCACCCCCCGTCATTTTCCCAATTGGAACGATCTCCCTTCCCATAATGCATCGCTACTTCATTTCTGCTCATTTTAATCAAGGCTTAAAGGCCAGAATATTACCAATGCCCCATAAAGAGCCACTCTCGGAGGCCTGTTCAAAGTGCACGTCTCATTACTAATGTTTAAATAACCGCTGAAAATGAACCAGTCGCTTGTTAAAAAATCTGGGGCACACTGATGAACTCACTCACAAAATTTGGACTTCGTTTGACCGGACAGATTCAGTCGCGCGTACGCCCTTACTACTTAAGGAATCTCGATTTGTATTCAAGGTTTTTCGCAGCTGTCGTTGCCTTTTTATCATTTTTTGGTCACAGTTTTACAGTCATTTGCCCATATTTTTTTTTTTTTTTTTTCTTTTTGATAATTGGACATGCGCTGCATGTAACTTCAAGCACAAATTAATGGTGATGTGACACGCAGAGAATGTATTCACGCAGGTCATCAAATCAGGGAATGCTAAACATTTCTGCCAGAGCCAGATGAATGAAGTGGCATAAGTTATTTTCAGATACAGCATTCTCCAATTTCTACTGTAGACTGCAAACAGAAGAGAAAGCTCTTCATTTCTGACATCTCAAAAATAACTGCTGCCACTCTTGCTGTAAAGTGTGCATCAGATGAACATATTTAGTCTAAGTGAGAACACAAAGCCATGAGAAACAAGCTGGATGGAACAATGCCTCAGTGATATTAAGGCGTAATTGAGGATATCTTTCATTAAGAGTCTTTTTCTGCAGTATTTACACTAAACAAAAACTGCCACTGAGCCCTTGGCTTGGAATGAAGTGAAGACAGAATTCATCCAACTTCTGCATTATTTTACCCGTGCAGTATTAGTATTAGTAAATATGACACATTGTGTACAAGAGAGACACATTCATGTGGTAAGAGCATGTTTTATAAATGGAGTATCAATAAACAACGTTCTGATTTAAAAGTCTTAAGTTACTTTATTAATGATGCTAATTTAAACAGGGCATAACTATAGTTTGATTGAGCATGCGTGCATAGTTGCAGCAACGCCCGTTTATGATCTCCCAAGCTGGATAAACTAAAAGTCTTTAGATTACGTAAGGGAACCAGGAAAAACCCCACATTTGCACCTCTAGAACATGCAACTCCACACAGGTCCTAGATGGGATTCGAACCCTGGAAATGATGTTATAAAACTGCAGTACTGTAGCCAGAAACCAGTCCATTGTACCAATGAAATTTATGGAGCTCGAGAAATCAAGTGCACACAAGACAGTGTTTTCAACTTACATGTCGCAAGACAGCAATATGAAAGTAACTCAGCTTATTTCAGTCAGATGTTCAGTAAGTTTTCAGTAAAAACATAAGTTGTGGCCCTTTTATTCTAAAAGGGAGTTAGAACCAGCTGAACATGAAAGATCCATTTCCCTTCATGGGAGGTTTTGGCAGCAACCGCAAAAAAAAGTTCACAGGGCTCTAACAAAACTTCTTTATTAGCTCTATTATGTTACAAAAGATGAGGGAAAATAAATAATGACAAGAGATTAATAGAATGTGCATTACATGAATATTTAATATCTTGACAAAGCCATGGGAAAAAAAAACACAAATAAATAAAAAAATCTTTGAAATGAAGTGCTTTTCTAATTACTTGGAGTATTTAAACAGCATTTTTAATAAGGACTATTTTCTCGCAGGGCTTCTGTCACAACTCCGGGTTGTTCTGCCATTGAGAAAAATTACAAGCGTTTTATTTGTACTTGTCCTCATGAAGTATCTTAGTGAAAAGTTTTCATGGAGAGTTAAGGTTAAAGCACTTTGTATTGTGGTAAAGTCACTCCGAAAAGAGCAGATGGAGAGGAGAAGTAATCCCCGTGGTATGATTGCATAAATGACTCATTTTACCGTACACCTTGGTCAGACTTTCCACAGACTGCCATTAAACAGACTGCCATTTCGGCTCAAAGGGGCTCCGTCACTCTGGAAACAATGACAAATGACATTTACAATGAAGGAAACTGTCAGAGGAGCTGCTGTTAAAACTTTTAAGAGGGTCAGATGTTAAATATCCCCCGCACTGTAATTACAACAAAGTAATACTACTGCTCTTAATGGACTGATGAATTAGCATGCAGAATGCAGATGAGGATGATCCTAAACACTGATTGCTGATATTGTTTTGTTTAGTAACAATCCCTGGCATCATGACTGAAGTCTCCTGTGTACCCTCAGGAAGTTGACGAGTTGATTTCTGAAACTCAAAAACTGGAGCAAACCAAAGTCTACCAAGAGGTTTCCGGGCAAACAGTCCACAAAAGCACAAGACTGAATCATCACATATTTTTCCAACACGTCCATCTGAGTACGAGTGCTACAGCAAGAGAAATATCAGTAAATAAAAATACAATTATTGAGCTGTTCTCACACTTAACGAGGACGTGAGATAATCTTCATCCTTAAGTGAAATGTTTTTCTCTGAAATTATTATGCAGAGTCCACACCAGTCTTCAAACTGTTGAAATGCGATATCTAAATGAGTTCCCCGGCACTCCTACTATTGAAAGCAACCTAGAGCAGTGTATTCCACTACAGTGTGCTGCAAAAATCATTTCTGGGAGGAACAGATAATGAAGGATTATGGGAGTTGAAGAAGGTTCTAGCATCACTTTTGGCCAACCCCTCCATACCAGCATAGAATAAATTACAAAGGCAAGACAAGTGCCTGCAGCAAGGTATCAAAGCCAGATACAATCACAGCGGCCCCAGTATCTTCCGAACAGAGGAAACAGACTGCGGATTAGTGATTTTTCATTAGCAGGTCGGAGCCAGTGCTTGAAACAAAATCCCCTATTCTGCTCCCATCCACACTGCTGGCCATTGAACTGCTCTTATCAGAGTTCTATGGTGTTAGCGAACGCGCTCGCTATCCGAGAAATAAGAAGAGGTACCCTGGCCTGCCCTCCGCCGTTCCTTCATCGCAGCTGAAATCCCAATATCCCTGCTCTGATAGTTTATGCTCACGCTTTGGCGCTGCAGGCTAATTTTTCACTCAGTTCTCGTGTGGCGTTCAAATCAAAATGACCACCCATTTATATGATATATAAATCAACAATACAATTAAGAAAGTAAATTTTAAAAACATGTTTAGATGAGTCAGCACTAATCGCCAAGAACGGTGCCAGTGTACTCTTTTAGTAAACGAGTAGGCATGCTCTATCCTCCTTAGAATAACAGGAAACGGGCACCGATAGTAAGGTGCAGATTGCCCAAGGGGTGGTGGAGAGATTAAATCACAGACTAGAAAAAAGTATGTGTCAAGCTGCAGTGGTGCCACCCATTGACACAAGGAGGTGCAGTTTTTGGGCGTCACTGTGTGGTATGAATTAGCGCCCAAGTCTGTCCTGCCCAGCTGAGTTTTCACTGCTAGATGCTGTGATGTAACCTGCTCCCGATTCATCCTTACAATATTTCTCAATCATCCAAACAGCACACTTCTGACATAGAACCAAATGATGAAGGTATTTCATCTTTTTAGTACCAAATTTATTTTGATTCTCAATTCATAAGTAAATAATTAAACAACTGTTATAAACAAAGACACAGCTAATATCAGTGCCCCCCTGGTACCAGGAAAAAGGGCTCCCTGGATGGACACTAGAAAATTTATCCAGAACAAAGAGGGCTGTGCTTTACAGAGGAGAGTTCATGTTCATTGGAAGAGGAAAAATGAGTGGAGGGGGAAACCAATGAATGACCTCAGGGGGTTTTGGAGGGAAACTCAAATGATAACAATGGAAGGGGGTAGTGGGAGAAGGGGGGTAGAATGCTTTCTTCCTCCACACTAGCTTAACTCATTCCCTACGGCAAGCCGCTGCCAACAGCGCAGCAAATTCTACCATATCAAGCCAGTGCCAGTGGCGTGGATGACGTCATTTGGAGTTCCGTTGAAAACACGCATAATACATAAGTATTGTGTCAATCTGACCAATCTGACTGCAGTAATAGTGGCCTCGACCATTCGAAGTCCGATGAAAACACGAAATCAGTTGACCATTGCGGTGATGGGCCACCTGTACTTTAACCACAGGGCCGAGCTATGGACAGGTTGTGGTCGAGGAGCACGTAGTCGAGCACCCATTCGAGGAGCTGCTCGGCGTCATGTAGCAGGCAACCAAAATGACAATTGGAATGATGTTACATACACCCAAAATGACACTGCTAGTTTGACATTTGCATTTGAACCGGCTAAAAACCTTTATTTTGAAAATACAGACGTTTAACTAAACGTGTGTTTATATTGTGTAATTTTCAGGAAAAGTATTCCGTACAAACGCGACAATTTTATCTAAAAGTATTCCGTAGAGAATGAGTTAAACATAGCCGCATATGGATAGGTAAAACAAGAAAGAACACACACTGAGTGTTCATTTTCAATTGGGAAAAAAATAATTGACTTTGAAGAGTTACGTACTACATTTAAGTTGACTTGCTCTGAAAATGCGGCCTGAATGAGCTGCACTGGAGCTGACCATAGTGGCATCAGAGAGCAACATCTCTCAAACAGACCAGGAAGTGAGCCTAGAAAACAGGGTGATTTTGCCTGCTTGGGTTAAACTGCATTGTTCAAAGTCAGGGGCAGGACAGAGCAGCGCAGGGCTGAGCCGGTGGCAGTGAGCTGGAGGTCGGGGGTTGGGGGTGGGGGGTAGAGATGAGAGCTGCCGTGCAGTGGGGCTTTGGGACACAAGCAGAGCTTCCTATTGACTCCAGTTACAGTTGATCTCTCAGGGCACACCAGCCGTGAAATGGCCCGGCAGGTTTTTCAGCTGTGCTTCCAGAGGATTACACACGCCCACACACTAACACAAGCGCAGAGACGCACTCATGCTCATGCACACACACACACATATACGAGTACATGACTAAACTTAGGTGCATATGGGTGTGCGCGCATGTGTGTGCGTGTGTGTGTGCGCGTGCACTGTGTGTGTGTGTGTGCGCGTGCACTCGTGTGCGTGTGTGTGTGTGTGTGCATTCGTGTGCATGCGTGTGTGCGTGAGTCTGTCTGTCCGTCATCCATAGAGGTAGAGCTGCATTAGGTGGCGTAATATCTGTCCAAATGTTGCTCAGTGTAAGAGGCAGAAAACCCCCATCATATCCCCACTCATTTGTCCCTTCCCTCCCATATGCTTCTCTGTGGGTCGTACTTCAGACCAGGCTTCTATGAATAATCAATATGCATCTTGCTTCAGAGCTCTCCGCCAGGACTATAAGTGTATGTGTCTTCTAACTATAATACATGTTTACAAGCAGCACCGAACGGGCAAACACAATATTAAAAACACACATCAAGATACACATTACAGAGTGAGTGAAAGTCAATCGTGTGAAGGGTTTTGTGAACCACGCTCAGTAAAGAGAGGGACTATATTTTCTGGCATGATATGATATGAGATGATCAAAACTCATAGTCAAAGAAGAAAACAATGTGCTTCGCGGTCAGTTCATTAGCGTCATATTTTATTTGAGGATTCGACTTGCAAAATCTGCTAAGTCAAGTTTTGAAAATAAATTAGTTATCTCCCTTAACCTCTCTTTCAGGCAGCTGCGCATGTCCCACTGATAGCTCCACTTTTAGAACCTACTACTGTTATGATCCTGCTCTGTCTGTCTTGATTCTGCCATGTTCATTATTGTTCCTGCCATGCTTGTTATGTTTTCCCTAGTCCCTGTTATGTTTATGATTATGTCTGTTAGGTTTTGCCATGTTATGTTTAGTTTTTGCATTTTGCCATGTTTTCGTTTTTGCCACTCCCAATCCACTATTCTGTTAGATTCCGGTCCATGTCTTTGTTCATGCCCTTCATTGCACTTTGTCTCCCCTGTCTGGTCTTTTGTTAAGCTACAGCTTCTCCCCAGTCCTGCGTGTCACATGCTTAGGTGATTTCATGGTTTCTGGGTTTCAAACATTCCTTCCAATCTCGTTTGCTTCCTTCGCCTCTCTTTTCTGTTTTACTAACCAATACTAACAGTTTGTTATTTTTGTTAAAGTTACTAACCCAGACTAACATTGTATATAATACTAACTTACTAACGAGCACTAGGGATTGTATAGCTGCACTTACTAATTGATTAACAAGCTCTCAGCTTTTCGCCCTGTTCTAGTCTCCGCCTCTTGCCTTCACTTTGTCTCTCCTGCAATTCAGCGGATCCTCCGCACCTGCTCCACTCTGTCCTACCTCTCATTATCTGTGCACATTAGAACTCCCTAACCGGAGCTGTATGTTTTGTCATAGGTTGTCTCGTGTTCCCTGTCCGCGTTTTGGCTTTTGCCAATTTTCATGTGATTAGGTTCTCCCTCATGTTCCCTCCTTTGTAATTAGTCCTCATCACCTGATCCTAATCATAGCATGTGACTTCCCTTGAGTGTATTTAAGCTGTCTTCTCACTGCAGTTCCCCGTCAGAACGTTTCCTCTTGTTTACCTGTGCTGCTATCATTCGCCTTGTACTCATAGTGTTAATCTTCTGACTGGACCGCCCGACTTACGATTTTTGGCTCTGCTCTTTTGTACTTTTGTCTGCATCTGTTTTCGAACCCTTTTTGCCCGACTACGAGTTTTTGTGTTTGCTGCCCTGGTAACGGTTTGGATTTCGCCCTCTGGATTTTGGCCTTTGCTTCTCTGACAAACCTGTGCCTGTGTACCGAACCTGTTTTTGCCCGACCACGATTACTGTGATTGCTGCCCTGGTTTTTCGACTTTTGGATTTTGTCCCTGGGATTGTGTTCTTTGGATTGTCGACTTTGTACTGTCGCCTCCTGCTCTGCGGGGGTTCGCCCCCTTTCCAATAAAATCCCATTTTACCTTCACTGCTCGACTCTCGCGTCTGGTTCCAGAACCGTACCTAACAACTACATCATGTTATAAATTGTAACAGAAAAAGCAAAACTCTGTCAAAACCCGCCAAGTCAAGGAAGAAAACTCTGTCAAATTCTGCTAAGTCATCAGCCAATGTGGAAACGTGATTCCGTTTTCCGTCGTTAGAAGGAACCAATTACAGTCGAGCTTTTATAGCCTGTTCAGCTTTTGGGTTCTAGAACATTGGGTTCTAGTTTGTTGGTTTGGGCAGTTCAGAAAAGCGTGATAGTGATACCATAACAGGGGGATTTGAACCCATGGACTCATGTTTATGTTGTCATTTTCATAGCAGCTATTCAACCACTGTCTGTAGCATTGAGTTGCATGTAGAGTGGGTCCTGAGTCAAATACCTTCACCTATTGAGCAACGGGGCTGGTTTAAACACTGTAAAACCTGCTAAATTTCCACTCCACTTTCAGAACCTGCTAAGTCAAAATTTTGCGTTGCAAAATCAAAGTCATTTCTTAAAAAAAATAATGAATTGCCTCATGGATTATGTCGGCAAGGCTAATAGCTTCAGTATAGTGAAAATTGGTATCTATGGGAGATAATTTCTATGCCTACCAAAAAATGGACCAACTTGACTTAGAAGCCTTTGCGAGTGGACTCCTCATGTTTTCTACCAACGACCACTGTCCTTCCACATCAACACAGAGACACGATCTTCCACCGAGACTCTTTACTGTGACGGTGCTGGAGCCAGCGTTACAATCAGCCTGAGGTACGATATCGCCTCGGCTGCAAATCTACGACGTGTCTCGTCGACCGGCGGAAGGCTGGGACAGAAGCAGGGGTGACCCCGTGGCTCCGGCAATGCGTCATAGGTGGCACCATTTGTAGACTGCAACTTCATTTACTACCACTTACAGTGCTGAGGGCGTCATTAAATCAGAGCCGAGCCGTGACCCGGCAGCCATTCCGGCTCTGAACGCCCATAACTATCCCCATGCTTCTCCCTCCCTCAGGAGGTCCAGGGTATAGTTTTTTTTCCCCACTGCGGTATTAATCTCACCTTGTTTGTTCCCGCAACTTCAGTCTAAGCTTCCCAGTCTACTTCTGAACGCAGCATATTGTTACAGAAGTAACAGAAAAATTATTTTCTGACTGCATATATCGGCAGAATTTTACCTGTACCAACTGCACTTAATGAAATACACTGTTTAACACGATTATTTTTTCATTAAAATTTAAAATCTCAAATGTGTTTTTTTCCAACAGCAACAGTTGGGATTAAAACAAAAAAAAAAAATAAACCTCTATGACCAAACTGAAATATAAAAAATCTGGGGTGCCTAAAACGTTTGAACAGCACTGTATATTTGGGTATATTCAATTTTACCAAAAGAAATGAGGAGGAAAAAAAAACTATGACTATGACCAATTATGAATGCCCAGCTTTGTTTGTGAACACTGCTCTAACCTCTAACTCCTCTGCTAATTTTCAGAGCAGTGCAGACAGGAACACGCTCTCGAAAACAAGATGTCAGCCCCTGACTTTTGCTCCTGCAGTCCACTATGTGAGGTCTGAGAGGCTGTAGAGTAACGGTACTGCATTCCGCACACGTCTCTGGCAGCCGTTGGACGCCCCACTGATCAGAAGAGGAGGCTGGCGCTCTCCGAGACGTGTATAACCCGCCAACTGGAACCCATACCTCACACGGCCAAAAATCCATCACCCTGCAAGGCTGTCGTCCAATCGCCAGTGACGCATTAAAGATTTAAGCGCCAGACCCTGGGGCCGAGGTTCGTAACACGCAGTCCTGTAAATGCTAAGCAAACCGCGAGTCCGTATATGATTCTAAAACAGCTCGGCGACTTGTGGGCCAAGCTATGATACATTATGTCAAAACAACAGAAAAGACAGCGGGAGTCACGATGCAGAAAAGCCGTTGAAATCAAAGCGTGTGGAGTAAATTGTCGGTTATTTTAATCTGCTGGCTATACACGCAGCACGAGGTGTAGATTGTCAGTTGCGCTTTTTTCCGTTGCTACTCTCCCCTCCTCCCATACAGCAGTGCGGAGGATTGAGCGCGAGGCTTCGATATACTTCAACTGAGCTGTCAGACTGTACCATACTCCTGATGCCCCTCTGTCCACCCCCTGATCTCGCGCTCGTCCGCCTTGCACTTGCTGACTCTCCACAACCTCGTCTGACCCCGCTGCGGCAGGATATTGCAGCCAAGCCCGCCCCCGTGCCCTACTGCTGCCCAATAGGCCCAAAGCCAGAAGGTCAGGTCCCTCAGTTACACCCACAGACGTCTGTCAGAATTAATGCACAAACCGTTAGCATTTGCCAACCTCTTATACCGTATTGTTCCTTCAGCGCGCTAACTGACATTCAAAATGCTAACAAAATGCTAGCAATGCACAGCAGTTTAAATACCAATGCATTTCCATCTTGAGGCCACTCTTATTCCATGCATAGTTACAGGCTGCAGTCATAGCAAGTCATATAAGCCATGCCAAAAAACTGAAAATAATATCAAGCCAGTATAATATTATCGCAGGAGTCACAGAATAGCTTCATACAGGATTGTGACAGCTGCGATGTCACCGTCTCACATTGATATCTCGTCAGATTCAGGGGCATAGAGTCATCACAGAGATTTTTTAAGGATTATCTTAAAGGTGGCAAAATCACGGCTAGAAATCCTGCAGTATACACGAGACATTAGGTGTGCATAATGATTGGCAGATGAGGAGAGTTATGAAACAACTTTAATATTAAGAGGGGTTAAGGGGCATCTCCTTCAGCCTTTCTGATAAGAAGGTTTAATCAACTGAACGGTGGAGATGCCATACAAATGTGCTCTTTACTAAAAATAACCAATTTCAGTGTTTTAATGAAGTTACCTCAAAAGCCTCTCAGTTCTCTCTCTCTCTCTCTCTCTCCCACCTGCTCTCTCTCGCTCTCTCTCTCTCTCTCTCTCTCTCTAAAAATCACCATTTAACTATTGAAAATGAAGAAATGCCGTTTCTAATCCTATAATCCCATTGTAATTATGCTAATACCTATTATATATTGCAAAATGCTTAATCTTCAGTCAATTATTTTTGCGTTCGGCATTGAACGGCTCCTCAATGCGGTGCTCGTGACAGGATGATACATGTTGCTGTGTGTGTGTGGTGGGGTCTCTTGACTTTACCCTTAAGAGGAACCTGGCAGTTCTTCTTCATTAGTCAGGGAAGGGGATTCATTGAGAAAGACCTCTCTTATTTCCTGCCATGGTTTCGCTGCGCAAAATAAAGTGAGCACCTTCACCACCTCTCCCATTTTACAAAGACCTCGTACACACGCTTTGAGCAAACACAGCTTTTAGAGTCTACCTTTTCCAATAACTGTTGTAAACTGCCGCCCCTTTGACCTTGTCTCCGGTTTTTTCCCCAACATTTCTGTTTCTCTCGTCCTAACGCGCACGCTGGGCCCACTCTCAATCTCTCCCGCATTCTTTCTGTGTTTTATACTTACGGCACCCTCCTTTCCATCCAATCCTCACCCCGACTCAATCTTACTCCGCAAAATTTTTTGATCCCCGAACTTCCTTCTTTTTTTTTCATTTTCACTTTCACACAATTTCACACCTCAGGCCATTCCCTTCCTTTATTGCTCTCTCCTTCCCCCCTTCTCTCACTCCCAATCCCTTTCTCCCTCATTCTCGATCTCTCGCTCTTTCTCTCTCCAGTTCCACACTGTTTCTATTTCACCATGCTAGCGGTCTCTGCACCAGCTTCTCAACTTGCACTGAAAGCCCCTAAATTTGTCACAAAACAGTGAGATACAGCAATTCTCGCCCCTGGCTGAATCTCAGCCAGCGCTCGTCTGCGAGGAGAAGGCCGTCTTCACAGAGTGATGGAGATATGTGTGGATTATACAGGGCTGCAGGTGCAGCTCCAGCCACCGAACCCCCCCCCCGCTAACAAACTAGATTAGCTAACAAACGTCATTTAGAAAACTTCAAGAACTCCCATTAACAGAAGGTTCATATGACTAATATTGGGTGTGCAGCTTTAAAAAACGTTTTCATCTTCCGTTTTATGAATATTTATTTCTCTGCGGTAAATCCGGTGGCCCCCAGCACCTCCCGTACATAATGGCTTAAAGGATTAGCCGGTGTGCAAAACAGATTGATAGCGCAGTAGATCTGGTTTACAAACTGTCTAATCCAGATGCAGCGCGGCGCCTCTGTTCGTCTGCCCGGCCTCCCCCCCCACACAGACCTCTCCATTATGCGTCCAGTCAGGTGTGTTAGCTTGTAACCTGGTTACTAAAACCGTGGAAACTTCGTTTAATGACACCTCTGGGGAGAATCCCCTCCGACAGAGGGCATTTGGAATTCAAATGGAGAGAGTCTACTTCCAACTGTTTACGAGGGAACACGCCTGTAATGGCGGAGGCCCTGATCTCCTTTCGATGGCTCATCTGCCCGCCCGTCTCTTTGCGGGAGACATCTCTCTCTAACGTTCCGGTAGTTTTCTGCAAGCGCAGAGTAGGCCTACGCTTCAGTTTTTTTGTGAAATTTTGAATCCTAGGCTTTTTTTTCCGGCGCCGGCAGAATGAGAATGAGATGGAAGCGAAATGCCTCGTGCTTATACAATGAAGACTGCTCTCCAGTTACAGGACCTCGATGGAGCTCATGAATTTTGCATCTGTTTTCTTCAATCAAACCCAAATACCTTCACAGGAGGCCTGCCGACACAAGGAATTAAAAGTAAAAAGAAAATGTTTCTCAGTGCATGATGCATACTGTTAAAAAAATATATAAAGTTTAAATCTGCGTTGCTAATCGGGAGATATCTGAGACCAGGGGGGTAAAAAAAGACGTAAGCAAAGCCGCATCTTAATGCGTTATTTTAAGCTTTGCATGTTGGCCGAAGAAGACAGCCTCAGTAAAAGCACTTTGATCTCAGTGGGGATTGTCCTCGAAGCTGTCATTTGTCACAGCTTTGAGAAGTTTGGCATCCAAGGCTAAAAACTAGCAGCATTAACCCTTAAAGTGATAAATGCAGCCATTGTTGCTTAATGATGAAAAATATCGAAATCAAAGCTGTTGATAAGCTATCAAGTGGTAGGTTTTCAACAGCACACGATAATTAAATTTAAATCTTTTAAAAATTTATTTCAGCACCATGAGACATCAGCAGGGTTGCATTGAGACCGACTCGGAACAGAACAGCGGCTGATGAGGCGAGATATGGACCGCTAAGAGGCGACTTGGTCATAAAACGACAATAAAAAGACAAACTACCGGCTTGACCCACACAGACCGACAGACTTCCAAAGCAGGAGCGTGGAGAACCGGAACCAGCCACAGCTGTCACCTCTCTGCTGAATGAAGGCAGCCATTTTGTCCTCATTTAAGAAACACACGGAGCATCTGTTCATTGGACAAACTCACCATCTTCTATCCTCCATTTTCCTGGTGCTGAGTGGCCTTTGGATCCAGGTTCTCCACGCCTGCTGGGTCTGACATCCGTCTCTGTGGGGACAACAGAACCGTAAGAATCACACAGCCCAGAAGAACTGTTCAGTTGACCAGAATCCAGGGTACCAGGGCTGCAGATGCCATAGCCGGGTATCTTAAAATTATACAGGCAGCAGAGTAGCCTAATGGTGGGTAGCTTGACTGGTAACTGAAGAGCTTGAGCCCTGAGTGAGGCTTTGGATTCTGAGTTGATCTTGAGAGATGAAGCTGAGGTGAACTCTGCCGTAGGGCCCTTGAGCAAGGGGCTTGACTCCAAAATTGCTTTACCCCTGTTTCTCTCTATCCTTCCTCACTTGCAAGTGTTCTATCTGGCATTTCTCCCAGGACATCGCTTAAAAATAGAAAGATGTTCTCATTAAAACTTTCACTAGTTAATTAAAGGGTAAAAAAAAAGTGAGTTTTGACCTCCTGCTCTGAGAACGGATTCAGGTTTGCGGTTACAGGATGTCTAAATACCATTCAATTAGCTGCATTCCATGTTTAGAGCAGTTATTTACCAGCTTAAGTCATGTTTTGATGAACATATCCAACATGCCATGAAGAATAAAAACCCTTGAAAATGTTGTGCTTATTTCTCTACATTGTAAGAATTTTCAGGTAAAAACATTTTTAAACAGATCAAATTAGACTGAGGAAATTACTCAGCTCCAAATTTGGTTGCTGGACACAGGTGTTTTGAGTTCTTCCAAAATAATCTGCCTGAACTTGATAAAATAAAAATGAAACAAAACAGACTCTATTGTTTGCCGTATAAATTGTTGGTTTTTGCGACCATGTGTCAACAGCTCCACCAATGAGGAACCTATTGATTGTTTATGTTGATGAAATGTTTGGTTAAATTGTTTCCCTCTGCAGCTATGTCTACTAGTTTTTAATATATCTCCATGTGGATTTGAAATTTTTATTCTTCATGGCATGTGCAGATTTTTCAAATGTGGCTTAAGAGGATAAATAACTGCTCTAAACATAAATGCACGTAATGTCATGGTATGGTCCCGCCTGATGCAACCTGCAATCCGGCGGGCAGTGGGACCATCAACCCAAAAGCAAAGACCCACTCGCACAGGCTAATAGAAAAAATGCAAAAACATTTAATAAACATACTTTTAAAAATCCAACATAAAACAACAGGGGAGCAGCAGCACCACACGGCAGGGATAAAACCCAGAATGCAGCTGCAATGCCAATTGGCAATGCAGCTTCTTAAATACTTTAACCTCACCTCCACTTCAACGAGCAACAGGTGTGGCTCGTTGAATTGGAGGCAAAGACAGCCAAAGGGGGAGGGACTGCAATGAAACCATTACACGTAATTAAGACAAATCAACAGCTTGTTAAAATCCTAAGATTGCAATAGTGGTTGGAACGAAAGCCAGCATACACAGTGAGGCGCCAGGACCGAGTTTGAGAACCACTGGACTGGAGCATTTTTAATATAACATTCTAATGCTGAAATACCAATCACAGCCAAAAAAAAGAAAGCAATTCAATTCTACACCACCAACACAGAATGAAAAAAAAATGGGGGTTAACCCCTTGTGTACTGTTTTGCATTCGATTGAATGCTCAAGTGACCAGCATATATGCAATACATACGGGCCAGTCAGGCGGGACCTGCATGTGCGCATGCAGGCAATCTGTACCTGTGGCCAGGAACCATGTATTGACGGATGGGTATGTTGGATGGTGTGTGGCATCAGTATGCAACTGCTATGAGGCGATTGCCATGAATGATTTTGTAGCAATATTGGGTCAGACTAATGAAGTACCTGATCGCTCATTGGGTGTGTATCCTGAGCAGAAGATGTGAGTTTAGTGAAGAGAATGTGTGGAGTTGCCAGCTCCGAACAGACTCCTTGAATGACAATTCTTGGAGAGCCATCCACCCACGGCAAAGACCCAAAAACCGCGGAAACAGTGCGTCATCTGTTCCAAGAACAAAGTTCGTCGTGAGTCCCAGTTCAGATGTGACACTTGCAAAGTTAGTTTGTGCGTCGAACCGTGTAACAAAAACTGTACCACACAAAACAGGTGTACTGGAATGTGACTGAGCGATTTTTTTTTTTTTCGATTTTTCTGTATTCATTTATACACAGTGAAAAATGAAGCATAAAAATTCAGTTTCCACTGTTGTGTTGTGCCATCATCCAAAAATTGTGGATGAAATACTTTTCCTAGCAATCTTCACAGCAAACAGGCGAAGAAACAGGCTAAGACTGTGCATGAAATACTTCCTTGGCGATCGTCACAAGAGCTAGTCAACAATCCCGGCCACGGCAGCGTGCCCGCACACTCAAATCAGGCCATGGTGGTCAACAGAGAACTCGGTATGTGGGTCAGCGAGCCAGCCCGCGTATGTGCGTTTCTCCTACACAAGGGGTTAAATGTACAAGTTTAAATGCTGATTTATCATTTGCATGATGTGCGCTGTTGAATACTCCAATAATACCGTGATTACACAAAATGCAATCAGTTCAGGGACGCAGGGTCAGTTTTGCAGACTGCATAGACTGAGTAGTGAGCTCAAATTCCAGATGGTACAGCAGCATCACACTAAAGCAGCGAGGTAATTGTCCATGGCCAGTGGATATTGAGATGGAACGGAGAGAGCTACAGTAGAAACAGAAGTCTATATGGCCAGTCTCAGTGAATTCTCAGGAATATGTACCGATGTAGACGGGTTATGAACAGCAGGGGGCATTGCACAGCGGTGTTCAAAACAAAACACACCGGACTGTGGCCACGCACGTCTGAGCTCGACTGAGACTACAATATAACAAGGACCGAGCACCTTGCAGGCTGAATGATGCATTTTATCCCTGCATCTCTCTGTAAAACAGGCAAAATCTGGGACTCCCTTGGCTACACAGAGGAGATTGAATCTCACGCACCTGTGCCCCGCAATAAGGATGAGACGAAACCCCAAGGTTCCCCTCAGAAGCGAGACACCTTTGGCCTTCGCCGTGCCGCAGTGGCGAATTAAAATTCCAGACGCTCAGCAGTAAAACTCCTCAGATGGTTCCTCACTCTGATGCATCTCCTCTTCCATTTATTCAGCTCGGTGCTTTACGGCGTCACTGACAACCCTGCTTTGTGGCCGGGACGTCCCGCGGCCGTGGAACAAAGACAGCCGAATTTACCGCCCCCGAAAGCTGATGACAGCGGCGGCGTTGCCAGGGAACGGGCGCGGGGCCAGCGAATGGCAGCAGCCGCCAAGTGATGTAACCTCGCCTGTCACTTCCCGGGTCGCCGGCCAACAGCTGGCAGGAGCGGCGAGCGCTGGAAACAACACTTCCCCGAGGGGTTAGTGATTCTGATCCACGGCACCTGGGAGGAACCCAACTCATCCTGTTCCCCAGCAGGTGCCAGACCCTCTCAAATGATCAGCTCCTCCTCGCTTGTTTCACACTCAACTTTATATATTTATTTATGAACAAAAGCACATTCCTCTCAACGGAGGATGAAGTTGTTAAGTATTGATTTCGTAGTTAGTTTCATCTCTCTCTGTCTCTCTTTACCTCCCTATATCTCTCTTCCCCTCTCTCCCTCTCTTCCTTCTTCTCTCTCCCTCTTTCTCTCTCTCCCTCCTCCTCTACCTCCTTCTCTCTATTCAATTTTTTCCAATTCAATTTGTTTTATTGGCATGAATGTCAATTGGACAATATTGCCAAAGCATCAAAAGAAAATGCAATTCTGCTATTATAAAAAGAAGAAGAAATATATACATACATATATGTAGACAAACAATACATTGAATAAAATTAAAAGTAAAAAGAACAAGAAAATGGCTGTATATACAGTATAAGTATACGTATATGTACTTCTCTCTCTACCTCTACCTCCCTCTCTTCCTCTATATCTCTCTCCCTCCACCTCCCTTTCCCTCTCTCTCCCTGAACCTCCCCTTCCATCTTTCTCTACCTCCCTCTGCCTACCTTTCTCCATCTCCCTTTCTCCCTCCTTCACTCCAACTCTCCCTCCCTCTCTCTCCTTCCCTCTCTCCCTCCCTCTCTCTCTCTAACTCTCTCTTAAAAATCAATTCAACCTCTCCTTCCCCCCCTGTTCAGTTAAAAAGGCATTAGATTGCGTTAGCTTGTATAATTTAGCGGTTGTGGTTTACCCGCGCGGCTTCACTTCGGCCGGAGTTTGGGAGCAGCTCGTCTGCATGGGACTGCATTACCGCAGCAGAGGTTTCTCCCGGGTGGCGAGATAACGCCAGTCAGCCAGGTGCAGGCGAGATACGGCCGCTCGGTAATATGGGAAACAGCCTATTAAAGCGGCAGCAGTAAAATGTGCGGCGGGTGGAAGTGCACACAGCGCAATGTTTGGCGCTTTAAAATTTAATGAGATGTTTGTTTGCTGTGCTGCCAGCCATTTAACATGTCTCTGAGCCCCTGATATATACGGAGTCTACCCCCCTGCCCGCCCCCTACACCTCTCTCTCTCTCCATCGCTCTGTCTCTTGCTCCCTCTCTCTCTCCCTCTCAGCATGCAGGTGAATTATCTCCGCTGGTATCCTTTCAAACAGGTCAGGCAATGCTGCTTGAGACACACATTACTGCTGCCATTATAACATGTCATTCTGGAGCAGCCCTCCTGCATAATGCAGAGAGAGAAAGAGAGAGAGAGAGAGATGGGGGGAGTGAGAAAAGATAGAGTGTGAGGGAGGTGAATAGAGACATGGAATGGATGAAGGTTTCACAGGGAGAGAGAGAGAGACAGAGAGAGAGAGTGGTCGTATTGAGAGACACAATGAAAGATGATGGAGGACGGAGGTGCAGCAGGAAGACGTCGTCATCAATATCTCCCGCCACCATAGAGTTCTGTTTTCCAGCCCAATCAAGGTCATGACAAGCAGCACACACACACACACACACACACACACACACACACACACACACACACACAAAATTTCATTAATCTACGCACAGGAGTTTCTAAGAAACCTCCCCCCACTTATCCGCGTGGACGGATGGACAGAAGGACATCCGAAGGGACGGACAAGCTCCATTGCAATATCCCTCACTCCACCTTGTGTCATGGCGGGGGATAAAAATGAGTGATAAAAAGGACTAGAAAATAACAGGATTGAGTAAAAATTTTAGAGAGAAAGAAAGAGAGATTAGGGGAGTAAATGTAGGATGGCGGTAAAAATGGGTGCAAGGAAAAGAAGGAATAAAGAGAGGGAATGGAGAAGAGACAATGAATGAGAGGAAAAGAGAGAGACAAACTGGAGGGATAAAAATGCACAGAAAGTGCTAAAGAAAGGGAGAGAAGATCATTAAATGAAGGCAGTGGGTGTAACAGTAAGAAAGACCTGCTGTTGGTCCAGTAGTGTGATAACCTTTACAGAGTGGATTTCGGCCGATTGGTCATTCCCTGCTCAGTGCCTTTGGGCTGCAGACCCAGGTCAGGGAGCTTGTGTGTGGTGTGTGCGCGTATGTCTGTGTGTGTGTGTGAGAGAGAGAGAGAGAGAGAGAGCGCCAACAGCTAAGCGTACCTTGCTGCCCTTCCAGAGCATCCTCCATTTATCAAACCGTCAATTTAATTCACGGGGAAAATGTTTTAATCCATGAGGACCAGAAAGTTCAAACATGCCCCTATTCCAGCAGCAAAAACCTTCATCTACTCAGGACATGAAAGCTACCGACACTATACAATAGGTCATTCATATTAGAGACCCAATCACCTGCGCTGTATCTGACACTGCAGTGACCCTCTCACCTGCACTGTATCTGACACTGCAGTGACCCTCTCACCTGCACTGTATCTGTCACTGCAGTGACCCTCTCACCTGTGCTGTTTCTGTCACTGCAGTGACCCTCTCACCTGTGCTGTATCTGTCACTGCAGTGACTCTCTCACCTGCACTGTATCTGTCACTGCAGTGACCCTCTCACCTGTGCTGTATCTGACACTGCAGTGACCCTCTCACCTGCACTGTATCTGTCACTGCAGTGACCCTCTCACCTGCACTGTATCTGTCACTGCAGCGACCCTCTCACCTGTGCTGTATCTGACACTGCAGTGACCCTCTCACCTGCACTGTATCTGTCACTGCAGTGACCCTCTCACCTGCACTGTTTCTGACACTGCAGTGACCCTCTCACCTGTGCTGTATCTGTCACTGCAGTGACCCTCTCACCTGCACTGTATCTGTCACTGCAGTGACCCTCTCACCTGTGCTGTTTCTGTCACTGCAGTGACCCTCTCACCTGTGCTGTATCTGACACTGCAGTGACCCTCTCACCTGCACTGTATCTGTCACTGCAGTGACCCTCTCACCTGTGCTGTTTCTGTCACTGCAGTGCCCATCTCACCTGTGCTGTATTTGTCACTGCAGTCACTCTCTCACCTGCACTGTATCTGTCACTGCAGTGACCCTCTCACCTGTGCTGTATCTGACACTGCAGTGACCCTCTCACCTGCACTGTATCTGTCACTGCAGCGACCCTCTCACCTGTGCTGTATCTGACACTGCAGCGACCCTCTCACCTGTGCTGTATCTGACACTGCAGTGACCCTCTCACCTGCACTGTATCTGTCACTGCAGTGACCCTCTCACCTGTGCTGTATCTGACACTGCAGTGACCCTCTCACCTATACTGTATCTGACACTGCAGTGACCCTTTCACCTGCACTGTATCTGTCACTGCAGTGACCCTCTCACCTGCACTGTTTTTGACACTGCAGTGACCCTCTCACCTGAGCTGTATCTGTCACTGCAGTGACCCTCTCACCTGTGCTGTATCTGTCACTGCAGTGACCCTCTCACCTGTGCTGTATCTGACACTGCAGTGACTCTCTCACCTGCACTGTTTCTGACACTGCAGTGACCCTCTCACCTGTGCTGTATGTCACTGCAGTGACTCTCTCACCTGCACTGTTTCTGTCACTGCAGTGACCCTCTCACCTGCACTGTTTCTGACACTGCAGTGACTCTCTCACCTGTGCTGTATCTGTCACTGCAGTGACTCTCTTACCTACACTGTTTCTGTCACTGCAGTGACCCTCTCACCTGTACTGTATCTGACACTGCAGTGACTCTCTCACCTGCACTTTATTTTTCACTGCAGTGACCCTCTCACCTGCACTGTTTCTGACACAGCAGTGACTCTCACACCCATACTGCACTTCATTATTCCCACATAATACAACACTCATTATGTAAAAAACTCAGTTTTCATCATTGATCTCAATGAATTTACAAGCCAATTTGCATAGATTTCCATGCAGGCGAGCTGAAGATCATGTCAGCATGTACACTAGCTTGACCTTTCCAGACTGAATAACTACAAACAGTGATTATGTTGTACATTGTCGCACAAAGGGTTTAAGCAGGCAAGCACACTTCATGAAGGGAGGTAATTGCTCTGTTAAGTGCACTGTTGAGTAACTAAGTGAACTGTTCTTGTTATCAGCAAAAAACTAGGTTAAGTCAGTTGACAGTCTTTTTCATTTAAAGGAAGTTAATAGGATATTGACATACAAAATCCCTTTTACATGGGAGTCTTGGTCACGGGAGCATCTCAATGTTAACATAACCAGTCTTTTATAACACAACGGATGGTACACAATAAAACAAAGAGTTCTTGGTGTTAAAGAGAACAGTTCTTGTATTGTTTCCAAGATTCCAATTTTGTGCTTCTCCAGGCATACGTATGTTGGCAAAGTCACAAAAACAGTAATGAAATTCAAAATAAAGAGAAATCTCAGCCTTTGGGTCATGCAGGAAGACAATCTCAGCTAATGATACAATATGCAGCGATGAGTAAGGGGTTGCAAGCGATAAATCTTTAAGCCCCATGGTACAACAAGTCCAGCACATGCAAGCGTGATTCATTTCATTTTATTTTAATTTATGCAGTGTGCACAAAAACACTCAGTACCAGGAAAAAATATGTTGCTGGTATAGTTTTTTCTTTTACGAAAATAGCTGACAGAAAAAAAAAAACAAAAAAACAAAAACTATTTGTTTGGGCTACTTTGTCAGCATACATATCTGTGTGAAGCCAAAGACCCAGGAACAGAGACTCGCAAAGTTGGGTAGTTCCCTGCGGCAACTGTTTGGTTGACTGATGCTTACTGTGATTTTTAAAACATATTTCTTGAACCTGGAGCAGTGGACCTGGTGCAGCTGGTTAGACGGCCATTTGGAATTGTAGTCATGACTTGCGCTCAGCAGGTGGAAGTTTAAAATGGAAACAAGAAAAAAAGATGCGCTGGTCTTGCCCTAGATATTAGAGGGAGTTGGACAGATGTCGTAAAATTCTCATTGCTGCATTCAGCGCAGATATGCACTCAACTTTTTCAGTTAAGAGGAGAAAACAAACTTGAGTGTTTCAGCATATTGCCTCCATGAGTGAAATGGTATTTTGTGGTCTTGGCAGCCTTATTACTCAAACACTGAAAGCTTCACCACAGGTACACAAGCTAATTAGCGAAGAACTACCAATCTCTACCTCAACATTCAGGAAGCCTATTAACAGGTGCTTAACGCTTGGCAACAACTCCACAAAGTAATGCACATTTTGTGCAGAAATTGACTTCAGTTCTGCTTAAGCTCATTAGGTTTAATACAGAGGAGCCAAGATTTGAGGAATTTAATTAGTAAATTTAGAGGAGATCCACATTCTATTTTTTGCCACTAAAAATAAGGCTAAAAGACCTCCATCAGTTACACAGAGCTATACTCCAGTGGCATAATCACTTACTGAACTCCAAAGCACAAAGACCAGTATCACTTAAAAACACGAGAAAAATGCAAAATACAAACATCCATATCTGCTAAATTGGATCGCTCATCGCATCCATCCACACGGGTCCAGATACAGAACAGTTCAGTCAGTGCTAATTCAATTTGGATTTTAATCAGCACCACCCCAATCCCAATGTCCCACCCAGGCTCCAACCTTAGTCCGTAGGTTAATCATCTTAAAAGGAACACGTAAAAATCAATCAACATTTTCACGCCAGATAAGGTCCCCAGGGGCCCACGGAGAGCCCTCATTATTCCATTTAGCCAACGCCGTGTTAGCGCCGTAACCCTCGGAGGAGGGCAACAGAGGAGGAGACGGGACCCAATCAGGTCTAATAAGCAGGTGTACCCAACCACATACCGGCGCAGTGTTCCTGGACGCAGGAAATAGGACACATTCAGGAAAATGGCAAAAAAAGGGCTGACACTTTAATGGCTACACAGCAGCCTGTGAAATTGCACCCTGCTTTAGCCCAGCTATGAACAAAGTGGCCCTTGCATTTCATCACTGTCAGAGGAAAGCTAGGACACGGGTGGGAGGGAGAGCTGGGGGCAGCATTGGAAATGTATACAAAATTAGCTCTATGCCTGTATCTGTACTGTATGTGTTTTTGCGTGTGAACTGCTATGCAATTTAGGAAACAACATGAGGTGATCCAGAAGCCGCCTTTGAGTGCCATGATGCAACCCGGAGACTGACTCCAACCCTAATTGGGTACGGTCATGACTGAGCCACTACCCACAATCCATCTGGAGCTCCAGCTGGGAAACACGTCCAGAGCCGCTGTCAAGACCGATGATTCAGCCAGGCACTAAACTCTAACCATCTGGCATGCGGCGGTACACCCCGCCCAGGTCATTGCATGAGCAAAGCCGCATTGAAACAGCACAGTCACTGAACGTTTCAACTGCAGAGCAGTCTCTGCTCCAGATTCTAACAGCACGGGACGCTGTAGTCACACTCTCTGTGCTGTCAAGTCATTGGCTCAGCCCCACTGCACATCCTATTTGCTAAAGGTGCCAATGACCCCCTCATGCTACGTGCTCACCGCCTGTGCAGGGTTGTGCACCAAAAGGAGGGAGACAGTACACACACACTCGCGCACACACACACACACACGCACACACACACACACGTCCAATGCAATCAAACAAACAACACTCCTCACACACAGGCACACACGCACACACATACACACACACTTCAAATGCAAGCAGACAAAAAATGCTCCTCACATACACGCACACACACACACACACACACAGTCAAATGCAAGCAAACAAACATAACTCCTCACACAGACACACGCACAGTTAAATGCAAGCAGATGACATTCCTCACACCCACATACGCACAGGCACACAGACACGCACAAATACAAGCAAACAAATTCCTCAGCAGAACAGGTGAAGGCTTTCATTACACTTGTTGACAGAAAAACATTCCTTCAAGAGGAATCAATATTGGGCGGTCGGTATCGGCCTCATCCACTCTAAACCTCCGAAGCCAGACCTCTCGATCTGGACAATATCCTTCTCTCAGACTCCAACAAAGATGGGATTTTTTGAGGGCAATTTGGCAAAGTGGAAAGCGCAGCACGAATTCAATCCATCAGACCAATTCCGGGACTTGGACGCCTAATACAGCTCATTAGCCACCAAACGTCCGAGAACGAGATGGGCCAGGTGCTAAACGACCGAGAAACAGAATAAAGAAGCTACGCAGGAAAAAAACATACAGAACAGGTCAATGGGAGAAGGGAGAGCATCTGAGATTTTCAGAACCCAAGTCCCACAACTATCCAGCAACTGGGTGACAAGGACTTAACTGGCCTTACTGAGGCATGATTTTCAGAGTTTAGTGAGAAGCCTTATCAGTCGCATACTAATAATCCACAGGCATCAGATTTTTTGGATAGGAACAGGGTAGTGCACTGTTTACACCGAGGGAGTCCTTACAGTACTGCAAAAATTGTAAGTTAGATTGAAACTCCAGCATCCTTTGGCAGTAGATGGACGCATTACTCCGATAAACAATGACACACACCCAGGAAAGCATTTAGCACCAAAGCACCTGCATGTATGCACAGAATGTATGTTCACAACGGCATATATACCAGCTGAGTTCTTCCTGAAACAATGCCCTTCCACGCTATGATGCCCCCAATCCCCACCACTACCACCTCCACCCACCAGCTGCCCTCCACCAGCCCAAGGAGGTACCTGCTATTGGGGCTCAATGCTTTAGGTCTCTGGCTGTATATGGTGGAACTGCAGCCTGAATTGTGTTTCCTCCAGACATACAAGGGATGTGAATTAATATCAAATTCCTAAGACTATTAAAAGTAATTACTCAAAATAACATTAATCCAAAATAATAATAATAATAATAATAATAATTATTATTATTATTATTATTTTGAGTAATTACTTTTAATAGTCTTAAAAATTTGATATAAATTCAGAATTAGAGAGTGGAAAGGAGATGGACGAATTTTAAAACTGAAACAATGGTTGACTGTCATTTTATAAGCTAGCATAGCTTCGCCATCCCAAATACTTTCACACAGCTGTGTTGCTGCCATGGTTGGTACTGGTCCGTGCTACAGCTTTGAGTTATAAGTTGCCCTGGTTACACTGTAGGTCATAAAACCCCGGGTTTACAGCAAAGCATTTCCTCTCTGTACTAAATTAAATTGAGTGTTGTGGCCCAGCGATAGAGACAGGTGCATTACCGGTGAGCATTGATGCTCAGTGGCACGGCTAACAGTTACCGCTCAGCGTTTTATCTGCGCGTTACGGCTGAAAGTTACAGCCCCATCTCGCTGGCTCTTGACATAGTTCCTCCATGTTTGTCTCCCTCTGTTTCTATGCGCTTGGATGCAGCCGAGCGAAAGTTCTCCAGGCATCTGTTCATCGCCCGCCATCTTGGCAAGCCATTGTTCTCAGATCGGATTCTGCCGGAGAGGAGAATCAAAGAACGATCCAAAAGCCGAGTGCCTCCATTTCTCAGCCATGTGGATTTTTTCCCTGATAGAAAGGAAGTGGTACAGCAGATAGGCAGGGCCATGGTGAGTCACTACACATAAAAATCCTCTCCTGTGCACTCCTCACCGGCCGTGTGAAAAAAAGGACGACTGGAGGATATCTGAAGTGATTTAGAATGACACCAGTGCTCGTTTTGCCGCACTTTCCTTTGGTAATCATTTAACGCTCGATATCAGAGTGGGAAGCCTGGAAGTCCGAGGCAATTCTGAGAAAACAGCACAATGTACAGTAAAAGATCAATGAAAGATCAACAGTCCAATGCTCAGGCTGAGAGTGAGAGAGAGAGAAAGAGAGAGGGGGGGTGAGGGAGAGAGAGAATAACATAAAACCCATTTCATTGCAACATTAAACAAAATGTTTTACAGTTCATGAAATAACAACCAAAAACAAATAAAGAAACAAACCCAAGCAACACTCAGAGAGAGGGAGAGGGAGAGATCAAGAGAAAGTGAGAGAGAAAGACAAAGTGAGAGAGAAAATGGACAGTTAGCAAGAAATAGATGAATAGATACACACAGGAGACACATAAATGGACATTTAGATATATTGACATATGAATTGATAACTTGACCGACAGACATATACATTGCAGAAACATAGATGGATAGATAGACAGACACACAGACAGTCAGATGGATAAAGAGGATTTCCTGTTAAAGGCACCCGGTACAAACTGCTCTCCTGGTTGGTGACTCAGGCGCTGCAGTGCAAAATGTGAGTTGATTAATGGAGCTCCTCCATTCAGCCTGTTCCATCTCTCCCTGCTCCTCCATCACTGTCCGCCGCGCCCGCCTGATCCGTCACCGTGACCACGAGCACCGCGGGGGTCCAGGTGGCCCAGCGGAGATCAACACGCCGCCATCGCCCCCGCTTCCCAACGATATCGGCCACATCCATCTCCCGCAGACAACGGCTGCGCCGGAACTTTCTCTGGTCTTTCCAAACTGTTCTCTTAACTTCAAATGGCCTCTTTTCAGCCGAGAGAGAAGTCCCTTTCAGACCGATACACTATAATACAACTTCAGCCAACTAAACTTCAAAGTCAGCCTTTTAATTTAGGCTATAATTGCAAATTATTATTAAACCGTGTTGATTAAAAATAAAGCACGTAAAGGTGTGAAAGAGAAATAATAACACTGCTGTTTCATTATAACACTCGTGTGTGTGCTCGCTGAGTAATTATGTTTTCAGACAGAAAGAGGAACGCAGACCGAATAATTCCTCGACACACTTTTTTTTGTTAAAGACAGATTCTTTTCAGCCACGGCACAAGCGTGCCTCAAATGAAACTGCTGTTGTGGAAATTGGATATAATTTAATGACACCCCCCAAATAATTCTACCTTTGTTCTCCTGTTCCTTCATTTATCTTCGGTAATTAATCTTGTAACAGGAACAAGGCCCTATCTCACAGCGCCTGTTTAATTCTCAGTGGCTCTTTCAGTTTTCAATATGAGGAGATAGAGACAGAAGGGGAAGTGTGATGAAATGAGACAGAAGAATGGAGGAGGCGATAAGAAAGAGAGAGAGAGAGAGAGAGAGAGAGGGAGAGAAACTAAACTTTGTAATTTTGAGTGCTGAACATCAGTGCTTCACATGTACAGTAGCACACACGTGTTAAACATAGTTTTGTCCTCAATAAAGATAAGGGAGACAGAGGAAGGGTTGATGATGATTGTTTGGGTAAAAATATGCCTCAATATTTCTGGGCGAGAGCAGGCAATTTCAGCAAACACATAAAGATTGCATTATTATTTTAAGTAGGATTAAAAGCGGAAGATGTGTTTTGAATTATGCCTGACCTAGATTTTGCCTGACAATGAAACAAGGGGAAGTCTCTCCAGAGATAGTGCCGGGGATCTGATAATTCATTATCTATGCACATTTCTAGAGACTATTCTTGTCTAAATCGAAAAATAAAACCCCTGCATAATCATGAAATGGGGGATAAGCTTCATCCATGTAATTCATGCTATTAAAGATAACTTGTCGACAAAGATATAAGATAGCATTAACAGTGCATTAATTATGTCCAGGTTTCTTGTGAGTGTTCACTTGAGGGCAACATTCGATTTGCAGTTTTGTTATTCATTACTGATTGGGCCAGACTCACTCCCAAAGGTCTCTTGATTGGCTGCAGTTGGTATCAAAATTGTGATTGGTCAGCAGGGAATATCATTTGGATGGTCAGTGGTGTGTTTGCCTTTATGATTTGCCTCAAGGCAATCTTTGAGATTGCAAATGGTCACTGAGGAATCTTTGTAATGGTGACTACTCAATGGCCTTTTCTGGTCATGTGACTAGCCTCTCAGTGGATTGAGGAAGACAATGATTGGGTATTAGAAGTGCAACTACTTCAGTTGAAATACACAGCAATATACAGTGTGTTAGTGATGAATAAACTACTCAGTGAAAAAAATTTATCTTGATGTGGCTCTGTCGCTGGAAGTAAAATCAATAAAATGGAGTTATTTAAGTAAAGTTCTCATTCAATCCTTCTCGATATTGAACAAAAAAATTTCCCAGTTCCTACAACTTCCCAAAAAAAGTAATTAGTTGCAGTCAGTGTGATAAAAAAAGTGTTCCAAAGTTTCACAACACTGAACATTCATTTTACCTCTTTATCACATAGGAGAAAGTACGAATATATCATTATGCTACATTGCTCAGACATAACGGTGTGCTGCAGAAAAACATAAATCCCGAAAGCAACGCCAGATTTCTTGCAGTTTGCTCTGGGTTGTAAATGCAACAAACGACCCTGTGTGCCTGCAACGTATCTAATTTAAACCCCCAACATCTGGCAGTGGTGAGGAAAGTCACTCAGCAGCCCTTGAATCCGAGGAACAGAGCTAATTATTGCAGCTGGTTTTTACATCTCCATACACAGCCACCCACATGCGTAACTCCACAGTCCACAGTCGTGCATTTTTTTCCCAGGAGACTAACTGAGCCATTGATTGGCTAGATTGTCTTTGGGACTGACCCTCTGGTAAGGGGAGAAGGCGGGCAGTTTTGGCCCCGCAGTAAAGAAAAAATGATCTTGGCTTGCTATTATATGAAGACAGAATACTGTTTAATCTAACCTAATCAAATTAGGCTTCTGTGCCTTCTGAAGAAATCAATTGGTTCAAAACAAAAAAATTTCAGCCAAGAGAACTTAAAACAATTAGATGCAACAAATTACTGCAATATTCTCACTTTGACCCAAAGTTTTGGTTTTTCTGAGTGGCGCACCATGATTTGAGTACCCAGGCTGTTTTCTGAACATGTGGCAGCCGGCTACCTATCATTTACCAAAAATTAGCATGGTTAAAGAGAGGTCAAAAACATAGCTACAAGTCACTGAATGTACAGGTGGACACAACCAATTCAAATACCATAATTTTACAATTTCCTTATGTTTAAAGCACCCCCCTCAGTGTAGTTTACATGACATTTCTCCATAGCGTTGTTGCGAGCACAGATACAGTATAGTGGGCTGAAATTATGTTGTGACAGCATCACACGCCTTCTAATAATCACATACAGCACAGCTCTCCAACAGCTTCCTCTCTCTCATCTTTCCCCCTCCAGTAAGCAGATACAACGGAGGTCACATGCATGCAAGAACATAATTTCCTGGGCACAGAGAGAAGGCAATTCCCTGATCAGCATGGAGAAATCATTCTGTCATCATTAGGCACCCCAGGTAGTGTTTGTCGGCTTCTCGTTAGCAGTTGCATCGTTGATAGCTTAATTTCTTTTCAGGTTCACTAAATTCTACAAGGCACCGAAACAACGAAGTGGATTTGCTCTTATCCTTCGTTCTACACCTCAATACTTTTGCAGAGCTCTCTCCAATCCAATTACAATTAAAACTGTAAATATACCTTCCAGCATGTAATTGCAATAGGAAAGTTCTTTGTCCACAGAACAGCAGTGCAAACACATAGCTCCTGATACTATCAAAGTGGAAATCTTGCACTTGATAAAGTAAAATTGTTTTTTTCACCGAGCCCTGGATGTTCAAACTTACAGAGCATTGCATTCTGGGAAAATTCCTTTGTCAGGAGCAAAGTAGTATGATTTACTGATCTATCGGAGTTGGAGGGCGCTGCACAAAATCACAAATCGATTCATGGTAGTGTAATACACCACAGGTGCTGGCACAAAATAAAAATGAAAACACTTTTAAAAGCAAGGAGAATTACCTTAGTATGAACAACTGTATAAGTCAAGCCTTAAAATGGGAACTCTGGTATTGAATCAATCAACACTCGTTCTAACAATACAAGGCAAGATGAGTAAGATTTTTTCACCTTTACCTTTTCTTTTTTCGTCATCAGTGAAATTCATCAAAATTTTCAAATGATAGTTGGTGATGCAACAATATCTTCTTTTAATTTTCTTCTAAGTAAAATACACTAAGACAAATGTGAATTTAACATGCAGTTGGCCGCCACAAGTCAGGATAAAAATTTTTTTGCATTGATTTCTCTCATATCACCATCAACTAGCTGTGCTGTATCGATCACAACAATAGCAACCACAACAATAGCAATAGTCTGATTTATTCCTTAGCAGCATTTGCAGTCTGCAATTTAAGTAATTTCACAAGATTACACTAAATTTAGCAGACACTCTTATGCAAAACAACTTACTATTCAGAACAAACAAGTGCGCACCAGATTTATATAGAAAATATAACCAGAAACAAAATTCTGAAACCAATATACAAAACCCTGCCGAACACAAAAGAAAATCAGCAATATGCATGCAGAATGTGTGCATATTAATGTGTAATAAACCCGTCTGAGAAAAAACTTAAAGCCATAACAAACGCGTAAAATACCGATAAAACGCTAAATTCTGGACTGTTACAAAAGGTATGAGTGCAATAAAAGGGAACCAAAATAGCAGTTGATCTGAAGAGGAAGGCCTTTAATCAGTATTTGCATACAGATTCAACAGGGAATTGCTTGAGAGATGCAGCCCAGTAACCTCGCAATGCTCTGAGAATTCGTATCAGTATGGATGTGCGTGCATTTGGGTTTGTTAAAACTGTGCAGGATTCGAACCCACAACCTTCTTGCAGTGAGGTAACAGAGCAAACCACTACAACACCACTCCATAAGAATTTCAAGCAGCAATTAGCAGGATCTCAGCAGAATGAGACAAACATGAGCTCTCAAGCAGTACAAGCATGCATCAGATAAATTTTACAAGCTCTTTCCAATATATGGCACGCAATTATTCATATTTATAGCCTTGTAAGTTTCATGATGATCTACCATTGTTAAGGCCCATGAAACAGCTTCCAACAGTGGGAACAACTTTATTCTACAAAGATATATTTTTTCATTGCAAGGATTGTTAGAGGCATTCACAAATGCAGCACGCAGAAAGCCAACTAGATGAATCTAACAGTTAAGCAGATACAGGCAAAAGGGCCTTTTATAGCACTACCGTTAGTCTAATGGCGCAACCAATGATCTACCTCCCAAATAATGATAATAATCAGGGTTACACAAGTTTTTTTTTTACATCCATGACATTAAATTTGTCACATTGTGCTTGTCCTGCACCTTTTCCGCATCTGTTCATTTAAGAACACCATATGCCATCCACTTGTGAGTTTAACTGAATAAATCAGCTGAGTACCAGGATATGCATATTACTTCTTTTCAAAATATATGTGCTGAATGGACATTTTGCACACCTCTGTAATCATGAAAGCCTTTCAATACAGTATGACTATTGTGTTTATCTTGTAAGTGTGGTTTAAAGTGAAGTAGCCCATGGCTTCAATAAAAAATCAGTGCAATAAGAACAGGTGTCTCTTCCTCATTGTGTATCGTTGCTCTGGCTCAAAGGTAAGCATATACATGCATAGAGGGGTGTCATCACTCATATATCTATGAATTATCTAAGCCCCATTTTCACTGGGGGAGGGGGGCAATGCAGGAAACTTTCACCAAATATTCAAAAAAAAAAGTCTACATTTCACTCAGTTATGACACAAAGTGATCTTGCCAGAGAGATCTTGCAGCAGAGTTACACACAGGAGGATGTGCAGAGAAGCTCTATCACTTGAAAGGAATAGGTGAATTTCCAGCACTTCTCCTCGTCCCAGAGGTATGGACTCTTGATAAGTCAATTGCAAATTTAATTGTGCAGATTGGGAATTGTACACTATGCCCTATATTCAAAGGTGTAAAATATCGTATTAAGCCACATTTTGACAGAACTATCCATGCCACGAGGCACTAGAAGGCACTCGGAGAGTGCATTATCCCGTCCATGTTGCAATTTGTTGATGGAGGAATCTTCATTGAACGTGGCTGCAAAACGAGTCTCGGCGCTGGCGTTTGAAAGTGCATAGAAATGCTTTTGGCACATTGATCAAGAACATGAGTCAGAGCTTCACCATAATGTAATCACTCCCTCCTTATCACCGTATCTATTAACACACAAAACTTAATTGACATCCATCCATTACTTTTAGTGATATCCCATTAACTGGAAAATGAGCAAACGGACAAAGGAATTGAAAAACACCGGTTAAAACGAATAACCTCCAAGTGGGGGTATTGTAAAAAGACAATTGAACACATTGTGTTTATTCTTCTATATTCCAAGCAATTTCAAGGAACAAAATTTTAAACGGATAAAATAGACACTGAGAAAATCAGTAAGCCCCAAATTAAGAGCTTTGAGTTCTTTATTCAAAGTATTGTGTGAATGTAATTACGTTAAGATGACACAAAAAAGGTTTGACCCCATTATGTGCTAATCAAATAAATTATTTTTTTTCAAAACCTTGTGTCAATTAGTTTTCACCAAATAGGAGCCTAATAATTCTTCAGTTTGATCAATGACATTGTTTTCCCTCTATTCATGCAGTTGTTTAATTATACCACTATGTGGGGGTGGAACTTGTTATTCTTCATGGCACTTAAGGATATTTCTATCAACACGTGGCTTAAGAGGGCAAATGACTGCTGAATTGCACCTAATTAAGCCAAATTAACATTACAATACTACAATAGCAAGAGAGGTCAGAGCAAAAACCAGCAAAACACAGTGGGCCTCCAAGACAAACACTGAGCAGCACTGCTCCCGGGTAACACAGCAGTGCTGAATGTAGAAAGCAAATTCGGTACCGTCTGAGTTACAAGCCCAGACCCCTTAGCATTATTCCACTCTACAGCACTGTGAAACTCTAATATGGAATCAGGAGGTTCTCCACTGTGTAAGAGCACAAGCTCAAACTCCCCATTGGTGAATCAATTCCCTGAGTACTTACTTGACCGTTTCAGCACAACGGACAGCTCCACTTTGACCATAAATGGGACTATATCCATTTATAAAAAGTCTGCCATGTCAAGACATGCTCGCATGTATCTTTCATATTCAAAAGCAAAGATTCACAAGTGTTTGAAAGGTGACAATATTTTTAATGTGTATAAATAGGTGCAAATTAAAGCAAAGACTTATCTTTAATTAGACAGTTGGCAATGTATATAATTATAACTCAAGTAAAACATGAAGTAATTACACCCTTCACGCTTGCTTCACGGTTTAAAAATGATGGATTTCACCGCAGAAGTGCAAAATCACCGAGCACTGGCAACTTTCACCAATAAATGACGAAAAACCTCCAAAGATAGTTATCATTCTCTACAGCAAGTCTTGTTAGTCTGGAATTCAGATGCCTCAAGTACGGATAAACATTTCTAAAACATCTGAGGCTCAAGTCATCAGCAGCATGCTTACAAATCATCTAGCTAAATACTGCACGGAGATAGCACTTATTGTCAGCAAACCCGATTGTCAAATGGGACAGGAGTCAAATAAGCAATAAACTTTTTGCTGAATTCAGCGTTTACATTTGTGTGCAGAGCCTAATTAAATTAGCATGTGTGGTGTCAGATCAAATTTTACAGATGGATGAATCCAAAATGAAAGGGACTATAGAAATTCAGGCAGCCAGGGATGAGTAATTTTGTTAGGCCACGGCTGTCGACCAAACCATTGACACTGCATTTCTAGGCATTTCCAACACAGCCAATATAACACGGATTTTCGCAGCTGTTCCATCATTGATTAGACGATTAGGTCCTTTACTATTTGGACATTGAGAGAGTTGTTGTGATTTCAGCTATCTACCAAAGCATATTGCAGATAAAATTAAATCTTGGATATTCAGACCTAAATTTGAGGGTATTTTCACAGTTTAACTCTTTAAAGTCTAACTTTTTTTAAATTTTGGCTTTTTTGTATGTTCCCAGAAAAAATATAAAAAAATAGACAAACTGTATGGCCAAAATGCATACACAGGGCCTCATTTGAAAGACAAAATTCCCCAGGCTCTGTGGTTATATGGTTAAAATACATGTTGTAGTAAGGAAATAAATAGCGATTACCAAAAAATATTTTAAATACCCTAATTAGTTCTGCAGCAACATCCTATTGACAGATGAGACCATTGTACCAAAACGATGGGAAAAGAACAGTCATTGGACGGTAATTCACAGTGTAGATAGAAAATGACCCAAAACATACTTGAAAGCAACCCACGGCTTTTTAATGTAACATAGTGGAATGGCAAACAATGGCCAAGTCAATTAATTGTCTGAGTCCAGCTGAGCATGCATTTCACATACTAAGGGCCAAACACCCAAGAACAGTCAGTTTACATCGACAGCTATGGCCATGCAGAGCATCAATGAGGAAGAAACCCAGCATCCAGAGGTATCTATGGGTTCCAGACCTCAGGCAGTCACTTTCAACTAAGAATTTGCAAGCAACAGTTGTCAATGGAAATTTAATTAATGATCACGTTCATTGCCCAATTACTTCTGACTCCCTATTAGGGGTCTATGTGTAAAAGGATTTTAAATTCTGCAATATAAATATTATATTTCTGATGAAACACTAAAACTAAAGGTGTAAAGGTAAAATTAAATTTTGGTTGCTTCATTTCAAAACTTCTGTGGCGGTGTATAGAGCTCAAATGAGTTGTACATTTTATCACTGTTCAAATACTAATGGCCCTGACTACATATTTATTAACTATTATATTGTTGCTACTGCTTCCAAAGTATTTATCATCATCTGATATAATGATCACTTGAATAAATTTGTCTTAAATTCAAAGTAATGAATCACAATATTACACTAAACCACTTCTCACTGATGGGAGCTAGTTATCTGACTGGTCCATTACGCCATTTCTTGCACAGAACGCATCCTGTTTTGTAGCACAAGCAGTTGTGTAACTTTAACAAAAGCATGACAAGACTGGTTTTTAGTTAGGCTGACAATCTACTGTGAGCAAAGTGATGTATCTTACTCATGGAAGATGCCTGAAGCAGTGTTTACAAACCCTCTCAGAGAAGAAGTGCTGATCTAGGATCAGCTTTCCCTGCTCCTTAACATATCCTCATTCATTTTCAGCCAAAGGTCAGAACTGACCCCAGATCAGAGCTCTTTTTTAAAATGTTTAACAAATAGAAGTCCTTGACGTATACGGTTAAATGTACCCAGCTGTAAGACAGCCGGATAGACCAGAGCAGTGCAGACATTATAAGTCAAAATAAAAGGGAATGTGTAAACCAAGAATCAAAGCAGGAGGACCCCCTGATTATCCTCTACCACTAGGAGGCATAAAACAGTGAGGCCTAACAGGATTCTGGAACGTAAGGCCTTAGTACGTAATGCATATGACCCACTGTATATAAAATATAAAATACACAATACAATAGCAATGGTGCACACATAGCACAGTCGGCTGCTTAGAATCCAAGCTACTCATTCACAGACTGCAATGAATAAGATTATTCAAATACAGGAGTCAGGAGGACAGATTTCAGAGACAGACAGATGGACGAGCTGTTTTGACAGGTTTTGTTTTCCAGCCTGCAAATGCCTCTCCCAGCAGTGCTCTCCTGCAGTTGTATAAATAGCCTTGTGCCACTGAGGGTTCCGAAGCTGGTAGGTGATCTGCTTGCTGCTGAGGCAAGAATGTTAATTGGACGTAATCGTTCACATTATAAATAATGCCTCTCCCTTCCTATCACGTGAACCAAGCTGTCAACCCCATTATCTTCAGAGAATGTGGACACCCAGCTCAAACCTGGAAATCCATGGAGCCGTCCACATTGATACTTCAGTGCTAAAATCTAAAAATTTTATAAAGTTTCAATGGGTTTGAAATCAAAGTTTACAGCTAGATCTACAGTGAAGAGGGATCATCACTATCTATGTATACTGAGTGTGTGTCCCTGAAGGAGAATGGTTACAGGTGGCAGTATGCGTGCACGCGTGTGTGTGTCTGTGTATGTGCGTGTGTGTGTGTGTGTGTGTGTCTATGTGCGTGTATGTGCATTAGAGACTATGCGTCTGTACATTTATACTGAAGCCTGGGGCAGAGGTGTAAATTAATCTGTCTGTAGTACGTTTACGGGCATCTTCACCAGAGTTCAGTGCTGAGGAGGAGGTTTTAGCACCCAAATTCAAACCCTATAGAGCATGTTTGGTGTCTCATTAAAGGATCCATTACCGGGAAAACACATTTTTCCCAGTTATTGCATGTGTACATAAGTCATCCCCCACTCTGACATAATCTGAAAAGTTTTGGAGTCAAAGCAGCTTCCTTCCTCCCTTTTTTCCTCATTCGAAGGCTTTCCACTCCGGAGGCATGAAAATTGGAGATTTCAGTTTGGGCATCCTGATGATGTGTACAGCGCAGAGGAGGAGGAGTCAAGGTGTGGCTTGGGAGTAGCAAACCTCGCCCACTGTTCTCCGCAAACACGCCCGAGACAAATATCGGAGACAACAGTTAAAGGTTCTGGTGCTCACGAATGCTCTGTAGTTGGCTACCAGAATCCACATAAAAACGTTTTTAACATTCCATCGAGCGATGAATCGCAGAGGAACAAGTGGATTGCATTTATTTTTGCTGATAATGTTCCTGCAGCCCCTGCCACAAACCTGTTCCTGCGTGCTCATTTCACGTCGGCCTTTTTCTCCAACTTAGGCCAGTACAAAGCTGGCTTAGCTAAAAACCTGTGCTTCCAGAAAGGTATTGTTCCAACACTACGGAACCCGCCACTTTAATATTGTCTGTAAATGTCAACTTTCGCATTAGCTGACAACTTTGTTCCCCCAACTTCAATGTTATCATTATATTACCGTAAGCTATTGGATGGAGTGTGGTGCAGTTCAAAAGAAACTTGGCAGTATACCCAATACGTAAACGTTACCCTCACAGCCCACAGGCTCGCCTGACATGCCGTATTTCCATAGCTGTAGCGGGCTCACTTTCAGCTACAGTGAAGAGACACACATTATATGAAACTAGACAACCAAAGGAATCTAGAGATGTCAAAAACGCTATGCTATGACATCGGTAAGCAGGTGAAATAAAGCTCCAAACATACGCTGAATTTCCGCCAGCAAAAAGTTAACATTAGCTAGCTCAGTTAACTTAGGCCAGCATTAACCTTTCTCATTCTGTTAATTTGTTGATGGATGGCTGTATATTATTGTCTTTTTATGCTGTCCAAACGCAGCGCGTTACTCTTGATTATATGATCATGGAACTTAGACGTACTAATGTTAGCTTGCATGTGACATTTATATTCCCCCTGTTTTTAGGCTGTTTCGCTAGTACATCTCACACTGGGCTCAGTGCATCACACTCAGATGGAAGGAGCACATAAAAGCCACCCAGAATGGTCGATAGATTCAGCCATGGTGAGGTCACAGGTTGTGTTGCTATGCACGCGTTGCTATGGCTGTGCTTTCAAGCCACTCCTCCCTCCTCCCACCCTCTTCCCTCGCACCATCCCCTCCGCCCAGCCATGCCTCTGTCTTCCGGCCAAGTCAAAATCTCGAAATTTTCTCACGAGAGCAAGATTGGCTTGATAAAAAGGGAAAAATAAATATAATTGTTGCGTAATTTTTGCAAATTACCGCAAAACATCATGTTTTAGACCCAAATCGCTTATTTTAACGGGTGTAAATGCCAGGTAATGGATCCTTTAAAGCAAACATTAACCGGAAAACGTTTTTCAATTTCTAATCAACCATTCGAAGTCATCACCATTTAGTAGAAAAACTCTGACTCTTCTTTCTGCAAAAAGCTGTCTGCAAGCACTGTATATTGACAAGGGTTAAACATGTAAAGAAAGCAATGGAGAAGTTACACTATACTATGCTACATCATCTCTTGGTTTAATTCTAGCTGATTTCCTGACCAGTGATGTGCAATTGATGGAAACCAACAAATTTTTTAAGATATTTTTTGTGAGGTCTCACCTTCATATTTTGCCATGCAGGGCTTGGCCCATTATTTCCTAGTGCTTGAGAGAGTGTACAAGTTAATGCACAATCACACATGCACATATCTGGCTGTTTGTATACAAAAGAGCGAACGCACACAAGCGTTAGCGGTCTCGACAAATTCAACAGAGACTTGTGTCAGACAGCCTGCGCCCATCGCTGCGGTGACTTACAACACATCAATCAACCGTTACCTCGGCGACACCGCGGCCGACTCATGGGCAAAACTTCTAATAAGTGCTGCACCGACTCCAGCGAGAAGCGAAGCTTTGTAAACAGCAGATTGGTCCATGAAAGTACGGCATGTGTTTGCAAAGTTATGTAATCCTGCGGGAAGGCAGGACATATGGGGAGGGGGGGGGGGCTCTCTGCTTGCCACTCTCCGTATAAACAATTAGAGCTCCTGAAGTAAAGGGCTCAACTATGCCTGAGGAAAACGATCTTTCTGCTTTAGAAATAAATAACTCACAAGTACCCACTTCTTTCTTCACTTTTTTGAAGCTGGGATACAAGCCAACAAATCATTTTTCAAAATTGACTCAGTGAACACACAGCGACTTAACAAGCAATTTTTTTTTTCCCTATTTGCATGACTTGGTGAGCACAATTTCACATTAAAGACTAGAGGAAAAGGGGGCAAAGTTCCCACAATGGGCAATGAAGTGATTCTTCAGATTCGCTTTGATTTCAGATCCGATCTGCTGTACTGGAGTGCAGCTTTACAACCCATTTGTCTGCAAATAGTGCTATACAGCATAATAGACCTCTGTTTTTATCGATTCATTCACTGCTGGCTCAATGATTGATAAACTGGCTCAATGAATGCAGTACATTTTTCATGTTAGAATGTAAATCTGTGTTTTTAATGCATCTACGAGGAGGCAGCGTTGGTCGTATAGGGAATATCTAGCAGGGTGAAGTGTGCACACAGTAAATAACCTCTTGTGCAGAGCTAATCTCACCGGATGAAGCTTATAATTGGTAAATATGATAGATTTTTGGTGGAGCTTATCATTCTGAATCAAGCTTACCTCACAGTTTCATAATGTATAGAACTGGGGTACTGACTGTTGAGTAATTTTATCTGTATGCTATGCCAGAACTGCTTAGCCTGGTGTTCTCAGTGTGTATAGTGCATGAGCTGATCTGCGGGTGTGTGTACTGTGTATGTGTATGCTGGCTTACGTACAGTGTGCACCACAATTCCTTGCGCAGCAACACATTTTCCGTTATTTTGGTTTTAATAGCCGAGTCCATCTCCAGATCTGGATTCAATTCAACACAAACTCAGCGAGGTGAAGAGGAGACTGAAGGCAAAGAGTCCCTGAAACAAACAGGAACTGAAGATGGCTGTAATACAGCCCTGACAGAGCATGTCCAGGGACTATATACGTTCTATACAGTTCATGCAGTATGAATTAAAACACCTTCAATTTAAAGTGGTCAGTATGCAGTTCGATCCCATCATCATTAAATCCTTTTCAACTCTTTGGCATGTAACATAGTCTACACAGGAAAAGTATTCTAAAAAAAGCAAGCGCTTGACTTCTATAAGCGGTTTGCTCAGATAGTACACACATGCAGATCAACACCCAAAGGTCCAGTCAGGTTATGCATATTTATTGTGTATAAAGGAAACATATAAAGGCAAATTCTACCACAGAGAATGGCTTACTTGTTGTTAGTTTTTTCTTTACCAGAAATTTTCATATAGTGCGCCTACCTGAAGCAGGAGGTACTGCAGCACATGTTAGCGTAGTATTACAAATTTTAGACTGCATCTTTTGGTATGTGAGAATGCGAGGAACAGCCCTAGCGACTTCCTCAGCATTTGCATCTGTGTTCCTTTTATGGATTATGTAACAGGCCTTTGTGAAAGAGTACAGAACTGAAATCAATGATCAGTCACTGTCCCATACATTATGGAGCTCACTGTACATGCCTGTCTGCATATGTCACTGCTGAAGGGGCCATGCAGATACGTATCAAAGTTGCATGTCTGCAGTGCGAGTCTCTCCGAATACTTCGCATTCGTTAGGAATGCGGCAACTCGGGCAGAAAGACGTGACAAACTGCGAGCTAAAAGCAGCGACTCATCCGTCGCGGCGACGAGGCGGAAAGGTGCAGGGATCCGAGAGTAAGACATCAAAAAATAAAACTGTCTCCTGTTGTTGCTCCCTGTGAGTGTTTACTGTCGGGGAAAACATGAGATGTGACTGCTGCAGACTGACAGGGAAGGGCGAGGACGCTCCGCAGAGGAAGTTAAAGGGAGACACTCAAACAGCAGCCTCAAGCTACACCGCCATTTATCCCTCCGGAGGCGACGGGTCTCAAACTGACCCCAGACCAGTTTCCTCCCCACCAGGATAAACACGGCTGCCGGTCAATTCAGAATAACAAATGGAGCAGAATAATCTATGTGGCGATAAAAAGCTGGACTCCTCATAGAAGATAATCGTCGGGCCCACTGCAAGGACATAACCACATTACAAAATGTCAACAGGCACAAAAAATGGTTGTCTTCATGCAGTTATCAAGGCCCATTTCCATTAATTCATCCCTGGGATGATGTATAAGCCCCTGCCTGACTGGTTTTCAGATACAGCTCCAGTGCATCTCATCCAGATATTACACTGTAATCCCAACAACTCCTAATACAGAGAAATAAGAATCATCGATGCGTTCTATGACTATGCGGTATGCTTCTTATATGTACTAAATATTACCGTCTCATGCAGTCCTGCAGACCATGGGATAATGTTATTATCCTCGCTTTCTTGCACGTGGTGATTCAGAATATGGATACGGTAGTTACCGCGGTTCCATGCTGCACAATTGCTGGCTGGGCAATTAAACTTGAGACAGATGCCTCCAGTTTGTTTCTTCAGTGTTGCTCGCACGCCTGATAAAGTAAATGAACGGCAACTACCTGTAATTTCATTACCATCGAACTGCGGTAGAAATTCTTTTATGAGCACTGCAAGCGATTACACCACGATGCCAGTGACACGCCTGAGATTTTGATTGACACTACTTAGACAGATGGAAAAATGATTCTGTCAGCATACATATGCAGCACCCAAGACTAATTCCTGAATGTATGACAAATGTATAACACATTCTGTTCCAGATGAATAAAAATCGTAATTACAGCATATAGATTTTTGTGCATAATCTTTTCCCCATTTTAAGCAATGGTGGAAATTAAAGTTGGCCCTGACACAATTTTTAATTCAATTTGGGCAATAGAATTCAATTGTCAACATAGAGCGTATCAAACCAGCTCAAATATAAAGAGAAATATCCGATTTTATGAAGCCTGGAGCAGTGAAGGAGGGTAACGCCACCAGTTCATTCGCAGAATGCATTCAAAAATGTTCCCTATCTGCAATGTGTCTCCAGGGCTCAATAATGGACACACACAGCATCGAGCTCTGCTTTCCTGTCAGTTTTTCCATTTTTTTTCCTCCTTTATCAATTAGAGCTGGCCTGTCACATACGCTCTAAAAGCATGTCGAAAAAATTCACTCCATTGTCGCCCGTTGTCAGATATCAACTTTTAATCTTGATCTCTGCAGAATGTTTGTTGGTTGAAATGAACCGTTCATTGGAGTGTTATTATTTCCCGAATTGACTCTGCGGCTCAATATGCTGTAAATAGTATAAATTCACTCGTAGCTGTGAGGCAGAACTGAATGTTCCCATCTGCTTGTCATCCTACGTCCCTATCTACACCCATCATAATATGCTGATATTATCACCATACACTTCTATATACTCATCCAAACCTCATCTATACTCATCCCAACATTTCTGCGTGCGCATCCCAACACATCCCAGAATCGTCCCAAAACTTATCCTGGTATCTTCCCACACTCACCCCAACACATGTCCAAATCTCCCCTCACACTCATCACAACAACCATCCCAACATATTTCAACTCATTCCAACTTCATCCAGACTCATCCCAACACTCATCCCAACATATCCCACATTCATCCCAAAACTTAACCCAGTATCTCCCCATGCGCACCCCAAAATGTGTCCCAACATCTCCCCACACCTATTGCAACAACCATCCCAACATATCTCAACTCATCCCAATCTCACCCAGACTCATCCCAACACTCATCACAACCTCCCTCACACTTATCTGAACACTAATCTCAGTCGCCCCTCTTGCTAATCACAATTAACCTCAAATTCACCTCAACGCCCCTCACACTCAGCCAAACACTCATCCCAAATTTGTCAACTCTTGTCCTAAAGTACCCCACACTTACCTCAATGCTCAACCCAACACGTCCCACAGTAATCACAACACTCAATCCAAAATACCCCACACTCATCCCAACATCGCCTCATCATCTCCTTCGTCTTTGTCCCCGCTCTGGTCCTGTCGATGACCACCATCACCAGCACCTACTTCAGCTCAGTCCAACGTTCTCTGTGCACCACCAGAGGGCTCCTCTTCTAGCACATGCAGTCCATACTGTACTCAAGCATTAAAAAAGCAATATGTAAGAAATGTATGTTGATTAATCATGAAATGGGCCTGATATATCACCAGACATTAAGGAATGATGTTAATTTCAAATACTTATATCACAGACAACAGGAGTCCGGCCAGAATATTCTCATTACAAAAGCGAAGTTGCAGCCCACAACTAATGTTGATGTTGTCATTTTGTGTTTTGGCCTGTTGCGCTGCCCTCCTCCTATCTCCCAATCACGAAGTCAGTAGCATTTCGGCATCCAGGTTGCCAGTTACCACTAAGCTGCAGCTACCAGCGTTTCGGAGCACAAATGTCTGATGTTACTAAACCTCAAAGGCCTCGTTATGATTCCTAAATACGTTGTGACAAAGTCAGAAACAAAACAGGGATCTGTATAGGACATGCCTTTGAAAGATGGAGACAGCTGAAAGCAGACAAGAGTTTGAAGACCGACGCCGAAGTTGCTAATTTTCTCCGGGCAGGTAAGATTCAGCTAAGTTTGGCTAAATTAAATCTATTTAATGTAGGCATGGACGTTTCAAATATTCTCTACAGACGAATAACGTTAAGTATGTTCATTCATAGTACGTTAGTGCGTATGCAGGTGGGTCATCGAAGGTAACAAATTGTTTGAGAGATAAAAACCGTGACTCTTCATTGCTAACATTAGCAATGCATTATTAGAGTCCGTTTCTCTGGCTTTATGCTGAGACGCTGTGAAAATCGTTCCAACATTAGCACAGCCATTATGGCAATATGAAATGTAATTGAGACATTACATCGGTCAAATGAGTCCTAATTCATTCTTTACGCATTTTACAGTGTGGACTTCAGTGGGCTATCCACACAGAAGAGTGACGAGCAAGTTGACCAATATGACCATTGCTAAAGTTAGTTACTCATTAGTCTCGATCTTTTCTGAACTGAACTGAACTGAACACAACTCCGTGAGAGCAAATCATTGGTGAAATTGAAACGTAGCCATGGTAGCTCCGTGTAGTAGACGGTCTTGCTGGATCCGGCAACCTAGCTGGCAACCTCTCGTCTGGGGGAGAGGAGGAGGGGATACTGCGCTATTTTGAATGTGATTGCACTACCAGTTTTGGCCACAAACTTACATATTGCTCCTTTAATCCTCATCTTCCCTTATCCTCTCAGTCCACCGTCACTAGCACTGATAGTCTCAGCTGATCGGTAAAGCAATGACTGCAGGTCTCACTGAACACTGCAAAAAGTGAAAGATAAAATAAGTAAATTCATCTCACCTAGTATTTTTAAGACTTAAAACACTTATTTCTTTCACAATTTTTCTTAGTTGGACAAAAAATTTTGAGTTAATTTTGACTAGTTGCCAATGGAATAAGAAATGTTCACTTGTCAAGCAAACAGTAACTTAAAATTTTCACTTGTCAAGCAAATAGTAACTTAAAATAAGTTACTATTTGCTTGACAAGTGAAATTTTTTCATTCCATTGGCAACTAGTCAAAATTACCTCAAAATGTTTTGTCCAACTAAGAAAAATTGTGATAGAAATAAGCGTTTTAAGTCTTAAAATCAGTAAATTCATCTTACCTAGTATTTTTATCTTTCACTTTTTGCAGGGAAGACTCTAACCACTGACACATCCTCACCTGTACAGTTCAGTCACATGGTGCAACCAAAACATTCTAAGCACGATGTTGTGGTGACATCAAAAATCAGGTTTAGAGAAAATGTCTAATGAAAGACGCAACAACCCACGCTTGTGGAGACACGACAAAACACGATGGAAAGTCGTGAATTATTATAAACATTGAAGGACATATTTTGCATGAGCTGCGATACAGACTCTTGATTGTGAATGTGAGGTCAGTGAGATCAATTCACTGATATTCAGCACTGTGACTTTAATACCATTAACTTGGAACCAGGCAAATAGAGACAGAACAGTTGAGTATGTCGCCAGCAGACCTTACTTTAATGCAGCGCGGTTCAGCTCACAATTTGTTTTAAGATCATTACATGAAGTCACAGACGTAGATATCTTTGAGAATATACTAGCTGTGTTGATATGCACATACTTCACCAACTGCCATGACTCAAAAAATGTGGGTCTAACACAAACAGCCATATGCCATCCCTAGCAATGCCAAACAACACAAACATCATATTGCCCAGCTGCCGTTACTCAAAATGCTCCCCTCTCTCCCTCTATCGCTCTTGCTCGCTCGCTCTCTCCCTCCTTCTCTCTCGGTCTCCACCTCTCTCGCTCTCAGGCTCACAAACACACACAAACACACACACAAACGCACACACACACACACACACAAAGGGCTCAGGAGCGGTTCTGAAAGTGCTCGGGGAGTCAACAGTGGAATTAATGCATTTCAAGGATACTGTCCAAACAGTATATGGCTCAGAAAAAGTGCGGGAGGCAAAATGACAGTTCTTGAAAAGTGAGGTCGCGTCTTCCATGTTCCTACGCTACACTGACATGAAAAAGAAAAAAACACACTTCTCTCTGAAATGGAGTAAGTGTGTCACAGCCCATCCTACAGGCAAGAGTGGAAGAGGGAGGGAGAGGGTAAAATACCATTTTATCACCCTTTATTTTGGCATAAACATCGTTTTTAATCTAGGCTATATGATTTTGGACAAACTCCATCACCACCCAGGATAAAGCTGTGATAAATCACCCTGGGTAAATCTCCCATCCTGTGTCAAACTCGGTGAGTGTTGAATAGAAGAACAGAAGGAAGGAGAGAGAGGAAACGGAGAGAGAAAAGATAAAAACGAGAGTAGAAGGAAAACATTAGGAAGAGGAGCAGGAATAGGCAGCTCTAACAATTCTGAGGCTTTGTCCTAAGTCTCGCCCTAAGACCTGTGGTCCTCCTCAATAAATGCGCACTTGTGTGATGAACAAGAAGTGTAGATTGGAAGTGCAGACTGACAGTCCACAGTTCTACAGGGGATAATCAGAATTTTTGGAGCACAATTATGACAGATTTCTATGGAGGTCTCTCCCACAATTCTCGCTGGAAAGTGTCACTCATTCTAACGACAGTCAAACTTGAACAGGTTCACCATGGAAACTTTCGCACTTACTTCAGCCTTTGTTTTGTTTCTGTTACAATGAATAAATGTACACCGCACATGAATAATTTCAAGAAAAATCCACTGAAAAAACACTTGAAAAGCACCTTACTCCCTTTCTTTGCCACAATCATATGAAACGCCATGATTACCCTGGATTTGTGAGTAACAGTCTTCAGCAAAGTGCGTTTGATGCGAACTTGCAGGAGGGGCGCATCAGGGGTGAATCGGGGATGTGCAAGAGTACCCCTGGAGAACAACATTAAAGAAACTGGACACCCTACAGCCATGGGGACCTACACAAGTAAGCGCCCACAAGGAGCACAAGGGCACAAGTGTTCGGACAAGTGAAACTGGGGGCTGACATAGACCTAGGCCAAGTTCAAGATTGTTTTTTTGATGGAAATTCAAACTACCAGATACACATTTAATCCAGACCAACTCCTATACTGTGTCTGTAAAAATAACCAGGGACTCCTTGAGTGAATGGTGTTCTCTGACGTTTTATGTTGCATGGTTCAGTAAGGTTTTCCATGCTCTACAGAAAGAGATAATGTTACTCAAAAGCTATTGGGGCCGGCTGCACCAAAATAGACTTACATCTGGTCCTCAGCTAAATCGGCCATAACTTTAGAGGCGTAACTTTGGTCGGTCTAACAGGCTTAAAGAGGTCTCTAGGAACTGGTCTTTGCGACGATCTATATTACAGTCAAGACTCCTTTAGTGAAGTCCAGCTGGTGCGACCGGCCCCTGATCATTTTTGTACCCTGCGGCAGTACAGACTGTAAGGGCACCTCAGGATAATCTTCAGGAGATTATTTCTCCTCCTCCCTTTGACCAGTCATCTTCTGCTTATGCTCACCTGCCCTCTGGATTCCCTGTAAAAAGCTAGAGCTCACTTGTCACCATACAGGACCACAAACTCTGCGGATCTCTGCTGTCTTCGGAGATAAAGCCAAACCCAATGTCTGTACACCTCTGGACCCGACCTGGAGTTCAATAATGGATAAGCCGTCAGCTGCTATCACACTTAATTAATGATCCCAGAGTTACATTGCAGAGAGTGAGAGAGAGAGAGAGAGAGGGAGAGAGAGAGAGATGAAGGAATATTGAGGAAGCAAAGTTGGTGAAGGAAGAGAGGAGATAAAGAGAAAAGCAGAATGGAGGGAGAGCAGAAGAATGGCTGGAGCAGAAAGCCATTGTCCCAGAGGAAAGTTTAACTATAATGTATCACCGTAATGAATGCTTTGTGCAGGATATCAGAATACTGTGTACAAGCAGCAAGTGCACTGAGGACGGAACGTGTGTTCTCACACACAGAGACAGCGCACACAAGTACACATGTACAGCGTAAATACACACGTACATATGCGCACTGTGCCCATACACCCTGTCTACAACTGCAACAAACAATCCCGTGATGTGTAAACCTTTCTGAGTCCTCAGTCTCCCCGACAGGCAATCAGCAAACCGTGTGAGGGCGCCGAGCCAAACCTCTTAAAGCGCCCCACGCCAGCCCAACCACATAAACAAGCACTGCCCAGGAAAAGCCTTCTGTGACAGGGGTTTTTATTACCAGCAAATCACTGGAATGCACAAAAAAAAAAAAAACAAACACCGCACACTGTATGAAATAGGCAGAGCAGTGAGGAAGTATACTCCAAAGGAAAGCAAACACATTGTTGAAGTAAGTAAATTTGTACCATTCGGATGAATTATGGCCTTTAATTAGAGGTATTATTGCGGGGCTGTGCCGTGCTGCTGTAACTTTAATCACTCGGCAACCTGAGGAGATGTATTAGCGTAGAGCTAAGATGTTAGCGTTACGCATTTTCCCTCTTCCCCCTGAAGTGTTTACCACAGGAGCGCCTGGCAGGAGTGTATCTTGGGTAAACAAGCTCTGCTCTCATTAAATGATGCTAAACTTCAAAAGAGTCCACCTCCTCATGAAGGCAGGCTCTGTCTCATGATGACCAAGGAGGTTAGACCTCTGACCTCAGCAGTGCTCACTTTCCTTCGGCTGTCAGCTCTGTGAAGTCGGCCATTTTGCACTGCTACAGACAAGACACCAGCTTGTTCTCGTGATTCATGCTGGCAAAACACTCTAAGTGCACGGAACGGTCCCATATTCTGGTACTGAGTACATGCCTTGTCCATGCCTAGTCAAACCAGACTAATTCAAAACAAGTCCATGGTTGGAACTGTCTCAGTCCGACAGAGTGTGACTCTCCTCATGCACTAGTGACCTCTGCTGGTCGACTGAACATGCGTTAGATGTCAGTCAAACTCAGGAACCGAGGGACGGACATTCCCCTAAAAGCTGGCAAACTCAAAAAAGTTATCAGGTGCTAAAAGGCTAATTTCCCCGTTGAAGTCTGAGGCAAAGTAAATTTGGCTGCACTTCTAAATTCTAAAATGTGTGCTATGACTGAAGTAATTACCCTCCAGAGACTGATTTTTTTTTTTTTTTTTTTTTACAAGCTGCGCAAAAATTCAAATTAAATCATTATTTCCATTCATCTCTTGTTGAGGTATACACTGTGTAGTGTACTCTGACACCAAAAAGCCTAAAAGCTCCTTAGTGAAACATGGCAACCCTTCATAAATATTGGTGTCTTCCGTCATTGAGCAGCTTCCATACGACTCCATGAACCCTCAGCAGCTCGATGGTTCAAACGCTTCCTCCCACTCATGTCCGTAGGAGTCCCATTTACTACCCTCTTGAGCTTCTGACCACAATGCCCACCCAAGTCCTTTCTGCTTTCTGTCCACTGTCTGCACTGCCCATCATATCAGAGATGCATCTCAACTTCTTTTTGCCACTGCCTGATGACCAAGAAAAGCGGGATCACTTATCTTTGTTCTCTTGGGTATCTACCTTTCCCCTGACAGAATATTTTATTTTATTTTGTTTTTTTATTTTTTAAATTAGCCTTTATTTAACCAGGGAAGTCCCGCTGAGATTGAAATCTCTTTTTAATGGGAGCCCTGGGGGTTGAGGTGGGGAGGGAGTGGACAAGTTGCACAGCCAATTAGATCGGGGGATAACTAGGTGGCAGGTCGAAAGAGCCAGGTTGGGAATTTAGCCATGACACCGGGGAACCCCCTACTCTTGTCAAAGAGTGTCATAGGATCTTTAATGACTACAGAGAGTCAGGACCTTGATGTAACGTCTCATCCGAAAGATGGCGTCCCCTTCAGTACAGTGTCCCCATCACTGCACTGGGGCATTGGGGATTATTCCACCAGAGGGAAGATTACAACCTACTGGCCCACCGACGCCTCTTCCAGTAGCAACTTGGTTTTCCTCGGTGGTCTCCCATCCAAGTACTAACCAAGCCCACACCTGCTTAGCTTCAGCCATGCAGCTGTAGCAGATAGAGTAGTGATATGGCTGCTGACAACATATGTATGTGTAATATGCACAATAACGACACTCAAATCCCTGATCTTTGCACTTGTCTTTCCATTGTGAGTCAAAGCATGCTCGTAAAAAAAATACCAGGCAAATAAAATATTGAATTAGTTAGGCGTCTCGTAAAAGAAAGGAAAATAAAGCAATACACATGGGAAGGAAATAAAACTGAGAGAAATAAGAGAAATCCATCATCAGCGCTCGGCTGGTTCAGACTTGCTATTTTGTATTAATGTGCGGCCCTCACCTCCCTATGGTGGCAAACGCTGCATTAGCAGAGTGCTTCAAGCCAGCTCCTCTCGGCTCTGAGGAATATACAGAGGCTCCTCTGTTTACTGCCGCACAAATTAACACATCAACTTCAGTAACTCGGTCTCACTCACTGACTCATTTATTCGCTCACTTAATCACTGCCTGACAGACTGACTCACTCACTCACTCAGTCAACAACTCACTCCCTCACTGACTCATTCATTGACTACTTGACTTGCTCACTCCTTGACTCACACCTCAGTAAAGCTTAACAGGTTGAAGATTCTTTAAAAGCCATTACAACTCCTGGTGTGACATCCTTGACCCTTTTTTTTTTTTTCTAGGAAGTGTTTCTTATTGTCTGGGATTTATTGCCTTTTGTTGTGGAGTCGTTCAGGTCTCTGTGGAGGCCTCTTGAACTGCAGTGGGCGCATGTTGTTTTTTCTGAAAGCTCATCGCTATTGTTATTGTCAAAACTATCCTGAGTGGGAGTGCGTAAATTGGACTTTTTTTCCGGATGATTGAGGCCAGTCAAGTTGGGCTTTGTCTGGGGCGCTGATCCTAGTTCCTAGAGGGATACAGTCTGTTGGGTTTTTCTGTTACTCAGAAATGAGTAATTCGATTAAAACATTTATTAACTCAGTTAAATCATAACATCCAGCCTCTTAGAACAGGACATAACAAGGCAGAAACAAAAAGGTATTGACACTGCATTCCGCCCCGATGAGGAATGAATATTACCAGTATTGGGGGCCTGAGGTGATTAGAGAGAGTCCAGTGATTTCTGGGATACAAAAAAATTCGTATAGCAAATTAAAACAGTGACTGACCAAGTGTTCTGTTGAATTTTATAATATCTGTGCACTTCTGAATTCTTTTTTTCAGCAAACACAGCATACCCACACATCACTGCCGTATATAGAAATTCTAATGATGCTGGTGCATATCTTCAAGCACACAGGTTAGAGAGTTAGATTTGCATGCTCCTTTGTATGACATTAAAGTTACTTTCATTTCCTTCTCCGACAAGCTGAACTTTACAGTTGATCTCATTCTCAGACTGAGGAATGTGTGGTGATATCACTGTTCTAATATTACATTTCAGAGAGAGTGAACCTGGGGGTAGATTCCTTGAGTTTGTACTGCAAATGCCTTTATTTAAATACCATAATTTTAGCAGTCTGCATCATTAAATATTTATTTATTTGTCTCTCTACTCCGCTCACTTAGCTATGTAAAGTCTGAATGATTTTTAAAAGGGCACGGCTGTGAAGGTGAATCTATGATCACTCTCCATTGCTCTCATTCACAAAATGTTTCTCCCTCTATCCCTCTCTCTTTTTCTTTTCCTCCTCTCTATCACTGTTTGATATCCTGTGGTATTGATCTGTTGGTGCAGCACAGAGGAGCAGATCAATAGACAGAAATGGAGACTGCTCTTTCTGGCTGTGCGCAGCAGCTTCATTGCATTTTCAGACAATGAATCTGTGATATGATTTTGTGGGTGGTTAGGACGGGAGAGGGTGGTCATCATTAAAGCTGGATCCAGCCATGACCTTCACAGTCTGACTTCTCTCATGCAAAGACACTGTTCTCTAATAAATATTAAAGTTCTCCTCCATAAAGGTTATAACATTTTTTTTCTTTTTTGCCTCAACTTTGAAAGTCTGCTTGTACTCTGGCACAGGTTATTGAATAAATGTCAACTTATCAAGAAAGAGGTATATGATTTAACCGCAATACTTCATGAGCAAAGTAAATGGCTAATACAATTCCTATTTCAGTAATAGACGCATAATAGCACTTTGGACAGGATATGATTCTAGTCAATTTGCCCGCAAGAAAAAGCGTCAACTTCCAAAAGAAATTTAAATCAATAATCCAACACATAGAGAGACTACTAACCATTTCCTGCGATAAGAATTGAAATCTAAAACTGCTTAAAATAGCTAAAAGCTATTTGACGCTAGCAATAATTCAATCACTCGTGTTAGCAGGACTGAATCAGCAGCCATCAATTGTACTGTAGTTCTAGTATTTGATAAACTGAACACAATAAATGGCAAAGAGAACAGAAGATGCAGAACAAACACTAAAGTTTGCTAGCCCAAGCATTCCTGGTGTAACTAACAACCATTACAAACACATCTGTTCATTTGCGACCACGAGGTGCAGAAAAGCCTCGTTCTGGTCATTTAAAACAAGAAAATGGAAGAAGATCAGAAATGACAGGGCACTGTAAATGGAGAGGAGTTGCTCTGTCAGTGTGACAGATAATGGCTTTCAGCTTTCATCTCCTGCAAACAGCAGCTCCATTACAGCAGAGTAGCTGCAGCTCCGAAGCGCTGTGTTTTCATTCGCTCAAACCACTCACATTGCTCTGTTTGGTTTGTTTACGCCGAGTGCTTATACAGTTTGCAGACAGTCAGTCCAAACATAGAGGTGTCATGAACTGCAAGTCAGCATTTTTCACACAGTAGGCCTTAGATATCCTGCACAGGGAAAATCACTCCTCCGCAGTAAAGCATGAGGGTTTCGCCAAATACTACTTAAAGTTCTGAATGCTTCTTATTCAAAGAGTTACACGATGCCAAGGCGAATTTAGTGGAAGGTGGCGTCGATGCAGCAGTAGTGAGTAATGGCTTTAATACTGGAGAAGTGAGAGTAGGTGCTGTACTTTATCACCTCTGGTAGGTAGAGCACATTTGGGTTCTGGAGGAGGTGTGTGTGAGCAAAGCAGGAAATAGCTACTGTAAGGGCCAGCGACCTTGCTTCAAGTTTTAATTAGTAAGTCTTTGCTGGAGCCCCACAGCCGGTGACACAAGCACATGCACACACACACACACACACACACACACACACACACACACACTCTCTCTCTCTCACACACTCACACACACACACCTTAATTTGTTGTATTGGGAAGGGGAGCTCAGGGCAATATTCTCTCAGTGGGTTCAGATTTCCTAGCAACACCCACAGAAGGGATATACGACATTTGACAATTTGAAATACACAAATAAATATAGTAGGCTGTTCAAAATTACTAATGACGCTCATCCAGCTCCCCTGACGCATGCCTACGAAGACCCTCTTTCATTAACTCCATCCACAAAACTCCACAGGTGCTACAGTGAAACAGAAGCAGCTTTATAAATTGCAATGTACGACAACTCACCAAGATTCTCTGACCTCCCGAATGCAAGGATGTAGTTCAGGCAAAAGTACAGACACACTCAACAACTTCAAAGTCTCTCCCTGTTGGAAGAGAAGCTATTTTGTCAAGAGTCCTGCTTTTGCCTTTATGTGCCAGAGGTTCAAAACTGTGGTCACGTACAGACCTGGCTCATCCCAGTTTCCACTCTGGTCCTCGGTGAAATCAGGTATTAAAATCTAGTGCTCCAGACATAAACATGCAGCTCCGCCAGACCACAGTACACTTTCCATCAAGCAGCACTGTGTATTCAATGTCAGTAGTTCATGAAAAAATACAAAAGGTAAAGTTATTCAAATCATTATGATTAACTATTTCACGGTTTTGCATTTACTCCTGAAATGGATCTGCTCTAAGGACCCTTATTATATTTTAAATTAATGGTTATTAGTTTTAGACAGTTTGGCTTCTTTCTCTAAAAAGAGAGAGCAGAAGAGCAACCACATCCAACCCCCCCCCGCACAATAAAGCCAGAACGAAAGCAGCAACGCTACCCACAGCTATCAGACTATATAATACATCAGTGACGGGAAAAATGACATAAAGATGAACACACACTTTTTTCCCCACGCTTTTGTCCTGTTGAATCTGAAAAATGTGATTTTCTAAGATGTATGTTATGTGTTTTTGTTTCTGTGCTTGTGTTGTTATATGTTTAGTCTTCTTAAAATGTTTTTTTAAAATGCCTTTTTAGCTTATTTTAGACCTTTTGTAAATTTTGCTCTGATTCCGTTTTTAACTGTAGAGCAAATGTAAATAAACAAACCCCCCCCCCCCCCACACACACACACACACAGTCATTTGCACTTCCATTAAAAAGTAAGTGTCATTCTTCCTTCAATTACATTCAAATGTCTTTTTTTGTGCATTAGTTATGATTTAGTCATTATCTGTTCCTTTATTCTACATTAATATTTCATCTCTTATCAGTAGAAACATGTATAGTGATACAAACACAAGGCAAGTGCAGTAAGCTTATTTTAGAGGCTCCCTCACTACCAAAGCCCCTTATAGCTGTGGCTGTATCCTGGTGGAGTGGGGGTGCGTACACGAAGATAATGGCCTATTCACTGGTGATTGGGTCCTACATGCAGTGAGCTTATTGTATATATCACAGGCCAGCACTACTCTTAGGTTTAAAAAATAACGACCAAGTTACACTGACATTTTTACCACCAGAATCACTGAGCAGGGGTCCAAACCAGGGCAAAGCACTGCAGCATCTATATAGTTATAAACAGCAGGAATCAGAATAAAGCGGAAATGTTCTTGCAGGCAACCCTACGCTCGAAACAGCATTCGAGACAGGCCCATGCCAAGTATTGTCAGGATCGCACGATGACAAACAGCTATGTATTTTTAAAAATCTCACTTCACATCGATGTGTTAGATGGCAATCACATTTCAGGTGTGAGATGAGCGCTTCTATTTAAAGATGCCATTTTTTGGGCCCAGGGATGTATCCACCCTTGACCTAAATGGATAACGAGAGGTGCGAAATTCAGGGGTCAGGAAGACCTGCCAAATGCTTCCTCCAGCAGTTAAATCAGCCAGCTAATTACACTAATTACATCTACCTGAAGGCATCGCAAATGTACTGATGAACAATTCCAGGAAGGTGGAGAGATAAAAACAGTGGAGGAATGTTACCTCCTGAAACTGGATTTTACACCATTGCAAAATGGTCAAATTACCTCAATTAGGACGAGCAGGAAAGAGTGAGGTTTATACATGTCGCCTGTGTTAATATCAGAGGTTTAGTGGAGGGTGTACAGCAATATACGAAGTATACCCACCTTCTTTTCTGTCAATTTACAGTATCCCGACCTGTCAGCCAAAATGCTATTGAAATACATGGGAGAGTACGCCCACTTTTCCCTTTGTGATCCACCCATCTACCTAACAGAGTGTACCCACTTCTCCAGGGACCAAGACACCACTGGTTATAATACACTGCAAGATATAAAACTTAAAAAATAGTGGCAAAGCCACTGCGCCCGCTTGGCCAAACATGGCCAAAATTGAACTAGTCCTAGATTTTCATTCCATATACACGCATATAAAATATGAAAAGGATCCGTGAAAAACTGAAGGCGCCAGAGCGCTGACAAGGCAAAAAGTTTACAGACGCATGACAGACCACCACGAAGGCATCTAAACACAGCATAAGCATGCGCAGCATTTTTGAGTTTGCTCAACTTGAGTTTTTGAGTTTAATCTTTGAGAGAACAACGATCTTGAAGTTGAGCCAACTCCAAAGTGCCTTGCAGCTGGTTGCCTTACTTTTTTAAGTAGACTCAACGGCATTATTTTTTTTTTTTTTGACATTGCAGCTATCACAAACTAGTGGTTTGTCCTCCGCAATGCAGATATGAAGCAAGTGGAGTACAAACACAAACTTTTATCTTCTTCTACATCATATAAAGGGTGTTCAGCACGTCTCCGCTCACCACAGTGGACATGTTGTTCCACAGACGTCCGCACAGAGGAAAGATACCGTAATTTAAATCATTCGGGGGCTCGGCTTGACACAAGGGAAATTATGATCGCTGCTGACAGCTGGGATGAAATCTCATTTTACTCACGATGCCGCCTCTCTCCTCCTCAGAGGGCGTGGGAAGGAGAGCGATATCATTGGCTCGGCAAGCTGGAGACTGCTGATTGGACATATGAGATGACTGCCTCGCTGTCACTCATTTGACAAAGGATTTAGTTTTAAGTGCAGATCAAATCTTCAGGCCCAATGGCACAGGCCAAGATGATTGGCTGATTTACAAATCCTGATGAAAATATCTGCAATAATGGCATCTTTGCGGATCACTAATATTTAATTCTGTTTGTGCAGTGTTCGACAGAATGTTACCCATTATTTATAATGTCTCCTATGTATATATAAACAGGAAACAGCTCAGTGCACTGACACTGACATCTAATATTAACTTGGCTGCAGAGGTCTTTAGGTCTTTACCTTGGTCAAGTGGTTGTCCGTGGCTCCAGTTTCTGAAGTAGTCATCCTGGAAAATGAAAGAGGAAAAAAACAGAGAGATAATCAACTCAACACAACCTCAGCTGACACAAGAATTCTAGAATGACGGCAAAAACTACATTCAGTAGAATGTAGATGTATAACCACATTCTATAAGGGGGAAAAAACTGTAAATGGAGGGGAACATAAGGAAGTATGTGGGGGTGGTGTTGGGCAGATACAGAGGGATTTAAAACTACGGAGATGGTAAAATGTAGTGACGGTTTACTCGCACACCCAGAGGAACTTCATCTATCCACAACAGAGCGAAATCAACAGCAAGCCTGGAGCCAAGTTCAGCCTACCTTTCACGAGAAATTCATATTTATGAGCACATGAACACCCACAGAAGATAGTCTTCCAAACAGACACACACACAGCGTGTACATAGGCTCTTTTGTTTAAAAGGATTAGACTTCAAGACCATTTTCTCTTGAGAGCTGCACTACTCTATCTCTCTTCCTCACAACATCTGTTCCACATCAAGGGTGCATATTTATTTATCTTTTAAATTAGGCAACATTTCCTATGTTCCTACTGAGATGAATAAAAATGATTAACAATAAATAAACTAAATCACATGAAGTGCATAACTAATCCTCTGTTTTATAATTACCTTTTTTTTTTTTTTAACGCAAATCTCAAAATGTTTCTGTGGGCACAGGAGCGTTAGAGCAATTTACACCCCAGTCTCCAGTAGGAGTGTAATGGTACACATATTTGTACCAAACCGTTTGGTACAGGAGGTTCAGTTCAGTCCTCGTATGTACCGAAATAGTCTAGCTTTAAACATGCAACAAGAGGCAAAACTAAAATTGAGTGCAGAACTTATTTAATTTGTAACTCTTCACTGCCCCCCGCCTCGACGGACAGCTGATTGTTGTCAAAGCAAGAGTAGCGACTGAATAGCAGCTAAGCCATGGAGTGAGCTGAGCACATTAGCACAAACACATACCAGTCTCTGCAGTATTATGCCCCAGCAAATGCAAATGCAAAAACCAGAGCTTGAGAATCGATCACAATCCTTCAGGAGTACGTTTCCGAAAAGCTTAGTCACTAACTATGCTGGCAACTTAGCAACATAGATTGAACCAGAGCTAACATAGTTAGCAACTAAGTTTTTGGGATGCATATCCCAGGTCTACTGTTTGCAACATGCCAATTTCGCTTAACTGAAGTTGCATATGTTGCTGGCAGTATATCAAACATGTTGACTCATTTACGTCATCTAAGAGTGAATATCAGATACCAAGAAGAAGACTTCTGTGGCCTTTGTATGTTGTTTTTTATTTGAGAAAGAAAGATATGGACATCCCACTGTTCAGGAAATTATGGTCAATTAGCCACCGGGTTTAGTGGCCTTTGACAACAACATTCTGAGGCTGAAGCGCTGCTTACTTTCAGATTGTGTAAAGATGACGTTGTGTGGGCAGAGGCACCAATATTTTGCTTAGCCGAGCCGCCTTATGGTTTAGCCGTCTTGGCCCACGACTGTTCTACTGAATCAATGTGAAGCTGAAAGCTGCAGATGTGCACAATTTTCTACCTGCTGTGCTTAAATGGGTCTTTATTTCATTATATTTTCCATTTATTCAGAAGTATTGTTTGTAAGTTATAGAAATATTGACACCTTTCTGTAATAATTTTGATGTAAGAATGTGCCTTCAACTGCTCGGGAAATTATGACCAGTTAGCCACTGTTTATTAATTAACTACTGTTCGCTACTGTTAGTGGCCTCTGGTATGCAAAACACTGCCATACATGTTTCATTTACAACTTCATTATGAACTAGACAGTTGGCAGCCCGCAGGGCTATGTGTATCCCCAGACGCACTAAAGCAACTCCCAAAATTGATAGACTTTGTGACCTTACCACAGCCCATGCCAAGTATGAAATGAATCCATAAAGAACTGTAACCTGTAAAGCGCTCACAAGAAATCTCTATGGACGTGGTGGCGGTGGATGCGGTGTAACGATCGCTGATCCATGATATCCCCGACAATTTTACTTTTCTTTTCCCCCCACCGTAACAAAAACGTACCAAATAGTGACTTCAAAACCAGGGTACGTGCCGAACCGTGACTTTTGTGTACCGTTACGCCCACAGTCTCCAGTGAGAACAAATACGGGACAAATCTACAACCCCAATTCCGATATAGTTGGGACAAAGTGTAAATTGTGAATAAAATCAAAACGTAATGACTTTCAAATCACACCAGCCAGTATTAAGCCTGTATTAAACAAGAGTGGGATCAAATGCCAATGGCTAAACTCAATAAACTTGTCTCCTCAATACCCAGACGCCTCCACTCGATGTTAAAAAGAAGAGGGGATGCTACACCATGGTAAATAGGCCCCTGTCCCAACTTTTTTGAGACCTGTTGCAGCCAGAAAATTTGAAATAAGCTCATTTTGTGGATAAAAATGTAAAAATGTCTCAGTTTCAACATTTGAAATGTTGTCTATATTCTATTGTAAATAACATATTGGCTCCTGTAATCTGAAAGTCATTGCATTTTGATTTTATTCACAATGTACACTTCGTCCCAACTATTTCAGAATTGGGGTCTTAAAAATTACACATCAAAACATAGAAAAGGTCCCTCTTTAAAATAATAGCCCAGAAGTCATCAGGAACAACACAATGAAAGCATCAATCTTCACGCAATCATAAGAAGGCTCTGTTTACTGTGTTTGAATAAGCAATATTGGCCATGCTCTGTTTGCACTGTTATCTCCACGCCACAGAGGAGTGATCAGGCCATTTGTGATGCAAATAGTAGTTTCAATCATGCAGACTATTCAGCACTTATAGAGCGGAATGCGACCGTGATTGGTCATTATCTAGTTTGCCTAGAAAAACATTTTCTTTTTTAAAACGGTTTCAAATATATGACTGAACCCAAAATGTTGCACCCAAAAGTCACACCAATATGTTAAAAAAACATATTGTTTAATGGGATGCAACTGGAGGAGTAAATTCGGAGAGTGTGAGGAGCTTGGACACAATTTTATAATGTGGATTGTAAGAGAACAATATTGGCATTCTGGCAGTGATGTCGCACAACCAATGACGTGAGGGGGGGGGGGGGGGGGGTGGGGGAGGATTATCACATTAGAACACAAAAGGAAACGCCATGGTTCATAGTGAGTTTTTTTTGTTCCAGTTAAATTCCACTCAAAAGGAATATTCAAAAGCCCTGCTTTCCCCATATTTAACAAACTGGTTTAAAAAAAACAAATATAATCCATCCCCATATTCCCCAGCACAGAAAAATATAAAATTTACCCTTTTTTCCCAAATGAATAGCTCAGACAGTGATGTTCATTTTAATTCAAAATCAAAGGTTCAATAAATATAATTCATTTCTTTTTTTCTTCTAATTGATTGTTTCTAATCCTTTTGAATGGTCTGTTCTGGCATTGGTCCCCAAAAGCCTGTTGCTATTGGCTGTTGAATAGTCAAACCAACCATATTTAAAAAAAAAAAAAAAATTAATTAAAAAAATCTACCAGCCATTGGTTCAATGATTAAGCAGTTGCAGGCTGAATTTTACAGAAAAGATGAGTCAAGAGTTGGGCTGCAACGAAAGGGAAATCAATTTTTGAGGGGAAGTCACAACCACACAGAATAAAACCTTTTTATCAAAATTCTATCCCAGGGCAAATTTGATCCTGGAAACCCACAGTGTTAGATAACTTTTGTTCAAATCACGGAATGTAATGAACTGTGTGCATTATTCTTAATGTGCTAAAATGCGTGCTGAAGCATACTTTTCTGCCATGAAGTCAGGCGTCGGACACAGCTGAGAATGCAATAACAGATACATGTTACAAATTCCAACCCCAGGGCTTTTATACAAGCACATCTAAACTGCTAGTTTTTTTTTTTTTTTTTTTGCACTTTTGAATGGATTCAGCTCTAGACAGACATGTGAAGTGAGTACATTATTATTATTATTATTATTATTATTATTACTACTACTACCATCATCATAATTGATGTTGTTGTTGTTGATGTGGCCTAAGGGCTTCAGGGTCATTTGGAAGGGGTAGCAGCAAGATTTTAAATATATTGGACGTAAATCTCAGATTTCAAAGGAAAAAAAAAATTTGTTTCAAGCCTGCATCATGATTTTCCAAAATACTGCAAAACATGATTGAATTCAGAAGCACCTGTCATAAGTGGACATTCGAGATGAATATTTGTGTCAAAATAAATTCGACAAACAATCACACTTTCATATTCTTGAGTGACAGTCTGCAGTGAATCCAATCCAAGTAATTACCTCGATGAAATTGTCTCAGAAGTTTTGGATATTGGACTCACACCCTGGTTTAATTCAGATGATGAGTATTTGCAAATTAACATCTTTGTCAAGCTTTTGAAGTGCTAATAAAACATGCCCGCATGATGTGGATTCTGTCAGCTTGATTAACTTTTTTTCAAACCTTTATTGCAGTGTGTAACTCTTCTGTCCATTTCTAGAAAACCAATTATAGTTTCAGTCTCTCCACAGTTTTTCTGTTTTTATTCGATGTTTGTCCTGTTTGGCCAGGATCAGGCGGGGCGGCTCTCTCAAGCCCGGTTTCGTGCTCCTGCTGAGCGATGTTTGGATTTCATATCGAGCTGGTCGTCCGTTTCTGATTAATCTGACAAGTAGAAGAGTGTGAACTGCTTCAAATCGCCGGAAAATGCCAGCTCGCTGACCTTACAAACCTGTGAGGCAAAGGCTTCAAAGGTTTTTGAGCAAAGCATACAAGCTGTTAGACTTCAAAATGAATTCTCTCATCACACCAGGGTTTTCTCTGCTTAATGCCATTTAAAACTGCCCGCCAGGTTAACATTCATGCTACTTGTACACTTCTTCACCAAGTCAAATCCCTTTGAAACAGATCTGTATTCTGCATAGAGCTGCACTGGCCCTAATGGCAACCAAGTTTGTAGTTTCAAACTGCAAGAGTCTGTGTTCAGTCTGACTTGAATTTGCAATAACCCTAACTTGTGACTTGACTTGAACTTCACCATCTGTAACGTGAGACTTGACCTGGACGTGGGCGTGTTTACGTGGACTTCCGGAGCTCTTTCTGAAGGAGCCACATGAGCTTTTAATGCCGCCTGCCTTAAAAGGGAAGATTCAATATCCCAGTCTATCTCAGTGTTGTAATCAGTTTTGTAATAGCCATAAAATGTGATTCGTTTTTCAGGTTGTCACTTCAGGAAATTAGATTTAGATTTACATTTCATTGTCCCCAGGGGCTAAGTCCTTTTTACAGCTTGTCATGCCATATCCAACACATAAGATATAAATGACACATTACATATACCCATTTGCAGGAACACATGCCCCCAGGCCTCCGAAGGGTCACAGAAAATACATCTATTACATACATTTACATATGCAAGACTGCCATCAGAGTTCGTAGCTGCTGTTGCAGATGGTACCAGGCTTCTGTTGAAGCGTGTTTTTTTGCATTTGATTGTGTGAGCAGATGGGAGAAGATAGAAGAAGAAAAATGGTGCAGCAACAGGGGGAGCAGTAGAGTATTATGGGTAATTATCCTGATGAAGAAGTGGAAGGAACAGAGGAGTAATATGGGTAGTGAACAAAGTGAAGAAAAAGGGAGAGGAGCACAGTATTATGGGTAGTTAATATAGAGAAGAAGCAGGGCGAGCAGAAGAGTATAATGGGTAGTTAATATGGTGAAGAAGCAGAGGCAGTAGAAGAGTATTACAGTGGTAAACTCGAAGAAGTAGAGGAAGCAGCAGAGTATTATCAGGAGTTACCCTGATAAATAAGCAGGGAGAGCAGCAGAGTATTATGGGGACATAACACAATAAAGAAGCGGGGGGAGAAGTACAGTATTATGGGTATTTAGTATGATGAAAAGCAGGGGGAGCAGAACAGTATTATCGCTATTTAGTATGATGAAAAGCAGGGGGAGCAGAACAGTATTATGGGTATTTAGTATGTAGAACAGCAGGGGGAGCAGTACAGTATTATGGGTATTTATGATGAAGAGCAGGGGGAGCAGTACAGTGTTATGGATATTTAGTATGATGAAGAGCAGGGGGAGCAGTACAGTATTATGGGTATTTAGTATGATGAAGAGCAGGGGGAGCAGTGCAGTATTATGGGCATTTAGTATGATGAAGAGCAGAGGGAGCAGCACAGTTTAACGGGTATTTAGTATGATGAAGAGCAGGGGGAGCAGTACAGTATTATTGGTATTTAGTATGATGAAGAGCAGGGGGAGCAGTGCAGTATTATGGATATTTAGTATGATGAAGAGCAGGGGGAGCAGCACAGTATTATGGATATTTAGTATGATGAAGAGCAGGGGGAGCAGCACAGTTTAACGGGTATTTAGGATGATGAAGAGCAGGGGGAGCAGTACAGTATTATGGGTATTTAGTATGATGAAGAGCAGGGGGAGCAGTGCAGTATTATGGGTATTTAGTATGATGAAGAGCAGGGGGAGCAGTACAGTATTATGGGTATTTAGTATGATGAAGAGCAGGGGGAGCAGTACAGTATTATGGGCATTTAGTATGATGAAGAGCAGAGGGAGCAGTACAGTATTATGGGCATTTAGTATGATGAAGAGCAGAGGGAGCAGTACAGTTTAACGGGTATTTAGTATGATGAAGAGCAGGGGGAGCAGTACAGTATTATTGGTATTTAGTATGATGAAGAGCAAGGGGAGCAGTACAGTATTATGGGTATTTAGTATGATGAAGAGCAGGGGGAGTAGTACAGTATTATGGGTATTTAGTATGATGAAGAGCAGGGGAAGCAGTGCAGTATTATTGGTATTTAGTATGATGAAGAGCAGGGGGAGCAGTACAGCATATAGGTAGTTAACATGATAAACAAGCCGGGGTAGCAGTGGAGTATTATGGGTAGTTAACATATTGAAGAGACAGGGAGCAGTACAGTATTACGGTCTGAATGATACTCCAGTAGAGTATAAGCAGAGGGTGAGTTTGCGTGTACAGATGTACAGTCATTGCTGGCAGCATTTGCGAATGCCTCGTGTATGCCCTTCAAAGGTGAATTTTCTGTCCAGACTGATTCCAAAGTATTTAAAACTTTCCACCACATCAACTGCCTCTATGTGAAAGACAATGGAGACATAGGCGGACACGCGTTTTTGGGTGGCGGAACCAACATCCATGTCTTTAGTTTTACTGAAAATTAATAGAAGCAATTTAAATAGAGCTTTAGGAGAGCTTTGATCAAATAAAAAATAAGCCATCAGCCATCAGAGACCTAAAAATATCTCTTCAAATCAAAACTTTTGCGAATATTGGGTGTCGTCTTCCCCACATGTACACGTATGCAGCATTAATGTACGTACACTGGCACCAATATAAAATACAAGCAACTTTTCAAGCATTTTCCACCCTGATTCCCAGATAAGGGCACTGTTATCATACCCTTTCGCAAGCCACAATTGCCTGAGTAAAATAACCAGCTGTATAATGGATTGCATGTGATGAGTGTAAGCTGTACAAGTATCTCTGAATGAGGGCATCTGTTAAACGCAGCTGTAAATGTGCGATGACTAATGACAGAGAGTGATTAAGTGGCCATCTAGTTTTGCTTAATGCCATAAAAGCCGCTGCACTAAGGGGTCTTTTGCTCCGTTAGTAGGCACAGAAAACACACAACGTTTCCAGCAGTGATCCATAGAATTGCTGGCAGTCCCCTGGCAGCTTTGTTGGATGAAAGACGATGATCAGCTGAAGCCAACGCTGGAAGGTCACTTACGGACAATTTCAGCTCTTGCTGACAGGAGCAGCCAATGGTTGAATGTTATGCACATGTCGGTGTTTAGATCCTTGTTTTGTTATTTTTTTATCATTTTATGCATCTGATGTTATTTTTGTAATGAAGTGTATTTTCCATTTGTTTTCTCACACCCCGTTCAGTTCTCACATGCTTTTTGTTTTCCCCTTCACTCCTGCCCTCGCTCTCCCTGTTGTGTTTTTCAATTAGTTCTTTCCATTCTCTTGTTTATAGCCATGCCCCTTCCTGTGCTTCTCTCTGCACTCACACCTGTAACCACTTCCTCGTTTGAATTTCCCTTCGCTTTATTATCCCTCAGTTTCTTCAGTTCTTTGCAAGTTTGTTTGCCATCCCTGGTCTACACTACAAGCCCGCTCATATTTTCAGTGAGCTGTTCTGGTTTTGATGCCATTTTGTTTCCACGGTCTTCCAGTATTGGCGAGCCTGTATGTCTAGTTTTGACTTTGGCCTTTTGTGCTGCTTTCCTACTTACTGAACCGGACAATGAACCGGACATTTTGACCGATCATCGACTCACTAATAAACCTGAAGAACTGATTTCCTAACTGCGCTTGGGTTCTGTGTCTGAGTCCTGTCAGTTTATAAAACAATAATCTTCAAGCAATTATTTTTTCCCAGTATTTAAAAAATAGCCAGCCCGGACAAGACGTGGCATATTCTGAGAGGTAACTGAATCTTGAACCATATGGAAGTCTCCCGCACAAATGTGGGACAACCCCCACAGTGAGTCCTCCTCTGGTGTGGTTCCTTATCCAAGCCTTGCCTCTCTACTTCATAATGGTTTCAGCTCAATAAGGGCACACACTGCCCATTTTCATTTTGAAGAAAAACCTCCCAATCAGTCAGCATACGCCAGCCACATCATAAAGCACCCCAGCCAGATCAAGGAGTGCAGTCTTACTCTTTGGTTCTGAGCGAGGATGTTTTTTTCTGTCCAATTATTTTCAGAGAACCTTCCGCCTGTTCCTTATAGTGTCGTGTTTCTTGTTAATTTCAGAGACGGGATGTTCACCTGCACCTTGATGAGAAAGATGCCTTTATTGATATGACCTCATATCAAAGAGGTCTCTGATTAAAGACGCAGTGCCCAGAACAGTGTTCCACCATCAAAGTTTATACCTTTGCATGAATCTTGACCAAAAGCAAGGTTAAAAGCTTACAGAACCAAGCCCTGGTAAATATACTATTCATGTTTGCAAATTTGGCGGGTTTCAAAGGTTTAAGGCCGGTAAGCTCCCAGCTTTTCATTAAGACTGAAACATCTGCCAGAACGCTGAGATTGCTGCATATAAAAGAAAAATAAATGCTTCTTATAATTTGGCTGCTCCTACTTTGTGCTAATATTCAGAGTAGATAGAGAGGCAAAGGAACCTGCAGATCACTCTGGGACAGAGCAAGCAATTAAAAAGAAATGAACTCGACCACTCGGCAATTAAAAATATAATGGTCCTATCAGTGTTCCAGGCATTAATAAGCCTGTAATCCTAACCACAAAATATTAATAATTTATGCTCCCTTTTACATCGAGTGCAAAACAAAACAATATGAGAAGTGTCAGCAAACTTTGAAAACAAGTGAACCCACACTGTTTATGTGCTCCATCGATGGGGCGCATGGTGACAAATTGACGGCAGTCGCTACACGGCAACAGTCAGCCCAGCATCGCCCCAGTGTACGCACATTACTCCCCAGAAAAAGATTCACATTCAAAATGAAAGTCGGGATGCAGGAAAAAGATTGGGAGAAACAGAAGCCTACTCCTGCGGGAAGGTAATTTAGCCGCAGAACGTAGCGGTATACCGGCGCCGCTGTTTCGCCTGTCGCCACGGGCTTGGATTGAGTCCGAGCTTTGAAGAAGCCAGGCTGGACGCGCAGATAGGAATTAACTCTGCAGGCTTTTACCCACCAAAAGCACTGAGAATTACAATAATCACCTGAATCGTCACCGCGGGGGGCGGGAGCTGGCGAACCGCGAGTCTTGTGGGAGAGATTAGCTCACTTTACATGGGGCTTTGGAGGGGGTGCTCTGTGGAATGGGAGGACAGAGGATCTGTCCAAAACAACCCCACACACTAAGCATTTCACACACAAACAAACAAACAAACACACACACACACACACACAAGAGAATACATCATGCATGTAAACAGATACACAAACAAAAATACAAGCATACGCTTGAATTCGCACAATCCTACATTCAATCACACACACAAAGGTAGGCAATATTCCCAATAAATCATGCCACTCTTTTCAGGTATTTAGGCAATATGCAATATGCAGTATGCAATCTCTTTTCAAAGCTATAGCTAGAGTAGGGCCTAAATGACCGCAACACTAAGGTCTAAACCACAGGTTCTGAGAGGTCTAAACCACATCAACTACAGAGTCCACACAAACACATCTCATGTAATTTAGCCCCGCTCTTACACATTAAGCTGTGGTGATGTCACAATTTCTCCCCTATGTTAAGAAATAAAGGCCAAACCAAAAGTTGCCCAGACTGACAGCAGTCATCAGGAACATCCCCCTTCATTTGGAGAAATGTAACTTCAGAAATAAAAACTGATTGGCTGAGAGTGAGTTCAGACTAGAGGTGGCCTTTTGTGACAGATGAGTTGGGAGATGAAATATCGTTTGGAAAAATCTCAGTTCCATCTGCTCCAGTAACCCTCTGCATGTTCATGAGCTGATGAGAACACCCTATTATTCATTACGCTTTTACATTTGGGAAATAACAGTTTGAACTTCAAATGGGAGCCTATATTAAAGTTTTTATGGTAAAAATGAGTTTGAATCATTTTTGAATGAATTTTGAATGAATTCATTTTGAATTGAATTTTTGAGTTTGAATCTGCAAAAAAATTGTTGGTGATTTTCAAATTACTAATTTCCAAGCATAAGGCCGAAATGTGGTATTTTTATTTTTTCCATCTTTGAAAATGGTCCAACCACTAGCTCAGTTGACCCCAGGTTTGCACGTTAAGTAGGAGCCGATTTTAAAATTTGTGGTAAGCTACAAAAAACGACCAGGTTTCCGTTAAAAATTTATTTAATCTTCTGATGACTGTAAAACCAAAGAGTGGGTCTAGACTTTCACCTTCAAGTGACATTGATGTCATATGTTGAACATAGCTACACCTCACTCGACCAACTGCACGAACATTTGTCATTTTCTCATAAAAAAAAGTTTCATTGCATGGAAAAAATTTCGCAAAGCTAATTTTTTCACGTCTGACAGTATTAAAACCAAAACCCCACAATGTAAATGATTTATCTGCTTCCCCAGCTGAGTACCGCTGTTCCCCTGTTATCCTCACACAACTACCCAATCATGTATATTTACTCAAGCAGTTAAGGATACATAAATATCTTGGCAACTGCGGAGCTTCACCAGGGACCCAAACACTCACACAGGCAATAGCCGGCCTGGCTTCTAAACTGCTCTGCCCATGGGGTTTCCCAGGCACATTTTATATACGGGCACGGGCCGTACGCGGTGTTTTCTTACATCCTAAATGCTTGATGTGCGTGAAGATATAGCTATCTGTGGGGCCGGGTGAGGGAATATGGGGCCATTGAGGAAAAGACCTGGCCTCATCGTTAGCTTTTATTCGCACTGTAAATCCCTTCGGCTCCATCCCATTCAGTTTGATCTCATCTACACACTACACCGAGGCCTAGATCGACCCACGACCTACAACCCAGAACCCCCCAATTTTTATTTGTACAGCAGAAGCACCCTCTGAATCTATCCTATCATATTTTATACCTGCACTTAACTCTTTTCCCTATAATGACTACATGTGATGCCTATATGTATATCAATGGACCTTTTCCCTAGCCTCCCAATTGATTGGAAATGGGGGTATCGCTAAGGCGTCAAATGTCGTTTTCATTGATATGGCCAAGGTCGTAATTTGTAGTCATTATGGGGAAAGGGAGGGGGAAGTCAATGGGGAAAAGAGTTGACGTGTGTCATCACAAATGTTTGATTACAAAGCTCCAAACTGAGCAGAAGAGTCAGTATTAAAAACAATAGAACCCACAATGTAATAGGGTCCGTGTGATATGGAATGTGTTCATAATGGCGCCATCTTGGGTGAGTTCCAACTCTAAACTGCAGTGACATCAGTAACTAAGACCAACCAAAGAATTCCACAAAGATAGGCCAATGACATCAAGCAGCAAGTGAGGTCCTATCAATATATCGAATGTCTGACATTTTTACACAGTTTTCCTGTCTGTTCTACTGTTTTAGAATTCTATGGTACTACTGCTAATGTCACAATCGCTACAGGTATATGAAGACAATGGAGATCAAGTATTTAACTAAAAATCTAAGAATTTCAAAAATAAATATAAATATTTCTAAGTAGAAAAATCCACAATTCTAGAATAACAACAATTATATAAAAAATACTCTTTATAGGGTTAAATATAGCATGGTGTATCAATTGGCCAAAAATGCAGTCACGTCCTCCTTTAACTACTTGTCAATCACCTCTGAAAAATACGAGCACATCGCACATGCATTTGTCAATAACTTACCTCCACTTCCTTTATATGAATGCAAGGGAGGACAAAGAGAAAGACAGTGTTATTGACAGCATTGATGGTCAGGGCATGACAAACCAATTAAATGCTTATCAACTGTGAGCAGCATGTTGTCTATATTTTTCATGAAGCTGTCACAGACTGTACATCCAGCTTACAACAAAGCTGCCTATATACAAGGCAAAAAAATCACACCAACCATTCAAGAGGAAAATGCTCATAATGAATTTCTTTGTCCTTATTGCTGTTTGGCTGCAGTCGTAGATACTGTATAAGCACACTACTCCAGATGCGATTTGTATTTTAACAGGGACTGTTGTGGAAACATCAATTAAGTGCTACTTTTGACTCGCAGAACACAAACTGCCACACAGAAAAGCCAACTCTGGCAGAAAGAGCAGCAAAGTGAAAGATAAAGTCAGAGAGGACAACAGGATAAGAGAATAAAAATGATGAAGATAAAATTAAGCAAAAGGAAGGGAGACAATACCAGACATTGCTGGGCATTTGTGCATGCAAACAGACGCAGGCACGCAAAAACACACGCAGACACACACGCAGCAAGAATGAGGCCGCAGCCATTAGCCTGCGCAGGTACAGTGACATCCTATTTGGAAAACATTTTCCTTCATGGAATGAGACTTGCAGGGAACCAATCTGTTCCATCTCAATGTACGTAAGTGTTCTAAAATGAGTAAAGCAATGACCTGCCATCGCTAAACACCATAGCATCGCAGAAACAGCATGGGGGTGCTGCAGTAAGGTAAATATACAAGCTGTGGTCATGTGGAAAAATTCCAGGGCAATGCAAGAGCCAATTTGTTTTTCCAAGAATGCAAGTTACGTTACCATAGATACAACACCCCCAATCTGCTCCCCATGAGCATAACTCTTCATCAAAGTCTACACTCTTAAAATGCCTGGTCACAGAACTTGGCCATATGGGTCATTCATGAGCACACAAAATCAAAAATATCCCAAATGACACTGGCAAATAGATGCGGTGTTTTGACAAGTACAAGACACAGCGATGACTGCAGCTGTTGCAGAAGCTAATGTGCTGCAGGGCAAAGTACAGGTTGGTAAATGAGTCTGTTCTTTGAGATTAAATCAGAAACAAAATGGCTGAAGTGAGTGCTCAGCAGAGTCAGGGCTAACTTCATGCACTTGCTGAGCAATGCGTTAATGCCCCGTTTGAACTGCACCGTCAGCAACAGCTTAGAATGGGATAATAGCCATTATAATTCCTATCATTTCTTTTCAACATTAATATCCCCACTGCCGTCTTATGCAGACCGAAGATGGCCAGCGACCTTCCTTCATGGGGTGCGGACACAGTGCGCCCTCTGGTGGAGACACCATAAAAAACATAACACCCCTGTGCTCTGTATCGCCTCCCACCCGAACAGCCAGCAATTACAGCTGTAGTCTGAAGATGAACCGGCATGAAAAGTACGTAAACACATGGAAATGCAGCGACGCCTTGTTAAATAATGCAGCCGCCGAGTCCAAAAGACACATACTGCATGCAACACTTCCACAATATATCCAAATCAACACGCAGGGAGATAACTGGACAAAAAAATAAACAAGACGAAATTTTCATCCATACCCACCACCACCATGGAATCCCATTTTCGAACCCAATCAAGGTCATGACCAGCAACACACAGACTAAGTCCAGTCTCATCCCGACTCGTCATATTGTTATACTACCTGACCAAGCATTGATATGCAATGAAATAGGAGGTTTTGGGCGTCCTTATTTGACACGAGTTTAAAAGGAACCCTACCCCCTAACCCTACACATCAAATAAGGACACCAAAAACCTTCTTTTTCATCATATATCAATGCTTGGTCAGGTAGCATCACAATATGACGAGTCGGGATGAGAATCTGTTGACACAAAAGATTTCATTCAGCAAATTAAACTAGTTTCTAAAGAAACTTGTCTGAACTTATCCAGATGGATGGACGAGCTCCACTGCAATATCTTCCGCTCCACTTCTTGTCGTGATGAGGATAATAAATTAAAAATACTGAACATTCCTCACACTAATCAGCTAGCACTGGCGAGCAACATCTCTCAATAAACTAGGAGTTCAGCCTGGAAAACGAGGCTCCATTGTGGGTGCTGCTGTAACGTAGGTCAACCCATTCTAAGGTGACGAGGCAGTAGGCGTTCTTTCCAAATATCACTGATTTTAGCGCATTCCACATTCAAATGCCACGGCCAAACAAGGTAACGATTACTCACTTGCTCAAGTATTCCTCTTTTTGGGCAACCAGTTCAATAACCACATTTCTCTGGATAAAATTTCAGCGCCAGGTATTCAGTTTACATCAGCAGGAGTAAATATAAACAAGGCGTGTACTACTCTGCTAGTTTAGAGTGATGTGTGTTCACCAAATGTCAAATATTTTAGGAGCACATTTACTGTGTATTAGCAGCTCACTGCTGAAATGTCACACAGCAGATTCGACCAGCAGATTAATCTTAAAATGGCAGGAGAGAACATCTCTCTCCGGCCCAGTATGTCAACAGCGCACAAGTATAATTTGAATTTGAAGCTGAAGGGCAGAATTTCATAAAGTAGGACATTTAAAAAGGTTTGCTGTCATGCTACCCACAGTAGGATACTAATAAAAAGTGGGTTGCTTCCATATCTTGGTGCAGTTGATAAAACCTAAGAATTGTGGGTATTTTTGTCACGCCTAAAAATTTGCAGTGGTCTGTGAACTGAGTCATGCTAAATTTGTGCACATATCTACTTTTTTAAAATACAGGTAAAGGATTTTACTTTGCCACTCCTCTGCATGTTTGTTCAGCAACACCATTGTCTAGGCCAGCGCTGCCCTAATTTGACTCTCCAATCCAAATCCAGCCCTGGTTTTCTCTCTTCCAGGCAATTAAGTGAACAGCTACTGCCACTCATTGGCCAGACTCATTACACTTGACTCCCAGGTAAAGGGAGGGTCGAAGAGCAGCAGTTGTTGGCCCTCAAGGACCGTCATTTGGGGAGCCCTGGTCTAGGCTGAAATCCAGAATCCGTAAATGGTAAAACATAGGCTAATGACCAAATGCATATGCACATTTCCTTAAAACACACTGAAACCAGCTCAATCAAAAAAAGTAGTCAGAGAAATAGATAGTTAAATAGAGTTGCTATTATCATTTCTGGACAGCCTGTGTTACGGAGTTCATACTGTTTCAGCTCAAAAGCAAACTTCCACAGATGTCCTGCAAATTTCAAAAGAAGGACATCAATTCCCCAGCACAAGAATGTCAAAATATCTGCTCAATGTAAAAAAGCCAACAAAAAGCAAGCACTTTGTAGAATACGGTTTCTGATGGAATAATATTACAACATCAGCAGATCCTATTAAGCCTGGCATATAAAGTTTGTATTAATCTCAGCAGGTCAGATCGGTGACCTTGGCTTTCTGCAATGCATAATTAAAGCGAAGAAACCTTACTGAATGTTTAACCGCGCTCATCTGTCTTGACAGACCAAGCAATTTAAATTCAACTGATCAGAGTTTGAAAATAATTCTGCGACTTCAAGGGGATTGATGTTTTTTTAATTATAATTAAAAAAAGAAAAATGCTGGACTGAGAGAAACAGAGTGCAAACAGAAAATATAATAAATGACCCGAATGGTAAGCGATGTTCTCAATTAAAAGCTCAAAGAGGGGTGATGAAGGGTCTACAGAAGGATTTCTCCACTGGGCACAAACAGGCCGCAGCCTCGCGGGTGGGGTGGGGTATCGGGAGCGAGAAGCGCTAGTTCTGTGGATCTAAAGCGCACATCCAGCCAGAACAAGCAAAGCAACTGTGTCAGGAGAGTGGCTGCAAATACAGCTCAGACTGTGAGTATTTGTACAGTAAAGCAATTCAGTTTTGTTCTGTCTCTTCCTTTCCCCACGGCGCTGTCAACTGCCACTGTGGTCTACGTCTCGTGAACTGTGGTCACTCACTCGCCAACTTGCTTAGTACGGACTTTTAGTGGAACACAGGCACGTGACGTGCACTGGGTCTTTGCGGTTTTGTGCTTGCTTTATTCTTTAGTTTAACCCTTAGAGCACTGAATAAATTTCCAAGGAATTAAAAATGTAATTTTCCTGAGCTGTTGAAAACCTATCATGTGGCAACTTGTTTAAAAGAGCTCTTTTAAACAAGTTGCACATGATAGGTTTTCAACAGCATCTCATTTTGATATCTTACATCATTGGGCAACTATGGTTGCCTATGGCACTCTAAGGGTTTACCAGGGGAGGTCTTTATCCTTCTTGAGACGAGTCAGCAATGTGCCAACTTGTCCGCAAGATGCTCTGGGGGCCAAAACTGGCAACTTTGCAGTTGCCAGTCAAAAAACCGACAGCAAGGACAAAAAATGAATACGAGGCTCAAAGGGACATTAACATTAATTTCAGGCAGTCTAAAATGACTGCAGTCATTTTTCTCAATAATGAGTACCCAAAAAGTCATGGACTGGCCAAAATGGCTCCTCATAGCCTTATGAAATTTTATTCCCTTGGTAATGAAACACTTTCGCATGGCTAAAGCATCCAAACACAATCCCACCGTCTCAGCCAAAGAGAGTAGCAAGACGTCCCCCAACCCCCAACCCCCCCCTCAGTAAGTGTGGTTTAGAAGCTGGCGCCGTGTGGCCGAGGGTCGGGTAAAAGTACTATCGATCTTGGTCGCCCATCAGGTTTATCTTATCAGGGGCTGGTTCTCCAGCGGAGTCCCAATGGGGCCGTTTCTCCGGATTACTCTTGTCCCTGCACTCCCATTTTTACAGTGATAGATGCGCTTGGTTTATGAGAGTCAAAGAGCTTAAATGTGCACCTGTGGCTCTCTACAGCCCTGTGTAATGGAAAGTGGTCCAAGCACCGACACCATTATAATTAAAATCCAGTTGTAATAGTATCTCTCCCGCAGTGTCAGCCCAATCAATCTGGCCACTAAAACCGAAATGGAGGACCACTAAACTGCAGCGGGTCTGTGTTATACAGTGTGCGAAATCAATAAAGCCTGTATGCGTGCAAAAGCATGAATGTTTAGCAGTTTTTTTTTCCCAAAAAAGCTATTTTTATCTTGTCTTTCGTAACAAGCTAGCAGCGCAACTCTTTCCACACCAAAGGACATGCTTTCTAGTACAGCCACAGAGAGGTGAATCACAATTCCCACAAGCATACGTTCCATGTCCTTTAGACATAGTCCCATAAAAAATGATGTTACTTATTTTTGAAGTGTAAGACATAGTTACTAAATATGTAACCTATTCATCAAAAACAGGGCAAGGAACTACATCCAGAGATGCCCTGTGTGGTTGCAGGCTTTCATTCCAACCAAGCAGTTACAATCCTGATTCTATTAATCAAGGGCCTTTACAAAAACTCCGATGTTTGATTGGTGGAATCAGGGGTGTCACTGCTTGAATGGAACATAAATCCGCCCCCACATCAGCCCTTTCTGGAGGAAATTCTCCACTTCCCATGTAAAATTTGTGAGCTAAAATGAAAATTTAACTTAAGAATTAAAATGGAGATCCGAAAAGCTGTAGAAAGCGAACCATCCCTTGTAAACTCAGCAAAAGTCTGTCATCTGTTCTAATGCCGCTCAGCTGGCACATACAGTTCACCGCTGTCCTCAGGCAGATCCAACAGCTGGTGAAAAGTGCAGACCGTGCATTGTTCTCATTCTGGCTGTGAGCATAAAGCATAAAAAGGAGAGAGCAGGGAGAATAATGCTCTGATGCTCTCCATTCAAAACTCCCAACTCAAAGAAGCACAGCTATGGGTGGGTAATCAGATGAGTCAGTTCATCAATCACTGCAATGACTTTTCACAGACATCGGTTTCCTTTTTTAAAATAGGCAGCCTTAAAAAAAAAAAAAAGAAAGGCAAAAAAACTCGGCGCTGGTGCTGGTGGCAACTGTACACCGCAATCCCGGCAGTAAACTTTACAGTCTTACCGCCCGCTTTCCCTTCTTGGCAGTGACTATAACTCTGAGTTATTTATGTGGCCATTAAAGTGATTAATGTGCGATGGAATTGCCATGCTAATGGAATCATTAAACCTGATAATGGCATTTATATATCACATAATGTGCCTCTCCAACAGGATTATGTGTTTTTATTTTATTTTTTCAGAGGATGGGGTTAATTCCTCCCCCTCCAGCATTAATTGCCTTCAACCGCGAGACAATTTTCTTGACCTGTGAGAAGAATTGTGGCATAACCTTTCAGAATTTTAACACCACAGACATTTGATGCTCTGAACTATAGTCCTTCAGAAATCAGCTCTGAATTGCTGAGTCACTCCCTTCCATAAAATCACACTATGACTAGTAATGTTCATAGAATGATATGTGTCTGGCAACAGCTTGAATGAATGTATGAGTTTATGGATCACATGATCAGGGTCAGAACTGAAGTGGTTATGTGACAGGATCTTCGAGAATGAGGGAGGGTATTGTTTGCGCAGCAGCTCAGGAAAAAGCGCAGCGATCATTCACGTATTCACCATTGAAGCGTTGAAAACATCCCTGCGGAATCACACCTGGAGGCCAGCCAGGTAGAGCGCTAATGTTCCAGAGCAGTTCCTACTAGCTTCTTATCACTGGCGTCTCAGAGCTTAAGAACCAAGTAAAAGCAAATTACAATTCCATACAGGAACATTCCTTCTCTTTAAGCTTTTTTCTCTTTTACTAGTCTATTGATTCTTACACAAACATTTAGTATGCTTGTAATCCCATTTGGAATGAGGAAATAGGAAGCTTTTAGTCAGCGCTATAGAGAAGCAACATAAGTAACTATAAGTGCAGCTCACACAGTAGATTTTGTCCTTTAACTGGAGAGAACTGAATCACCATGGAGAGTACAGAAGTCAATACACCTACAGAGCATTAGGGACCAGTAATAGCACAAGAGGCAATTATTCTAAAGAACCGGAGCCAGAGTGAAGCTCATTTTATCTGAATGTGGATATGCATCATACACTTAAACTAAACTAATACTGAAAACTAAAAACCGTGAACAGAACTACGGTTTGCCAGCACAATGGACTTTTCGTTCTCCAGAACTATTCCACCGAGGAGAAAACATGGCATTTTTTTTTTTTAGAGAAGATTAAATGTCTTTACGGTGTCAGTGTAACTCAGTTTCCACGGCAACTCTCCCCGAGCAGCTGAGGACGGCGATTTCCGGCACGGAGCCGGGCAGATGCCCGTCGGAAGCTGACAGTGCCAAACGGTCCGCCTTTGGGGCTGGAATCTGTCAGCACCGCAACAAAAAGGGAGAAATCAGAGGCACATTATCCCGTCCATCTGCTGTTCGAGTGGGAATTGGGTTCTCGTCTCGTGTTTTCGGGGTCTGGAACAGTCGGTTCTCTGTTATGGACCCTTTGGACTCCTCTTTCGCCTGCTGTGCCAATCGGGGGGGGTCATGCTTGTGGGGACTCAGTGGCCTTCATAGAAGCCCAGGCTCACAGTCTTTCTGCCTCGATGCTAATCCCTATGAACCCATGCATGGCTTTGTCAAATGCCTTATTCAAACCTGAAGAAATTAACCCTTAGTGCACTAATTACAAGTAGCGTTGCTCAATGATGTAAGACACCAAATTCAAAGCTGTTGAAAACTTATCGGGAGCTGTTTTAAACATATCGCCACATGATAGGTTTTCAACAGCACAAGATAACATAATATAATATTTTTTTTTTACTAATTATGAAATTTTAAATTTTATTTATGCGCCGTATGGGTTAAGGTCTATATTAAATTTGGAAGGAGATCCCAAGGTTTCCAAAGTCCCCAGACACGTCCTGCTGAATTGCAAGGAAACGCATATAAAATGACATGCAAAATCTACATATTTTCTATTTGATGTGATGCTGCAGCATTGAAAACATGGCATCCTGGGTTTGAATATTTCACTCAATCTAAGGAGGGTGTAGCTTCAGTGAAGCGCCGCAACTGACAGATGCAGAATATGAGTGAGACACTGTCTTACAATATGGAAAAAAAATGCTTTTTCTGACCATGAAGCAACACAAGGGGAAATTCAAGCAAAAATCAGAGTTTAAGGAGTTAAGGACGAGAAACAAAAATGGGCTGGACTGCAGCCAGGAGGTTCCCTGACAGCCCGCCCCCTTTCCATTAGGGTGCAGAAACAGAAACGCCAGCCAATAACACCATCACACCAAACTGGGATTTTCAAATTGAAAACATGCCGTGCCAAGTGCCTACCCAAGGAAAGCTATTTTTTCCCATTAGTAGGCGGTGTATTTCAAGCTAAGAAGGTGCTGTAGTGGTGGTAAAGTTTTCCTTCTTTTTTAGAGTACTGTTGATAACACAGAAGCGCATTAGCCCTTAGCAGGTGGTTGCAGTAAGTTGCGCGAGCCTTTTCGGTCCCTCTGGCCCCATTCAATGCTTTTTCCTCCCACAGATAGCAGGCAGCCTCATTAGAGTCATATGCTCTGGACCCAAGAGTTCCAGGGTCCAGCTCTTTCCGTCTGTTAATCCATCTTTGCCACTGTCAAGGCAGCATGGCCGGGGACTGTACATAGCTGAGACAGCGTGCCATTCGTGTTGACCTTGATGCGTGAGCCTTCAGGTTTTATGGACTGAAGGGACAAGCAGGAAGGTCACGTCAAGGCCAGTACTGCAGAGAGAAACTACTCCACTGGAAGTTAAACTTGCAGAAGATTTTAAAAAGCTGCAAAGAACAGACTCACTGAGGGAGCTGCACTGGGTAAAATGACACATATCAAACACTAGCTCAGAGAAACATTTTGTCATTAGCTTATTTTGGCAGAGATGCCGGCAGAGTCACACGAGGGAATTTATCATGGAAGAGCTCCATACAAATGTTTTTTCCCTGGTTCTCCAAGTCACAAGGACACAGGCTGTCTGGGAACAAGGAAATGAAATCAATTAACTTTCCTTCACTCCCAGCAGTCATCCTTCTGCCAGATTAATGGAGGATTCCTCTTCTGAGGAACAGATGTACTATTTCAGAGAGCATGAATCCTAACTCCTCAGTGAGTCAGTCCCCAGAGTCCTTAATATGAGTCACCTCACTGAATCCTGAGTCCCGAGTCCTGATTCTACAGCGTGAGCCATTGCACCAAATCCTGGATCCACTGTGAGTTATGGCACCAAGTCTCTGAATCATTTCCGTGAGTCACTTAACTGGGAGGTACTTCTTCTGGGAGTAACTCAATCAAGTCCCTGAGCCTTGACTCCTCTGTGTGAGTCACTGTATGGAGTCCCAAAGTCCCTATTTCTACTCTCATGGATCACAAGGACCCTCTGTATACATTCACTTCCCAGTGAAATTCAGTGCCATTATTTCCATATTTTGACACCATGGAACTGACTCAGTCTATCAAGTTTGTTCATTTACCTATCAATCTATTAATCACACCAGGGAAGCAAAAAAAAAAAAAAATTGCCAAAAATGTATAACGAAGTAAATAAACCTTAATACTTCGGATAGGAACAACAGTTTAGACATTTGATTGTTATTCTCTGATAAGGGTACAGATATAACTGCAGGAATTAAAGACCAGCAAGAATCACCAATCATTCCTCAGCTGGTGCCTTTATTTAATTAAGTATCACGCGGCGCCAGCGACAACATCCATATCATACAATACAAGCAATTTGCCAAGTTAATTATTTTCTCATTAAATAATCAGAAAATTTTCACTGATCATCCTGAGATGAGGTGAGCTTTATATTTCCCTCTTGAGCTAAAATGACTTCACAATGAGTGTAAATCAGCTGCTAATTGGCAACCTTTTGTTTACACTGCGATCGGTTCAAATACATTAAAGAAAGATTTGGGGACACAATCCAATACAGATAAGCTCCAGCTTCCCCGGCTGCAGCCGCCGGCCAATGACAATCTCGGAAACTCAATACTGGAGTAAGCAGGGGCCGGACATTGCAAGCAGTCACGCTCCGCAATGCGGAGGGGGGATAAAGTGACCTTTTCCGGCGGTGTATCTGTGAAGGTGAGCCTAAGCTAGGAAGGCCTGGGACCCAGCTAATGAGGATGTTATCGGAGGAGCATGCTAATCCCAGCCCCGCGGAGAGCTAACAAAATTAAACATTCAAATCAGTGTTTATTTATTTGCTTTATCAACATAATCCTTTTTTTTTTTTTTCAGAATTAGGGCTGCTGCTTAGCTCCACAGGCTCACCGGCCGGCCACTCCGGAGGAAATTAATTAGATGGGCTCCATGCCCGAGTTTCCAATGAACGGATAACGAATGAAATGAAACAGCCTGGTTTGATGAAATTCACATTAGTGTCCAGTTTTGGGGTTTTTTTTCAGCTTTACAAATATATCCCTCTGTAATACATGCAAATACTCATACCTGGCACAGTTTATTCATTCTGAAACACACACAAACACACATACACACACCTTGTGTTTTCATGTTTTGTGGGGACATCCCATAGGCTTACATTCATACCCCAACCGCTTTCCCTGACCGTTTCCCGTAAACAGTACATGCCTACCCCTAACCCTATCCCTAACCTTAACATAACACTCCCCTAAATCTAACTCTAACCTTAACCTTTAACCCTAAAATAGCTCAATTGCCTGATGGGGACCTGAAAATGTCCGCATAAGGATGAAGAAACCTGGTATTGCATCTCTTGTGGGAATATTTTGTCCCCACAAGGGCAGGTATACACTGACCACGCACACACACACGCACACACAGACAAGAGCACACACGCGCACACACAAGCTCACGCAGACACACAGAGACAAACGCACACCATATAAAGCGCACAACTTAATACACTCCTTTAATGCTCCCATATATTTCCAACACAATTAAGCTGAAATACGCTTGGCTGGCACAAAGATACATTGTAAAATACCGACAAGACAAATATTTGTAATTAATAAGATGGATATTTTGCTGAGACCAAAACAGTAATTATTCACTAATGCGGATGATAGTGGCAATACTAATTTAAAAGAGAACAGAAGGTTGCTAGAATGGCAGTATTGATCATTTTAATTAGTTATTCTGTTTGGGGACACAAGGAGTTGTACAAGCTAAATTTGCCCACACAGAATCCCTCTTGCAACGACTATACACAGGGTAATCTGCAGTGTTACATTACACCTCTTCCTGCCTGGTTAAACAGATGCTATCTTCTATTCAGTTTAGATGATGAACATTTTATTCACACACCCACACACACGCCCAAAAGACAGGCAACTGAGTGCATTCTAAGTGCTATTCTTGTGTTTTCTTGTAAAGCCACGTGCCGGCAATACTCTTGGGCAACCAGCTACTAGAGATCTATTGTCCTGCAGGTTTTAATTTCAATTCTAATTTTACCGCTCTTGATTCTAATTTGCAGCTCAACTAGATCTTTACCACAGGCGCAGTTCTTCAGTCCAAATATGACTCTCTCAGTTTCGTTCTCTGAATATCCCTCTCGCACGGGAGGGCCGCTGGAGCCGTTTTCGGTGCCGTACATGAAGCTAAAGGCACCTTCTCCATTTCCCAGACTCACGCAGAGAAAAAGCACTGTCACTCCACATTCCTTTATTACACCTCCCTACACACCATCCCGCTATTACGCCTGCAGGAAAGAGAGACGAACGAAAGGCACAATGCATTTTCCCCATCCCCCGGGGGGAAGACTATCACAAAAATGTGTGTGCCTCAGTGTGACGAGGAAAAGGATGAGAGAGAGAGAATGAGGGAGAGATGGAGAGAGAGAGAGAGAGGGTAAAGCATCAAACGAGAGAAAGAAAGGGGAGAGTGAGAGGAGGAGAGGAGACAATGACTGTGATAAATGAAGTAAGGGAAATAAAAGAGTGAGGGCAGAGACGTCCTAAATGTAAGGAGATGCAGCACTCTGACGCCATCTTTGAAATGCTCTCAGGCAGTAGGATAGTGACCAACAAGAACCTCCCTGTCTCTTTGAGTGGGAAGATGCCTGTATCTCGAGTTCTGGCTTATGCATTGCCATTTGATTTCCATATTTGTGGACACTTTCAAACTGATAACAACATGGAATTGTAACATTTTTCTGAAGGACAATGCCACAGAAAAACATTGTTTCACTCAGGGAGGCTTGTACGCAAGCACTATTCACTGCTCCAAGCAAAAGTCAGATCACAACATTTCGCTTTGAGGGAAGCTTAACCTTTGTTATAGCTGCAGTGATCGTAAACTGTCTTGTCAGCCATGCCTTTCATGAACATTATCGACTATCATCAGTGAAGCATGAATAAAAGCCACGCATCTTAGCTAACTTTCATGCAACTAATATACAGCATCTGACATAAAACCAAAGTTATGTACCTTTTTTAGCAATCACAATCATGTTTAAGTAGCAGCGAGTTAAACTTAATGAATATAACTACGTTAGATAATGAAGATAATACATTGCAACAGACACAAGAGGCCCATTAACCAGAGCATCTACTGCTAATTCGCCCATGATTGGCAGTACAATAGGGAAAAACTCGATGCGTAAACTCCTGCTAAATCACTGGCATTAAACCAAAGTATTCTAATCAGACACTGGTAGTATCATTGTTGAGCTCCCAACCTGCATGGTCCATCGTAAATATCAAAGTTGTGTGGTGTACTCAAAAAAATGAAATGTTAGATTTACTTAATAATGTTATGTCAACTGGTTCCGCACAATTGCTTTGCGTAACCTTTATTTGACTTCTAATATTTCTGGCCAGTTTAATTAGTTGCATTGAGTGGAATGTACTTAACTCAGTTTTGTGAAACCAGTTGACATAACATTATAAAGTAAATCAGACATTTCATAACGTTTCATTTCTTTTTGAGTGTGGAGTAAAATCTGAATATGCAACTGGCTGACGTGTTTTACAATAAAAGTTGAAGGAAAGTTGATGTTGAAGGACAGTGACGTGCCCCCATCTTCGGCGTTGCAAATTTCCCCATTGTAAAACAATGGCGTGCACTGTCTCCTTACATTTACAATGTCTCCGGGGAGGGAGGCCGAGAGCAAAAGAATAAGAGAAGGGAGAGATAGAGGGACAGAGGGAATAAAATAGGGAAAGGTAGAGAGTAGGAGAGAGACAGAGAGGGGGAGATAGAGTGCAAGACAAGCCACAGCTTGGCAGAGAATTCACCATCAAGTAGCACAGGGATCTACCTTTTCAACACTACATAAAGGCAAATGAGAATAGACTCTTCCGGAATACCTCAATTCAGGGACCTCACAGGAAAAGGTGGACAGCAAATTACCCAAACAAATACTGCATTAAGAGCCAGAATTGTGTCTATAGCAAGATAAATTAGTCATTTGTACACAAACAAAAAGGAAATGAGAGCAGCTGGTGGTGCAGTGATGACTATTATAACAAAGCAAAAAAAGATTTGCTGCTAAAAAATACACCACTACACACTTATGATGAGAATCTGAAGAAAACACACCTTTAACAAACACGTAGTGGTATATTTTTGAGTATTTCTGAATGTTTAAGCCTTTTTTTTTTTGCTACTTTGTTATACTAGATAATAATCACTGCACCGGCTGCTCTCTCTCGTATTTTGTTCAATCTTCTTCACCTTTGATTGGCAACGCTTCCCCATCAGTTCCGTTACCTCTGCCGTCATTTGAACACAAACCTTAGCAGGAGATTGACTTCACTGTTGAATGAGGTTTCATTTTCCACTTCGGCAGTTAAAACTAGACCAGAGTCCAGACAGACCCATCGGGAAACATGGGCAAGGAGTTATTTCATTCACCGCTGCCAGCCAGATACTCCTCATCACGAGACCATTTATACAACTTCCCACTTCCTATCAAAGAATTTCTTGGATACTGCGCCCATCAGCGAGTCTTTGACTTTATGATGCAGAAATAAAAACACCCTGTCTGGGTAAATACCAACTTTTCAGTGGTTTTCATGTGAATTTTGAATGCACATATCAGAAACTGAATAGCAATGGCAGAGAATCAAAACCTTTTGAAATATCCCAAAAAAAGTTATTAATCTCGGCCACAGTGAAAGAAGTTGGAAAATCAATAAAGAGAAGATGGGATAAAGGGCAACGGGAAAAACATTCTAATGATGACCTGACAGGGACTGAAGTCCAAAGCTTTTCCTCCTGACAGCAGCTGAAGAAAAGACACATTGGGTCACTGTTTAATTCAATTTTTATTTTTATTTTTTTATTTATTTATCTATCTATCTATCTATTTATTTATTTATTTACTTACTTACTTTTTGCAAACAATTCAGAGCATTTGGACTCAAAAAAAACTTCTGAGTCCATCCTTAAAAACGGTGAGAGATTGACAAAACTGATGGACCAATCATTGAAACTGCTTCAAGAAGGTCCGTAAATGATTTCAGCCTCTTTCCTGATCCTACTCGCCCCCAGGGAAGGAACGGTACACGGTACCTAACTTAAACCCTAAGGATACAGAATTTTGTAAGTGAAAAGCACTGTGTATTTTAAGACCTGTAGGTCAGCAAAGGACAATAATTTCTAGCGCACCCACTCAGGGATGTGAGCAAAGCAATTAAACCAGTGCCTTAGCACTTTCCTTTAGTCCGCCGTCACATGACCAGATCAATGAATACCATTCCATACCCCTAATGCTGCATTTCCACCGAATGTGAAAGAAAATTTCTCCTCGTTTTATTCGTGGGAGTTTGGTCGCAGGTTCATTTTTATTTTTCTATTTTAAGGTTTTCTGCCCTGTTCACGCGAAGATCCCTTTGACCTCTATGGTAGAACAACCTGGATTGAAACGGAAATTCTTACCGCCGAAAAACAGCAATGCAAGTTGAGCCTTGTTTACACTCAAGAGGCGGTACTTCCTGCAATCTCCAAAAATCGCTGCAGGGTGAAGTTGCCTTCAGACGTCAACTTCCAGGCTGCGCAGCCTGTCAGGCTGCGTAAACACCGCCCCCAAGTACAGCCAATCAGATCGCGAGCTAGAGTACAACCAATCCACTCACGAGGCAGCCAATTCAATTCGGAAGCCTTTACTCGGTAAGAGGGCTTAAGAACAGCAATATTGTTAAAAACGAATGCATTTAATCATGAGTTTTCTTATTAAAGAAACTGATTCATGAGGTAACATTAGATATTTCTTCAGCTATTTTGATTATGTGAACCAATGCAAACAAGTGCTATTTTTTTGTCTTACAGTTAACTTATAGACCTAACCTTAGCTAAACAGGTCATACTCGTTAACTTAAACACTTCTACAATATAACTTCAAGTGTAACTCTGTTTGAGACATAAAATTGGCCCACTTGTGAGATATTTTGTACAATAAGCTGTCTAGTTGAGCTCCTTAAAAACTTCAACTGCAAGTTGCTATAATGTTAGCTGCCTTCAAGGCTAATTGTAGAGACTAGTGCCTTGCAGGCTGGTTAGAAGGCTAATGTTGATTTGATATTGTATAATCTTCAGTAGTATTGCCTCAGATGCCTTCAAGGCTGATTGTAGAGACGAGTGCCTTACAGGCTGACCATAGAGACTAGTGCCTTCCAGGCTGGTTAGAAGGCTAATGTTGACTTCATATTGTATAATCTTCAATAGTATTGCCTCAGATGCCTTCCAGGCTGACCGTAGAGACTAGTGCCTTGCAGGCTGGTTGGTAGGCTGATGATTTCATCCTATATATATATACAGTGCCTGACAAAAGTCTTGTCACTTATCCAAGTTGTAGGAACAACAAATAATAACCTGACTTGTAGTTGATCAATTGGAATCAAAAATGGCTTACATGAAAGGCAAAGCCCTCTAGATTATGCAAAATATACCAAAATAGAGTTTTGTGTCATTGATTGAGTTTTATAATTTAATTTGTACAGAAAGGTCAGATTTTGCTTGGACAAAAGTCTTGTCGCATTGAAAAAAAATGTGGAATTTATACATACACTTTATTTTGAATACACAAATATGCCACTATAATATCAGAACATAAAGCCATGGTGCCTTGGAAAAAAGAATTAATATTGCATATGACTCCCATGAGCTTGGAGGACTACATCCATACGTCTTGGCAATGACTGAGATAACTTGATGATGAAATCATCTGGAATGGCATAGAAAGCAGTCTTGCAGGACTCCCAGAGTTCATCAAGATTCTATGGTTTCATCTTCCAAGCCTCCTCCTTCATCTTACCCCTGAAATGCTCAATAATGTTCATGTCAGGTGACTGGGTTGGCCAATCCTGGAGCACCTTCACCTTCTTCGCTTTCAGGAACTGTGACATGGAGGCAGAAGTATGAGAAGGAGCAGCAGTATAAGTAGGGCAGCAAGAACTTCTTGATATTTCAGGCTGCTGATGTTGCCATCCGCTCTGCAGATCTTTCTCACACCCCCATGCTGGATGTAACAACAAACCATGATTTTTCCTCCACCCAACATGATTGTTTTCTGGGAGAATCTTGGGTCCATGAGGGTTCCAACAGGTCTTGTACGGCGACTGGCATGCAGTTCAATGGATGATTCACCAGAAAAATAAACTTTCAGCCACTTTTCCAGTATCAATCCTTTCTGCGAGCTGTGGGCCTTGGCAAATGCAATGCAGGTTTTTTGTTTTCTCTTTAATGCAGTGCACCATGACTCAACGGTGTGCTAAATCTTGCCAAAGGTCTTTTGTTGTCAAACGGGTGTTTTGATTTGCCTTTCTAGTAATCCGATGAGCAGTTTTCTTGGTCTTCCAGACCTCAAGCTGACCTCCATGGATTCTGTTGACTGCCATTTCTTAATTATATTATGAACTGAGGAAATCGCAACCTAAAAACATTTGCTATCTTCTTATAGCCTTCTCCTGCTTTGTGGGCATTAATTATTTTCATTTTCAGAAAGCTAGACAGCTGCATAGAGGACCCTATGGCTTCTGATTGTTGGGCCAAGGATAGAGGAGTCTGGGTATCTATAAACTTCAAAATTTGCATCACCTGGCCTTTCCTAACGATGACTGTGAACAAGCCATAGCCCTAACAAGCTAAATACGATCTGAGACTATAGTCAAAGTTACCTGAGAGCTCAAATCTTTTGGGGTGCCTAAACTTTTGCACGGTGCTCATTTCCTTTTTTTTTGCTCTTTAATTGTACAAAACAAATGTAATACACCAATACTGCTTAAAATGTCCAAAAAAAAGCGTTGTATTTTTAAATGTATGCCATTCAAAAATCAGTTCATCTTCTACTTGCTTAACTATTCTCAGTAACAGAAATTTTGATCAGGGGTGCCCAAACTTTTGCATACAACTGTATATATGTGTGTGTGCGTGTGTGTGTTTACCATTCTGATGCCTTCAAGGCCGACAGTAGAGACTCCCTCAGCATTACTGAGGGGGGCCTCTACTGAGTTGGAGCCTTCCAGGGCTAATTTAAAATCTTCTATTTTTCAGCCCATAGATTTATTACAGTTTGAAATCAACCACGTTACCTCAGAAAACTGACAGCGGTGTTGTTGCATATTGACGTCGTCTTTACTTTTTACACTCTTTTTAGGAGTTCAAACGATGTCTTGGCGCCGTCGTGGAGCCCTTTCTCCCCACCCCGCTAAAAAAAAGCGCCCGCCCCAGCACCCACCCGGGGCCTTGCTGCTCCTGCAGCAACACCCGCCCTAACACCCAGCCCAGGCCCTGATGCCTTGAAGGCATCTGACTGAATGCTATCAAAAATTATACAATATGAAATCAACATTAGCCTTCTAACCAGCCAGCAAGGCACTAGTCTCTACAGTCAGCCTGGAAGGCACTAGTCTCTACAATCAGCCTTGAAGGCATCTGACTGAATACTATCAAAGATTATGCAATATGAAATCAACATTAGCCTTCTAACCAGCCTGCGAAGCACTAGTCTCTACAATTAGCCTTGAAGGCAGCTAACGTTACAGCAACTGGCAGTTGAAGTTTTTAAGAAGCTCAGCTAAACAGCTTATTGTACAAAATATCTCACAAGTAGGTCACTTTTATGTTTCAAACAGAGTTATACTTGAGGTTATATTGTAGAAGTGTTTCAGTTAACAAGTATGACCTGTTTAGCTAAGGTTCAGTCTATAAGTTAAGACAAAAAAAGCACTTGTTTGCATTGGTTAACATAATCAAAATAGCTGAAATATCTAACGTTACCTCACTAATCAGTTTCTTTAATGAGAAAAGAAGATTGAACGCATTCGTTTTTAACAATGTTGTTGTTCTTAAGCCCACTTCCCGAGTAAAGGCTTCCGAATTAAATTGGCTGCCTCGTGAGTGGATTGGTTGTACTCTAGCTCGCAATCTGATTGGCTGTACTTGGGGGCGGCGTTTATGCAGCCTGACAGGCTGAGCAGCCTGGAAGTCGATGTCTGAAGGCAACTTCACCCTACAGCCCAAAGCTGCAAATCATCAACAAGGAAGTGACACTAATGTTGCAATGCAAACATTACAAATGTTTTACTTTATGAACATTGTGCCAACTTAAGAATAAAAATATTCACAAAACTGATGATGTTGACATGTCCGATGTTGAGCTAGACCAAGTATTTTTCTGTGAAACAGTGATCCATAGGTTATTTGACACAGCTAGCTAAGTAGCTAGCTTTCCCATTATCTCAAGCAATGCAGCTACCCGCGGCTTGAATAGGAAGTTAGGTAGCCTAGCTAGCCAATGTTGCTGCTAGTGGCAATGATGCTATTCCGAGCAATGCTCTACTTATGCAAATTTTCGACAAAACAATATTTTGATGAGGAACAAAGTGCGAATTTCGTGCATTCGCGCCGCTCACGCGAGCCATTCACATCGCATCATGCCGTGTGTCCCATGTGATTCGCATCTCCCGGCGCAAAACTAGCGACTTTTGGCGTGTATTTGCATCTTTGCACTGACTTTGAATGCAATCCGGTTGCGCAAAAAAATTTGTTCTGCATTTGGCGGAAACGCTACATAACACTGCCTTCAAGAAACAAAATGGCTGCTTTCAGATCTGTATGAAAGGCCAAGCCAAACAGGAAAACAGGCATGGAGGCATCCCCTCTCCCTCAGTTTACCTTCATCCACAAGCTTTTGTTCAGTGTGCCACATTGTTCCTGTTCATTCTCCATATTAAGGTCACCTCCCCCGGAGGCCACCCCGGTGTGCAGGCACCAGATGGAGCAGCTGGTACAGTACACAATCACTTTCTCCACGCTGAGCACTGAAGAACGGGTACACAGTACAAGCCAGGCCACAGCTGCCTCTGAACCACGGAAAATACCAGAATATCTCAGGAGGGAGTTCGTTCTACAACACATATTACATTACATTAGATTTGTTTAACAGAGGTCTTCATGATTTTGGCTGGGGGCAGAGGTGACTAATGACTTTTGGGAGTGATCTGAGCTGTACAGGTACAGGCTAGTAAATTAGCCAATTTGTTAGCGAAGCAAACCCACACTTTCTGTGGCTTGATAACAAAGGACGTTAATTAAGCAAGTGGGCCCACTGTAAAAATGCACACAGTTCCTCACTCTGTCAGAACGATTAGTCATGATTTGTTTTTGGCTACATCTGCTTTCATCATGTTCATCATAATCAGGGAAAATGGAAAGTATCAAGATTTTTTCGAGATCCCAAACTGATGCAATTTAAAAGCTATGGCGGTCCAAACAGGATTTACTGCAAAGTGGCCAAGAGCATTGAGTAATCACCTGTAGGATCACCTAGAAATGGCCACTAGCTATCCCAAGTGTCCTTGCATACATTTCATGTTTATGTCAGTGGTGTCCAGTCTTATTTACAAGGTGTGATGCCGATACAGGTTTTGTTCAGCTCAGCACAATGACACCTAATTCAGCAAATTAACCAATCAGGATCCTCAATCAAGACCGAGACCAGCAGAAACGGGTGCCTGATTGCTGTGCTTGAAATATCATGCATCTGTATTTCAACATTGCAAATAAAACACTGAAGCCAGGCAAAAGCCGATATCAGATTTATATGTAGAGTGAATGTCTACCTGTACAGGAGCGGGGAATGGGTTACATTGATGAATTCAGCACACATATACAAAACCCCATTTCAAAACAGAGGAAAATATAGCCATAATTGCAAAATAAAACATTCAAAACAAGCCCTCGCTCCAAGCTTCACTTCACTTCTAGTAGAAAACTCGAGAGATGCTCGGCATGCTAAACTCAACCAGTGCCTCCATCCATAAACAGAGGTGCCTGCAATTCAATAACAGGGTGTATGGTCATCACAAACAGCCTATTCATGAGAGATAATTTACCTTGTTGTTCCCTTCCTTCTGTTAAGCAGGAGGCTTAAAGAGACACACCTGTCATACCATATTTACTGTATTTTATTTTCCCATTGTATTCAAGGTTTTCTGATGCTTTTGTCATGGGACGTGATATGAGGCAAATGCAATTTATTTGTTCAGGAAAAAAAAAAAAATCTTGGCTGTGTATTACACCATAACAAAGGCGACACTAAGGTGAACAAGCAATGATGAGAATATGGCTCAGGCGGCCCTTTGATATCATACACACATTATATTACTGCACAACAGTAATGGACCTTCAATCTCAAACAATAAGACTAGGCCGATGCAGTGTGCAGAAACCAAGACAACACAAAGGGCTTGTGGGTATGATTGCCCATGCTCAATCTTCCTACCTAATCCACTTTCTGATTTAAATGTGATTCAGCCCTAGTTTATAGCAGCAATCCCTGGAGATGGTGAACGGAGTATGAACACTAAACTCTGATGTTAGTCTGGCCAGGCCATTTCAAGCAGAATATTCAGAGAAAGCCGTAAGCGCTGGGACAGTTGGCGCAGTCTCATCTTTAATGACGATATTTCTGTCAACATCACACATTTAAAGAAGCCCTATCATGTCCCCAGGTGCACAGCCAATTAGCCACTGCAGGCCATTTCAAAAGATGTTCCTTTGTGACATCACGAGCAGGAGAGACTGTCCAAATGAATGAAGAAACTGTTTCACTGCTTAGGTGACTTTGCTCATTCCCTCTTGCCTCTAGGCAGTCACTTCCCCTCGTGAGGTCAAGAAAGAACAGATTTTGAAATGGCTTGTAATGGTTAATTGGCAGCACACCGGACAGCATAATGCTGGGCCTTTAAGAATTACTGATTATGTCATTGCCCAAATACTTAGTCACTTCACCATTGGTTTTACAGCCCAAATAAACTGCTGCATGTATGGAGTATGAGTGAACTTTAAGCATTTTGATCGAAAGTAGATGAATGAATTCTATTTTGTTGTCTCGGAGTATATGCTTGAATATAGATCTTTCATATCAAATATTTGCTCCCTCCCATTCTATCCTGCATGTTACTTTGCTAGCTGTCACGCCAACTGCAACCCAATTATAAACATACATTTTCCAAACAGACTAGAATAATTTGCTGAAAATTCCTCTTTTTAGCCATGGGTTGCATAACAGTATTAAAGCCATAGCAATCCCCCCACCCCCCCCCCACCCCACCCCCCAACCCCAACCACCACTTCAAAGAAAACAGAAATAAAAAGTAAAAAAAAAGGTAGCTTTAAGCTTGCAGCCGTCAGCCTCACCAACAAATATACCCCAAAATATATCAAAAACAGTAGCTTCATGCTAGACCAGGTAACTGAAAGAGTGGATATTTGGACACACAAATCTCAGGAGAGATGACGGTGATTCAAATAAATGCGGTGTTCGTCCAAAGAATAAACACTGTTGTATCAAAGCCAGTCAGTGGCTAGAAAGGCTAATGTCTCAGACTGATAATAGTCTTTATTCGATCATTTTGAATGGATTCTATCAAAGGAATGACACAGATACAGCGTATCTCACTGAAAGAAAGTTGTTGAATGAATACTGAAAAACTGCTGAAATTTACTCCCTACAAAACCCTGACAAAGCCTTTTTAATTCATGGCACATATTCCAATATATAAAAAATGGCCTTGATTGGAAAAATCATTTGATTATACAAAACACCGTGTGCTAAAATTAGCCAAGATAAGTCCTATTTGTTCCAAAAATGATGAGCTAAAGATGAACTAGTCACCAAGAAAGGACTTGCACTTTGCTAACCAACTTTAACCAACTTTAGAGGTATATTTGCTGCTGAAAATGCTTTCAACTGCCAGCCAACTTCACTACATTACAAAATAAAGAGGGTAAATAATGCTACGATGGAGAACGTGCTAGAGCATGCAAATCCAGGAAGCCCCTCCCCTGGAGTGGGAGAGGGGCAGAGGTGCTTCACTCCTAAGACCTGATTAATATGATTGGCTGCCACAGGGGGCAGCGCTCGTGAGGGATACTCCAGCAAAAACAAACGCTCAGAAATTCTCTGTAAATCCTGTGTTTAATATGCAGAGCTTCCAAGGGTAGTCTCGGCAAAGCGGCTGCCCTTTGGTTTTTATACACGCGAGCAAAATAAGACAGGCAAGCCGAGCTGCATATTCACACTCACTAAAGTCCACCCAGCAGATGACTCTCCTACGCGGTCGGAATCCCACTCTATGGATATGAACATAATCGATTTAGCTAGCTACGAAACATCACAAAGTCAGGACAACCCTGTGAGGCTCCGTGTTTGTTTGTAATTTCATTTTTTTTCTGCAGATGTTCCTTGAGTAAAGGCTTCTGAAACGCGACGAGACGTGCGATAAGGGCCCTGTGAGCGAGACTCCGTCGTGCCTAATTAATTTAGCCCCGCCCCGCCGACCTCTCGCGTCCCCATCGGCAGCGAGAGACAAGGTGAAGGTCACTTCCTCTTAAGTTTCCGCACAAGGGGCTGGAGTCAGTAGCATTATGCGACTGACTCCTCTCGCCTCATTACTGCCAGAAGCTCTCCGAGGAGGAAAAACACAATTCATTATGTGCCACAATGCCCGAGCTTTGCTGCGCGTCTCCCAGCAGGTTAGACCTGAATTAAAAATAAACGTTAAATTATATGCAAGTCACACTCATTATTTTTTTTTTCTCACAGCAAATTCTTAGAGATCAGGAGAAATGGCTGTAGTAAAACGCTTTAAGTTTCCCTTCCAGAGAGTTTATAATGGGTGTATTGGGTGCATTACTGACCTGCTGCCTGTCAACGCAGGTCATTGTGAGCAGTCACTTTAAGTGTGCATGCAGGAAGGTGCAAAAGGTAAATTATCTGGACTCTGACACCACTTTTTCTGGTTCTATACTCCAGCACACCCAAAAAGAATAAAAATCATGCTCAAGGAGAGGCCGTCACCTTCTATTTGTGGGTACCGTGAGCAAGAGAAAACTTCAGCTATTTCTATCCAGTGAAACTGTCCAAATACTATAGGTACTGTACTGTACATGCTGTCACCAATGGACTGATTGTAAAGTGAATAATGTGTTGGGAAGAAAATACAAAAGCACACAGGCTGCAGCTGTGAACAGTCATTTAATCTGTGGGAGTGCTTTGTCAGTAAACAGACATGCGTCATCACTGATGCTGCAAGGACGTGATTCACGCGTGCACACAAAACGGCAGCACAAACGCGGGACGTGTTCTTTGTTCAGGTACATGTGCTGGACTGCTGCCAGGGACTGCGCAAACATAATCGACTGCTGGGCTTCTCCTGCAGATTGACAAAACATTGAGAAATTCAAGAGGAAGCAATAGGTTTAAATAGAGATGAAACGACAGGTTTTTTTCATTCATAAAAACAAATGTCTCCCCCACGCACCCCCCCAGAAACCCCAAAATACCAAAAGGCACTAGTTAAGTAACGGATTGATGCGTCGACAAAATTTGGTGAAGAAATATTGAGCGGTTCCTGAGTTGTGGTCCCAAAACACTTTGGAGGCGCCTACGCAGATGCCGACGCTGACACTCACGGGAACCGCGCCAAAAACGATATTCCCCCACCTCTCTGCGGAGAGGACACACTGACTCCTCCAACCTGAGCTGCATCACTTTACTAGCAGTGCTGCAGCTCTTCACAGTGAGTTATTTTTTCATCCATCTGACAAATGCAGCCACATCTCCACTCACTGTCTCTCTCTCTCCCTGTTCCACGTGAGAGAGCCACCGCCCCCTCTCCGGCCTGCTGCTCTTATATAAGGCTGCTTGACGGAGTCCAGATCTGGGACAAATCAAGGTCGTGGGGTGGGGTCGGGGGGGTGGAGGAGAGCGCTACATATTCGTCTGTCGGGCGGATTTGGGGGAAACCGAAAGGCGTGGCGCCCGCCCGCTCCGCTCATCGAGGGAGTTACTCCGGCGTGAAATGAAGACACGGGGCAGATGCCCGAATCACTCGCCCCTCCTGTGCTCCTGTAACCTGTGGGGGGGGGCTGTCGCACTCTTTCTGCTGAGGGACCTCACCCTCCAGCCCCACACTGATACACCACACCAGAGCAGGGCTGCCCGAATTTGATGCTGGGGGCTGGAGACATTTTCGCGCCACACAAACATCAGCAAACCTCACTCAACGACTGTTTAGATCCCATTCAGCAGCTAATCAGTGGAGCTGCATGAGCCAAATTAGGGTTTTAGCTACAAACATTGCATTAAACAGCTAAACACATCCAAATGAAACAAGAAGAATCATCAGAAATGCAGTCGCTCTGTACAATCTGGTGTATCACAGGAGAGCAATGTCCTGTGATGGAAATTACATGAGAAAGCGCCTCAATACCAACCCACCTGCAGTATGTGAGTGTGCGTGTGTTTATGTTTGTTATGTTAGGAAGTTTTAGGTGTGGTCTATGTGTACGTGTGTTTGTAGGTGTCTGTGAGTGCATATCTTTGCATGTTTTTGAGAATGTCTGTGTATGTGTGTTAGCGTGCGTACATGAGCATGCATGTGTCTGGATGAGAGTGTGTGTCCAAGCACAGGTGCATGCGTGTGTGTAAGCATTCATGTGTGCGCGCATGTTTTCGCACATGTATGCGAGTATGGAAGTGCGTGGACGCATATGTATGGGCATGCACATCAGTGTGTGCGTGAAATATTTGTGTGAGTGCCAGCGTGTGACTATGTGTGTGTTTCTGTAGGTGCATGTACCATGTACTGTATGCATGTGTGTTTGTGTGTGCGTATGTGTGCCCGTCTGTATGCGCGCACTTTGTGAGTGTGTGTGTGTGTGTGTGTCCGCACGTCCTTGAGCGCTCTCCCCTGCTCCCTGCTCTCCACTTTAATCAGCATAGAGACAGAACGCAGGCAGAAAGATAAGAGAGCTCAAATTCAGCAAATTCTGAAGCGTCGCTGCTCTCTCTCATTACCCTGCTCACAGAGGGCAGACTCCCTTTATCAACCAGCACCTGCTATCCAGGAAAACAGCCCTTCTTCAAAGGTGTCCTCATATACCCACACAACACCAAAACCTACAATATTACTAATCATTATTTTATCCAAACTGACTTACAGTAGATACAAATCACCTAAGGCTAATCCTCCCGGAGTAATGTGGGGTTGAAGACCACACACAAGGGGTGGCCCAGCTTCTCCATGGAACCAGCAATGGCTACACTGGCACTTTAAAGCCACTTACAGTCCAACCCCAGTCAAGCATCATAGCTACTAGGCTACAAGCAATATAATACGTGGTATAATGTGAAAAAGTAATGTAATGTTTCTTCCATTGGTTGTCCCCTCCATAGGTAACAGTGGAGCTGAAGTGGCGATAAGGTCAGAAATTTTGGCTAAAGCTAAACAGGCTCCAGAGCAAATGTTCTGACCCCATATGTGAACATGTGACCAGCATTACTGGAGTATTACCAGTTCTTGTCTCAGGGGAAACAGAGAGTCGATCTCATTTTTACAGACAATGCAGACACATGACTCCCGACGAGAAGAATAACCAGCTGCGGTAACATCGATACTCATTGAATGGCATGTGGAACATTATAATGGCAATTTGCCCTCATTTGCAACCAATGATCTTACACTGACCCTAAATCACAGGCTGCAAGTTTATTTTTGGAGATATAAATATTAGAGGAATAACGTTCAATAAACATGAAAGGGTTCATTAAATACAAGGGGCAAACAAGCATGCCAGTTCATCCTTTTCCACGTACTGTAATTAATCTGTTAATTTTAAAGGACCAAAGAGCACTCAATGGGGAGAAATCCCACTTTGATACTTGGGTAAACATGTCAATGCTTAATTTACATGATTACCAAGATCTCAAGGTTGAATTGGTTCAGTAATGATCTTTCTCATATAAATAGGCCAGAGGTCCACAGTTATGAGTCAATGGCAATTTGTAGTCACAGGAAATCACAGACACTGACATCGTCGGCCTCGAGTCGACTTCCAGGAGCAGGTCGTTAATTCACAGTTCATACCGGGACACGAAGCTGCCGCCATTAGCCCCCGACACAACCTTTATCCACACGGCGAGTGGGACATTACATCACAGCGCCCACCGCTGGCAATACGGAGACAGAAGCCATTAAATCTGGAGGGAGTCGCCGGCGCCATTGTCAGACACGGCCAGTGGAACATTTACCGCTGGCCAGTTGGGCTGGCAAGCACTCAGGGCAGCACTTTGGCAAGCCATACGGACAGACACATGAAGGCACGTAAACAGCAAGCAACAGGTGCTCGGCTGAGTAGCGCCGGAGGGCCAGTAAATTACTTTGACTGAGTGGTTATCAACGTAATGGGACTCTGGCCCCATGCTGCTTGCATGTGTTTAGCAAGAGGCTTCTTCTCCGTTCATGCTGAGCAGCGTCATTTCTCAAAAGAAAAAAAAACAACAGGGTGCAGGTGTAGGTGTCATTTACAGATCATTACCGCATCATTCTCGCGCCCAGAGAATCCACTACACATCCATACACCCTCCTGGTGTGCTGTTTAATCGCTAACCTTCCCCTTCATTCTTTCAAAATAGACACCGAATTTGAAGACTTACACCAATTACATAAAAATCTCTGCAACCGCACCTTTTTGCCGCTATAATTGACACCAACTCAATGTTAGCATAGTGCACCCCACTTCACGCCGCAAAACAGTTATTATCGCTGAACTGAACATATATTCTAAGTTTAAAAGGTTTAAAACACACACACACTCACACAAAAGGGCTGCGGGTATGAATCTGACGTAATCCAATTCTTCACCACCTTCGCAAAGGCGAGGAGAAAAATAGCCAATTACACGGCATGAAATGAGCTGTCCCCATGTCCGCTATCTGCACAGCGTATAGATACTATTTATCAAGCCGTTACTCGACCTGCTAGGAGCAGGACAATAAAACTCCAGCCGTAATGCCGCGCCTCGGAAAATATATTGTACAGAATCAATCAGCGCACAGCAGCTCAAATCTAAAAGCCTAATGAACCGCTGTTCAGCAAAGCTACATCAGGCGAATCGTAATGCGCCGACACCAATGCCCTATAAAAGCGCCACCTTGACTTTTGATTGCCTTTGTTTTTTTACTACATTCATCTGATCTTTTAAAGCAGGATCTCTTTCAGTACATATTTGTCTGTTCATTTCACAGCAACTGTTAGCCTGGTCAATGGGGCAAACAGTCACGAGATGCATGTGCGCCAAATGTAAACTATGACACTACTCCCAAATGCCATGTGACCAAATTATTAAAGGTTCTATAAACCACATTCAAAACCACTAGATGTTGCAATAGAGCATCAGCATCTCAGACCAAAACATATCAGACCCTTAATGTTCAAAATCTCATATATGGAACCTTGAAGGTTCATGGGAAAAAATAGGAAAACTAATGGCAATAGGCAACAGTGTATTTTATAACTGCATGCCTGTTTTGCACAAAATCAAATGTTCTTGTGTAACATCACGTTTCTGTATTAACTTTGTTGCACATAAAAAAAAAGATTAGCCTTGTGATTTACTGGTTGAATAAAGATTGTTATAAACACCATGTATCCTCTTTCAAAACATGCATTTAACGGTCGCAATTTGCCACCAGTTTATTACTTCTGTTTCAAATTTATGTGAGAAATGTGTTTTTGTTTTGTTTTTTAGAATTGGGTCATTCCATGTCAACTCACCTTGAGGTCACCTGATGAGCCCTTCAGAATCACTCAAAAAAAAAGTCTTATATGTTTTTATTTATAAAAATTATAAACATGCAAAATTTGGCGTTCAGTTCCTGTAAATTTTACAGGAATGGGACTTAAAACCCCCTCTTACAGTCGCGAGGAAAAATTTGCATTTTTATCAGGTTTAGAAGCCCATGACTCAGTAACAGAGATGTCAAGGAGCTTGAATCTGCCGAAGTGGATTAAATTGATTTAGCAAAAATGACTTTCTTGCTAAAATCATCAAAAAAGAAAAAATAAGAAAAACATGAAACCCCCAGAGGTCCTACAGGGGTAAAAAGACAACCACAGAACTTTGGTATTATAAGACTGTTTTTATAGGGCCTATCCAGAAATGTAATATTGCGCAGATAATACTTCCATATTTTATTTTATACCGGTATCCACCTCGGCAGTGCTCTTGAAGGGCTCAGAAACAAGATAGTACATAAAGCCCAATCTCACCTCGTAGGCCACTGAGTAGAAATCTCTTTTTTTTTTCCCCTCGGGAAAGTCCTCTATAAGTCTCGCGTACACAATAAATTATTATTATTATTATTATTATTGTTTTATGCATATGGCTTCACAATGAAATAATGTTTAGAATGGCATGGGTGTTTTCTCCAGCAAGAGAATACATAAAACCATGTAGGCATGAATCTGTCATTTAATATTTCAAATTATTGACTACAATCACAACACAAAAACACACGTAGCATTAACACATAAAAGCTCCATTAACAGTCATGTAACGTTCTTGAAGTCATGGTCTGGAAGTTCATGCTTGTGCCCACCATGATTTTCTATGTCAGGGGCATCAGCCGAAAATGGCATATCAGCTAGTTGGTACTGGGCTCTGGCCCTTCCTTGCATTACGAGGTCATGAAATGTGTCCCTTCTTTGTTTCTTCATGAAATTAACCAGTACATCATTTTCATCATTATTTCATTCAATAATACTTCCAATATTCTGTTCAAATGTTCATTATACACACAAGCAATAAATTTTCCAGGTTGGTGTTCATCAAGTCTAGCGTAAAATGGGATTACTAAAGGAGGCGGCTGGATCTCTTCAGTTTGAAGTCCTGTGTGTACTGTCTTTGACAAAACATCAGACAAAATCAATCTGATTACCATCCCTGTTGGGGAAACTGGTATAAAACTATGGTAATACTGTGCAGCACTATTAATTCATAGTCAAAAAGAGGACATTGTCATTACTATCCCCCACCACCAAGGGATCCCATTTTTGAACCCAATCAAGGTCATGACTTGTAACATACGCACACAAAATTTTATTCATCTACGCCAGTGTCTGAAAAAAACTTGCGCCGACTGCGATATAACTTTTTCTGACAGACTCATGCTGTAATGCATTTTGATATTTTGCGATTCGGTACAGGATTGGGTAAGGACAAGATAAGGTTTAGGGCTTTGTTGTTCTGCGGAATCCAAATTCAACAGCTCTGGTAGCCACCAATGAAATTGACCCTGAATCGATGTCATAATTGTGGGGAGTGGTTACAGCAGAGGACCACTGGAAAAAAATAATAGCAATAACTGATATGCTGTTTATGGCTCATGCTTCATTCAGCAGGCACCTAGAACAAGGGCCATTAAGGCCTACCAGGTGTCAATGCCTTGATATTTATCAAGAGCACACACTGGGCCAATCCAGTCGCAATTTTCATTTGATTACCCAGGTTTGCAGCTTGACTCACACCAGTCACTGCTGTTAAAAATAATGATGCAGACACAGGTCTGCGTGACATTTCTGATGTACAGTGGCTGTAAATTATGCCCATAACTTAGTAATATTGACCTATCAGAACTTTGCCCACTATAGCAAGTCACTGTAATATGTTCTAATAAGCAAACGGCTGATAGCGCGGCTCCGCCCATTATAACAGTTTATGAAGCTTGCTATGCCATCAGTGGAGGTATTACCATCCAGTTCTGCCAGGAGTCATGAGCCTAATTCCCTGGAAGTACACCTTTGTGTAATGTACATTACCTCTATTGCTGCTGGGAAAACATTTTCTCACCACATAAGTAAGATACAGAAGCTTATTTAGGAGGTATTAGTGCCACAGGGCCCAGTTGTAAAGAAATAAACAGTCAAACTATACCATGTTGTTCAGGGAGAATATATGATTGTTGCTGATTGCACCATTTCATTACATACTTAAGTGATTCAAATTACTTATCTTTTCCTCGGCAGGCCTGACGCCCTATATCCTGTGCCACTGTCAGCATGGCGTGAGTTTGGCCTCTTTGAAGCACTTTTACAATGTGCTGTCAAGATGCAGTAGTTAATCCCAGCGTCCATTTTCTATCCTGCTAATTATAACCCAGTCTAACCCTCATCAGGGTTGGGGCCAATATTTAAAGGGCAGGAATACACCAAGGATAGTTGACCAGTCCATTTCTGGGAACATACACCATTTACTCACACATACCAGTGGAATATTTAGAGTCTCTTATAAGCCCAATATGCATATCTTTGGACTGTGAGAGGAGATTAGGTTTCCTGGAAGAAACTATCATGAACGTAAGGAGAGAACGCAAACTGTGCACATGCCTACACTCCACAGAGGGCCCAGGCCAGATTCGAACCCACAACCTTCTTGCTGTGAGGCAAAAGTGCAACCTACTCTACCACCCCATGGTGCAGTGATGGAAAATTCAATTCAATTCCACCTCCACTGAAAAGAAGAGGTGTGTGAATAATTGTCGACAAAAGTTTGGAAATTTGGAGTAGGATCGTCTCAGTCCAAAAGAGCACAATGAGGTAAATTTTTGAAAGGATGTTTAAGTACAATGTGGCTCATAAATATAGCAGAAATTTATTTTCACATCCAGCTTTAATATATGCAGAACGGTCGAGAGAACTTTTGGTCTCCGACTCTGATCCACAACAACTTCACCTTGGGTTGGGGGGGGTAGGAGAAAACAACCATATTATGCTGGAACTGTCAAGCTGGAAATGAGGTAATCCTGTTTGTGCTAAAGCCGGGGAATTGCCTGTATAGATTAAGGAAGTAAAAGCAGTGTGGAAAATTAAGAGAGAAGGCACAGACCAGCACTGCACCACTGGCCGTCGTGTATCAGCAACCTTCTTGTTTGTTTTTATTTTATTTTATTCTTATCTTTTATTTTTTGGTTTCAGGGTAAGGAGAAAAGCAGTACTGCATTAATGTTCTGAAAAGAGCTCCACAACAAAATGTGTTTGGCACTGGCAAAAACAAAATGGTGGCTTTGAGGTAATACCCTTTTTCCATTTTCCAAACTTCCCATACTACCATATCCATGATTTTGCACAATGTTTTTTTTATTATTATTCTTGATTTATTTTCATAGCAGTGCACTCAGCTGGGTAATATTGTGAGAAATAACTCCTGCTATCAATGTTTAGTGTTCAGTTCGCTATAGCCTCTTCGTGGCTGATTAGGGTCACAGATTGAGCAGAAGCAGGAAGTTGTTAGCGCTGAAGCCTGCTCCAAATCCATTCATCCCGCCTCTCCGAGGCCTATCTGAATATCTTTGATTAATTTAAATACCGCAATTATTTATAGCCTCCGTTCCCGTGCCAACGCGCGGAGCCGTAGCAGATGGCCAATTAAAAACCGATAATCTCTTCCCGTATAGAGATGCTTCCTGTCCGAGACCTGCACGGTGCTACGCAGGCAACAGCTGCTTGACGTACGAAGCACCTACCCTCGACCATGACAGGGGGAAATGGAGGACGACTCGGTCGAAAATTCGGGGTTTGAGGCGAAAACATAGGCCGCCATAGCATAGCAGCGTAGCGGAAAACACTCCCGCAGCTGTGACTCTAATGGAGGACGACGGAGCCAAAATCAATTATTCATGAAAGGCCCCATATCCGCGCGGCACCACGCCGGCTACAGTGAACTACACCTGACCCAGGCTGCAGGGCGCCGCTCGTCAGCATTTCCTGTTCAAAATGACCCCACTCCAGCGCAGAAGCGTGGGTATTAGTCAGGGACGGCACCAGGCACACTGACAGCCAACAGCTCCCCGGGACTCGAACCCAGACTCAGATAAGTGCAAGCGTCTAATGTTGTTTTTTTTTCTTTATTGGCTTCCAAGTAAGGCTGCTCCTCTTATCTGGCCAAATTCCAATTCTCAAACCCAACCACGTTCGTCTCTCTTCACAAAGCATTCTGTTTTTTTTTTTTTTTTTTTATATGCTTCTGAGGGAGAATTTTTCACCAGAGGAAAATAAAGACGATAAAAACCAACTTAATAGAATACATATATTTACACTGACAGGTGGGCGAAATGTCAATAAGCTGGATCATATGGCTTCTAAAAACACAAAATGCCCAGAGACAAAGTTACAATGAAGAAATGGCTACCGTGGATATAGAGTTAGTGCCCTGCGGCACCAAAAGAGGGCATAGCAGCAGATTTATGGTAACCCACCCCCCACCCCATTTCACATACTTTGTAAACAATTCACATCAGAAAAATCGGTGTAAACTCGATGCAAATATTTCTTGGTGTGAATGTACGGAGCAGTTAAGTGCATCAAGGTAATTGGCTGCGAAAATTCATGTATAACATTTTTGGAAAGTTTAAAGGAGTTGTTCAACTTATCTTTGCGGGTTTCACACTGACACGGAATACATTTACAACTCAGTGAATACTGTTTTGCCTTTCCTTATGCTGTAAAATGTAGTGAAGTGTTAACTATGATAGCTATAGCTGTAGAACCCCAAAACTGAAAAAATATGCGTAATGTTGCGACAGATTCCATGTTAGAGGTGGCGATGTCACATTGGTAAGGAATCATTTTCATTAACCCATCACATTCTCATTATCTCAGTTCAAATTGTAAGCTATATGAATGCCAGAAGCTTCTGGAATTACACAGTAGCATATGTGTTTCTGTATGTGTGTGTGTTTGTGTGTGTGCACGTGTTTGATAGTATGCACATGTTTATCTACATGTGCTCCTATCCAACATGGCAGTAAAACCCAGTACAGAAGGTTGAAATGTAGCACTTACCTGTAGGATGGATAACAGATGGATGAGATGGTCCAGAAAGGCATGGAAAAGGAAGAGAAAAAAACAGTGAATTTATTACTCGATCTGCAACAAACTTCACCATCACTGACTGCACACAGAAACATCTCAAACTGTGAACTGTGATTAATCTTCCCAGCTGTGAATTACCACACAGCCACACCGCGCACTAACACTCACTAATCACCTCCACTATCACCAACCATACAGCCAAAACACACCTATCACACACTGCCACTGTTGCTAATCACGCGGCCAAACCATACCTGCAGTCACTAATCACCACTGCTGCTACTAATCACACAGGCACACCACACCAATGCAGACACTAATCACCTCCACTGCGGCTAATCACACAGCCAAACCACACCTACAGTCACTAATCACCTCCACTACCACCAACCATACAGCCAAAACATACCTATCACGCACTGCCACTGTTACTAATCACACAGCCAAACCACACCTGCAGTCACTAATCACCACTGCTGTTACTAATCACACAGACACAACACACCAATGCAGACACTAATCACTTCCACTGTGACTAATCACACAGCCAAACCACACCTACAGTCACTAATCACCACTGCTGCCACTAATCACACAGGCACACCACACCAATGCAGACACTAATCACCTCCACTACCACTAATCACACAGTCAAATCACACAAATGATACAGTCACTATTCACTCAATTTTTCTCAAAATGACTGAAATTTGACTTACTATCTTGTCCATTTAACGCCAGTAGTTCAGAGCTAAGTAATGACATCAGACAGTTTCAGCACAAAACGCTAGGTAAGCAGTGACTCTACCGCTTCACAGTGAGAAACCTGCTGGAGGTGAGCGCACAGCAGGTACGAGACCGCTCAAATCCTTCATCCTTACTGCAGGCGTCTCTGAGCCACCCCCCGGCTCCATAGAGACGAGGCCATTTACATAAATCCGCTGGCTCGTTACAGCGGAGAAAATAAGGCAGGGTGCTCCGCTGTGTTGAGCGTGATTGAATCACCCGCTCGCCTGATTAACAAACGGATCAGTCATCTCCCGGCGCACCGTTAAACTCGGAATTAGAACTCGCTATCAGGAAACACGCTGCCAAAAGGGAGCCGTCACCTATGTGCTGCACGGCGGCGGTAGAGTCAGCAAGCGACTCCATGTGATGAAGATGTTAACCTTAATGTTCTGTAACAGCTCAAAAACATACTTTACCTTGTTTTATCTGCTTGATATGTCATTAGTGCACCTTACTTAAAGCAATTCTTACCTTTCTGGGACGTCGCACAGCACTTAGTAAAAATTTGAACGTGAACAACTCCGCCTCCCTCCAAAGTCCCACCCTCTTCCCCCCGATTGCCAGACTTCTTCTACGAAAAAAAATATAACTAATAGTTCGTCAGACTACAAAGGTAACTAAACGTTACAAGGGCGTTTTATTTTTTACCACATATAGAATTGAATATTATTTATTACTGTTGCTAAGTTTTCACTTACCGGTGCCTCTGAATCTGACTCCAAAGACCCGTTTCACTCGCGCTGCTCACCTCCTCGCACCGCATGAAAGATTTTTTTTCGTAGGAGAGTGAAACGGGTCAATGGAGTCAGATTCAGAGGTACCGGTAAGTGAAAACTAACCAACAGTAATGACATAATATTCCATTCTATATGTGGTATAAAATAAAATGCCCTCGTAACGTTTAGTTACCTTTGTAGTCTGACGAACTACCATTAACGTTATTATCGTAATTATAGCATTTCAGCACCCGTTTGTTTACAGTCAAATGTGTCGTTTTTTTTTTTTTCTGCCAGAGAGGCGCGTGCCTCGCAAGCGGTGACAGCGGTAGGCAACTGGAAGGGGCGCTGCGACGGATGACAGACAGGGAGCTCTGCAAATCATTTTATTCGATCCGAAGAAAATGATTGGTCAGAGTTTTATCAGAAATTTATGAGAATTGAAGATTGAAGAGTTTCAACACCTGGTGGATTTCTTTTACATTTTAGTGTGCCATACGCTTATTAGGAGCATTTTAAGATTACAAAAGAAAAGTGTAAAAATGCCAGAAAGGTAAGAATTGCTTTAATGAGAACTACTTAAAACCATGGTTTTTAACTTGATTAAAGGTCTAAAAAGCACTGATCATAAAATTCAACACAACTTTAGTTTGTTCATTCCAAACATATGTAATGTTACAATACTGATATATAGATATATAGATCTATAGATATATATATATATATATATATATATAGATAGATAGATCTATATATATATAGATAGATATATAGATATATAGATCTATATATATAGATCTCAACTGCCAATGAAAATTTTGTCGATTCAAAAGAAATCGTGTCGCAAATTTCAGATAATTCCATACTTTGTAATACAATTGTGATTTATGGTCATTCACTTTGTACCACACCTATGTTAAATGCACAGGCCCGGCGATGGTGTTAAGCCGATTCCGACAAAACCCAAGGGTTAATGAGACCTCGGGGTGTAATCACAGGATGGGGCGGAGTGAGGGGGTAAGACGGACAGAGACACAAGGATATTCAATTAGGTGGAGCAGAGCCTCATATTGATCCAGGCAAACTGAACACAGCAGCGCTCCCATTTGTCACAGCGAGAGTGGATTGCTGACTGAGACGGGCCGTTTAATTGCTTTGAAGGAGCAGTGATTTCCACACCTTTTTCTCTCCACTGTGCTTGAAGCAACAGTGACATGAGAAGGCTTAAGTGAACTCTTCAAGTGTGCCCTCTGTGTTGGTATGTGCCTTTCCGTGCTGGCACACACACACACACACTCTCAGCCACACATGTGTGCACACGGACATGCGCACAAACACACACCTGCATGTAAAGATTACTGTGAAAGATAATATTCTGTCCATCTTTGTGCATGTCTAAACTTCAGATTTTGTGCCATGGCTTGAACAACATTCAATAGGATGAGGAGAGAGAGAGAGAGAGAGAGAGAGAGAGAGAGAGAGAGAGAGAGAGTGAAAGAGTATGGTGCACGACCACACCACAGTACAATTGTATGGTCATCACAGACCTCCCTCATTCTCCTCCCCAGCGACATTGCTATGCAACTCAGAACTCGTACAGAGATCCCCTTCCACTCTGTGGGAAAAAAAATATGTCCCATTCGCCACAAATTATTCTCCCTCTTTCTCTGAAAGCGTCCGGTTGGCTGACAAAGCAACTTTCTGGCTGGCGTGTGATATTCCGGCGTCAGCGCGGCACAGCCGAAGGCGAGTTTGACAAAGCTGAAAATGCACTCAGAGCTCATTACAGCAGCAACCTCCGGCACAGGTGGCGCTCGGGGACGAGCCGTAGGACTCCTGGCGTCGCTCCACTCCCCCAGCTCGGCCAGCAGCTCCGTCCAGGACCACCTTGCTACCCACAGCCAGGGATACGAGTCCACTTCCAGGGCAAGATGAGGTCCCTAATCGACAAGCACACGTCCGACTGTCATTTTCCCAGAGCGAGAACGCTTTCAGTAGGAGCGACTCATAACTCCTCATTAGAAGAACTCCTGAGGTCCATGCCATCATGCCATCATATAGAGCAGATTGACTGTGACTGTTTAGCTAATGGACTGAAAGAGTACATGCTGTCATATCTCACTTGGATGACCATCATGAGAACTTACTGCTAAACAGTGAACATTCAACAAGGTTCCGGAAGTATCTGAAGCGTCACACAAATTTTAACGGCTCTGATATACAGCATTATTAAAAGAATTATGGCCCTTTAAAATTGTGACTCAGTCCAAATACTGACAGACCTCAATGTATGGTATGGGCCATAGTAGAGGATAAAAGCCACACATTTATGACAGCATAATTGTATTAGCCATAGTGCCAGCAAGCACGCAACGCTCCTGATTGTCAATCTTCTGGCTGTCGGGAGGATTATTTTCCTCACCCCAATGCTGCACTCAGATGACTCTGCATTTGAAGACAGCTTTTGAACAAAAGCAGGAACTGAGGCAGGGAGCTCCTCTGTAATATTACTGTTGATATCCACAGCAAATTGCTGCAGGCTAGTTCAACTATGTGGTCTTTGGCATTTCAAGGCACCAAAAGTAATTGAACAATTGGCTGAACAGTTGTTCTGTGGCCATGTGAGTCCTAATACCACATATTTCCATTTACAAGTAAGCAAATAAAAGGTCTACAGTTGATTTCAAGTGTGGCATTTGCATGTTTGAAATCTGCTGATGTTAATTTTCAACATCCAAGACGCTGTCACTTCCAGGGATGCAACAGTGGCAGCTGGTGAACTGGCGATAGGGGAGGCCCAAAACAATCCCTTAAAATTAATGATTGGTCACAACCTGTTTTCCATCATTTATTTAAATTACCATTACAGAAACTCCGATAACTCTCAACATTATTAGGTGTGGCCAGTTTTCATTTATAATGCATACCGATTACAACTCTGGACTCATGCTTTTCTTTATTCAGGGATTGGAAGCAATGCATGATCGTATATATGAAATAAGATCATTTGAAATGTCTTTATGCAATTCCATTGCTTCCAACCCCTCCAGCGAACAAGGACTTCAATTCCACGCGAGAATCTCTCACACATGCATTGATTGATAATTGCTGACTACAGCAGAGGAACGTAAATATGCCACTTAAACTCACACCAAATGTGTGAGAGTTGACAAGTATGCATTATAAATGAAAACTGGCCACACCTGATAATGTTGAGAGTTATCGGAGTTTCTGTAATGGTAATTTAAATGAATGATTGAAAACAGGTCGTGACCACTCATTAATTTTAAGGGATTGTTTTGAGCCTCCCCTATCGCCAGTTCACCAGCCGCCACTGGGATGCAAGCCATCATTAGGCTGAAATAATAAAACACAATGAACAGAGATTGTAAAAACATTACTTGTGGCCAAAGTAACCATGTGGCACATTTTCAAATGCACTAATGAGCACCACAAGGCCTGGAAGATTGTGGAAAACAACTGCAGTGGATAACCGAACAATTCTTTACCTGGTGAATAAAAACCTTTTCACAACAGTTTAAAAAGTACGTTGCACAACTGCCGATGTAGCTGGGCCTTTTGAACATATTGATGATGTGACCGCTGGCAAAAGAAGCAAGATGAATTTTAAATTGCTTTGGGCTATTTTATCTTCTCAGATTCTGCTTAATTCTTCAAAACTAATGGGAGAGCGCTTCACAGTCCAGATGGACAATGACCCAAAGCATATAGCCAAAGCACCCCAAGGCAAAGAAGCAGAGTGTTCAACAATTGCCCAGTCAATTGCCTGACTTGAATCCAACTCAGCATGCATTGCACTTGCTAAAGGCAAAACTGAAGGTAAAACGCCCCAAGACCTGGCAGGAACTGAAGACACAGTGAGGGCCTGGCAGTACATTAGCAGGGAAAGTGCCCAGAGTCTGATAACGTCTTCAAGTTCTAGCAAAGAATTTGCAACCAAGTACTAAAAATGATAATTTAATCTGATTATGTAAATTTGTTCAAATACTACCGACCCTTAAAATTTGGGGCCGATCTATTAAAAATGGAAGTAATTCCTGTGCAGTCCTACAATATTTTTGTGTAATATTTTTCCATATAATATTTTAAGTGCACAGAGCCAAAATTATGAAAATTGCCACTGTATGAACCCTGTCTGGTACTAAAAGCAAAAAAAATTGCTGCGTGCCCTACAAAACAGACATGAGTGAACTCTAATAATAACAAGCTAAAACGGGACCAAAATGCCAGCAGGTACAGGAAACAAGTAAAAGAGAATAACACACCACAGAACCAGCAAATCAGCATTGAGCACAAACGACACAGTCTAACCTACACAGCCAGATTTCGGCAAAATCAAATGACACCCGATGAAGCAGCAGACGTCAGACAGTAACGGCTTCGGGGTTTACCGGTGCTTCACTCATAAAGCGGAAAGATGGGGAAAAAAAAAGACGATTCAGAGAACACTGCTACTCACGGAATTTTCTTGCCTGAATTTTTGCCGATGGCATCGAGCCTGTTTCAGAATTAAGTTTCCAAGTCCTCTCACCACCCTGTTTCTGGCATAAACCTTAGGCCACCCAAAAATTGAAGTGTAATAAATAAATCCATGTCACGGAATAAACTGGGCTTCCTCAAACTAATGAAAGAATACTGAGACAGCAATTAACTGACCAAACTGGCGCGTGAGAGAATGAAAAAGAAAACACACAACCAATGTTCCCTGCAAGTCCAGAATGTCCATCCGAGAGCTGTTTGTTTTCCTTGTTTATGTGGCCAACATCTGCAGACAACCGCGCCATTTGCACTTTAATTAGCGCGTTAACTAGCCGCCTTCCAACTCAAGCAGATTAAAACTGAGGCAGCGCTACAAGGAGATTACAGTGCTGCCACTTCTCAGATAGAGGGTTTACTCACCAATCTCCTCATTAGCAGAAATTACAAAATGATTCTCCATCACCGTCTTATTCGGTGTGCTAGCGTAGTAGCTGTGGTTTGTGCTATTTAAAGCAAGGCTACAGTCTGTAACTTGCCCTCAAACTGCAGCGCCAGCCATGAAAACGTCACCAAGCTCGAGCCCAAAATAAACACAGTTCAGTTTTTTTTTTTTTTTCCCATTGATTGCGTTATGAGGAATTACATTCAAATTGAGGCAAAGTTGGGCCTGGACTTGTGGAAATTATTGTTCAGCTCCCGCCTCCTGCCCTCCTACCACGATTTTGCAATCAGAATTTTGCCCTCAAACAGCTTCTCAAAAATAGCATTCACGGAAAATTTGAGTGCAACTATCACCCATGCAGGGAAGGAGCATAACAAAGACAAAGGGTTGGACTGGATGTATTTTTGCTGGGGCACGTAATTGACACAAATGGAGTTACTGAACCAGCGGGGACACTATGCTGTAGGATGCTCGGTCTTCTTGATGAGATATTGATGCTTCAGTCCAGCTGTGCAGAAAGCAGGGGGTCACCCTACAAAAATCAAAGCCCATTGCAAGAGGGTGTGTGAGTTTGTGTGTATGTGGGTGTGCAGACAATAAGATTTCACTGAGAAGTATATTCTAAAACTCCACTGAACAATTCATTCAAACGCTACCGAAGACTTAGCCTGCAGAACACTTGATAACTGATGTGACCCACGGACGGCGCCGACTTTGACTTGACCCGCAGAGGACTCCATTACAAGGCAGATACACGGAGAACGCTGCACCACTCCTCTGATTGCAGACCTAGCCGCGAGGCTGCCCAGCAGCCCTGTCTCTGAGCCTTATCTGATTAGCCGGCGGGCCACAGCCGCAATACCTGCGGGACAAATCCCAGCACAAAGCCCAAGGCTTATCTGTGGCACGTGTAAAAACAAGCCGCACAGCCGGAAGACGAATCCCACCAGACAGAAAAGAATCTGGAAAATACCGCAGGAGATGCGTTTCGATATAGAGCTTCTTCATTTTCCACCCTTCTACTCCGACTACAGCTGGGTCCTTATCTGATGGAGGTCCAGAGCCACCAGATGCTTCCCTAAGAGCCAGGAGTCAGACAAACCCCAGCATTGGGGATAAAAGCATCTTCACATTTTCCCAAGCACAGTGACTCTGGAGGACAGCACTGTTGCCTCACAAAAGGAAGGTCGTAGGCTTGAATCCTGTCTGGGGGGCTTTCTTTGTGAAGTTTGCATGTTCTCCCCATGTTCACGTGGGTTTCCTCCAGGCACTCTTCTTCTCACAGTCCAAAAATATGCATTCAGGCTAACTGAAGACAAGGTATGAGTGTGTGAGTGAGTTGTGGGTGTGATCTGCGATGGATTGGCGAACTGTCTAGGCTGTGTCCCTGCCTTCCGCCCACAGTCAGCTGGCATATGAACTAGCTCCCATGCAAAGCTGGTGAGAAAAAAAGTGGTTTAAATACTGCATGGATATAGTCAGCAGATGTGGATTTTCAAGGTTCTTGTGAACTAGATACCATGTCGTTTTAACTGTCCCCACTCTCAAGTGAGAAACGCTGAGCTTTTGAGAGGGCAGGGGGGCAGGAGAGCAGACTGCCATGAATATGCATCTCTACTCCAGGGGATGGGGGAACCTGCTGTTTTCTGCATGGAGCAGACGCTAGCACAAGCTAGCACGTTAAATAGCGTAACGGCTAAGCAAAAAAGTAGGGGTAAATATTGTCACATTTTCTTAGCAGATGTTTTTAACTCAAGGTGAATTGCATTGCTCGCGTTCAGTATTATTCGCTCGGGTTCCTCGGCATTTAATAAATACATTCAAACTAAGCATCTTGTCCAAAATAGGTCTGCAGTGCACCCATGGGCACAGCGCACCAACACAGGCCATTGCTCCACACAGTATTATTATAGAGGAGCCATAATGGCGGCATAGATCCACTTGCAGATCATGAGCCCATTCTGATCCAATGTATCCTTCTGCAGTACTCAAATTTCAGATTCAAAATTGAGCATTTATGCCCAGACCAGGTCAACAGACACAGATTGAGCGAAGGTATGGACTTAACTCTGCTTTCTACAAAGAATCTCCTGTGCCCTGTGATAGGTTAACTAGCCAGGGTTTAAGAGCATCTCCACCCAAGCTCCCCATTGCTTGAGTGCCCAGTCCATTCCTTTGCAAACAACAGAGTCTCTGCAGATCTTCCTTCAAAGTCTGAAGGCAGAGTTCTGATTCTAACCCCCTCTAAACAGCCCCCTCAATGAATAATCCATAAAATCTGCTCTTATCAATGCATGTGCAACAGTGTATTTCTTGCTTTGTGGTGTTTGCTTCATACTGATTGCTGTTATTTGTAATCCCAAATTTGTTTGCGGACCTGTTTTTTTGTTTTTTCATTACTCCGCAATAGCGGATGTACGCCTACCATCTCATAATCTATGCATTACTTGTTTGTGACTAGGCAAATTGATGCTCCATATGAATAGTACCTTGTCTGATTTGTTGTGCCGCTGCCTCAACAATCTTATTCTTTGCACTTATTGTGCGTTGCTTTGGATTAAACCGTCTGCAAGATAAATGTTATAGAATGCATATTACTGCCTCTCTAGAAGCCTGCCCGTAACCTCAAGCAGATATAAGTAGGTAAGATAATGGATGGATTTTAGAATCTCGATTAAAAATTGATATTAGTCAAGAGCTAGGCTTAAAGAATAAGCGTAATCTCTGTCTGTGGCCCAACGTATGATAACCTAACATGGGCAGCAGCAACTCATTGTAAATATATATAGGTCCAACATAAAATGAGCAAGATTTGTTTGTCTCAGGTAAGGCAGACTATAACTGCACTCGCAGTATTTTGAATACACTGTTTAAGAGCCCATATTCGAGTGTGCGATTGCATGCTTGTGCAGTATATTAATGCATGAGTGTATGGGAGTATACATATAGTACGTACACATATGTGCACATATCTGTGCATGAGTAAGAGAGCGCCTGAGAGGGCTGCTGTCATTTGGGCTCCACAGTTCAAGGTATTTCTTGTCACTTGACTTTCCTCTCGAATAGAGAAATGCAGCCGGAGGCCCCTGTCCAACTGGGTGAAGCATTCTGACACAGACAGCAGGAGCCATATAAATGTATCTGAGCAGAGCTCACAGGGCCTGTGGCATTGCATATGGACACACACACACACACACACACACACACACACACTACAGGGTGCTAAATGGCCGGTCTGTGACCATACGAGGCCTCGAGGAGATGAATTCAAGCTGCCATCTTGCGCTTGATTTTCCATCAGTGAACAGAGCCATGGTTCAATAACCACAGAGGACCCACAGCAAGCAGCTGCAAGCCCACTCATCACATTTAAAATCTAATATTTCTAACACCAAGGGGGGAAAAAGCTTTCTGCATGCTTGATAACCACATCATCTGGGAGACATGACGCCCTCCGGTTTCTTATCAAAGGACGGAGTGAAATATCACGTTTCCATTAGATGGATATGCACATCAGAAAACCAAATTTATACAAAGAATAAACCAAGTTTTAATTGATTCCTCGAGCCAAGAAAAGGAGGGGGGCAAATAATGAAGTGATTTGAAGCAGATGAATTGCTGTTTTCCACTGTAAGCTGCAATTCTGTAACTTTTGATGGAGACTCAAAAAAAAAACCTGTGACAATACTCTAGGCTTTCATTTGATCCCATTCATCCATTTTATAGGTGGAAGAAAGCTACTGTCCGATCAGCACCAAGGATTTCGGGGCACTGCCAATCTCGTCGGTTGAAAATTAAACTTGAAGCATATTTTTTTTTTTCTTTGTAAGGGTAGTGAGACCTAAGGGTAATATGAGAATCATTGGACACTTCTAGGGGAATGTTTTGCAGCAGACAAGTTAAAAGTGTAAAAAGCGTGAAATAACTTGCAATTATTTTATTATATGAGCCCCCTCTGCACCGTGTTTCGAAAGTACTGTGGGTAACCAAAGATGCAACATAACCTGCCCATCCTCATTTCTTCATAGAACTACAAGCAGCCTTAATAAAGAATATACACCTTCAATAGCATTGTGTTATCATTATATTACCAGTTTATAAGCTTGATATAAGCTGGTGTTATACTTGGCAATAGAAAACACAGTATTTTCCTGTGCAAGATCTTCTGTTTGGCCTTAGAACATTATTTTCTGGGCATTTAAATGTGTATTTGTAACACAACAGACTGTAAGAAAGCAAGACTATTGTAAGCACTGACTTCATAATAACAGCATGTCAGCCTCTTAAATGATATATTTTCACTGTTTATTACTCAAGTGTACACTAAGCTCTTATTGATGCGTCTAATATCGGCTACCACATTACAAACAGCTAGCTAACTTAAGCACTTATTATCACATCATTAGTACGACCATCTAGTTATGGCAATCCATTTACACATACTCGCTGGGGCTTAAAAACATGGGTAACCTCACTTAACCCTTATGTTTTGTTCACCTTTTCAAAATGTACGTATCAGGGGGGCTGTAAAATGTACACTCAATTAAAATATATTTTGTTCATCACACAAAATAAGGCCAGGCCTTGAAGCTTCTGGGTTAAGGTTTAAAAAAAATGCATGTATTTTTTAAAAAATTATGAATTCTCCACAAATACACAAAAAAAACTCTGGAAGGGGTTTGCTTTCAACCAGCAAAGCACATAACAGTTAAGGTTTACCTCACTGAAGGACTGGTTATGGAAGTGAATTTTTTTTTTTTTAAGATGGCCAACACATTAATAAACATCACTGCCTAATGTAGAACCTGAGCATCGAAATCCTTGATTGTTGGGTTTATTTTACAGCAGCAGGAGGTTACTGCATCCTATGAAATATTGAGCTCAAACCCAGAGTAAGAAAACATCATAGCTGTACCATCACACCTATTCAGCTGAAGTATTAAAACTGATCTTTAATATAGTAGAGGAGCATAAAATTGCAATGATATTTCTTGATAATTTGGTCGGTTCCTGTTGCGGCAATAAGTCACATTTTTTATTCTGACTGATCTTTCGAGTGCAACCTTTTCAAAACTACAGTGCAGTGGGTTAGGGCCAGCTTTGTAAACCTTCCCTAAAGGTCAGTAAGGGACGAACAGAGGAGAGGAGGGAGATCTAAGCAGGAAATGTTTGGTACATCAGCAAACCGTAACGCTGCCCTGCTGTGATTGGTCACGCATGACATCACTGGCTGTTTCACATCCAATCAGCTCCATTTTCACGCACAGGAGATCCTATTCCCCCATGTTTGACAGCCGGGAGATAAAGGCACATTTCATTTCACACCTGCACATGAATTATGCCAAGGGCCTCAACTGACCACTCGCTAAAAATATCACCACATCACAGCGAGGTCGGGCTGTCACGGACAGACTCAGTGAAGCTGCAACCAGGAAGTGAGGATGGGCAGTGCGAACACAAGAAGGAAATGATGACAGCATTCCATAATTATGGTCAGGCGTTAAACATAGGAAATGACCATAGTCTTTATAATCAAGTTCACAGAAGCAGAGGCTGTGAATCTTGCACATAATCCATTGCAACAGGGCAGAGTTTTTCAACCCTGTTTCTTGAGACATATTTTCAGTTTTCACTCCACCCCTTACAAAGCACATCCCATTCAACAGCTATTCAGCTTACCCCCACCTCCTCACCCAGTAATGCTTCTGTATGGGTACGGCGCGCTGTCTTGCATACATTTAATGCTCTGGAGCCTTACATCATTTCCCCTGCTCCACATATCTATCAGTGTCCAAAGCCATAAAGCACATGTTCTCCAATGCTGCTGAGATGCACCATCTTTCAACACAAATTTGCTATGTTAACAGGATATTCTGGCACAAATTAGCCATGCTAATGTGGTATTCTGGCACAAAAAGCATCTTGCGCTACATTTATCGGCTGCCTCATTTTAACCCTTTCTGTTCTATTAAGTGCCTCACCAGCTCCGCAGCCTCTTTAATAGCTTCATAAAACATACTCTGAACATTGTTGTTTCATCATATTATTTCATAAGTCTTCTGATCTTGTTGAGCACTACTTCTAAACACGGTATTTAACTTAAGGTCTTTTAAACATGCCATTTGAAAAATTATGAGTGTTTCCCAACTCCATTACAGTAAAGTCCCACAGACTGAGAGGGTTAAAGGCAGGTAGGCAGGCAGGAATTACTCTAAGCATGAACAAAGTAAGACCATTGCCGCGTGAAAGATTATTCTACTATTTTTGTGTACAATACAACTGGCCTGAATACGAGTGAGGTAAAGTTTGCACAATCTTCAGACACCAAATGAAAACCGCCAGTGGAACGATGCTGAGGCAAACATGGACTTAACGTTGACACTCCAACACACTTTTTGTTCTCTATGAAAACCCATCTTTGGAAAAAAAAATCTTCCTCTATGATTTTTGTAAATTTTCATCACTCAGAGAAAAAAAACCTGCTTTGCATTGTTTTGTTCCCTACTGGTCACAGTACACACTGCATTTAAGTACGCTAATAATTAATGTTTAAGTTTGCTAATAATGAATATTTAAGTGTGCTAACAATGACTGTTTGGACAGAAGTTCTTGCTGGTCCTACACAGGCCCAGCAGGGCTGAAGCCAGAATGGATGGGGGCGATAAGGCCAGTGTTTTCTCACAAGAAGGTAATTCAGGGTCTAACGCCCACACTATGAAGGCCTCGGGCGGGTTCCATACCTTCTCTGCAAAAGAGGAGAGCACACTGCATTATGGGTAAACCAACCTCTCTCTCTGAGAGAATGCTAGAGTGATGGCTCATTTAGATTCTGCTTGAGCCACTGAGTTCAGGTGCTCAAAAAACTGAGTTTTAGCAGTGTTCAAGGTCAGGTGAGTGCACCGTATAGTCTGAGCAGCAAGCGGCGGTCTACGCCAGAGAGGATCCAAGGACAACCCTCCCACGGCAACCCATCTGTGAAGGCCGATATCCAGAGAAGGAATCTCACAAACCAATGAGAACGAATCCGGAGTAAACCCTCACAAAATATTCAAACAGGAGAGAAGTAAAAACAACATTAAAGTGTTCAGCCCATAATGTAGTTTAACAGGTGTTGTGTTTCAGAAAAAAAATTATAAGCAACAACATACTGTCAGCTTAAAGTGCATTCATAAAAATGGCCAGATTTTATGTATTTTATAAAGGGAAGAAATGTATTTATTTTCCTTATTCATAATGCATTTCACATACACTTGGGTAGGCCTTTTGTGAGATATGTTGAAGTGCATATCTGGAGGAGCCACTGTGGTTGCGCAGTTTGAGTAGCCAGTGCCTCATCTGACTCCCTTAACTGCAAGAGCGAAATTAATAAGTAACAATAATATGTAATGAAACAGGAGAAATGAAAGGGCCGCAGACAAACCAGGCTCAATTTACACGTGCATCTTTAACCAAGCCCATTTCTAACCTTTACAGACATGGCAAATAAGTGCGTATGAACCTACAAATTGAAGAATGGGCCACAGAATCTCAGACATAAAGCTTCAGTGAAGGTACAATTTTGTTCTTTAACCAATGAATTTCAAAACTAACATCCCAGTGAAAAGCATTTGTACCTTTCTAGGCTCGCATCACAGTGTCCATTTTGTGTCTCCCGGATAACTAAGGGATGTATGATATGCAGTTATTTTGTCTGTTTGTTGAGACCTGGGTGATATCTGACCTAGGTTTTACAATTCAATTCAGGCATTTCTAAGATGCTCATGTCAAAAGAAACTCAGACAGCTTATATTTCTTCACAGAGCTTTTTTCCTTACTGGGCACCACCGCCGATAATTCTGAACTTGATGGCATCACCGACTGCCATTGGCCATTGTGCAGAGAAATGCAAGATCAAGTCTGCAGATTGCTCAGTTTCTCGAGAGCATGAGCGCTTTCCTTTTAAAAAAGAACTCAGAGGGCGCTGTATGAAAGGGGTTATGATGTTATAATTATATCCTGTCCAGAGCATTTCCCTGTGGATGAAAAAAGGGCAAGAAGAGCCACAGAGACAAACAAGCAGCCGGTTCCTGCGGCATGATCCAGGTAATGAGCATAAAATGGAAATGGCGAAGGGCACGGTTTGAGTGCACTCACATCTTTTAAAGGCAAGAGGCAGTCAATATTTACTGCCTCCAGATGTGGAGGTGCTGAGCGATCGCCTTCTCTGCGAGTATGTGATGAGTTTGTACTGTGCGTGCGTGTGTCTGTTCTTGTACTAGCAAAAAAGTGAGACCCAAAAAAACACTTTTTTTTCCTATAGAGTGCAGACATTCTTGGGAAGTGAGAAAATTTTCATGGGTCCTCATAACTACAAAGGCAAATTGTGACTCACAGTCTTGTGCAAATTAATTGGATAAAGCAGGCTGGAATGGGAAAAACCAAACAACAAAGGTTTTCAGGCTTTTTATTACTTTAATAGCATCTGTATTCAGCACTCAGTACGAGATACGTCCTCCACGGTTCTTGATAAGCTGTTCCACCTGTTTTGGCATGGAGCTGACCAGGTTTTTGCTGGTTGCTTCGATTTCTTCATCGTGATGCTACACCTGGACAGCTGCATCGATGACTTTGGCTTTTGTGGTGCAGCCCTTTTGCTGCAGCCTTGACTTGATGATGGACCAGAGATTCTCAATGGTATTGAGGTCAGGTGAATTACCAGGCCAGCCCAACACAGTTACAGTGCTGTGTTGATGATGCAATCACATTAGTTGCATCATACAATCAAGGAAATTAATGAAACATGGCTAAAAGATACTATGCAGTGATCTTTGAGATGGTTATGTAAAACGTCCATCACTTGGCATGGCTATTTGCACTCTATTCAGCTCATTCAATTGACAAGCACCTTTATCCAATTAATTTGCACAAGACTGTATTAGTTACATTTTGGAGTAAGGTTAGAATTAGGGATAGATTAAGGTTAGGGTAAAGGTTAGGGTTAGGCAATCGTTGCTTATATTGTAAAGATTTGGGAAAGGCTGTTGAGGCACACAAAGAATGAATGGAGGTCAATGTAATGTCTGCAGATCGTGTGTGTCTGTGTGTGTATGGATATGTGTGCATGCATGTGCAGGTGCAGACAGTCTGCAGTCTGTGTACGTGTGTGTGGCCTGCGTACATACATGCATATAACTGTGGGTCAGGAGCAGATGTGTGTGATCTGTGCATGTGTGTTTATTTCGTGCATATGCACTGCTGTGTGTATGAGAGTTACACATGTGTGTCTACATTTTAGAGCAGGTACGTGTTTGGTCTGTATGTGTGTGTCCACGTTTGTGATTGCGTCTATGTGCATGCATGTGTGTATCTATGTTTCTGTCTATAAGCATATGTGCAGGCATGCACGTGCGTGCACTCGGACAGCACTTCAAAAGTACCTGCTTATCTGCAAATACATCCGAGGTAATTGTGTTTTTTTTTTTCCAAACACCTCACGGCGTCTCAACATCAGAGAAGCGTGAGCATTCTTCAGAGGAGCGAATTGGACAGCAGAAAATCAATTCCTACAGGCTCCATGTCATTTGCAAGTGCTAATACATATTTCCAACTCAGAGAGAAAAAATACAAATTAGTTGGAGCATACATGTGTGTATGTGTTTGCGTATGAAACTGTTCTTGTGTCTCTGTATGTGTATGTATGTGCGTAACAGAACATGAAGGTCAGACCAATCATTTTATCCTTGTTTACAGCGTCGCAGTGGGGATACGGCGGCATTCTTTGATTTTTATGCTAGACGACTGCAGCACAGAGCAGCCCTACACAGACGCACAGAGGGCAATTAGCACCAAGCTAACATTCTATTGGATCTCACCAGATATAGCCTAGTCCGTGCCAGCACTGGGCTTAAACCCTGATGCCAGCTTTCACTCTGACCCAAATCAGAAAGAAAGCCTCGCTTTCACCCTGCAGCGATTACAAACCCGAATAACAACACAAAGCTTCTTATGTTGGGGCAGCCTCGGTGTCGCGCGGTTGGCTCACTGCAGTTTGGCTATCATAGTCGGAGGCTCGGAGACGACGCTCGGAAGAGTGCTGGCACATGCAGGTGTGAGCACAGCCATCCCTGGAGTTCATTCCACATTGCTTTTCTTGCTGGTTTCCTGTTTGCATTCGCCCTCATGGGACCTGTACAGCGATCGCCTCTCCCTGTCAGCGCACGCCTTCATCAACGAGGCGAGAACTGAACGTAGAGTAAACATACAGGATTTGAAAAAAGGGGGAATTATTTCATTTTCCTCTCCTCTCTCTCTCACGCTAAATCCCATCTGCAGGGTGAAGACTGAAAAACTGAAATTACAACAAATATGTCACGGTGAATCCATGGGGATAAAACTTCCTCTTACACACTCCCTCTCTCTCTTTATCTTCCTCTCTCTCTTTCCTTCACTCTCATCTGTAGGGTACCATGTGAGTGTGAATCTGTAGAATAGAACCTCTCGTTCTTTGCTACTCAATTTCTCTCTCTCTCACTCCCTCCCCCCCTTTCTCTCTTTTTCTCTTGCTCTTGTCCGCAGGGTAAAAACTGAATTTACAGTAAGAACATCAGTGTGAACACATTGTGAAGAAGCTCTCACTTCTCGCTCTCTTCCCTGAAAACTCTCACTCTCTCTCGCTCACTCGCTCTTGTTTAAAAGCTAACCAAACAGTCCAAAGATTAGCATCTAACCAAACAGTCATTAAATCAGATTAGCATCTGCAGCTGAATAAGCATTACATAACAATAATTGAACATTTTTAATTTTCTCTCTTCCTTTCTCTCCCAAACTATTAAACCAATAAATAAAAGCCTGAACATCATTTTAATAAAAGCTCAGCCTGAAAATGAGAAGTGAAAATAAGCAGGCGGCCTTTCTACAGAACGAGACAGGCTAAAGAAGAGGGTGTCATGCTGATGTAACTCCCGCTGTGTGATAGAGTTAAATTCAAGCACTATAAAGCACGGGATAACCTGACAGAAAGAGTTTCTTTCCAAACTGGACTAGTGAGGCTTGTGAAAACTTAAGAGTTGGCAACAGAAGCGACCATTTTACCCTGCTTAACAACTGATCTCCACCCCAGAGGAGGACAAGACCTGCGATTGGCCTCAGTCAGCTGTTTGACTATAAGAGAAGGGCAACTTTCAAGCATGTAAATAAATTTACGAGAATCACATTCACACATGTTCTCATACAGACACTCACACATAAAAATACACACGCTGCAATTAATCCCAGCCAGTAATGCTGGAGACAGTTTGGTCCCTTAAACCTCAAGGGGAAACTAAAGAGGGAGAAACTGGTGTCTCAGCAGGACTATGGCACACCCAGCAGTCCCTCTCCACCAACCTCCAACCCGCCCCAGGCTGCTGAGATACTTTAACAAGCTCCCCAGGGGGCCTCAGCCAGCCAGATAGTGTGCTCTGATTGGTGGATGGTGCGGCTGTAACCTGCAGTCAGCAGGGACATTGGGTTGTAGTTAGGTTCTGTTTACACCCCAGGGCTTCAGCCTCAGTTACAGTCTCCATATGAACAGTGGAGCCCAGTCTCTCACACCCTCTCTCTGTCTCTATACCCCCCTCCCTCACACACACACACACACACACACATCTCTCTGATCTCTGACTCTGGATCCAGCTTCACCGCAGGACATCATACATGACTCTCCCTATGGCTGCAGGCATTGTGTTAGGTGCAGGCTCTGTGAAAGATAATACAGATCGAGGAGGTTTGTGGAGGTTTATACGTCGGGCACAGTGAGGGAGGCCTCCTGAGAGTACAGCCAAACCAGGAGCCCAAACAGTAAATCTTCTTTTAACAATCTCCGCTCTGCACCCAGTCCCCCAACCCCCTCCCTTCTCTTCCCTTCAAAACACCAACAGCTCTCCAAATTAAAGTGGACAGCACACTGTAAATAAACAATTAACTGTTCTCTCTGAGAGATGTTGTTTCATCTTTCCCCGAGGTCATTGATGGGACCTGGCAAAAATATGTTGAAGCATCAGGATGGCTATCACCCTCTGATTTATGTGTCTGATATTTATTTTTAAATTTGTGTTAATATATTTGTAGATTGTTTTTTTTTTTTTTTTTTGGCAACCTTGAGGGTTGATAAGGGTGTAAGACTGTCAAGTCTGTCACTGCTGGCCACACAAAGGCTGTCCAGTCGATGAATCACATGACCACATAAAGACCCTGTCTCCAGTTTCCTCTGGAGCAAAGAGCAAAGGCAAAGGTTTGATTGGCTGAGCGTAGCACAAACCAGGCTGCTAAATGGGCATGGAGGAGGGCAGGGGGGTTCCAGGGAAAAACAGGGGGGTCTAGGTTCTTTTCCACAGAGGTCGTTGCCATACCTCATTACATCACAGACATGACTCACTTCTACAGTAGCTGTCAGACAGCACTGCCACTGAAGACCACATAAATTCTGCAAAGGGGGCAATTATAGTGTCGAATTCACCAATTCTTAAAATAGATTAATGTATTTTTTCCAAGTACCAGAAAACATATTATTGGGTATAATGTTAATTCATCAAAGAAAATACATTCTAAAAAAGTCAAGCTAAATTTATTAAAATCAGTTTGCAAAATATGGAAACAACGCCGTTTTCCAACTGTCAAGAGTTCTGGAGGGTCAATAATGATGGAGATTCATGGATCTGGTAAGTTCAGCTTTTACACAGTAAGTAAATGGCACATTTCATGGAGCCAAAAGACAATGTGCACTCACAACCGCCAACAGTGGGGTGAATGATGATGACGATTATGGAGGCCATGCCTAGGTACAGCTCCGTGCACAACATTCCTCATACACCCCGCATGCTACAGTATTTTATTACAGAATAATGGAGCCTCTGTCAGGACAACACCATCCTCATATTGCATCTGGTGTAGCAACACTCGCATTTGTGAATCTATAATAGCTTTTTACCTGCGAATAGCCTGGATTCCTTCAGTACATCTGGCATTGAATCAACATTAGCAGCACAGAAAATGCAAATTACGGGCAAAATGAGAAACAGTTTGATTCTTCTGAAAGCAGATTGTAAGTTTATCCCTTTCTTCACCGCCAGCTCATGTTTCAAAGACATCTTGCATGTTTGTTCAGGAAGAAAAGGATCAGACAAAAAGCCTCATTAGACGGAGACTGTGAAACGCAGTTGCCTGGTGTTCATGACTTCGCCATATCGCACTCATCTAGTCCTCCAGTCAGTCCCTGCAGAACCACTGCACAAGCCAGAGTCTGATGAGGGGCCTGCCTCACTGTGTAAGGTCCTAGTCTTTGGCCTTCTCCACTCTAAAAAGCATATTTTAATAAATTGATATTCTCCCCCTCCACTTAAAAAATACATTCTGCCCACACAACCTCATTTTACAAAATATCTTAAGACTCAAGAATGCAAAAATGAAAACAAATGCCAAAATCAAGCATGCTGGGCCAATCAGTGGCGACAAAGTGTGAATCACTTTACGGTAATACCAGAGAAGAACATTACAGAAAGTGCGAGTGGGCATGCAGAAAATAGTTATGACATCAGCGTTTCCCAAATGGCCCATTTTACACGTCCACATGCACACAGAAACCAGAATTTCAAAAAAATTGTCACTTTGGAGGGCATTTTAATAATTCTTCCTTTCAGTGACCCAAAACACTATTAACATGTGGTTGAGAGGCCAAAATGCATCTTTAAAACGCTACGTTTTCAAAAAAAAAACTTGTGTACGTGAGGAAAAGGCCTGAGACAGAGTATATTTTTCTTCACATCTCAGCCATACAGGAGATGCAGGCGATTTGATGGCCGTAGGGATGCAAACTATTGATTAATTCATTAATCATCAGTTGGTTCACCTTATCGATCGATTAACGATTAATTGATAAGCGGCAATTCTCCTGAGCACCTGAATTTCCCTTAGTATAAATAGGTTCTACAACATAAAAAGCTAACCATTGCTTATGATACACTGAATAAAAAATGCATGCTATATTCATTTATCAATGATTTATTGAACAGAATTCTAAATAGAAAATAAATTATTATGTGGGCTAAGTAGAAGTGCCATAACTGAAAGTTACTTCGGTAAAAGTTGAAGTCACCCATAAGAAAATTACTTGAGTAAAAGTCTTGAAGTAGTTCACATTAAATGTACTCAAGTACAAAAAGAATCTGGTGAGAAAAAATCCTTAAGTATCAAAAGTGCAAGTACAAGTACAAAGTATTTTTCATAGTACGCACAGAAAGAAACAAAACAACCACACATTGTTCTCATTTTGTTCTCTTTAATCAACTTGCAGGTGAATGAAAGATGCAGTATTCAAAAAACAAACAGACAGTCTGTGCTTCATCTTCTTTGAGTTTACTGGCAGTTCAAAAAACCACTATAATTGACTATAATTAATTAATAGCAGAATGACGTAGTATCAATACCATGTTGATTTTTTGCTTCAGAAAACTGATTTTTCTTAACTACTAATTGGAATACCATTGGCTCACTATAGCTCAGGTGGTTGCTACTGAGGACAACAATTTATTCTGTAGCAAGAGAGAATTTTTTTTGAACTGCTGGATACATACTGTGGGCAAGTGTATTGAGCAGTTTGCACATCAGGCTTAGCTGAGAAGTTTAATTCAGGCAACTCCTGAGAAACAGGAATTGGAGTGTTCTCGTCCATAATATTCTAAACGTGTTTGAGCTGCTTGCGATTATTCAATATCTGATCCTGGTGTGCCATCTTGTGACAGAATATTGTAACTGCGTGCATAAATTTGCAGCTCCATGTCTACTGGCGGACACATCTGCTCAAAGCGCGTTTAAGATACCTTGCCGAGCACCGTTGTTCTTCTCGAACACGCCAAATCCAGATAATCCTTAAATGATTAATTACATTAATATTTTAATTTGTAACGAGTAACGAACTGGCCAGTGTCAAAGTAACAAAGTAAAAGTATACTTTTTCTCTTTTAAATGTAGTAGAGTAAAAGTAAAAGTCCCGGTTAAAAAAAAAAAACTCAAGTACAAACCCTCAAAAAAAAAAAAAAAACTACTTACGCACATGTACTTCGTTACTAAACACCTCTGCTCATGAACCATATAACAAAGCGCTACCGATATCCAGTCGGATATTTAAAACAACCAACAAAAGCGACCAACTATAACAACCCGCCTGCAGCGCGCAACAAAAAAAAGGCGGCTGAGCTAAAAAACACGACTAGCGCGGCAAATGTGGCTCTGACAACAGACTGTTGGACTGCATTAACTACAGAAAGCTACATTACCATCACTTGTCACTACACTGACGAGGACTGGCAGGTAAAGTCGGCAGTCCTTCTCACGGAAAACATGTCCGAGAGACATACAGCTGATAATTTATCTGACAAACTGAACCAGGCAGTGGAGTCATGGGGCCACACCGGGCGTGTACTAGCCTACTTAACGACAACGGTCGGAACACTGTCTCCGCAAACAGTCCCGCACGAGTCTGTTGGAATTCGGTTTCATGCTTTGCACACACCCTATATCTGGCGGTCAATGATGGATTTTCTGCTGCTGGTATGAATCCAGTAATTGTAGCTGCTGACCCCGCACTCCAGTTTGATCGCTTCATGCTCGTGCGTTGTCCCGCATGCATTGCGTCAGGCACGTCAAGCGTGGGCTAGATTCGGCAATGGCGCCCTCGACTGGCGACGCCACTACATTTCACAGGGAAAAAAAAAAACTCTCGGTGTAGGACCGTAAAATGTTCAATTAATTGACGAATAATTTTAATTAGTCGAGTAAACTGTTTTCGACAATTAATCGGTTAATCGGTTAATTGTTTACATCCCTAGATGGCCGTCATTGAAGATGAGCCCAAATAAAACACACTGAGCAAAAATACTACTCTACACAATGAACTACATCTTTCTAGTCATGAAAATGTGTTATTCCTTACCTTGTGAGGAATCGAGGGAGGAATGAGCTGCAGGATAATTAATTCAGTTGGGTAAGCAAAGCGCCAGCCAGCTGGCATTGGAAGAGGTTCTAAATGAAATTATTTAGGCTGTTCAACACTTGAAAACTGGTTTGTGGGATTGCCAGACTGGAGTTTGCAAGGTCTGCAGTGTCCGCAGCTTCACCTGATTTTCCTGGAATCATCGACCAACACAGGCGTTGAAAACAAGGTGTATGGGGCCCTCCAGCAAAATCAATCACTTCAATTAAGCACAGAAGTGCTGAAACACATGAAAAACCAGCAAACTCTGCTCCTGCACAGGAGTTAAGCTCTGTTCTAACTTTACTGTGGATAAATGACTACACTCCCATGAAACTGGTAAATTACCAGTACTGCCTGTAAGAGTCAAAAAGGATATTTTACTGAAGACACAAATGTCAATCAAAAACTGGCATGAAATACTCAGATCCCCGTCACAGAATGGCTGATATCTAGCCTGGAAACAAAAAACGGTGAAGAGACTGACAGACGGACAGGAGGATGGACGGAGCCATAAAAAGTTACATTTACACAATAAGATGTATCCATATATTAAATTTTGTTAAGAAATATTGAATGGTTTATAATTTCTGGCCCAGAAAAGACGTGTAATCGATGGACAGGCGAGCAGAAAAACAAACGGACAGACATGTAAAAGGGGAACACTCATCCTCATCCGGGGCATAATTAATCTCCTAATCGCCATATTATTCATTCATACGTGCACTGATATATTAAAAAGAAACTGAAGTAAGCTTTATCTGAGTCAAGCAAATTCTCTCAATGCAGCCATCATCAAAATTGAAATTATTACTGTGCAAACTGATTAAAACTCACGGCACGGCCAATATTGAGTCTGAGTGTTTTATTTTTAGTTTCTGAAGTCATCAACCAGACCGTGTTAAATGGAATCTGATGTTAGCAACACATTGCGAAAATCGCATTTCGCTAGTGCCCCCTGCCCTCTCTCCAATCAAATATGCATCAGGGTCCGGAATTGGCAGTCAAAGTCCTCGTCGAATTACACCAACTAAGTGCTGGTGCACTTGGCAGAGTTCAGTCACTTAGCTACTTAATTGCACGAACGAGTCACCTTAACAAATCTCATTAGATCGTCAGCATCTCTTCATCTTGGGTAAGTTATACTCCTACCAAGACAAAATGTCAGTAGAGGAATTAAGCTGTGAATGTATTTATGCTACCTCCCCAGAAGCTAATTCCCTTCCCTTCATGAATACTTAACTTCAGGGATGTGTCGCTCAGTGCGGCAGATGGCCTGCCCTAAATCTGCACTCTTGGGAACAGCTCTCCGTACAAATCTATTCTCACTCTTCCTCTCTGGGAGAATTACTATAAAATTAGAGCCAGAGGGAACCCCCATATGTACAATACAATTCTGCTTTAAATTAGCAGCACCACACGCAGTAAAAACTCCCATTAAAGTGCACTGCGCAACAAGCAGCTGCGCGCCCAGCTATTGGACTAAACATGGCTCCTGCAGTGTAAAAAAATAAGTTCACTCCACTTAAAAAAGTAAGGCGCCCAGCATCAAAGTACTTTTGAGTTGGCTCGACTTCAAGTTTCGAGTTCTTTTAAGAATTAGTGTGCGCAAACTTAAAAACTCAAGTTCAGCAAACACAAAAATGCTCTGCTGCTAGTTGCCTTACTCTTTTAAGTCTTACTATTATCGTAACACCAGCTCTAGCCGGAGAAGGAACTGGATGCAATGTAATGCAGTACCAATCCGCTGCCGTAGAACCAAGAGATTAAAGCCAATAGTCTTTCATGAACTTTATTGTACTGTCAAAATTGTGAACAAGTGGTGAACAATACAAATGAAAGTCTGTGGTTCTGTCTGGTACCAGCATAGCAAGAGGCCCTAAAGATGGAAGCCCAGAGATTTATGCTGAAACAAGGTGGGCTGTTCTTTACAATAAAGATTGAACTGATTGGATACAAAAGGACAAATGGCAGAGAAAACCAATAAATGATCAACAGAGGGGGTTGGAGGTACATTCAAAAGATAACAATGGGAGTGGATTGGTTGAATAGCCAGGTACAGACAGAATGATGGGTCAGGAGCTGCATACTGTAGGACCCCACATGTAATATCATTATCAGAACTGTCATGAAATCAATCTGCATGGCACTCCTTTGGTCGGCAACTGAAATTTATCACTTCAATATATCGTGTTTCATTCCTCTGCCCCCCACGGCTCATATTATGCATGTTCCATGCAGGAGGTAAAACACAATCAAATGGATTCCAGTGCTAATGTTTTGTGCTTGGACCCCTGACATTAAAAATAACACAGTGCCACTGCTTAAAATACAGCACCATAAATAGAGCATCCTATCTGGTGTGTCTGACCTCCATTATCAGGGAGGACATCTGCGTTTGGCCCTGTCTGCTCATTGACTGCAGATACAAATACATGCCTTTGATTAACAATGGCGCTTAGATTAAAAAAATGGCAAAAATACAAACTGAAAAAAAAAACCAATTAAACAAACAAATTAACAAACAAACAAATGAATAAAGTACAGACAGAACACAAAACAATGAAACAAATGTACAAAGGACTGTTAATCAGAATTACTACAGTAAAGTACACCCCAAATCCCTGAGTCCACATGAGCAGTCAACACAGACTCGCGATGACAGCATATTTAAGCTTGAAAACATTTAACTTTTTCATGCCAGGCAGATGATGCACTGTCTTAATAGCTGACTTTCCCAGTTCAGAATTGATGTGAGGAAATTGGAGCATGAGGTAGTCTGTGGAATGTGTGCCATAATTCCCAGTATATGAGGCTAGAAGAAATCAAATGTGTATATGAGGGAAGTTCACCTATTCATTTACCTATTAATGCCCTATACATGAACAGGTACCAATGCTGCTCTCTTCTCTCAGTGAGAGATGACCAGCCCACATTTTTATATAACACACAGAGACAAGCTCCATCGGGATTACCAGAAATAAAACGAAGGGCAGAGAGATCAACAGCATTCATTAAACAGTGTTTTAGCCAGAATTTTCTATCAGATTCCAAGAAGGCAGGCATCAAGGCACGCTAGGGGGTCCGGGGGAATGCTGCCCCAAGAAAAAAACTGAAAAAAAAAAAATCGTAATTTGGTGCATTCTGGTGAAAATTGTGTGGATGTCACAGCATTTCAATAAAAGGTGTCACCATAGACAAGAAATGATCAAAGCTCCGCCCCAACAATCTTTTTCCCACAAAGCTTTGTCTCTATACAAGTCCTGTCTTAATTTTTGTGGTATTTAAATGACAAACTATCATCATGCCATTTCCGAGGTATTCTCTTTTACTCTTAATGGCATTACCCTTCATGGTAGGGAGAGCGAGAGAGAGAGAGAGAAAAAAAAAACATCTCTTCCAGTAATTCAGGCTCTGGAAAAGGGCACACGCTCAGTTTTCTGAGAATTTAATGCTAGTCTGTGATCTAAGAGAACACCTTGCAGAAGATCAAAGGACTGCAAATTCACCATCCCCTGCTATACAGAATCGGCAACACAATAAATAATGGTACCATCCAACAAAAGATGCACCATGCACGATGTATAGTATGACATGCACTATGCTCTCTCACAAAGCATGGTCCCAAAAGCAACACTGGGATTCAATAGAGGAACCGCATCTATTTCAAAGTTTCTTTGTTGCTTGAAATGGTTCAATCTGAGAGCTTTCACACCTTTCACACGTAAGATAGTATCAAACAGAACTTAAAATTGTTCCCCTACAAAGACAAGCCATATTGTTTTTGAGAGCATGGTTTAGACTGAGCAGTGAACAAGTCAACTGGACTAGAAGTGGCACACTGCTGGCCATAATATCGACTAGCAGCAGCTTGCCGTCTCTTTTCTTTGTAGCCACTCATCTAGTTGATGGGGCAGCTGCAGTCTTGCAGTCATTACTGCTACAGCAGCCTTTGCGCTAATGCTAACTGAAATACTGCCGCTAGAACCACTATGTGTTGCCACAGTCTAATGGCCTGGTTAAATGCTTTATGCGTTCAGCCTGAATAAGCCCGGTTTGTAGGAATGTCTCCGTTTCTACACTGACATTGACCACAGCTATAACAGTATTGAGAGAGACAGCCAGCGCTTCCTAAGAGCCAGAAAACAAAGGTCTTCAAAAATCCAAATCAAACCATCATGAAATAAATAGAAACCAAACAGGAGAGTAATGTGTTAGTTAGAGCATCCGAGGCCTGAGCGTTTAGAAAAGATGTCTAACAGAAATTATTTTCAAAGCTCTAGAAAAAGCGAACCATGTTTTTAATGACACCTATAGAAGGTAGGAACCTATAGAGGGAGCTTGAGGTCGCTTCATTAAAAGAGCCTCCAACCCACACACATTCTCTGCTTCCCTTGCTTTTTCTGTCAACTAATTACTTTCCGTTCTCTCATTTGCTGGCCGTTTTCGCGGCGGTTTGTTTGTTCTTCTCTCCCCCACTCCCTCATCATTCAGAAAGAGTCTTCTATTTTTCTGCCTTCCTGTGCCACCCTTCTCCATTGAAAGCCTCCTGCTGTCCTTCCTTCAAGCCAGTCTCCTGTCAATTTGTATTTTCTGCCATCCCTCTCCTTAAGTTAGGAGAGGGGAACCCCACTGAGAAAGGGCCGGTGTAGGTGCAGGCCTTAGTTCCAATTGCGTAATGACGCCCAATTCCAGCATTTATCCTTACATGTTTTTGCTAACAACCTTGATTACTACAATGAGGTGTGTCACTACATGACTGGAACAAAAGTCTGCATCCACAACGACCCCTTGTGGACGAGGTCCTTCACCTCCGCTTCAAGTCAACATGAGACGAGAATGACCAGAACACATCTACACAGACTGTAGCAGAGCCACAATGGAGCAATTACCCAACCATACTGAGTTAGTATTGACTCAATGGGGAGCCGTCACATTAGCTGAGACTGCCCTATAGGTATTTCCTTCAGCGCATGTACAGCACTGACCTAAAAAGAGGGATTACATCAAATGACTTTAAACAGTCGTACTTAGGTATATCTGCAAACATGATCATAAATTTTGCCATCACAACATTTACACTGAAAAAATGCCCGTCTTAATAAGTAATTTAATCTTATTATGAGACTTAACTTCTTATTCTCTTCTCTCATAACTGTGAAATATTGGTCTAAGTTACTCTGTGCTTCATGAGTGAAATTTCTTAGCCTGCGGACAAATCTAGAAATTAGTCAAAATTATCCCACATCAGTGGCAGGATTTTTGTTTTAAGGAGAGGAGTCATAGAAATAAAGATTTTAAGCGTAAATGCAACCTTAACCCTCAGAGCGCTAAATGCAACTATTGCTACTCACTGATGTAAGATATCAAAATCAAAGCTGTTAAAATCAATCATGTGACGACTTGCAGGAGCTCTTTCAAGCAAGTTGCCACATGATAGGTTTTCCATGGCACAAGATAATTTAATTTATATTTTTTTAAATTTATTTCAGTGCTCTAGGGGTTAAAACATTTGGTAAGCTTTATTATTATTATTTTTTTTTGTAGTGTTTTTGTAGTTTTATGAGTGGGTGAAGTCATTTGACATTAATCATGAGCTGACAACTTCCATTGCTACTATGTCATGCGCATGACAGTGTTATGGCAGCATATGTCAGACTTTCAGCAAAAAGTTACCTCACTTTCCCTCCATCCTGAGAGACTAGACAGTTGGTTGCCCGCTGGCCGACGGTATACCCGGAACCCCTAAAGCATTCGCTCCAAAAATCGATAGGCTTCGTGACCTTACCACACACAAGGCCCACGTCAAATATGAAACAAATCGGTTGAAATTTTTGGCCTGTAGAGCGCTCACAGGAAAATCTCTACAGACGAGGGTGGACGCGGCACGACGATTGCTGATCCACAGCATCCCCAGCTCGTCGTCCTGGGATACAATTACATGTCGCATTACCTACACGATGGAATATCAACCGGTCCCACACAACACTGTTCAGTATTTTAACAAAGTGGCGTGATTCATTAAATGGGCTGAGAATCTTAGATTTCACTTAGAGGTTCCCATTGTGTTCAACTGGTTGATGTGACATTTGTGACAGCGAGCCCAACCTATAATTTCTACAGCGTGTTTCCGACACCAGAGTGCCCATCACTGCGAATGAGAGAGCTCACCCCTCTCTCCTGATACCTTTCATGAATGTGACTGAATTATGCACAAGGAGTGGGAGATAAAGGAACAGAGGTAAATACATAAGCCAAGCGGAGACCGGATGAAAATGTAAAACCACTCAGCCTGAGGCAGAGCTTCACTAAAGCATTCCCTGCCATCAGCCTGTCTAAATACAGGCTCCAGAGAACGGAAATTTCCACTCCGAGTAAATAAACGGATGCCGCCACCAGGGAACCATTAACACACACAAGGGACAAACTGCAGCGATTGCCATTAAAAACAATGTCTGACCAAAAATAAGAATCAATCCTTTTTAAAAATCACACTGGTAAATGTTTGGATCAATAGCTTGTACAGGCAGCTGTTTACATTTGTTCCCTTTCGTTTTTTTTTTTTTTGGCCTGTTCAGTCGGGAACTATCCACTCAGCATGTAAAAAGCATTTATCCCTTACCGTTCAGCCAAATGAAAGCCCATTTTTACCAGGTGTAGCGCTTTTAACAAAAGAGATGTAACAATTCAGCACACTGAAGTGAACCAGGGAGCAGCACGATAACAGATTGAACACGACTGATATGGAGCAAAAGAACAAAACGGCAACAATAAATAGAAGGGAGCAGCTAAGGAGGCTGTATTGAGACAAATGAGAGGCATAAATCACCGGCCCCGCAAACAAAGATGTGCCCTGATGCAACACCTTAAAATTAAACGTAGTGGGGCCTTGTTAAATTACACAGCAGGCCCACGCATTTATTGTTAAAGGCCAAATAAAATACTTTAAGTACAGGCATGGGGAATGGAGAGAGGAGCTTCAAGCTTGAAGGCTCATTAAAGCCAGAATACCGGAGCTGCTCGTAAAAGATGAGTACGTTTATCACAAAATTGCTGAGAGCCCCAGACCCCCAACAACACAATATAGCACTAGAGCGATTACTGCAAGATAATTAGCAAGAAACTGGTTAAGGAATCAATCATCCCAACCCCTGGTCAACAGTCTTGTTTTTTCTTTTTTTTTTGTTAGATTTTTGTTTTGTTTAATTTAGTTTTTATTATTATTATTTTTTTTTTTTTTTTGCTCCCCAAAATTTTTCAATTTCAGTTAGAATTCTAATAATTCCACACTATAAATAAGCATATTCCCTAACATACTGCCTCATCTTCCCCCTCTCTCGCTCTGTCCCTCACAAGCAGGCATACACACACACACACACACACACACACACAGGAGGGCACAGTACAGGAGGGCATTCAAGTTTGCACTCAAATATATTCTGGAAGAACCAAAGCAGCTTGCGCACATGAAAATTGTTTTCAGTTTCTTAATTTACTGATCACCCCTTCCCACCCACTTGAAATTCATTATTGCTATTACCTACCTATTGCCAATTTAAAACATAAACATTTCAGAGCTTATATTAGTATTTGTATTCATAATAGTGCAATGATGCTGTAATGATATCGTAACTATAATATGATGACATGTTTATGATACATACCGTATATTTTTTGTGGTTTGTGCCAAGAACAAAAAAGTGATAAATTTGAACAGGAGGATTTTATATCTCCATAAAAATCTACAGATCTTACGAGAATAACATAAATCATAGGCATTATTTTGCTGTCCTGTCAGCTCTTAAACAGAACATGCCCCTTTTAAAAAAATAACAGGTACAGGGGCTTCTAGCATTTGATGACTTTCTCCTCACAAGTAAATCGGCAGCATTTATTTGTTTTTTGAAGGGAATTGACCAAGTAAAGCTCATGGGGAATTTTTTAAAAAATTTGGCAGCAGATCTTGCACTGGGAGACAGCCTGGTGTTTTCAGTCCAAATATCGATTAGACCAGCCTTCAGAAACCATAAACCCAGACAACAGAAATAAAAGATTAGCATCACTTCTGACTGGAAAAGTCTTAACTCCTTCATAACAACATCAATGCATGACACAACTGCGGAAATGGAAGACTTCCATCACATCCTAAGGAACAGGGATTGCACAATGCAGCAATCTTTTGGGAGAAAGCAATGCTGTCACAATGTGCAGCAATACCAGAGTATATGAAGGAGATATATTGCTGATGTTATGATGACAGCAAGGTAATATTTATGAAGTAATTACGCAAGAATATGCAAAACTATGTGGCAACAGGAAAGATACTAATGATGTTATGATTGAGAGAAAGTAGGCCCAATATTTGTGATGTCATCACATAAGGAGGGGACATTACATTGGACATAAGCATTAGATGAGGGTATGTTGTGTGATTTGACCAAAGGAATAGAATTTCAAATATCTAAGTGTTGATATACTGTGCAACAGTGAAAAGGGAGTAATGTATTACTGTGAGAAGAAGTCCTTTCTGTAATAACTGTAATAAAAAAGACTTGATTTTGATACCAATGTCGACCCAAACAATGGAGCTCAAAAATGCTTTGCATTAAAATAACAAATACGAAACCGTAGAAGAAAGCAAACAGGAAAACAAGGTGCTTCGCTTTAGAAATAAAATTAAAAGGATGTCATTAGATTTTTAACATTCCTTGGTGAGAAGCATAATATTTGCAGTCTCATTACGCAAATGAACATAGAAGTATTTGGTGAAGGCAGTGTAACCAATGAGGAAATTCATGACACAATATTTGACTGCTTGGAGGAGAAAACAATATTGTCTTGTTCTGATCAGAGCGAAGGTGTCAGTACTCGGAGATTTGCGATGTGACTTCACGACAGAACATCGCATTATTCAACGAACGGAAAACTCCCTGGGTTGCCATTGTGTGAAGATATATTGCAAAGTTTAGGAAAGAAAAGCAATATTTGTGTTGACATTGCGAGGTGAGAGGCTGACAGCTGTAGTTCTGTGAGGGAAGCACTTCAGTGCATCAGACGGTACAATGCATCCAGTTTTTAGAGACGGGGCAATTTCGCTTGGACAAAAGCCGGCAGTTCGATCAACAAGACCATTTCTGTGAATGACAAAGCTATGGCTACACCCTAGAGTGAGGCGCTTCGGAAACACAAAGCAAAGCCAAATGCATTTCTCCAACACATGTACGCTCATTTATCTTCATGGCCCGAACGGCAGGTCACCCCAGCAACAAACAGGAAAGGGGAGTTTGGAGCGCTGCAAGACACCGAAGAGCCAAAGTGCTAGCAGCTTTAAGAAAAAGCTAAGGCAGCAGCGATGAATAACATCTGTAAGCAAAAAAACCTCCGTATACCTTTTGAGAAACAGCGAATCTGGTCATACGCACTCTTAGCTGGGCCTGCGGTTGACCCATCTGCTCATTTGGACGTGCCATTCCAAGGTCATGGGGAAAGAACAATTCCCAGCTCCGATAAACTGAGCATCAGAGTCCGCAGCCCTTATTCTTGGGAACGAAACTTGTAAATATTTCAGTGCAAGCAGCACAATGGGGGAAATACTGATCACATTTACACAGATCATCTTTGCAGATTTATAATACAGGGTAGTGTGAAGTCATAGCCTAGAGAATAACAGATGTTATATAAATATCAATAAGTACGGGCAGACTGAGAGAGAGAATGAGATAGATTTTTCAATCCCTTAATGCATACTTTTTAAATATTAGAAATTACAGATCTTCCATAAGGAAAAACAATTTAAACAGTCAAGGCCAAAAAACCCCAATAAGCTGGTGAAAACAGAGCGGAAATATGAAGACAGAGTCAGATAGAGAAAGAGAGCAGAACAAGAGAGAGAGGGAGAAAAAAACGTGTATTTGAGAGAGAGAGCAAGAGAGAGTAAGAGAGAGAGAAAGGGAGAGACAGAGAGAGAGAGAAAGAGAGGCAGAGAGAGAGGGCTCCACTGCTCATATGGAGACTGTAACTACGACTGCTGCCCTGGGGTGTCCACAGAACCTAAATAATGTATTGAACACAGGCTGGGGGGATGGTCTGGGGGGCATATCGGGGGGAACCTGAGTCAAGCGAAGGAGAGCACAGTCAGAGCAAAGGAAAGTGTCAGTGGGAGTATACCTACACCCAAAATACATCATCCTCTCTTCATATCCAGACTTCTGAGGGGATAATTTTTTTTTATGGCTGGGATGCTCAATGGTTGCATCTCAGTTCTTTTATTTGATATTTAATCGCTCCTGGGTCCTTGGTTTCCCCGGATGTTGTTCCAGATCCGCCATCTTGAAGGCCATCCCAAAGCCCTTATTTCAGCTTTGAGGAGCAAGGAGGGAGCTCTGAGGAGTCATGAGCGAGGATGCACGAGAGCAGCCTTCACGGATTACTTTCATCTTAAGGCCATGACCTCAATCAGTTATGACAGATACTTGCAGCAGATCCAACTGTTCACTGTCATCAGAAATGACTCTGCATTCTATAAACATGAAACTTCAAAAAAGAGGACCTCTTATTTCTCTAAAAATATATTTCATTGTTTCCTCTCTCCTCGCATGGTTTCCTGGGGTCTCTCCGTGCATCCCCTGTAGAAGGGATTAAGAAGCAAGGGAAAGACGCAAGTGAGGGAAACATGGATGCAACTGAAGAGAACTGCGGTGCACCCAAAGCAGCACAGACGACAAGCACATTCACCAACAGGAAGTCAGGAATTCACTGACAGGAAGTTAAAACACCACCCCTGCGCCTCTATATCACCACTAAATGGCATGCGCTTACAAAGCCCAATGCAGATGTCCAACCACAAATAAATATGCCAACTATTGCCATACGAGCACAGCCACATATATGGAAATGGGACATTAAAGCACCAGAAACAGACAAGCTCCATTTTAAATACAGTGCCAGCAGAGGAGCGACGTTGTCACCACCTCTCAGCTTCCTGAGTTGGGTCCAAGGGCAGCAAAAACGGGCACACGGGAAGCTAAGCCAGTTAAGTATTGTGTCGCCATTGTGTTTCAGAAGGATGCGCTTGTTGCAGAGCAGATAAGGCCTCACACGGCTGCAGAATAAGGCCTCACACGGCTGCACGCGGCGGCAGAAAGGGATTACGGTATCTCGTCAGCGCACGGCTGCTCTTGCACCCACTGCCGGCGCGATGCATAAAGGCCCCGCTCCACCCCCCACAGGATTCGGCCCGAGGATCAGGCGGAGGTGGCCATGCAACATTGTGGTGATTGCCCTACCGCCACATCTATAATTTCAACGGTGAGGCAAGTGTAAAGAACTTAAATTCCTACATGGTTTAATCTATTAGAATTATAATCTCCTTTACGCAAGCAAATTAAATTGTGACCTGTTGGCACTGATTTGAGGCTATTTACATCTCAGTTGGGAAAACTGCATAGGAAATAACCCTTTAAAACTGAGGCACAGACCCATTATCAACAGACCTCCAGAGTGTTCACTGTGACGTCGCAAAGGATTGCAGGTTTTTTCATAGTTGGACATCAGACAGAGATGCAGTATCTCACAAATAAACCCCAAAAGACAACAAAGCCTATCTCCCTCTAGAGGCTGGGAATGGTAGTGACAGGAGGGGGAGGGGCACAAAGTTATTTGTGCGCAGTAAGTATGACAATTACTCAACGCTCTGTCACCACAGGAACAGCAGAACTTCCACCAATGCAAATGTGCACCAACCTTTGTGAACACCTCAGCCAGCAAATATCGAACATTTTATGACTGAAACACTATTCAGTGGATAATGAACTTGTTCTAATATACTGAGGGGTCACAAGCAGTCATGTAACCCTCCAAAAGTTGAATCATCACACCTGTCTCACAAAGGACTCTGTATCACCATCTCGCGGTGAGGAGGTTTCTACAGGTGAATTCTGCGCATGAGGGGAAAAGCGCTCTCAGATACCTGAAGACAGACAGAAAATTCTGTAGCCACTTATGGTCAGTCCTTTCAGTGAACAAACACGATTTCAGATATTAAAGAAACCTTCTCAGCAAGGAGGGAAAGGGTTATAAAGAAGGATGCCATCTTCCATCTGCTCCTTTTCTAGGTCATGGCAACTCTCGGAGGAGAAATTAAACATAATATTAGAATTTATCATGCGCACCGGAGGAAGAAATGATAACTTTGCACCAAATTAGCTCCCAGGAGACAGCCCAGTCCGTGCCCCGGCAACACCATGGGACTGACCTTTGAGTGTTAGCATACAAATTAAACCTGAAAAAAGAGTTCAATCTTTGCCCTTCCTTCAGCTCAAACGGCGTTTATTTTTCTTAAATTTTCGGGAAAAAAGCACAACCGCGCAAAATGGCTCCGCACGGCTTTCAAGGACCACATTTCCGGAAAAGCTTCTGCAGCACAAAAATAAATGCAGCGAAGGTGTTGCATTGTCTACTTTACAATACAGAGCACATTCAAAAACAGGCTCCGAACAAGAATGGCGCATTCAGCAATGATGCACAACTTTTCAACTCAAATTCAATCTTTTCTTTTTTCTCCCATGCAGACAAAGCATTTGTTTCCATTGCCAAACAGAAATAAACAAAACACGTTCCAAGATATTACTCGCGGCCCCGAGCTGCATTTCTTTCCCTCTCCGTGGAGCCTTTTAATATTTTCCCCACCTCATCCAGATGAAACAGGGAATCATTACTGCACTAATTAGTAAATTAAGCCCACATCATCTACGGCTTGAAACAATTCCTGACAAAACTCCAATCATTGAATCTAATAACAGCAATTTCGCAATAAAACCACTATAATTGGCTCCAATCAGGTAGTCATTAAGAGCATATAATAGTACGACGCATTGTGTGGTTTATGAAGCCTCGCACTCAAGTAATGATGTTGGATTGGTCTGGAGAGTGGCAGCGTGAAAAACATGGACTGGATTAATGCTTGGTGTGTCCATGGAATGACAGAGCATCACTCTTGCTTCCTCATCCCACTCGCAAGAAGAGCAAAGGCTCATATAATGAAAAGGCTCATTAATTTCAAATCCCGTTCAAGTCCACGACATCTGGTTGCACTTCATTATCGCCGCAGCACGTAAAATCAGGGAAAAAAAAACTGGCGCATAAAGCGAGCTACGCGCGTATGCACGCATGACAGAACCCCGGCACATTCAGACGCACTCCAAAGCGAAATTGCCGCATCAGTGCTTTTAGCGGGAATGGCAATATCATCACGTTTAAGTCCAGATTAATTTTACTTGGAAAAGAAATAATTACGACATTTATCTTCAGGAGAACAATGGCAGCTCTGTCCCCAAATAATCCTCCTTTTATTTCCCGCGGAATAGCTCAGGTCGCCGTACATCCGAGCCCATTAGCAGTAAATTCAGGGTAATGTTGTGCCACCTAGACACCCTGTCAGATTTCATTACCTTCATTTCCTTGGCTCTCTCGGACCAGGGAGGCTAGGTCATTAAGACAGGATCTCCTCCCCTTTTGCATTTTGGCAGGTTCGTCCTCAAGGCTGGGTTTCACGGAAGTGTTCACAGACGACATGTCTTAAGCTTGAATTGCATTTCACAAGCTTCGGACATGAGGAATACACCTGGAGGCCTTCTGGTTGGTTCTGGACTTCATTTCCCATCAGACCATTGATGGCCCATTCTGCAGTCCTTCTACTCATGGGAAAGCCCCACCTACTTGTGACTCTGCAAAGATCACTTCTTTAGCTCATCAACTTTCTTTCTGCACACTTCCTCCCAATAAGACCCTGCTACCCTCTTCTCGGAGTAGTCAGACAATGCTGTAGTATTTAGAATAGTTCCCCTTATCCTGGGTGAAAGCGTACTTGGATTCTTGTACTTTTTCAGGGGAATTGCTGGTCGTTCTCTTTAATGTGTGAAGAAACCAGCTGCGACCCAGCCTAAAGACCCATTTCCTGGTAACAGCAAAAGTGTACAGACAGAGCCATTTCACAGAGCTGAGTCTGACTTGATTCTGAAAAATTGCCACAGATAAAACTTGTTGGACTATAACTAAAAGTAAAAGAGCAATCAGAGAACGAGCAGGGAACGATTAAATAGTTTACCTTTTTGCCTGGAGGTGCTGAGAACTCAGTGCGCTACATTTGCTTGTTGACTACACATGTTGAGATGGAGGTTCCTCCCCAGAACGATTTCCTTCCTTGCTCTTAATTAATGCAAAGAGGAATGCTGCCGTTACCAGTTCTCATTTCTCTCACCCTCCCTCATGATAAATGAAAAGCTATAACATGACAGAAATGCTATCGACACAGAACTTCTATGAATACGAGTGCATTAGACCAAGAGACACAGAAAACACATTTGCAGTACAGTATGTTTGGCATTCCACCTGAAGGGACGGAACATTTTGGAATTTTCCAGGGCAGCCCAGATCAACAATCTCCACCCCTGTTCCTGGAGAGCTACCATCCTGTAGGTTTTTCCTCCAACCCTAATTCAGCACATCTGATTAGGCTGTTTAGCAGCTCATTGAGATCTGTACCTGGGAAGTGAGGTGCACTTTGCTTTTGTTGGAGTGAAAACCTTCAGGAGGGTTGCACTTCAGGAACAGGGCTGGAGACCACTGACCTACATGAACTCGGAGGAAAGTTTAGGCCACACAAGTAATAACATCACCCTGAGAGCTTTGGTCCCAGTGCTGTGCTGCAATCTGCTGGGTTGTGCTCTGTGCCAAAAGGCATAATTCTCTACTCTTTATGAAGCATTTCAAGTAATGATGGACCCAATGAGGCATCCAAAGTCTGCTGCAATCTCCTGGAGTTTCCCTGAATATATTACCTGCTCCCCAGTACCCACAACTGCTCAAAAAGTGTTCCACAAATGAACAGTCTGCACCAAAAGCAGAAATGGATCTAAGAAATCCACATTATTCCATCACGGATTGATAAACTGTCTCCAAATCCAAAGCTTTAGGTGTAGGGGATTCTCCAAGGGTAGTTATTTTGCAAGACCCTACTTTTTATCAGACACTGACTAGGTGTGCAAAAACAAACCCCTTGATATTATGGTGAAACGTCCTTTAAGGCAGCCATAGGCCTACAGTAATAAAATAATAATGGTTGTTATTTATTTGATGCTTTAGTCCAAAGTTGCTAACAGTTATTTAGACAAGGCAGGGGCCAGTCACCCTAGGGCAATGTGGGATTAAGGGCCATGCTCAAGGGCACAAAAGCAAAGAGATATACAGTACTGAACACTGCTGGGTAATGTGACCCATCCTAGTTACACCGGAGTAGTGGGCAGCCACAGTGCAGCGCCTGGGGATCAAATCCAGTTGTAAAGCCAGAGCCTTGGTCAGGGCCAGGGCTAGGAATGTTCCTGTAGTGTATGTTTTTCTTTTTTTATTTCGCAGAGTAGGGGAAACCAGACTATCTTGAAGAAAAACCACACGAACACAGGGAGAATATGCAAAACTCCATGTACAGAGGTCCTAAGCGGCCGGGGCTCAAACCCCGAACCACCTCATTACAACGCAACAGAACTAATGACTACAGAAAATATATTTGCAAATACATCTTCAACATCACATCAAGAGACACAAGCATTTTTTTTTTTTGTCTCTCATGATGGTCCTTCTTTAGTTGTCAATAACTGTGGCTAATGTAAGCCCAAGTTCTGAGGCCTCAGGCTACAAAGGTTAGTATAAGAACTCACAAGAACATTGCTGACATTGCAGCCTGAGTCCGTGAATAAAATTATAAGCACACAGGCTAACAACCAGCATAAAGTTCACAATAAATATGTCTACCAACATAGTATTGGTGATCTACAGCTTTTGCATAGCTAACTCTATGACACAGTTTGTGGTCGCTATCTAAATCCTACTTGGTGGTGTGTAATATGTAATGCATTTAGCAATAACCAATAGCAAAAAAACATCCATACGAAAAAGATTACGTTCGTCTATCATTACCAGTGGCCAAGCTCAGCCATTCCCGACAGGCGAGCGGAAACCATTTGTTATGGTATGTTTCCTCAAGCAATTGTTGAATAGAATCGTCCACCCATAACCAATTCCGGCTTGCGGGAGCTATGATGTGATTGGTTAGTGACAGTTCTATCCCCTAACTCTAGCCAGGTAGTGTCAGCAATGTAATAGCGATTTCTGGAGTTAACCCGAAAAAGTCAGTGTTCAACCAATTCTGCAGCAGGGCCAGCAAGCTACAGGCTAAAGAGGGTGCATACCCGCTTAACAAGAATGTAGAGTGTGAACTTATTCTCAGCCCAGAGCGAAACCCCTGTCAGCTCTAAGTTGAAGATAGAGTTAGCCTGGGGCTAACCATAGTGTGAATGCCCTAACTATTATTTAGCTGATACATAAACCCAAACTGCCTTACAGGTGATCAGACTTTGCAGGGGCCAATCTCTCCTGGAGCAATGAGAGGTTAAGGGTTTTCCTCGAGGGCCTAACAGTTGCATTGATCTTATTGTAGCTGAACTGGGGCTTGAACCGTGAACCTCCTGCATTCCAGTCACACCTTCACCATGAGATCACAGGTTAAAGAGGAAGTGTGTAATGCATATCACAATCCGAGGTTCTGCGCACACTAACATGGATAATTCAGCAGTAAGGATTGTAGGCATCAAAGAGGGCTTTGCATTATCCAAGGTTCACCGGCACATATGAGGAGACCAGACTGCAGCCAGAAACCACAAGAGAGACGGAGTTTGGGAGGAGAACAGATCAATGCCTGCTTCAAAATCCAAAGAAATAAATCACGGCATAAGCTGCAATTCAGAAACTGTCAAGAGCGGCAGAAACTGAAACTGCAGTCAGTTCCATTCATCGTCACAAAGGTCTCTACAGGGGCACCCCACAAAGTAATGAGAAATGAGCTAAAATACACACATCTATGCAGCACTATTCCTGCTCCGCTCATACTGCTTAAACCAGACGCGGCAAACTGACAAAAATATTTTTAACTCTAATACAAAGAATAAGCTGTGAAGGACTGTGAGAGTATTGGTGTGAAAGGAGAGGGAAGAAAGTGAAAGAGACTGAGAGGTTATGGATACAGGACGAGAACACAACCACAGGCTGCATCCAGACTTCAGACAACAAGGCTGACTTGTTCTTGCAGGACCTTAACCTTGAGATTGAGAGGACATCTTCGCCATGGATCCACTTTTAAACTCTGGCTGTGTTTTTCCCGAAGTGATGGAGAACCTGACAGAACACACACACACACACACACACACACACACACACACGCCAAGGTCGGGGAGCTCAGAATCGAGCGTTCCTTTAACCGCGGGACCCTGGTGCAGCATTGTGTTGAGCTACAGCTTTAATAACCCGCCTCATATTGAACTGCGAGCGATTTTCGGAGGGATAGTTATGCCTGGCTGGCCGGTGCAGGCCCTTTTTAATCAAGTGCAGGAGGGGTTTGATATCACAGCCACAGGATGAAGCACCTCGTCTGGTGAAATGTGTGGATGTGATGAGCAGAGGAATTTGCACAAGAGACAGAGAGAGAAAGAGAGACGAGAGATGGGAAAGGAGAGAAATATACTGAGAGGATAGAGTGAGGGAGAGCATTTAAACTGCATTCAGAATATGTCACTTCTGCAGTCAAGGCAAACAGTCTTCCATCAAACAAAAATACTATGCAGGGATTTCTCAAACATACACACACACACACACACACACACACACACACAGAGTCTAATCCACAGAAGCTTGACATACAAGAGGTTTTAAAGTAAATTCTGCAGAAGAAGTGTGCTATGGGAGTACTCCGAGACGAGCAGTGCCTCTCGGTTGTGGACCTCTGAGCGGAGAGGGAGCTCCGCAGCTTCCAATCACAGTCACTCAGAGCCTAATGGGAACACCTGAGCAAAACAGAAGGACTGCACCGTAATGCAGCTCAATCAAAATACTGACAGAGCGCTGAATAGCCGGAGAGCCCAGCGGAGTGTCGTCTGGCGAGCGGTGAAGGGAAACGGCATCCTCAGAAAGTTTTTGGAAGACATCTGTCTCCTCCTTCACTATTGTTTCAGGGACACCACAACCCCAACAAGATTGTTCTCTCTGAAGCTTCTGAGCATTGAGACAGAATTTCATCTGAGTGAGCTTTCAATGAGAGGCATGAAAGAAACTTCACAAAGGCGCAGTGTTTCCACTGAAGCCTTACTGGCTTGGAGGAGAGAGAGCCCTCTCATCTGGCTCTCTCAGTACTTCCTTGTAATTATGAGTATATTAAACATGTTTGCTCTGTCAGACTCTGTAAGTCAAATATTTTCAGTGTTTCTACTCCACGCAAGTCATTTTCAGTCTAATTCTGTTTAACTGGATGTCAGGCTGATATAACAATGACAGCGCAAGACGGAATTATTCAGAGTAAGCCGGAAATGGCCCATAGCTGTTGTCACAGACAAAGCGCTTCCACTGTAGAGAGAACGGCAAGTGGACGGGGGTCAAAGGTTGATTTTGGGTGCGAAGAGGGAGGACGATACACAAAGATAGCTCAGAGACTGGCCACTGGGTCTTAGATCTCTCGCATAGTCTCCTGCTAGCATTTCAGCTACCTTACTTTAAGCGGCTGTTCTCAATAAAACATCTGCACGTGGAAGACGAAGACAAGTCACTTCCTATAGAAATGAAATCTGTATTTTAAATTAGCGTAAATTGAGGAAATTGTGTCAAGCCCAGTCCCGAAGGCTGAACAGGTCATACAGCTGCTGTAAGGCTGCAATGTGCTCACAACAGAACTCGGCTTAATTGCTACCAGTAGGCCACATGCTCAAATCCCTGCTGTTGAACCCTTGAGCAATATAATCTGCTTGAATTGCCTACTCGTAAAACAGGCTGTGTGAGTTAATGAAATGCTGAATTTAAGCCCTCATGCTTAAATTCAATTCAAATTTAAAAAAAAAAAAAAAAAAAAAAAAAAAAAGGAAATAGGATTGAAAGTGGCTCACAATTACAGATGAGAGGTCATGGGGTCCAAATGCATAAAATAATATTGTTTTGCTTTTTCAATTGTTTGATCCAACAAGCATGTAATTTTCCCATTAAAACCTATGATCACTCAAAACTACTTGATGGCTTCAACACTCCATTTGAATGGAGCCGGTGATGTAGATGCCAACTTAGTCAATAACGGGTCCATATTTATTCCATGTTAAATTAAATCACGAAATTCACACAAATTCCCAGAACCAATTTGTTATGTATGTTTCAGTTCTCTGCAACCAGATCTCCAGAACAAATTTTAAAGCCGAATGCCCAGAGTACAGATGGATTCAGCTAGATTATTTCTCTCTGAATTGTTTATGTGACAGAATGCATGTTCTTCACCCAGCTGTCACTCTCCCAAATCAAACAACTATAGTAGCACGTGCTAGCTCCATCTGCCTGATGCAGACAGGTCCAAAGAGGCAAACTGAAGCAAACTGGCAAAGAGAAGAACACTGTAACCAAAGACAAGCATGTCAAACAGCAACAGCCATATATGTTAATACCAGATACGCAAAACAAAAAGAATAGTCCTTATTAATCTATACCTTGGGCCAGTTTCACTGACAAAGATTAAACCCAGTTTTTCACAGAGAATATTCATTCAAAATGGAACATCGTCAAGGATTAAGGTTACCTGGTCCATGACATCAGAAAGAAATTAGCAACATGAATTCACGGGGAACAAAATTTTGGATAAAGCAAAATATGTCAAAGCAGAAGACTTTTCATGATAGAGAAGGACTGGCCACGCGCTAGCAGAAAACAAGCACTGACAGCCTGAGGGCTACAAACAGCTAGTCATGAAAAATATTTTCACAGTCAGTCAGTACTTTATGCTTTATGGTCACCAATGTTTTAGAGCCAGATGTGAGTGGAGGTTATCTGTTGTGTATTACCCCAGAAACAAATCCAGACCTTTAGTACCACCATTACAATGGTGTCTCAATGCAATATAAACAAATGCAGACCTTCAGCGTTGCCATTAAAATGGCAAATGGCGTCTGAAAGCAATACAAACAAACACAGAGAGAAATGCCCCCGCTCAGCAGGAGAAAAAAATGCGAGACATTCAAAGCTCATAATTGAGCCCATTTGGTTGTGTTTCTGAGCCAAACAATTTTCGCTTGGATAGGTTTCCAACCCATTCTAAATACATTCAAGCAAAAGGAGCAAAGCCAATGGACAAATATTTCTGTACATCTGCACTCCAACCAAATTATCCAGTACACTCAGAAGAACTGCAGGAGGGCGCTTTTCTGAAAGGTCAAAAGTTTAATCAGGTTACAGTGCTGGGTGTTCACCCAAGCCTTTCCTGTCCATTAAATGTCCATTAAATTCCTGGTAATAAAGCCACTTTTTTTTTTTTTTTTTTTAAATACACGTCATTCAAACAAGAAAGAACCATGGAGCTAAGAGATGTTAAATCCACCAACCAAGTTCAGAGTTAAATGAGGTCACTTCCCTAGTGGAGAGAGGAGGAAACATGTGACTGGTCCAGAGCTTTGAGAGGGGCGTGGCCTAGCACCAGTGGGTGGGGATGTGTGTGAGGGTGTGATAGAACTCCCAGCAGGAGTTCACATCACAGCTGCATTCTCACATTCTCAATCAATCATCCCCACAGCTGGAGTCGAGCTGCCCTGTAATCTTGCTACGTTCATCTAATTAAACATCCCCTCGACCCTGCAGCCTTGCTGCATCTCCCACCCAACAGGGGGTGCTATGTGCTATGTGCAAGCCCAGAGAGAGGTCCAAATGAGTCGCCCCTAGCAAAACACTACAGCCCCCAGCCAACTCCTGTATGAAAACTCTGCATGAGTGAGAAAAGAAGAAAGACTAACCTTACAGCAGAGCCGCAGGTCAAATTTAATGTGCTTTTACTAGGAGGAAAAGAGAGAGTGTGAGAAAGGGAGAGAGAGGAGAGAATGGGAGAGATAATGAGTGAGAGAGAGAAAGGAGGGAAAGGGAAAGAAAGAGAGTGGGGAGAGAAGGAAAGAGAAATGAGAGATAGAGAATGAAAGGAGGGTAAAAGAGAAAGATCTGGAGAGAGGGAAAAGAAAAGGAAGGAGAGGGAAAAGAGAGAGAGCAAGAGAGAAAAAGTGAGCAAGAGGAAAGGAAGAGGAGAGGGTGAAGTAGAGGGTGAGAGAGAGAGGAGAGCAAAAGAGAAGAAGAAGAGAGGGAGAGAGGAGAGCAGGAAACAGGTGACCGATGAGAGAAGGGGTGAGTGGAGAGACTGTGAAAGAGTGAGTGAGAAAGAGGAAGGAGGAGAAAGAAGGAGAGGGGAGAGGCAAAGAGGAGAGAGTAGAGAGAGAAAGGAAAGAGGAGAGAAAGCCTTTTGCGCCATATTGATATGTGTGAGACACTATAGACTCTTTGTTTCCCCTCCAAGAGCAAACAGGCCAAAGCATCTGAAAAATATAAGTATAAACGTAAACATGCCTATCAATGAAAGTGCACTCCAGGGGACTGTTTTCTTTGTTTCGGGAAAACGAAGAAACAAAAGCAGGAAATTCGGGCATTTTAGCAGGCATATGCTATTGGCTTTTTTTCGTATTCACAATGAAGACAAACCCCAGGCCCGCTAAAATCAACATCTATTTGACAGGAATTTTAACAGACTGCTGTCCCTGCTTTCACCTTAAACGATTATGTCATGTGACCACAAAAAAGAGCGCCTCAAATATCCATCTGGACTGCTTCGAGCATTTCTCATAAAAACACACCAAAAAAAAAAAAAATGCTGTTAGCCGCAACCATTACCACCAAACGACCTCGCTCTGTACGCTTCATAAATACAAATTTGACAAACCAATGACTCATTATGAAATGATGAAATTATACACAGACAGCAGGACAAGCTGAACAGTGTCTGAAATTAGGCTTTCTGCTGGCTATTGGTCACAAAGTTAATTTCAATACATTTTATCTAAAAGAAAAAAGGAGGATTTACCGTTCCACTGCAGATCCTTTGTTGGACATCTTTAAAGGATTCATAAAGAATAAGTTGAAGGACTTTTAAATTTCATTATAACGTATTTGAATTACGGCGATGCTGCAGCACCAAAGGTGTCTCTGGCGTTATGAGATAGAAGCTTTCCCCCATTGTTTTTTCGTATCAACATTCAATAACAGATAAGTACTTTCTTTGCCAGTATCTTTAGCTAATGCAGCGAAAGGCACAAATAAATACAAAAAATCTGTACCTTGATTCATATAATGTAATCTGTATTGTACTTCTCTTTTCAATGAGTGTAGTATTTCATAAAAGACTCAGGAATAAGTACTTATTTGACAAGAATTCATATTCCCTATACAGATAACCCCTGGTAGGTTAGGTTTCTTTTGTTGTGGAAATATTATCCCAAAATGTGCTCTCGTCAGGCTCTGGCTATGTAATGGGATATCAGCTCCTGTATTGTCGAGCCCTTTCACAGCTACACGCTTGGCGATTCTGCCAAGCCTCCCCTACACGCTCCGAAAGAGATGGAGGGAATTTTTTTCTGGTCAGGTCCGCGGTCCACCCGTCCGTGAGACAGTGAGATGCCAGTCGCGGCTGTACGAGCCGGAGTCATCGTCTGGAACCCTTGTCGGCTCGCGTGCGGGAAACAGGAAATCCCACCGCCGAGACGAACCCTATTAAAGCCCGTCCGACTAGCCAGGCGACGCCGCGGCTGAGCGCGGCAAAGGAGATCTTCACACCCAATTATCCAAGCACGAGAACCCATCATCCCACCCACCCCCTGCCCATCTCCAGTTTGTGTGCAAGCATGGAAGAAGGTACAGCTGGATAACGAACCAGACCTTCTGTACTTCAGATAACCTGCCCTCCTCTTGGCATGGACACCAGGCTTGGTCATATCTGATTTGACTGCACTCTATAGAGCAGACGCAGTCATTTGGCTTTAAAAGTACACTTGGACACACCCAGTGCTCCTGCACTTAGGTAAATTAGCCCTGTCATTGGCCTGCACAGTAGGCTTGGCTACACCCAGTCCTAAGACGCTGTATAAAATGAGTCCTGTCATTGGCCTGGACAGGAAGCCTTGGCATCACTCAGTCCTACAACACTGTAGAAATTGAGCACTGTGATTGGCCTGGACAGTAGACCTGGCCACTTCCAGCACGATTACACCTCAGAAAATAAACCCTGTTATTGATTTGGACAGCTGGCCTGGCATCATCCAGCACCGATACACCACAGTAGCACGCGGTCATTGGCCAGCCACATCCTGTTCCATTATACTTCAGAGAATTAGCCGTGTCCTTGGCCCCAGCATACGGCTTTGCCACTCACGCTCTCATAAGCCCCACTGCAGGCTGGACAGCAAGCCTGTACACTGACCTGTAGGAAGAGGTGTAAAGTCTAGGTTCAGAAAGTAAAAATCCTCCCCAGAACTTTATTCTAACCACCTGGATTTACTTCGGACAGGAGATAGAGCCAATATGAATGATCAGCTCATTCTGTGGGAGGGAGAAAAACTTGGCAGGACTTTTACTTTCTGACCCCTGGATTTTACATCTCTGCCTGTCATGGTTTTGCCCCCGCCAGCTGCAACCAGCAAACCGGCGGGCACTGGGACCATGTACCCAAAAGGGAGAGAAGGGACCCAAACGCACAGGCTGAGAAAAAAGATAAAGACTTTTAATAAAACTGGTACAAACCACAAACGAGGGGAGCAGCAGCACAACACCACAGGGCTAAAACTTCAGAATGCAGCTGCACTGCCAAATTGGCAGTGCAGCTCTTAAATACTGTTCACTTCACCTCCACTTCAACGAGCAACAGGTGTGGCTCGTTGAAGTGGAGGCGAAGACGGCAGGAGGGGGAGGGACTGCAGGGCAGAACCATCACATCTGCTTGTAGACTAGGTCAGACCACTCCCAGTCTCACTCTCATGTTCTGCACAGAGGACCTGACATCACCTCTAAGCAGTTACTTCAATCCCCAGGCTCTCGTCTCACCTCATAAACTGACACTTTTAACTGGATGAATGCAAATTGTAATCTTCACATGTCTAACACTCTCTGCCCTGAAAAAAAAGAGATTAACCCAATATAGCATCTTTAATGACGGCACACGGATCATTTCTGTCACTGTGTGAGACGTGAGATATCACATTTGGTATGGAGAGGAAGTCATAGGGGTTTGGGATAAAAGCAGAGGACAGGTTGAGAGATACAGTAGCTGACATTAGAGAAACACAAAGGAATAGAAGAAGGAAAGGATTCGGAGGTGTTCAGGGGGCTCCAGGGGTCTACGAGAACAAGTTATGCCGAGTTTTTTTTTTTCCCCAATTAACTCAGCCAGCTGACTTAACTTTGCAGTCCTGCTTTGTGCCTACTTTAATGATTGTGCTAATTAGCACATCCTGGTGGCTGGAACTAAACAATGGGTGGGGGGGGATTGTAACTTTTGGAACCTGAATTTTATGCATCTGATGCAGGAGAAGCGGAGGATCGAGAATCAGAGAGAGGAACAGCGGGAACAGCTGTGGAAGAGAGACTTATCAGAAAGACCCAGAACATTTAAAGCCGTAGGCAAAACGCCACACTTTAAAAATATGTCAGGCTTCCAAGACATGCAGTACCAAAAAAAAAATTGCTTGCTCACAGTTTATATAATGAATAAGGTAAAAAACAGCCCAAACATGATGAACGAGCCTTATATACAGATAAAGGAGCTTTACAAAAAAAAATCAATGCTGGTATTGCAGCGATGCACCAATCCAACCATTTTTTCAGCCTCCGGTATCCCAAACTTCCAGAACACAACCAACTAATAATGCTGCAATCAGGTGTGAAATCACTGCTTGCAGGCACAGCAGTATCTTAAAGAACAAACAGGGGAGAAAAAAAAGAACTACAAAGTAACACTGTTTTAAATCAAACTGGCGCATTTTTCATGTTGCAAACTGCATCCTTGCAAAAAGCGTTTTGCGTTGAACCTGCGCTGCCCTGTAATAGCAAAGCGATATCATAAGCACAGTCATTTTCTGCACACTAATGGTTTCATTTATGAGACCAGAGCGAGCGGTCATGCTCATCACAGAGGCCAATCTGACTCAGGATTCGGCCACATTATGAACTGCCGAACGCTAGCGGTCCTTTGCGCCGATCATTATCGCCTGCCCCGGGTTGAGGCCCTAGTTTATGTCAGAATGTTACCGAATGTCGCAAGTGTTTGAAAATTATTGAATGTCCTCAGAGCTGAAAATTCTAATGCCAGGGTAACAACAATTCTGATAACTGACAGCAATTCTAGGACAGTGAAATAGGGTCTTGAAAAATAAAAAAAAAACCTTCCGAAAAATAGCTCTTCACTGGGCTAAAACAAGAGTGAGAGTGAGGACAACCATCAACGTCAAAAACTTCCCTTTATTTCCCCTTGATGAAATCTGAAAAGGCCACCCCTTCAACATAAAGGCATACCCCATAAATTATAATAATAAAAATCAGCATTCATTGTCCGGACTATTAATTTAGTTGTATGCTCAAGAGCACTGACTACATATAAAACAGAAATAACAACTTGGCTGTTGTTGCCAACTTCTGTCAGCTAATGGATGATTCATAAGTGTAGTACAAGTCCTCAGAATTGAAATGAATATATTGTTTACTCTCCCAAGTCGGACTCGGACCAAGCTAGACTCCATTTCTAGTGAAATGCTGCCAAATTGACAGTGTTGGAGCCTCAGATAAGCCCTAATAACTCCAAGAACCTCCCAGGCATGACAACATTAAATGTCTCCAGAACCATTTACATGGAACTATCTAGTTTAAACCAGTTCATGCAGCTTCATTCTGCGTTTTCAACACTACTGGTTTTAACAACTGGACTAGCTGTTCAAAACTGAGTATCCACAGTTAATTAGTCCACCAGTTCACCCACCACCTTTCCTTAAGCAATTTAGCCGGCTTTGACCAGGCACAGGCCAGCCACAGTATGACCAGTAACATACCAACTATGAGCAGCTAGAAATGGTAGAAAATTATTTCAAAACTGCTTTGAATGTGGGCTAAATTCTTCAAGGGGAACAGTAGTTTTCCACCACCTCTGCATTAAGCTGCAGTCATGTAGGCCCCAGTGCAGTTAACTGTGCAGACGAGAAGGCCTTCTGTACCTCCGCAGGACAGTTCGATGTTATCTGGCTCGCCCAATTCGCTGAACCCCCTGTAATCTTCCGATCCATACACAGTATAGATTGGCGGATTAGGTTGGGCAGGATGAATCCAGTTTCAATGCGTTAACATTGTCTGCAGTTAAATGGTGAGTCAGTTCACAGTGAAATGCACAGTCTGATTTGACCTCCTTTCCCTTTTTTGACAGTAAAATACTAACCTTGTGCTGATTAAATGGTGTGTATGTGTGTTTGCGCGCGCGTGTGCATGTCTGTGTCTGCATGAGTGTATATGTGTGAGAGCTGTATCTGTGTGCACGTGTGTGTCTGTGCGCGCACGCGCATGGTGTGTGTGTCTGTACGTGTGTGTCTGCGTGCGTGCGTTCACACGAGTGTGTATACGCATATATTCATATCGGCCTTTGCGTGCTAGTGAGAGTGTCTGCGCATGCATGTGGGGGGGGTATCTGCACGTGTGTGTGTGTGTGTGTGTATGTGTGTGAGAGAGTGTGTGCCACATGTGTGCTTGTGCGGGAGAAAGAGAGGGGGAGGGCGAGAGAGAGAGGAGAAGAGGGCGATTTTATGACTCTCTCTCTCCCCCTCCCTCATGGGAGAGAAGATTAATGAGCAGCACACAGGGAGGGCTCCAGAGATGTGAGAAGGTTTTGCTTTATAGATGCCATCCTCCACACTCTTAACTGCACTCTATTCACACTCTCTCTGAAGTCATGAGAGAAAAAAACAACTACTGCATCAACATTAGCCACTGTTCTGCCAACACCTACATTCACTTTCCAACACATGGCTTTTGGGGAGAAAACAATGCGCTTGTTAGCCAGGTAATTCACATACAATTCTGTGCCACACACTGCATATTGTGACATCTGTCCAACTCTGTTTGATATTGTTCCACAATCACTTAGCAAACGATCGAGAGAGCGGTGTTGTAGACCAAGAAAATGCATTGTGTGAGAAGCATGCAGTACATAAGCCCAAGAGAAATGAGGCGAAAGCCTACAGCACTGATATCAAATCAGTTTTTGTTTGCAAATCACCGGGGAGAGGAACATTTCCTTCTTTAAGTGTTTGTTGGACCGAGTTCATGATTTAGTCCCACGGCACTATGAGTTAATATAGCTAGCAGGGCTAATGACATAGAAATCAATGATATAACTAGAGATTATTTTTAAGGCAAAAAAAAAAAAAAAAAAAAACAAATGTCTCCCCCCACCCCAACACCACCGCCCCTCATTTATGTTCACGGACATTTAGGAGGAAACTCGAAAAGTTAATAACCTCAAAATAACAAAAGGCAAAACAGCACAACCTGATGCAAATGCGTGCAAATTTTCATGGAAATATATCAAACGGTTTCTGAGAAATGGTCTGGAAATGGTGGGACTGCTGACGCGGACGCAAAACCACACAAAAACAATATGCCCTCCCCTCCGTCGGGGAGACATAAATATGGAAGGATGGAACAGGAATCAAAAGACTAGAGTAAGAGACAGGAAAGAAGAGGGACTAAGGGAACTGGGAGGGGGAGAAAAGGGAACAGAGAGGATGGGGAACAGGAGGAACAGAACAGGACTCAATGTGGAGCAATGGGCCGTGGAGAATTTGATGTATGTTGGTTGACACAGAGGGAGAAGATGCTCTGTGCCGACGTTACACTCTGCTTTCCATTCGGCCTCATAAAACAGGCCTGCAGAGTTTAGTCTACTCTCATCATCTACCTGTGTGTGCATGTGTGTGTGTGCGTGTGTGTGCGGGCATGAGCATGGGATCATATGTCCATGTGTGCGTATGTGGTTGCATGTGTATGTATAATGTAATGTATATGTGTGCAAATGAATGTGTGTTTAAGATGAGATCATTCACTTAATTTCATGGGTATAATCTGTCCACTGAGTTTAATCCATTCTAGCTACAATTCAAAAGTAGCAGACAGCCTTAATATAGGACTAAGGGATCAACTCCAGTTCTCAGATGTGAGCTTTGGGTCAATGACAATACCTGTCCTGACAGCCGTACAAGTTCGTCAGCATCGCTTTACAGAGTACCCAAAGGGCATCGAAACAGACAGAGGGAGAACATGAAGACACCCGGATCTGGATGGTAGGAATTCAACCAAAGAACTTCCTTCTTGTTCGAAAATAGTCTTAATTGTCTCTTTTGTGAGCACAGGCCTCATGTGCAAGTTTTTAGAGATGCAGCCATACTGATACTGATATAGATTATTGGTCCAATACTGATTTAAATAGCTGGATCAGGTGTCGGTGACAATGGGCCAATCTGGTATTGGATACAAATATTTTAATAAATAACAATACAGTACATTATATATATTATATCTACATGTTTATCTGTTTCATTTCATTTTACAAACATTTTACAAAGTTAGAAAGGCAATGTTGGGGTGCCCCGATGGCTCATCGGTCTAAGTGCGCGCACCATAAAGGCTGTGCCCTTCCTGCAGCGACCTGGGTTTGAATCCGGCTCGGGTCATTTGCTGCATGTCTTCCCCCATTCTTCTCCCCAACTTTCCTGTCTGTCTACACTGTATAACTATCAAATAAAGGAAAAATTCCCCAAAAAAAATTATCTTAAAAAAAAAAAAAAGATGGCAATGTTTAAGTTAATCCTGATGTTCCCTTAACATAAAAGAGTAATCTCAGACTCTTACACACAGTGAGGCATACAGCTTATTAATTAGACACTGGTTGGTATCGGATCGGTACTCAGTATCAGCCGCTACTTAAGTAAAGCCCAGATATTGGAACTGAAAAAGCTGAATCGGCTCATCCGTACACGTATGATTGTTTATAAGTATAGATTACCGGGGTGTTTTCTGGCATGGGTGCATGCATTGAAAATGCGTCCACACGAGACAGTGTCTGAGATTGTGCTCAGAAAATACCCGTTTTCATGTACAGTTCTTTTTTTCCTCAGATAAAGAGGGGCATTGATTTATTTCAGGGACAGACCAGGGTCAAAGGAGGCAAAGCTCTTAGAATATCACCTGAAGTTATCAGCTTGTCGGAGCTCGGACACATGTCTGCGGCAAACATTAAAGGCAATGATAATGTCCTCACCCCTCTCAGGGGTGCACCCCAGGTGTCACACCAAAATAGAGAGGACACTGCTCAGTGTCAGAGAGCATTTGGGCTGGCATTCAAAACCTACAGTGATTTACAGGATAAATACTACTCTGAAGAGATGGTGCAGTCAGATAGAAAGACTGTCTGAGGCAACTGGAGAAGACTTAACCCCTTAAACTTTAACTTTTCCCTTAAGTTTTCCCTTAAGAATACTCAAGAGTCTGAAAAGGCCTTTTTTTCACACTGAAAGACACTGTCACATACGTATTCTGTATCTGCTGGTTGCAGCGCTTCATTGAAGCTACGTCACACTTACATTGAGAGAAATAATCAATCATAGATGCCATGTTCTTATGGCCACGGCATTACATCAAAAGGAAAATATCTAGATCTTGTGCATCATTTTATACACATTTCCTTGTAATTCAGCAGTACTTATTTGGTATTATTGAAAACCTTGGGATCTCCACTAGAATTTAAAATAGGCCTGAAGCTCTACAGGTTTGAATACAGTCGCTGCATTTGATGGACCCATATATGGGTCTGTGGGTTCTATAGGGTAAAGTTGTACACGCTGTGGCAGGAACCGTGTACAGTCCAGTCCCATCTGCCCATCTAACCCACGTCAGACCGGCTTCACCCACCTACAAACCACAATGCACATCGGCACCAGGGACATCTCCGGCGGAACAGGTCCCAGTGCTGAGCCGCAGGGCGAATTGGAGAAATAATGCAATCTGCACGGCGGCCACATAACAGTGCTGCCGACCAGCTGCGGCTCGTCAGTGTGGAATGAGGGCCAGTCTGCATAAACCCTGTGGCTTCCTGAGATATGCACTGCTGGCAAGTCATTGCTGCATAAACTAATCTCTGTCTCTTTCTCTCTCTCTCTCTCTCTCTCTCTCTCTCACTCATTCTTTCACTGTCATACACTTCCTCTCTCTTTCCCTCTGTCTCTCTCTCCCATTCCCGCTCTCTCACTTCCTCAATCTCTCATTCTCTGCCTCGTTCTCTCGCTCCTGTTCACTTTTGCAGAATCCAACAAGAGCTCCAAGATCTCATCCAAACCAGCAGACTGCCCAAATCTCCCCGCAGTAATTCCGTGTATATTGCCTTTTCCGACAAACTGTGTGTCTGTGTGATAATCAACGCTCTTATGGGTATCTGCTCACCACCTCTGCCTACTTTGTTTGTGCCTGCAGTTGGTACCATCTTGCTACAACTTGTACACATCAATTTCTGAAGCAAGGACATGGGGGCTAGAGTCTATATGTCAGCTGTGGGATGCAGTTCTGTTGCTATATTATAAAGATGCTTTGCTGGAGAGATTATGAATTGTAATATAAATGGCTGTAATACTGCTCAGTGTAGAGTGTGCCAAGTGTATATTTTTGACACACAATGCAGAGTATTATGTATCATGAAACCTTCTGCTTTGTTTCAGGGATGCGTCATACAGATGCATCATTTCTCTTTCAAGTCCACATGCAATGAAAAGTCAGATAATTACAATGGTTCTTTTAACCTCATAATGAGTAATTTGTTCAATAATCTGTAAAATCATTTTTTCTTCTCACGACACACATTTCTGCCAACAACACATTAAAAGTTACCAGACCACCGTTATGTAACATGCAGACAGGATATGTATATATGCACGTTTTTCTTTCAGATGGAAGGTCTCAAGTACAATTACCAAGACTGCATTTCATAAATGGATATTAAGCCACTCACAGGACAGAAATTTTCCCAAAAATTTTATGCAGAGATAAAGTGTAGGCCCTGTGACCATAGAGGACAACTTGCTAAAATCTGAAATGTCAACAGACCACAGAGGGAGAGAAAACATTAAAAAAAGACAGCATATATTCCATCAAAAACACATTTTTGTTAGCAAGGCAAGAGAGAACAAAATGGAGCCAGCAAGTTCCATTAGATCAGCGTTATAAGCTGAAACAGTGACCTTTCCCTACCTTCCACAGCAGTTCTGCTACTGAGAAATTGCAATAAAAAATGGACCCAAAATCTGGCCTCAGTGCAGTACTGCCACAGAAATCCGACCGATTGGAAAAAAAAAAAAGCTAGCAAAGAATAGATGAAAGAACATGGCTGCAAGAGCAATGATGCTCACAAAAATGGTATATGTGATGAAAGCACTGACTGAAAAGATAAGTGCCATATTTTCCTTTCCCACAGATTTACATGAAACCCCGAGATAAAGGCATCAAAACAGATTTATGGCTTTCCTGAAGATACATACATATGAAGTTCGGCAGAAAATGGGAAAGCTAGAGTATACTTTGGCCGTAAGCTAAATCCCAACAGAGAGGCAGAATATTAGGCAACAGTGTAGCATAGCGGTTATTTCACTGTGTTTACAACCCAATTAGGGCACAGTCATGTACTCCTCCCACTAGATACTTATCCTGAGTCGCTTCAGCATACTGTATACAGTATATATCTGAATTAATTAGACGTGTAAAAAGTTGTGTGCTGTTCTGGATGGGAATAAATGCTAAATGGTAAAATGCAGATTCAGAAAAGCAGCCCTTCTGTTTGCGTTGAAAACTGAGTTCAAGAGTGTAATAAAAGAACGAAACTCAAAGCTGATAGAGTATTACAGTCCAAGAGACAGAAATATCCTGCTTAGTCAAGCGTGCGAATTATACCAAGTCGAAGGTATAATGCTTTAATTAAAACTGAGTCACTCCTCCACAACACATTATTATGAGGATTAGCTTAGTGGTGAGTGAAGTCAATGGCCTTAAGATTAACCTGTGACAATACTTCAAGAAATATGAAGCAGCAGCAAAGTTCAGTCGGGAAAAGCATAGACACAAACGCTGTATGCCGACTGACGTGTTGCCAAATCAACTTACAGACTGACTGTTTAGAGGTAGCCTGAGCTAGAAACGCTAAAATGGCGCACATCCCTCCAGTGATGGAATCCGGAAAAAAGACTCACAATTCATAACTCACAACTGCGCTGCCAAGACAGCAACACTGTATTTGATGAGCAAAGACGCTTCCAAATACCTAACAAGTACCGGTACCAGTTAATCGAGGAGTTAATCAAGGAGTTATAAAAGCCATCTTCATCAAACATGCAGGACACATGAATCCTGGATCAGTGTTTTCATATAATCTTTCACACCCGACTCACGCCCAGACCACATAAAGATAGAGAATTTGGACAAAGCCATACGCCTATTAGACAGGCTGTGGTATTTATCTGAGCAGTTGTTGCGTGCAACTGACAGTAAACAGGCAGTACAAACTGCGATTTTCTCATACTGAAGAACTAAATTAACCAGGGTGTCAAACTGGTCCATGAAAGGGCCAAGGGGCTGCAGGTTTTCAACCCAACCGAGCAGCAGCACATCTGATACAAATAATTTAATCAACTGATATCAGTCTGCACAGTCAATTAGTTGTATCAGGTGTGCTTCTCAGTTTGAATGAAAATCTGCAGCCTCTTGGGCCTTTTACAGACCAGTATGAGACCCCTGAAATAAACAGAGGAAATGCCAGAACTTACAACAGATAATCCATCTTTACTAACTCCTAATACAATTTAACAACTGAATATCCAGCCAGAAGAAATCCTAAATGGTACCAGGGCCAAGTTTATTACGAGCAGCAGCCCAGATGAGAATCAAACCCGCAAAGTGAGAGCGAGAAACCTAGTCCCCAAAGCAATATATAGCATTAGCACACCCTAGCCTTGTGGCATTACATCTGTTGTGTTTAAGTGCCATGAGTTGGTTCAGGAGTTGAGTTCCTCCTTAATCGGCATTTTGTTTATCCTTCTGAGAGGCATCCTGCAGGTCCCACACTCCCAGTCTTCAACAGCAGGAAATTGAAGTTTCATTCTGTTTCTAATTCAACGTAATTTAGGAAATGGTCTGGATAAATTGTTTGTGTGGGTGGCTGTTTGTATTCGAGGAATGAGGTGTAGGCAAACTTGTTTTGCAAAATCCCAGATGGACCTAAACCCAGTCATGCCCACACCTGAGACCCAATCCCGAAACAGCAAACACCTGGCCAAATGAATGAGTCATACACTGAGCGGTAGTGGCGCTTGGCAGCGCCTCCAGGTATTCAACAATAATCAGGCAAAATCTATGAACAAAACCTGTGAATCTTTATTATAAACATTTCATTTAAGCATTCCGTTATCTTCAGTGGAATCTGCTGTATCCTCTTTAGTATAAAACCTACATTTTGAACGTAAAGATCTCCTCATCGCTACAGCAGTTAATAAATGATAAAACATGCGTAAATAACATTCATTTTAAAATCCAATCTATTTTATGATCTTCATTTAGTCAGAGCAACTCAAAAGAAGGAATGTAAAAACACGTGACACCTAAAAATAATCTGAGGTTAAAGAGCTTGGGGATATTGCAATCATTAGCAGAGAGCTGGATCTAACCGGTCATAGAAAGCTCTCCATAGTTATGAGGGCTTGAGATCCACCCACAGGAATAACTGGAATGTTGACTAAAACTGCAGCAAACACAGACAGAGTCACTACCGACCCCCGACTGACCAAATCCAAGCTTTATAAGCTTATCACAGCGTTGCTTATGTCCGAAGAACATTGGATTACAATCCTCGTGAGTGAATCACTCTATGGAGCGATGGAGCCTTTAGCCAATCAAGAAGTTCCACCAGACCTAAGACAGTGACATCATGAATTGACCTATAGCTAAGCCCTGCCCTCAAATGCGATGAGCCAATCACAGTGCATATTCTCTCCCCATGTACTCGGACATTCTGAGCCTGAACTTCCATTGAAATGCTTATGGAAACTCCGTACCATTCACTTTTATGGGGTTTTAAAATGTTTCTGAGTTTAAAAAATGGTCAAACGCTGTGCTTGGGGTAAAAGTAACTCCAATACAAGGTATCCCGAGAGGCTGAGCAATGGGGTGTATTTTATACCCTTCCCAAAGCCACATCATAACCGAGAGAAGTGTCTCCCCCGGATAAAGCTTTGTGGAAGACCCCACTATCAGCTTAACGTAACAAAGATTATTAAAATTCGGTAGCAATAATATGTAAATTAAATCTCTTACCCTGCAGTGCACGAACAATGTTGATCCTCTATCTTGTTGTGTGAGAGGGTGACGGAAACGAGATGCGGTTGATCGCGTTTGCACTGAGACCTGAAAATTTAGCTTCTAATTTAAATTTTTCGTTGACCTTCTCCGCTCTAAATTCATTAATGTATCCCTCCAATGCATAGTGTAACCCTTTTTACTAACTTGATGATATTTGAGACTTCTGTCGCCAAAAATCATCGATAGGATCCTGAAAAATATCTCCGACTGTGATACCTGCCATTAGCGCTTGTTCAAAAATATTGATTGTTTGTCTGAGTCAGTGGAGGGGGCGGGGCTTAGCCATAGGTCAATTGGGCTCCAGAGAGGTGTGGCCCTGGTCTAAAACTTTGGAACACAGAGAGACTCAGCAATTGTTTTGTGATGTTGTCTTCTATTCCTAAGGTAATGACATTATGGAGTAGACTCCAGAGAAATATCTGATCAGACCAAGCTCATGAATACAAAGTGCCAAAGCCAAAAGATCATGGCCCTCTTCTTGTCCCAAGATAAAGACATCAGAAAATAGACTCTATAGAGCAGTGGTTCTCAAACTTGGTCCTGGGGACCCCTTGCTTATGCTGATTTGTGTTCCAACCACAGTTGCAAACCCAGAATAATAACACCTTGTCCATTTTTCCTAATTGGACCATACTGTAAGTGTGATTGGGATTATTCACCCTGTTAAGGCACATTATGACAAAAATAGCAATGTGTGTCCTAAAGAGTTCCATATTCACACTGTACAATATTGCAAATGACTTTTTGTCACATGAAAAAAGGGAAAAATTATCATTTCCAAGAATCAATTAGCTTTGAATTATTTAAACTGTTTGGACACATGGTCACTAAACCCAACAATTAAATCAAGCAGAATTCAAAGACAAAGGAAATTGTAATGAGACAAATCTGTTCAACAAAAATTTATTTTTTTCTGTTAAGGTCTTAAAAAAAAACATTTTAACAGAACATCAACACCTGTGCTCAGAAACTAAGCAGCTAATTATTCACCAAACCTTTAAATTTGATCAGTAAAAAAATCTTGTTATTTTTGTCACTGTAACTTGATAAGTAGCTCACAAAAATGGTTAATAATACATTGGGCTTTTAAAATTGGGCTTTTATTGTTCAAGGAATTCAAAATCATTTTTGTCATGATACCGTTTATGAAGGTAAATAATCCCTCCAAACATGAAAAGTAAGCAAGAAAATGTAATGCCTTGTGAAAATCCTACAACTGCAGTATTGGTTGGAACAAAAACCAGCAAACAAAATGGCCCCCCTGGACTGAGTTTGAGAAGCATTGGGATAGAGAAGTAATTTCAGGATGCTGAAGACTGCGTAACCGAGGGAGTGGGCCTATGTGGAACATGTGGCATTTAACAGGGCTGAATTCAATAGCATCGACCTCCCGCGGATCAAACCCAGCATGACGGGCGGCGTGGGGACATGTCTTAATCAATACTTCAGAAAAAGACGGGAGCACTGGAGGGCCACCAGCCAATCAGCAGCCAGCAGGTGAGGCGCCCACTCTGGGGGGAAGATTATGGCAAATTGATGCTACTGTGATTTTGAATCATCAATGAAAAATGATTTCAATTCTTGGTGGGCTACAGGAGCCGTAACATTAAGTTGTAGCAGGCAGACGGTAGGAGACACGGTCAATCCAGTTGCCACGTCCGCAGAAAAAAAATTTTTGTCGCACCTTACTACAGTCAGCACTGGCACACAGGATGAGGGGAGTCCAGCGGAGCCCATGTCGAAGTCCTGAAGCGTCGTCCGCCCTACAGTCAGCTGACCTCATTAAATCACCAAGAGCCTCAGTGTGGAGTGGGGATAAAATTAGGCAGAAGTAGAGGACATGTTGTCAATTAAAAGCAGACTCACCCAGTTTCCTCAAAATGAAATGCATTACAATCACAGCTGGTCAAAGGAGAGGACTTAAGTCATGCATTTTCTATACAGAATTTGGAAAATTGACATCCATTTCAAAGGAATTCTACTTAGATTTCAAAAGCGACAGGATGTTCACACTAGCATGCGCTTCCTGCAAATTTGATAGCTTGAAAATCCAGCAGACTCAAGCCACCCCTTCTTGAACCAAAGCTCATGAGCATTGGTGGAATATGGCACACAAAGCTGTAAAGCCATAAAAAAAATCTCCAGAATTCATAGTATTAGGGAGAGGTAAAGACTGAGCAAAAACTTGGTACTGAGAAGCAAAATAAAACCTGTATTCACTGATATAGAGTAAAGTAGAAGGTTAAATAGAGAGCAGAGATTCCTCTGTGATTGGCCCTTTCTCGAGCCATTATGATGTCACAAAGCCCAGTCCCCAGTCCCCATTCCAACTCCTGACCCTTCCTGTACAGTCGATTCCAGGGTCTCAAAGAGGTCGGGCCGATATCCTTCGCTATGACCCAAACATGAGTACATCACCTCCGTCATCAGGAGATAAGGCTGAAGTGGCGAGCAAAATAATTTGCCACTTTGTGCGCAATGGCACATCTTGACACATGCACATTTGCGGGACAAACAAAACTTTATCGCAAGCACACACTGCTTGCATTCATCAAACAAATGTCAGGCTTTTCAGGCAAAGCGCACACGCTAATAAGTAGTGTCGAGCAAATTTATGATGTATGCCCCGATTTAAACGGCAATCGTGTTCAGGGAGCGGCTCGATGATTTGCCACGTTGGGAACGCAGATAGCTTTAGCAGCAAATCAACACTTAACTAGGAGACATTCGAATGACAGCATGTCGGTGAGATGGACAATCACTCATAGCTAAACAGAGCGATCCGACACCTTAATCAGTTCGCTCCGATTCTGAAGAAGCCCGGAAACCATTAACTCAAAGGAAAGATCTCCCTGTAGCGCGATAGCCTCCAGGCGCGAGAAAATATTTGAAAGTAATAAATTCTTGTTTTCCTGACAATGACATGACACCGGAGAAAAGTGAATCCATCTTGACTTCAGCATGAATAATAACCTTGTCATGAGCCGACTTGGTCGAAAAGTCTGCAAAAAAAAAAAAAGGGCAGAAGTTTGAGCAAAACCCTCGGGGTGGTGGCGGTTGGGAGGGTTACCGAGGGGGCACCTCTTCAACCCACTCCCCCCCGACCCCACCCCCCACCCAAGAAGTTCCAGAACTTTCAGCAGGACAGCTCACAGAGGAGGTACTGGAGTGCAGCCACCCTAAAAATCAGTATCCTGAATCCTTCCTTCAGGTCAAGCAGACGGTGAAGGGGTGGCGAGAGGAAAAATGGCTCCAGAAACAGGCTCCATTCAAAACCAGGTGGAGACCTCAAAATACAGCCGTCTGGAAGGGGGAGGGGGGTGCATCTCAAATTGCAACATGGCGGTGGAGGGGGGAGGGGTCGATATGGGGAGTAATGGGGCTCACCTTAGACAGCAGCAAGGCGGGGGGGGTCCAGTAGAGTTAAAATACTGAGTGAAGGGGTGGGGAGGTATCATATCAGGAGCACGGCATAGCAAGACAGACGCTAATGGAAAATGTCAGTCACAAGGGCCAGAAACTTCAGAGAGCGAGAGAGAGAGAGAGAGAGAGAGAGAGAGCATGGTGCAGTAAGGAAGGGAGACAGAAGAAAGACAGAAAGTGAGATAGACAGCGATGCATCGAGAGAAGAGTAGATGAGAGGAGGGAGGCGGACGATGATAAATCGAAAACTTGCTCGAGCAAACTCAACGCTATTTTAAAGTGTAGTGTTGCAATGTAAAGCGCAATAAGGCGCATATGAATTTAAATTGAGATTGAGAGACACCAGGAGATAGTGGGGGAGATTGGATTGGTATAGCTGCTCCAGTTGAAAACACATGCTCGCAATCTCAAGATTGAAGAACCACAAAGGCGTGCTCGAATCCCTCTCCAACTCTGTTCTGATGCAGAAAGGATTAGTGCATAAAGGTACAGGCGCAATAAAGAAATAGCAAAATCGGAATAATGCACAAATTGATCAACTAAATTGTAGATCCAAGTGCTGAAGTACTTGTGTCACATTTTCACACACTGTAAGGTAAGGATGGGAAAATGTCTTTTATAGTTACCCAAGTCCACTTCCTCGTTTTCTCAAAATGGAAATTTTCTGACTTAAGTACTTTTAGCTATGGGGCCTTCAATTGTCCTTTTCCATTAGCAAACCACCTATATAATCCTCATATCAGGTCAGCTAGGAAGCAAACCAAACGTAAGCATCAATACACACAATTTATCCCTCTCACCCAAATCTTTATCACCCTCTCTCTCTCTAACGCTCACACACTCCCTCTCCTTTGAGCATCTTTTAAATTACAGAAGTGTTTCATGATGGTGGTGAAATGGCTCCAATTAAGCGAAGAGGCAGGGGCATGCGTTCAGACGCACACACAGCGACGCTGCCGGCAGCCATTTCCAGCTGCACGCACGCACACACACACACACACACACACACACACACACACACACCAAAGCACTACTGAGCAATCATCTCTATTTCAGAGCGCGGTCCCATGGGCTGCCAGGGGACATATGTGCACTCAGTGCACCTCACAACTTTCATGTGAGCGAACCGGCGCTTCTGGCTGCAGCAGGGGCTGCTCGGCACATTTAATGGAACGATACATGCTGGAGATAAGGTCACTTTGCTGGTTTACCTTGGCACAGAGAGAGAGCAGTTTTATCCGTAGGGAATCGTAGACTGTAAAGGCAGAGTCTGCTCATTCCACTGCACACAGTTTTGCCTTAACCCTTAAACTGCCTCAATGTTTTAGTAGAGCACATTTTGAGTCACTATATCTCATTGAAAGATGTGTTGAACTTAACCTGACAAAGCCATCTCTAACACTCGGTTGAGTTATTTCATGCAGAAAAAAATCTAATCAGTTTGGTCCAACACATATTTTAGTTCCAGACACAGTCAAAATGTGTTCTACCAAAAGGCTGAGCAAGCAGTTAAAGGGTTATAAAGAAATATCGCTAACAGTAGAGGAGCACTCGAGATTCTACAGAGAAGACACTGTGGACAAATGAAGGAGGAAGTGGGCGCTGTTAAATATAAACCCTACAGTATCACATGGATGAAGAGGGTACCTGAAAGTCCAATATCACAGTAACGAGCAGGGCTGTCTGTTGGCACGACCAGATAAAGAGCTCGTCCACAGCGCACGATAATACACAGACTGCTGCCGATGCAAAGATGTGAGCAGACGCGAACCATGGAAGGATGTGGCAGGGAGAAAAGAACCTGGGAAATTTAAATGAGGCGAAGGAGAAGGCAGGTGCTCATCCGCAGCTGTTAAAATGGCTGAGCCAATGCGATATTTGGAGAAGGAACCAGAATAGACTCAGTGTATTTACAGAAAAACACAGACACAAGCGAGGGCCCGTTTCCAGCTGTATACAGTCCAGCTCTGGATGAGTAGTCTGAAAAAACAAAACACATTCATGCATCTGGGGCCTAGGGATAGAAAAGCCTGCATTTTATCTCACAGAAATAAGAGTTTCACTTACCGCCTCGCAGGACCCAAATGAGCTTATACCGCCCCAACCCTCAAAGGTGAGTTTTTCCCAGCCAAAACAGTATTTCCCCAAAAACAAGAGAAGAATAATACTTGCAAATTTAAGCAATAAAACCAAAAGCAAACAACACATTAATAAATATCTCCCCCATCCGTCTCCATCCCCCCAAGCAGGTATAAAATGAAACCCCACATTGTTAAATGGACCACCCGGATGTGATCCCCAACGTGCTGCGGCGAAAAATTCTCCACATATAAGCCAGACAGGTTTCGTCGTACGTTACAAGTAAACAGCCCATTCATCAAGATATTCATCCACAAGAAAGGTTTCACCACCAGTTATAAATTCCATTTAGGTATGCAAAAAGTAATTTCTGCCAGCCGTAAGATGGAAGCTAAAACAATGAGCATAATATAAGGTATGTCAAACTGGAATGCATTTATCCATTTGCACCAGGAAGCAGGCGGTGCACAGCAGGAGGAGTCGAAATTGCTGGGATTCCCAGGTTCCCAAATGCTGAAAGTACCAGACATTCATTGTATAAACGAAGCAGCAGGTGTGTTTTTTATGAAACACAAGCCAGAGAGGTTGTGTAAGAATTTCCCAGTACACAGCAAGACAAAATCTGCCTGCATAGTGCTGCAGGGAGTGAACAAAATATTGGAAGTAACCCTGAAAAATGGCTTTAACCTTGAAGTCTGTAAAGCAGAGATATCTAAGCATCTTCGCGAGCAATTCTCATCAAGTCAACTTATGTCAACTACAAGCACGCGTGTCTACTACAGTGAGGTCTAAACCACAGCACTTTGGTGGGTGAGTCTTAAAACAAAGATGAAGATTTTTAACGGGGTTCCAAAGGGGCCAAATAGTTGGTGCTTGAATTGCAGATGCATTGGTCTCAAAAACTTCAAAATGATTTCAAGAGGCAGGGATTGGTGTCAAAGGATCCAAACCTTCTCCAAATACCACCAATCACAAATAACCACAGAACTACTGCACTAAAAATCACCACAGAATTAACTCTTAGAGTGCTGAAAAAAATTTCAAAATATTATAAATGAATAATCTTGTGCTGTTGAAAACCTATCATGTGGCAACTTGTTCCCCCGTGGGAGCTCTTTTAAACAAGTTACTACATGATAGGTTTTCAACAACTTTGATTATGATATCTTACATCATTGAGCAACAATGGCTGAATTTAGTGCTCTAAGGGTTAAACCAATCCACATCTGAACCAGTCACAACAAACACAGCACACTGTCAGCTTCACAAAGCTGGTACTTGTGGCACTGTTTTCGATCATTCGGGTAATACACCCAACGGTGCTCATCCTCCGTAATTAGTGAACCTGCTCAGAAGCTGTCGCACACATTTGAGCAGAAAACATAGTCCATATAAAATTGGGCTGCTCTGGATTTTTGACAGATTTTTTACTTCCCGTCCATACACTTTCACAGGCCTACCAAAGAAAACGGCCAAGCTGTAAAAAATTTGTCAGATGTCTACCTTTTTCAAAGAACCAACAACACACATTTGAAAACTCATTTGTTCGTCTCTGGGTTTGTTACAGGCCGTGCGATTTTATGAGTTTGGTTCTGGTGAAAATGTGTCGACTTTTAAGTGTTGCGGTGCAAAGTTTTGCGGGAATATAGCATGTTTTCCATATTGTGTTGCTTACTATTTGAAAAAGGTAGACATCTGACAGACTTTTGTTACAGCTTGGCCGTTTTCTTTGGTAGGCCTGTTTCAGCATTCCTCTAGATTGGGTTTTTTTGATCGGGCTGTGAAACTGTGCTACAGAACTTGTCCAGCTTGTGTTAGTATTTCTGGTAAATTCTAAAATTGTCTTTTCATTCCTGATGGCAGATGATCTGTTTGCATGTGGCAGTAAAGCCTGCGTAACTCCGCTCAGCAGTCTCCTACGTATGGTGACTCGTGATATTTTCACCCCTGCCCTGGCTCTCCAGACAGCTGGTGATGTCACCGACTCTTGTTCTAGGCTCTTTCTTCACAGCTCTAAAAATTTCTCTGTCGTCAACAGCAGTTGCCGTTCTTGGCTGACCTACACCGTGTTTATTTCCGAGTCCCCGAGCGGTTTCTTTCTTTTTCAAAACTTTCCAAACTTCTGCGCTCGATAAAGCCAGGCTTTTTCTGGGGTGTCCTTCGTAACGGATTCCGTTGTCCTCACAACTAATATATTACGTTTTTCAGCTGCAGACAGTCATTTGAGGTCGTATTTCTAAAAATTTGCACCGATTTCAAAACCTAAATACTGCCTATGCTCACAAAATTAAAACCGGCATTTAGTAAAAAAACATCCTAATTGACAGAAGCGTGGGATAAATAGTTTGCATTTTTATTTAATCAATCAGGATTAACTTGGAATTTTTCATATGTGTATAATCTTATTAACTGTTTCTTTCATGCTAAGTTTGTTTTTATCAATCTGAAATCCACAAAGAAACTGGTGTGCGTATCATTTCCAAGCCTAAGCACCGCTGGTAAATTAGGCAACCCGTTGTCATGGATAAGTAGGCCTCTGATTCAAAACGCAGTCTCCACCAATGAAAACAAAAATTAAGCTTGAATAGAATGCTATTTATTGTGAAAAATACTTGCAAAAGGTAATTCCTAGGCTTACTTTTCCTTACCTGAAAATGGGAGGGCTGTTTCTGTGATAATGGTGATACAATTTTAAAAAATACAGTATATATGTTACAATCAGATTCTGAAGTCAGTCAGGCTAGCACTAAACTTCAGTCATTCCACAAAATGAACAAAACAATTTTTTTGTCATTTCACGAAATGACTGGTTTCACAATCTGACTATAACATATACACTGAATAAAAGCAAAAATACAGTAACAGCAAAAATAAACACGTCATTCTCATACATTTAGAAAGCAGATTAGAGAACACAAATATTAAAAATCTGCAACATTTGTAAAAAGAAAACAGCCCCAATGAGTAGCCTTTAGACTTACTAAGGGGTCCTGTCAATTCCTGCAAGCCCAGGCAGCAGTCCCCCAGATCAGAAAATCTTAAAAATCCCTGCTCTAAAACCAAGAGAATGTATTTCAAGTTACTTCAAAGCAGTTTGTACAGCAATACTTTGCCACCTGAGTTTACGCGTGTCGACACTACCAGAATATTCTTCATGTAATGATGTTTAATCTTATTTTCATTTGGAACCATTTCGCAAGGCCTTACGATCTGTACTCAAGAAAATGAGGTGTAATTTCCTACTTCAACATCACCACATGAGTCCTCTGGTGCAAAGAGTTTGCACAGATGAGCAGCTCAGACTGAGGAAAAAAAAGTTGTTCCGGCACAGTATAAAAAGTATTTGCGAGCATAAATGTGAATAATGTTAAGAAATAAATGCATTGATATGTAGGGATGAAAAAAAATCGCGGCAACCTTGGAGTTTCGACAGCTGCATGTTCTTGCTTTAAAGCACAAACCCCCACATGAATCAATTACGTCAAGCACAAAAAGCCAGCAGGTAGTCGGATCATTTTCAATGTACAGTAGCCTTCATCAGACAAATGTACGTTGTACAAGCAGGCCATTTGAAAGCATATAATAAAACTGAAATGATATCAAAACACATCAAGAGAACCATCGTTTTGGCATTCATTTGCCTTACATCTCCTAACATTGAATAAAGCACACCGACATAATCACGGCAAAAATACTGCCGTCATGCTGCCCATTTGAGATGCAAACTAGCATCGTTAATTAACAAACTGTCCACTTGCCATTCAGAGAGGTGCCTGTTTGTTGACATGGGGTGCTCAATTAAACCATCCGGGAGTTGGAAAAATATTAAACAGAATAAACAATACAGCTTTAAAAATGTTTTAAAAATCGCTCCAGGGCCAAAAAGCCTGGAAGTTCCGGCTCTAGGACTCTTTGTCCCCAGACTTTTCGTCCCTGAATTTTTTGTCCCCAAGGAATTTTCATCTCCAGACTCTTTGTCCCCTTGAACTTTTCCCTGGATTGTTTGTCCCCAATAATGCTTTGCCCCCTTCCTGCATTATTACCCTAAACCTAACCTTAACCCTCACCCTTATATCATGGTGATCTGTCCATCGTCCATCCGTCCATCTGTTTGTAAACAATGGTGGCACGCTTTGTTATCATGAGGGGACGGAAAATCCGGGGATGAAAAGTCCTGGGGACAAAGAGTCCAGGGACGACAAGTCCTTGGGGACAAAGAGTCTGGAGACAAAAATCTGGGCACGAATAGTCCTGTAAGTTTCATCTATACAGATTGAGGCAAGATGTGTAAGCCGAACCTCAGGGTGAAGGCAAATGCTATGCAGATGTCCATGTTCTTACACCCTATTTGACAGAATGAATTAAAAGCTAATTCATCACAACACCTCTCCATATTCTAATGGATGTCAAGATGGATTTTTGTCTCTCTTTCTGGCCTACAAATCCAAGCCCTTGAAATACTTAATAAACATCTGCCAGGCAAAGGCTTGAATAATCGATCCCAGAGCACGAGCCAATGTTCTCCAGGGGTGCAGGTGAATCCATACTGAGAGCCAAGGCCTCCACATTATTGATCAACCGGCTCCTCTCAGATCAAACCGCTGTCCAAAGAGTTTCCCGTTTCTCGACTTCCATAACCGCAGGTTTTATCAAGGTGCTGACTTTTACCACACAAACAGCTCAATACTGAGGGCAACTGTGTTCTTAACTCACCTTCTCTCCTTTAAAGAATTCAGGCATTCAGAATGTATGGGAATTTTGCTGCACACGCAACAGGGATGACTTTAAAAATGCATCAGCACCACAGAAGAAGAGGTAGGACTGGCCTACATAACTAGAGAGAAATAGTCCCCGCACTGCAAAGGGCAGTACTTGGTTTTCAGGGTTGATGTTACCTTCTTTTGCAGACCTTAAAATGCCAGCTTACAGCAATGGACTTCGCAATTCATTTTGACAGAAAAATGATATTGTGAAATTACTCCTGTCACATGACATGTCAAACAAGTGTTATTGAATACTTCAACAGAAAAAAGTAGCAGGAAACCATCTTAACATCATATTCAGTAAGAACTCTGCAATGTTGCAGACACCAGCATACTGTATAGTGTGATTGGATGGATTGTGGGAATGCTTTATATCATTGTCAAAGGTATTTTTTTTCTCAACTTTTGACTGGTGTGTATAAGCATGGTATTGGAATAAATATGATATATGAAGTCTCTTTAATTTTGTTTACAATTTTTACTTAAAGCAGCACTATGTAGTTTTTTCACTCTCAAATATATATTTCCAAGATCATTCTGGCGATACATCAACTCACAATAGGTTGAATGACACCTTTGTCATAGCTCGATCATGCCTACATTGCCTTCACTGGCACTATTTAACTTCGGGTTTTGGGTAGGAACCCAGGCCACCCAGGCCCAAAAAGAACTACAAACGTACTTACTGCTTAACGGCATACGTCACACAATCCTCTTCCCCCACATCTCTCAAGACCAGCGAGTGAATATAGAATGAAGCAAAGATGGAAGTGGTTGTAATGGCTAAAGCGGCGAGGAGATCGAAGAAGGCAAAGGTGTTGTCGGAGGAGACATTTAAGAGAAAAAGAGATAGCGATAACATAAGATCCAGGACTAGGGTCAACATTGGACCGGCTTTCACTCGCTGGCGAGAGCTGAAAGACTAGAGGATGAGGGATGTCCGACCGATGGCGACCTGGCGTTGTTATTTTTGGACAAGTAAGTACAAATTGTTAGCTTAATCCTTCATTCTAGATCTGGTTCTAGCATGTTTGAACTTGCTTTGTGTCAGGCTGTGTCATTGAAATCATCTAGTACCCCGTTTATGCTCAGTCAAATAATCACCTCCAGCGATTTATCTAGCTGGCTGGTATCTGACATGCTAGCAAGTTGTCATGCTATCGCTAGCTGACAAACATTGCTAAACTAGTCGCCAGTCCAAATGTGTGATCATAAACGATGTAATGAGCATGATAAACCGGTATGCGCGTGTGACTGAATGATCCAAGTTCCCTGACCCTGGAATCAATGTGATGACGTGTATTTACATGCGACGTGATGATATATGAGGATCTGGTGTTGTGCAGATTACTTGTGAGAGTGAGAATGAGAGTAGGAAAACGGTGGATCACTCGTTGGGCGTTACGCATGGCTATCGAGTGCCTTAATAAAGTTACTGTCTAGCCGCCCCCAAGTTCGAGTCGGTCTCCTTTATGTATATGGATCGGATTGCCTATCCCGCATTCTTCTCCTCTCACCACTTGGACGATCCAACCGGCGAAGCAGGAGCGAGCCCTTTCCGGTCATTGAACCCGGACGCACCCCCCTCAGCCACAGATGGATTCGTCACAACGTGTACTTCAGTCCCGTATAGAGTACTTAAGGTAGAAGATTTGTCATGTTTTATTTAGGAAGGATAAGGTAATGATCTGAGTTGTCATGTACTCATGTCGTTTCAGGGATTTTCTGTCAACTCCCTGCCGCCCTCTTGTTTTATTGCACAAGCTAATCGGTTTTGTGCATGACGACTTTGTGGTCGGATTCTACAAAGGGACTGCCTTTTCGAACAGTGACTCTGCATGTAAGTGACGTGCACTCACTTCTTAGCAGAACAAAAATGAATTGATGCCGGTTAGGGCTAGGATTAGTAGCAGCTGTGCATGTAAGCGATGCCAACTTCCGTGTTAGGTTTCCTTCCTGACATTCAAAGTGCATGCATTAAATGCTATAAAGAGCCGTCCACACTGAGAAAGAAAACTATAATGATAACCATAACCATAATGATTTGAGCATCAACACTGATGAACGATATCGCTGTGTAAACATTGATGTTGTGCGTTCCAGCTGTGTCAGAGCCCTTTTTTCTCTGCGATGTCATCTGCCATGTTGAATGAACGCGAAGCCCTGTAAATTCCGACTGATTTTGATTGGCGGTCAGTTTCTCAAACGTGCGTAAAATCGCTCTGAAAGTGACCACAACGATGTTGTTTGCCATTAACATTGTTGTTATAGTTGTAATGTGGACTTAGCCATCTACGTGAGTTGGACCGATTTTTAAGTCACCCTTAACTGGTCTGAAGACATGGTTGATCGGATTGCACATTACATGTCCTGCTTCAGAACGTTAGCTGGTGTAGTTGGCTTGTCAACAAATGCACATGTAGACAGATTTTACGACAGTTGTTACAGACAATACTGTTTATCAACTGCAGGGGGACACCGCAAGCGAATCTGGCGAAAACTACATAGTGCTGCTTTAAATGATTATAAGGATGCTGAAATAGTGGAGAACTCATATAGCAAGGGATAATCAAACACAAAAATATCCATACTGGAGAGAAAATCCATGTGGACAGACATGCAGGATCAAATTATTATCTGAAAATCTGTTACCCTCAGCCTTTGATGACAGATAAACAAGTAAATTCAATAATTTCATCAGTCTTCATGTTTTCACAAACGTAAAAAACAAAAAAAAAAAAGGTCAAGGGGGAGTAGCCTCATCGTCATGGAGACAAGAGAGCATACCTCTCTGTTTTTATGCGAAATATCATGCAGCAGTAATTTTTGTCAAGCTACACTTTTTGAGCCTCATGAAAAAAAAAAATTAACCTGAAGAAGACAGTGCGATGTACTGCATTTTTTAAACATGCATAACGAGGAATTTAGGCTACACTTTAGAAATCACATCAAATTTTCCTCACAAACCCAACTTACGTTGGACAATAGATAATAGGGAATAGGGAATAGAGTTCGGTGATAACTAACTCCCGATGCAGTTTCAGATTATGCTGGCCATAGCTGATTCTGTGCTGCAAATTGCTTTTAGAGGCCGACTGACTAGAAATAACAATGCAGTCAGTGAGGGAATGGGAGGCGAGACTGGATTTAATAAGGCACAGACAGGAGCTCATAAGAAAAACCCTTCCCTTTGCCTTCCAGAAAATCAATGCATGAAAAACAGTCAGGCCTGACAAATATCCTCCGTTTATTAAATACATTTGTACATCACTCATCTCGGTCAACTTAAGGGTTAGGATAAAATTATCTTATTTGCAAAGCGCTTGCTCTTCAGCATAGAGTCTCTGTTCACAGGCACTCAGATGGCAATTTATAAAGGAGGTCAACTTCTCAAAGAAAATCTCTGATGACAGTTGAGCGTGTTCATGAATTCTGACAAATTTCAACCCTATGCGTCACCATTCTCTGAATTAATTTTCACACTCCCTCGTATAGTGGTGGTTTCCAAACTCGATCCCGAGGACCCACTGTGTCCACACAGTTTGTGTTCCAAGCAAAAGAGCTGTCCTAGAATTCCTCATTTTTATTAATAACACTACTCATGATTATTGGGATATTTTATCCTTCAAAGCCACATTATGTCAGATATAGCAATGTGTGCCCTGAAGACCTCCATATTCAAAATTGTTCTATAATTCAAATGACTTTTTATTGCATAAAAAAGGGGTAAATTACAACTGAGGAATCAATTTGCTTCTAATCTTTGAAACTATGAACATGCGGTCACTTAAACAGATCATTTATTCAGTAATCAAGGATTCAAAGACAATGCAAATTGTAATGAGTCAACCCTGTTTGGTGTTATTTTGTGTGTGGTTTTAGGAAAAACAGTGAAAAGAATTTAACCCTCAGACTGCCAAATGCAGCAATTGTTGCTCAATGATGTCAGACATCAAAATCAAAGCTGTTGAAAACCTATATCATGTGGCAATTTGTTTAAAAGAGCTCTCACAGGGGAGCTCTTTTAATCAAGTCACCACATGATAGATTTTCAACAGCACAGGATAATTGAATTTGTATTTTTCAAAAATGTATTTCAGCGCTCTAAGGGTTAAACACCTGAATTCAGAAGCCTAACTAGCAGCTTATTGATTGACTACAACAGTGAACTTGATCAGTCAAAACATACTGCCTTCTTGGCTTTGCTTGCACACTTGGAATATTGCAAAATAAACACATTATTGACATTGGGCTTTTAATCATGAATGTTTATGCATAGCCATGTATAGTCATTTCACTAAGCATGGTCTATATAGCCTGAAAAACAACTATGTTGTAATGGAAGAAAGTGAACAGCTTGTTATTTCTGGAATTATAACTGCAGTAGGCATACAAACTAACATATACAGTGGGTCCCCAGGACTGAGTTTGGAAACCACAGATTTAAAGCCATTGTGATCCTCTGTGTGTGGGTGTTTATGTTTGTGTGTATGAGCATGGAGGCTTGGTATGTGTGAGTCTGAACATCAGTATGAGTCAGAGTCTGTGTCAGCATGTGTGTGTATATGTGCAAGCATATGACAGTCAACAGCCCAGCTCAGGCCCACCTGACAAGCACACACTCCACGTCATTCCTTGTGAAAGACAAACCAGCTGAGTACCCCAGCCTTTTGAAATGTCACAAACCGCTAGAACACCAGTTAAAAATACGCACACTCGTAAAAATACAAGTGCATACGTACCACATACACAGGTGCATAATGAGAACGCATACACTGCTGCAATTCCTAAATGATAAAGGAGAAAGATGGTAGGTACATAGATGCCCACTGGCACATATACTCCCACAAAGCGTTCTTCCTTTCCAGGGTGACTTTCACCACTGGTGCCTGCCTGAAATACACTCTGCCATAAATTAAACCTGACTTTTAACAGTGGCAGAGCTGCAACGCTGTAATTTATCCATACGTTCTGGTGGAGGCAGGACTGACTAGCCACATTGTAAATTACCATTGACTTCCACCTGACAGCTGAAACTTTTGCAAAACGAAATGAACGCACTTTCATTGGGAGGGCAAACGAAGGTGACAGTGCTTCTTCTGCATTTTAAGGTGTGAGGTCATAAATGCCGAACGTGATTAGAATGTTCGCGACAGAGGATGCTGATGCAACAGTCGCCGCTGGTGAGTGTAACAATGGAGTTCTGGGACACTGCCTTTGAAATAATCATAATAAAAACACAATCAAAACAAGAAGACATTGTCATCAATATTTTTCCCACCACGCACCGCTTATAAGTGTTATTCATCAATTGAATGGGCGTTATTATCTGTTACCAGCCCAACAGATATGGGCCGTTGGGCCCTGCTGCGCCCACTGGTAGACTGAGTGGGTCATTATCATCGATAGATATTGCAAATCATTTAGATTGCAGTTGCGTTTTCTGATTGCGCGGCAAAGGCAGAAGTGATATAATGTGAATATAGAAAGAAGGGAGCGGTCGTAGGAGTGTATTGAACAAAGACCTTTCCCACGGGAGACCCAAGTTGGATCCTCACCTCTGACAACTTAATAGTTGAAAGTATGAGGCACAACTGCCTTATGAAAGAGTCGTCTATCTTCTATAAAAGCACAATCCCCATTCCCAAATCCTGAATTGCAACCTTAACCTTTTCAAAAGCACAACTGCCTCTCTCACACCTTGAAACCTAAATTTAACCTTTTATAAAGCACAATAACAAAATAACATACCAAAGGGGTGCGCCATGGAATCCCTTTCAGTCAGAAAGAACCAAATTCACATGATAAACATCACGCCTGGATGTAACTGATCTTATGAAGAAGGCGATATGGTGCAATTAAGTGGCTCAGCAAAATGGGTACAATAATTTACATACTAATTTACCAATATTAGCTGATTAAGGTCCAAACTGAACATCATGCTTGTAACTTAAACGGTTTTTTTCTTGAAAACTTGTCCCCATAAAAGTCAGATCATACTCAGGCCCACAGTAGGATCAAGGGACATAACTGTGAAAAACAACACAATAAAACTGATTTTCAGATGCATTCAAGACAACAGCGTTTTAGACAAAACTGTAAAGTTCTATTGATGGCACTCAAGTGGTTTCTGAGAAAACTTGTCCCCACTGAGGCCAGTATGCACACAATCCAAACACATTAAAAAAGGGCCATAGTTCTCTGATAGAAATATTTCTCAAAAGCATTTTTTAAACCCAATCAAGGTCATGACCTGTAACATACACACAGGAAATGTCATCCATCAAAGTAAACTAGTTTCTGGAGAAACGTATCCAGACGAAGGAAAATGGTGTCATTCTACTCTCCGGCTTACGGTAATGTCCTCTCTAATCGCGGCACTAGTATACCAACATCACAGAATAAGCGCCTGAAAATGCTCTTATTCATTCAGCACACATTTTAAACGGCTCGGCACTTAAAAATAATAGGGCTGTTTATCAAACCGAATTACCTGGGCCATTAGTAACTGCAACCACCAGACAGAGCAGTTCCCAAGCCCCTCCCTCTCACAAACCATGTGATCTCGGCAGCGGCTATCACTCAGAAATGGAAATCATTACGCACTTAGCTAGACAGACATCACCATTCTCAGGACAGAAAATATGGTCATATCCTCATACGCATTTGACGGCTGAAAAGAGCATTTAGAGGACAAAACGATCAGAGAAAGAGGTTTTTGTGTGATTTATCATATTATTATGCACAAAGTGTCATACATATGCAATATGTAAGACAAATTGGCGATATCCATACGGTACACGGTCTATGTGCATATGCCTCCTTTGTGTGTGTGTGTGTGTGTGTGTGTGTGCAGGTGTTGCAAGTGGATTTTAAATCTCAGCAGCCTAACGGAGTACATCCTCCCATTCAATTGTTTGACTGTTCACTGCGCTAATGCTCCTGGATTCAAACATGACCTTTGAATTGGAACTAGAGAGTCGGTCACCCGCCGGTCGACGTGTATCCCCGACACCCTAGAGCAATCACTCCCAAAATCGACAGGCTTCTTGACCTTACCACACACAAGGTCCATACCAAATATGAAATGAATCCATGAAGAACTGTGACCTGTAGAGAGCTCATAGGAAATCTCTATGGATGCAACAGCAGATGCAGCCCAACGATCGCGGGTCCATAGTATCCCCGATTCGTCGTCCGGGGATACCATTCTTTCAGACTTATCAGGTCTCAGTCCATCTGGAACTATAGCCACACATTTTTCCCCAATATTTGGCACCAAAATGGGGTCCAAGAATATCCGATTCCCACCCTTACTCAGAATCCAAAATGAATCCCACCCACATAATAGAGCGTGCCCCACTGCTCAGGACACACAGCATGGTGCAGACCTGTGGCCTTTCCCAATAAAAGCACAGCTCAGCCACACGTTTCCATTCCCACCATGACACAATCAGACAGGGTGGAGTGCTGGGATGACTACTCATATCCGACTGACATGCAAGACCAATGGGGGCCCAGTTGCCGAGTTGAGGATACCAGATGAATTGGGGCCAAAGGAACCGACCCATACCTGAGTCATTCAATTGAGCTTCACTGCTCTTATTATATCATTTATTACACTCTACCACCTACCCAGTATCCTGCACTGTAATCTACAGGGCTTTGGAAGCTAGTAAATAAGCCAAGTATTTCTCAGCTCTCCCTCTTTTGCACACCAAAAAAATGCCATTTAAGCTATACTGTGAAAATAGCCTGTTTCTCCCTCCCTCTAGAGGGCTGAATATAAATCTCAACTTACAGTCTCTCACACTCCTATATGTTCATCTCAGCCAGGGTATTTGCATCTATTCAGTGAATCTGAGACTGAGCCCCTGAATACCTGAGATATTGACTTTCAATACCAGGATGCCTCTGTGAGCACTTCCCTGCAAACCGCCCTCCAACTGGGACACTCAAACAGCTCTGACTCCTTAAATATTTTATCTCAGCTCCAGAGAATTGGGGTGGCGTAGAGCCAGAAATCTTTGGAGCAAGAAGAAAGATTCTGAGACAAAGAGGGGCAAACGTCCTCTCATACCACCATTCTGTAGGGGATTATTTTTGACCTTTATTCTAACGTGAAGGACGCCACACTGTCAACCCACCCCTAGAGTATACCATATAATCCCCCCTGCACACATACACACACACACACACACACACACACGTGCATGCTTGTACAGCTATACTTCTGCTGACATTGTATCAACCTGCATGCACTCTGTTCAACCTTTCCCAAACCCAAACCAGAACTAAATTATGCCTAACCCAAGCCTAACTCTAACTGTAACCGTAACCCTAACTTTGAACCAATTAGCTTTAATCCCCCGAAATGCTCTGTAAGGACGACCCAAATTGTTCTCACAACCCCAAATGCCTTCAAAGCAACTGCGGTTTCTCAAGAGGCGGTTCTAACATGCATTGCAATACAGGCCCACACACACACACACACACACACACACACAGATTCAACCCTAAACACAGCAGGTCATATTTCAATCCTTGAATGGTAAATTGTTGCATTACTATAGTTTCGTGCGATAGATGGCAAGAGTGGGATGCGTTCTGAGCAGTTACGATACGACGAATCGCTATACGACCTCACTCCTCACAGCGCCGTGCTCGTTAAATCCAGAACCCATCCCCACACCACGCTCTGAAGCCTGCACAGCCGCTACCCACAAGCTACCAAAAGAACTCCAGCGGGTCTGAAGTTAAGAGAATTAAAAGCAGGAAAGCAATTAAAATTTCTCCCAGAAACCACGTGCATAATTACCGCTCTCCCACACACGATGCACCCGAGACCTGTCGCTTTCAGTCACCAAGGGACGACAGCCTCCCTCTCTCCACCCCCGTCTTTGTTTGACAATCGCAGTACATGGCATTCGATGGGTCAGAGTGATTCAGTCATCGCAAAGGACTTACAGAGCTTCACTCACAAAAGCCGAGCAATTTCCAGTGACATTTCACCTGTAAGCACAGCAGGCATTAATGGTGGTGTGGATGGTTTGGAAAACAAGAATTTCAGCGTTTGCACATAAGAAAGCCCACTCACATATATTACCAATACAGTCCAGCCAAACTACCGCACAGGATAGAGCCTCAAGGTAAACACAGTTGAGAAAACAACCACAATCTTCCGAAAACTTGCTGTTGTCTGATATGGCAGGTGGCCTGTATAGGCCTATTTGGTAAAATATGAGTTTTGCACAGTTTTGGGCCTGAAAGTATGGTTGGGCCTGAAAGTATAAAGATTAGAATTCATCTGGAAGGAATTTATACCATAGCAAGTTAGTTAAACATAATCTATGATAGATGTGCGGAGTATTCATATGTTGAGACAGCAAACAAGCACTGCGGCCATTTTGCCATTTTTACTGCTTAAATTATTTTGTAGTTACTGCATTTAGCCTTTGTAGGGCAAGTGTAGCCTTGTGGCTAAGGGAGAGTTTGGTGTTTCCTCATGACCACGGTAAGATCAGGCAGCTGTTGGGCACCTAAGTAAGGCCCATAATCCCCTGGAAACTGGCCCCTGCTCTGTCAAATCAAGTATGTGGTTTTGAATTGAAGCATCAGCAAAATAGCTTTAATGTAAATATGTTGCCTGTCAAAAGAAAGTGTAATCAAACTGGGCTGAGCCACAGACGCACTTTAAAATCCAGATGGATTTTATTAAAATGCAGAAAGACGGTCGACACAGTGCTGGAGACTCAGCTCGTCGCTCTTTAGGAGAGGTTCCCTCTCTCTTACAGGCCCTTGCTCCTGAATGCACACATTGAGCCGTAATGACAGTGGGATGAGTTGCCCGTGTGCAATCAGGGAGGACTGGAAGGGAGAAGAAAGCTGAGCTCTTCCTGATGAATGTGATTCTGTCTCCAGAGCTTTGAGCTAACCCTCGTTCCCCATCTCTCTCGTCCCCGCCGAGACCACCCAAACCCCCGCAGGACCCTCCCAGCGCTCTTATCATCCACACAGAGGCCTTTTAGCGGAGAGGCTCTGGGCTTCAGCTGCGATTAATATGAATTAAGGTCCTGTCTTAAGGCGTTTCGTCTCATGGTGGTCCTTTGAAGGGCTGTTTTGGTTCAAAAGTTTGCTGGTCCTTCAGCTGTCAGTCAAGAGCCACTGTTCTTTATTCAGAGCAGGACGGGCCGAGATCAGGTGTGTGTGTGTGTGTGTGTGTGTGTGTGTGTGCATGCGTGCGTGCGCGTATGTGCGTGTTCATGCCCATGTTTGAGTGTGTGTGTGTGTGTGTGTGTGTGTGTGTGTGCTGCCGGTGTGTGTGTGTGTGTGTGCGTGTGTGTATGTGTGTGTGTGCATGCGTGTGTATGTGCGCACGCGTTTGTGTGTGTGTGTGCGCGCGGTCAAGTGACCTTGACCTTTGACCCGATGACTTCCAGAACCTGATCAGTTCAGCTACCCTCTGTTAAATATGATGAAAATTCCTCCACTCCTTTTGTAAATATAGCCTGGACAAAAGGTGATGGAAGGTGTGATTTACACACGCTTAGATGGACAATCAGAAAACAGTTCACCTTCCACCCACAGCGTGTGGCAGAGGCGTAACAACAGCTGTGTTGTGCAACAGCCACCCTGAATAACCACTCCCTCCCTCTGAACCACAACTACAGGAAGAGAGATAAGGGGCGAATCACCGTCATGTGTATGTCATAAGATAGAGATAAAGAGAGGACGAGAGTGAAAGATAGCCGGGGGGATAGAGAGAGAGAGATGGACTGGATAAGAGTGAAATGAAACGGATGATAAAGAGAGGAGGACAGAGCAAGAAAGGGATGCAGAGAGAGATCTAGCGTGATACAGAGGGAAGAGAGTAGGGATGGAGAAAGACAGAGAGATAGAGATATGGGGACACAGAAACGAGAGAGGTTAAAGAGAGACTGAGATATGAGAGAGAGAGAGAGAGTGACTGAGATGAGAAGGGGATCCAGAGAGAGAGAGAGGAGACCTGAGATGGAGAGATACAGAGGGATAGAAAAAGATAAAGCGGATAACAGTGATAAAGAGGAGAGAGAGAATAATAAGGGGGACAGAGAGAGATGTAGAGAGGGATAGAAAAAGAGAGAGAGAGAGAGAGGAGTCAGGTACAGAATTCAAATCCCTGCACTCGGGCGAGCTGAACCAAGAACAGCGGCTTCACTCTTATCGCGGACATGAATGAGCAGCAGTCAAACCGGAGAACAAATCAAAGTCATTAAGCTGCTGAACTCCAAACAATGTGGAGCGGAGCATCACTGATTCCGAACAAGCCCGTCGATCACCGCGACGCCGTAATGGGATCGGCTCCAGAACGATCGATAACGGAATACCGGGGACCTGGCGTGCAACAGTGCTGCCTTTAACAGTAATTCTACCATAATTAGCGTACCTGTAGCAGCTGATGCTAATGCACTGAAGGACATTCCTTCATATGGCCATCGGTGCTTCGTGTTGTGTTCCACCATTGTCGTCTTCACTTGCTCAAGGACACCTGACCTCTGCCCTGACATCAATGCAGTGCCATTACAACTCTATAAACCAAAATATTGAGTTAACATAGGAATGTAACTGTCACTAGCCTCCACAACACAACTAAGTTCAGCAACGTCCAATTAACTTTGAAGATTTGAGCCAAATCACTGATTCAAGTTGATTAGAAATGGCGAAACTCAGTTGCGTTAAATGAACGCAGTTGCGTAAAAATATTAAGCTGCTTGCATAGCATTTTTACGTAAATCCAACATTTCAGCGTTTCGAGCGGGCGAGCTCACAGTGTTTGTGCTGACGGCTCATCTCTGGTGGAGAGGGAATTGTGAGTGACACAATGCAAACTCAGCTGGATTCAGCAGTGCAGAGTAATGTCCAGGGGACTCCACAGTTAAAAACTTGGCCTACCACTCCGAGGCCTTTGGTTTAATTCCCTTGCAGGGCACTTTGGTTGTAGCCTTCAGCGGGGTACTTAACCTGAATCACTTGAGTAAACATCCAGCTCCATAAATGGATTGTGTGTAAAGAATATAAGCGGTGTAAGTCACTCTGGACACACTGTGCGTAAATAAACAATGACAGGGCTTCGCGTTGATGTGGATACGCAGGGGAAATGCATTAATAATGTAACTTGTTTGGGATACAGAGCCACCATACACACACACACGCGACACACGCACGCACGCACACATACACGCACACGCACATACACGCATGCACACGCATGCACACACACACACGCACGCACACGCACACGCACACACGCACATACACACATGCACACACACATACACGCATACACATATGCACACACACAGACACATACACTCATGTACACACATGCACACAAACAAATATGCGCATTCACACCCATGCATACACACAAACATACACACACACACACACACACACACACACACACACCTGTTCACATTCAAATACACACACACACACACACATACACAAACATGTTCATTCACTCGCGTGCACACATATACGTCACACACACACACACACACACACACACACACACAGGTGTCTGTATGGAAGCACAGGAGCCCTTCCTCACCCCCTCTCTGTCGGCTTTAGGCGAGATTAAGCTTTACTTAATAGCCCAATTTGAAAGCCATCCAGCCTGTCATCGTTCAGGGCAGCCTGGCGGACCAGAGCTACTGAGAGACTGGGGGAATGAGGAGGGGAGAATTCGGGATTAATTTACCCCCCCCATTCTCCCCCGACACAGGCTAGAGCACCTCCTTCTTTATAATCGGACTAGAGCTCCAGCACTTCCCGAGTCGCTATAATATGCCTGCTGGACACGTCCTACATACAACCCCAATTCCGAAATAGTTGGGACAAAGTGTAAATTGTCAATAAAATCAAAACGCAATGACTTTCAAATCAGACCACCCAGTATTTTATTTACAAAAAAACAGTGATAACATAGCAAATGTTGAAACTGAGAAATTTTACAATTTTATCCACAAAATGAGCTCTTTTAAAATTTGATGGCTGCTAAAGGTCTCAGTAAAAGTTTGGACAGGGGCCTGTTTACCATGGTGTAGCATCCCCTCTTCTTTTCTGGGCATTGAGGAGACAAGTTTCTTGAGTTTAGCCATTGAAATTTGATCCCACTCTTGTTTAATACATGCTTCCAGCTGCTGGAGAGTTTTGGGTCTCCTTTTACGGACTTTCCGTTTAATTATTCGCCAAATGTTCTCAATCAGTGAAAGATCAGGACTGGAGGCAGGCCAGTTCAGCACATGGGCTCTTCTACTACGATGCCATGCTGTTGTAATAGCTGCAGTATGTGGTTTTGCATTGTCTTGTTCGAATACACAAGGCCTTCCCTGGAATAGATGTCATCTGGAGGGGAGCATATACGTCTTGCTCTAAAACCTTTATATACCTTTCAGCATTCATGGTGCTTTTTAAAACATGGAAGTGTCCCACACCATATGCACTAATGCATCTCCATACCATCAGAGATGCTGGCTTTTGAACTGAACGCTGATAACAGGAGGGGTGGTCTTTCTCCTCTTTAGCCCGCAGGACACAACGCCCATGATTTGCAACAAGAATGTCAAATTTGGACTCGTCTGACCACAGGACACTTTGCCACTTTGCTACAGTCCATTTTAAATGAGCCCGGCCCACAGAACGCGGCAGCGCTTCTGGATCATGCTCAACAATGGCTTCCTTTTTGCATGATAGAGTTTTAGTTGGCATCTGTGGACGGCACAGCGGACTGTGTTTATAGACAGTGGTTTCTTTAAGTATTCCTGGGCCCATTTAGTAATGTCAATGACAGAATCATGCCGGTAAGTGATGCAGTGGTGTCTGAGGGCCCGAAGATCACGGGCATCCAGTAAAGGTCTTCGGCCTTGTCCCTTACGCACAGAGATTTTTCCAGTTTCTCTGAATCTTTTGATGATGTTATGCACTGTCGATGATGAGACCTTCAAAGCCTTCGCAATTTGACATTGAGGTGCATTGTTTTTAAAGTATTCCACAATTTTTTTTATGCAAGCCTTCACAGGTTGGAGAGCCTCTGGCCATCTTTACTTCTGAGAGACTCAGCCTCTCTAAGACATCCCTTTTATAGCCAATCATGTTACACACCTGATGCCAGTTAACTTAATTACTCGCTAAATGTTCTTTCAGCTGATTCTCTTACATATTAATTGCTTTTTCAGCCCTTTTTTGCCTGTGTCCCAACTTTTTTGAGACCTGTTGCAGCCAGAAAATTTGAAATTAGCTCATTTTGTGGATAAAAATATAAAATGTCTCAGTTTCAACATTTGAAATGTTATCTATGTTCTATTGTAAATAACATCTTGGCTCATGTGATCTGAAAGTCATTGCATTTTGATTTTATTCACAATATACACTTCTTCCCAACTATTTCGGAATTGGGGTTGAACTTCTCCAGCACGCATGCTAAATTCCAGGAATGTACCCTTCACATTTTAAAGGAATAGTATGCATTTTTAGACCCAAGCAAAGCCCACCAATTTCTAATCACAAATTATCCAATAAATTGGCCACAGGTTTCGCTAAAAGGAACCCAAGGTTGAGTACATACTGCCTGCTCTCTGTGAGCCACTAGCTTTGTTTGACAAATTTAGTTAACTTTGTCGGCCAATCTTTATTTAAAAGGGGCTAAAATTCACCACTGGACCGCTGCTTGACAAATACCTAATCGATAAACCAAACTAAAGAAAACGCCTCACTGAATGTTTATTCCTTTGCATAAATACCACAGCCTGGGCCTTGCATGCAAACTATAACAATGAAAGGCAGCAATTTCTATCTTGTTTACTTCCCCGTCGAGCACAAAATTAAACTGCTTTGTGAATGCAGGGGAAGCACATCTGCCTGCCACACTGACCTTGCTATGCTGGCAGTCCCATCCAGCCCTTTCAGTTCTTTGAAAGCGAAGACAGTCTCAGTGTGTGCTTTATGTTCTGCCGGCAACTGTCGCCGAGCGATTTCTGCCTGCCGCTGTCCGTGGTGCTGAGCATTACAGGACTCAAACAAGCATCATGCAGCAGATTTTTTCCCACTGGAGACGCGGGACCAACTCACTCTGGCGTGATGACAAGCTAAACAAGGTGGCTAAGTGGCGGAGCGGAGGGACTGTGGCGTTTTAAGGGCAGGCTGCCATTGAGCTGAGTAGCGGAGAGCTGGCTTCAGCTGCCCCTGTGAAGAGATCAGGGTCAATCATGCACCGCTTCTGATTCAAATACTTTTCTGTGCTTCGCTGAGCTTTTCTGGTGCACTGAAACCGATGAGTCACCCTCAAAAAATGCAAAACCTGCCATCTAAATGAGATCAATTGAGCGCAGAACAATTATATAACTGCCCCTGGTCAGCTCCTGATGGAGCGGCCTAATTGGACCAAAGATTAACGGGGGAAAAAAACAGCCAGAGACAAAAAGCCAGGGGTGCTCACATTAATTATTGGCTATCCTCCCCAATGCATGTAATACAGTAATAATCTCTGATGAAGTTGACCATAAGGTTTATGCATGTAAAGACATAGGAGCATAGAAGGCCGTTATAAGGTGCCAAAGCGAATATGCACCATCTTATTTCCAAGCAGTCGGATGCAGCAAAAAACGATCCTCTGAATAATTTAAGCTGCAAATTGAAATCTCCCCTGTGCCTGCAAAACATAATCCGTCTATTTGCCGGGAGGGAAAGGACAGCTGTGGAGCCCAAGGTTCAGATATAGGACCGTATACAACATAGGATTGAAGGAATTGAAATGAGCAGAACCAAGCGAGAGAGCAAGGGGGAGGGATTGCGATAGAGACACAAAAACAGCCTCTGTAGAGCCACTCCCGAACCAGGAAGTTCAAGGTTGGTTCATGTGTCTCTATTGGTGGATCTCTTTGTCCCCAAACCAGGCATCCATCAAAATACCACCCCAAAGAAAATCCTCCCGACCAAATAACATTGGCCATTTCAAGCATTTCAGAATGAAAACATTTTAATCCCTCTATTAACTTTGGGGTCAAACTGACCTCATTCACTATTTATGTTCTCGAAACAAATGGTCAACATACTTACTGTATCTCAACAAGATTTTTTCCTACCTTCATGGGGAAAACATTAAATTAACTAAACAAAGAAATCAATAGAATTTTCTGAGTGCACGCTGCATGCATTGGTGTTGTTGGGGGAAATTTTGACCCAAGGCTCCATTGTTTTATAAAACCATCATTTTGATCTTGTTTTTGTTGTGCTGGCTACAACTGGGGCACTTTCTCATTCAGTTCTCCTTCATTTCTCAATCATTCTCATTCACTTTGCAATAATCGTGTAAAATCTACACTTGACGTAATATAAGGGATGGATGGAGTTATTTTTTATTGGGTTATTAAGGTGGTCAGTAAAAAATGCTTTAAGTTGATGAGAGAGAAACTTGGAGAACGCTCAGTTATTTTTTGTAGGTATTCGCCTGGGTCAAACTGACCCCATACCAAGAAATGTTATTTAATTGTTAGTCAGATCCCCCTGAAAGACCAAAATGATTTGAGTTTTTGCCTTCTTTCCATGCATTCTGGAGAACACCATTTAACCCGAGATGAGGTGGATTAAGGCAGATGAACAGGGAACTGGGGTCACGATGAACAATAAGCTGCTCCAAAGAATACGTCCCCCCCGCTCCCCGACCCAGAATTATGACATATTAAAAGGAAATGCCTGTTTCTGCGATCTTTGAGAATGACAGCCGTCATCTTAACCAGTGACAGCTTAAGTACAACCCCGAGATTTAAAACCATTAGCTACGCATGTCCAATTGACAGCATAAAATAATCATAATTAGTCATTCAATGAGCAAAAACCACATTTAATGTGTTTTATCATTTAGCTAACGGCAAATAACATCGGCCATTTGCAACTCAAGTTTGCTTGCAGAGAATGTACGCCTGCAGATTGAAAATATTATCCAAGTAAACAACAAACTGTGGCATAGAGCAGAACAATGACCTTGAAAGAGAAAAAGTATCTCGGGGGAGAAACTTGTTTTTCATGACCCTATAAGTTAGTGGACTTGAAGACTCCCCAAAGACAGGGCGCAGGTAGATGACAGAAAGATGATTGACAGGTTACTCCTCTGGTGGGTCACAGCCTGACGGGTCACCAGGTGCCTTTAGCCCCGCCCCTCTGAGGAGCGCGTGCAGAGCAGACCGGTTCCCTCACAAGGGGAACGAGACAAACAGCTAAAAGAGGATTTTACAGCAGCACCACTACCTCTGCTCTCAGTGAGTCAATACGGCGTTAAGGGAAATCGATGGCAAGTCAATGGAAATGCGTGTGCCAATTTCACAAGATACACGCTTTAGAAGACAGAGCCTCTAGTATTTCATTGCATTTGATAGCACATAATAAAAAATATTTGCCATTATCGGACAGTTTACCGCAAACGCACACTTCAGCGTTGAGTGGCAACCCCAGCCTGCAGAGCTGCATCATGGGAAATGGGGCTCAGAGGGGGGTCAGGAGTCACGATCAACTGCCATCCAGATTTTTATTTCCTCAACAGCTTGTCATAAACCCCCCCTGCCTCCCCCATTTCAAAACCTTTCCATAATGCGCTTTAAATGGTCTCTGTGCATCACTGCACAATCTCTCTTAGAAAATGGGGCAGAAAGGGGACTCTGTTTGCAGCAGTAGCCCCCATTGTCATGGCAAGATTTACTAAAAGTCCACCCACATTTGAAATGTGAAAAACTTCATAGGTAGTACATTACGCACTATAGTCAGATTTAGTGAGTTAAATCAGTGACTTCTCTTGGCTGTATCCCTGCCTCCTGCCCAGTGAATGTTGGGATAGGAAGCTCCAAGCCCTCCATGATCCAGACCAGTCAAACAAATACACTGGTTTGACAATAGATGAATGGATGAAATGTACATTACAGCACTGCTTTACTGATCATTACCAGCACTCCCTGCAGAGAATCGCCATTCCATTTATTTCTGTCGTCAATGCATGCCCTTACCTTCAGTTCCCAAAGGAACGGCAAACTGATAACGACCCACTAAATGAGGATTCACATTTGAAAGGCATGATATGACCCTAATAAAAGCACCTTACATCGCATTACGGAGGAAAAAATTAGATTAAAAATGTAGCAGGGCGGATTCACCATAAAACCCCCACCATACTGCTCATACGGTGATGAATGTCAGCTCATTTTTAGAGTGCTTGTGCACGGCTTCCCTGTGCTAATTAGGCCCGTTTCAAATGAGGACAACGGTCTCTGGTTGTGTGCACAACTCGTCTAGAAAAGAAAGTATTGCTTCAAAGGCATTGAGACGTAATGAAGAGAAAAAGAGACTGGGTGAAAAAAGAAAAATCAGCCGACAGGAAAAGCTTAACAGAGGTATACAAAGGCGAAAAATAACGAAAGTTAAAACATGCAGCCATGAGATATTTTCATTCGTCTTTGCTGATGTTCTTCTGCATGTCAAATTTGCAAGAGTGACTACAACGTAATATTGCTTTAATGCAGAGTACATCCAGAAGACAGTGTTCCTACACCTATTCCAACATCAAATTCAAGCACTTCTCAAGCATTTTCAAGGTGCATTTCAAAGCTTTACGAGCATCTCACCGTTGCAGTAATATACATATTTAGCAAACTACTGAGTCAGATAGCAATTTATTATGAAAGTAATGCACATAGCATTACAGTTTCAAGCAGTTTCAAGCACTATATTCTTAATCCAAGCATTTTTTAAATCTTGAAAACACTGCTTTAAAATTCAAGTGCTTTCAAGGATTCGCAGCACTTGCAGGAACCCTAAAAAGAACACAGCACAACAACCAGTGAGGTTAATGCTAAGATCAACTGAGCAATAGGGATGGAGGGATGGAGGAGGGCCGAAAGGAGCATAAATACAGGGGATGTAGAGTGTTAAAACCACTGCCTAAGTTATCACCAGACGTGTGACCCACCCATGAGCATCAACCAACACATTAACACCCCTCCTGTGATGGCGCATAAGATGAACAACCCTTCAGAAGAGCCAATGGCTCATTTCGCGGCTCACGGTTGGTGATTACCTAGGCAATCATTTTCCCACTTTCCTTCCCCCGTATTTGCAAAGCAATATTCATTTAATGCCAAATATCTCCCAAGGAGCAAAGCCGGACTACCGGTGAGCTCAATGGCAGGGTAAACAGAGAGAAATGGATGGAGGGAGCCAGGAAGACAGAGTGAAGGACAAATGTAGGCAATAGAAAGTGGGGAAATGATTGCCTAGGTAACCACCAACCGCGAGCCGTGAAATGAACCATCAGATATACTGGATGATCATTCATCGAATGTGCTATCACAGGAGGGGCGATAATGTATTGGTTGATGCCCATGTTAGGTCACACGTTTGGTGATAAATTTGGCTTTAACACACCCCCATCCCTCAAATTTGTCCCGCTCTCCATCTTCCTCCTTCCCTCCATCACTATTTCATAGTCGATCGCACACTGACCTCACTTTTGGCAGTGCTGGTTTCCTTAAGAGACATTCTCCCTTAAAAAAAAATTGGTAACAATTCATAATAAGGGTACATAATTAACATTACTTAATACAGTAATAGGCTTTAACTATCAGTTGATTAACTGTTACCTAAAGCATCAGAGTGCTGAAATATGCATTATGTAAACATAATTATCCAATTATCATGGCTTTGTCACCCTTATTGTGAAGTCGCAAACATCCTTGAAGTATCCTTTAGAGCTCTAACTATTCAATAATGTATAAATTAATACCTTAAATAATATGAACACCATTAATAAATGATTACTAGACCTATTGGTTAACTCGTAATTAACTGTTAGTTCATGCGTATAATTGCACTAACGAATGATAATTAGTGAGTCCATTTTGTGAAGTGTATCCAAAATATTGCATTGTAGTCAATCTTGCAAAATAGACGGCGAATGCAGAACATCAGCAGGGATGAATGAGCAGAAATACCACCGCTGAATATGTCTGCCTTACTCATTTTTTTAATTTTGTGTTTCCCTTTTGGGCTTTACTTGTCACTTCCTTTTCTTTATCTCTCTTTTCACTCACTCCATTGCTCTGTCTCTCGAATGGCACTGTTGACAATAAGTTGTGCCCAATCAGAATCTGAAGTCTCATAGACAAAGGCCAGTAGAGATACTTAATAGTCGCAGGTGAAAATGAGGAAACTCTTTGAGAAAAGGCAAAAGGGAACTTACTGACGCAAGCCCAGACTGTGAATCATCCTTCCCTCAGCCAGAAGGACATCACGTCCGATGCTTTGGCGAACTCAGAATCAGACTTGTAATCAATGACTGTTTGTTTAGCTGGGAGGAGATATTTTTTAATTTTTTGTTCAACCTTTATTTATACAAGGGAACCCATTGAGACCTCAGTCTCATTTGCGATGGTGCCCTGTTAACAACACAAAACACAAAACAGAATACAATGCAATACATTATCATAAAAAAGGCGAACAATAAACAATAAAATTATCACACAGGAGTGCATACAATACATGTGGCTGAGAAAATTGCCGTAATATTATTCAAAACACGCACAGTCCCAAACTTCTAAATCCTTTATCACTTTTTTGAAATTCTCCAATGATATCAATTTGTATATAAATGATATAAATGATATAAATGTTTCTTGAAAATTGTTCCACATCCTAGGAGCACAGTAACTAAAAGCAGTTTTACCAAGTTCTGTTTTAACTCTGGGAAACTTCTAGGACCAACCAGTCCTGAGATCTTGCCTGGTAATTGCTACTGTGCCTTGAGATGGAAGTTGTAAGATAACATGGTAATCTGTGTAAGATTGCTTATAAATGAAGGTCAGCCAGTGCTGCCTTCTCCTGGTAGCCAATGATGGCCAACCCACAGCTTTATACAGAGAACAATGATGAATTTTAAAAGGATCTCTAGTAATAAAACAAAGTGCATCGTGATAGACCGTATCAAGTTTTTTTCAAGGTCATTTGGGCAGCGTGCATATAAATAATGTCACCATAATCTAACACTGACAAGAAGGTTGATTGAATTAAAAGCTTCCTATTATCTTGAGAGAAACAAGAGCTGTTTCTGTAAAAAAACCCAATTTTATGTCTTAACTTTTTTGTAAGTTCATCAAGATGTACTTTAAAAGACAGTTTTTCATCGATAAATATTCCAAGGTATTTGTAACAAGACACTCGTTCGATTTCAGAGCCATCCAAGGAGCGAAGTAAAAGAGAACAGTCCCTCAAAGAACGAGATCTAGAAAAATGCATACATTTTGTTTTTGCCACATTTAAAACTAATTTGAGCTCTAGAAGTGAGTGCTGAAATGAAACAAAGGCTCTTTGTAGTGCAGATAATGCCTCATTAAATGAAGAAGCAGAAGTATAAAGCACTGTGTCATCAGCATAGAAATGCACCTTACAGCCATTATCAAATGAGACCATATCGTTAATATACAGAGTAAAAAGTAAGGGTCCTAAAATCAAGCCCTGTGGTACCCCTTTGGTGACCTCCAAAAAAGTTGATTGAGCAGAGTCTGCTGCAACACATTGTATTCTATTTGAAAGATAACTTGAAAACCATTTGCAAGCATTCTGATCTAGGCCTAACGAACTAAGTCTATCAAGTAAGAGTAAATGATCGACATTGTCAAAGGATTCAAGAATCTTGGCCAGACAAGGTAGCTTGGAAATTGGACGATAATTATTAAAGTCTTTAGCGTCACCACCCTTATGTAAAGGAAGCACAAGTGCAGTTTTCCAAATCTTTGGCACAATGCCCAAGCTAAGTGAAAGGTTAAAAATGTGTGTTAAAGGCAGGGCTATAACGGGAGCAGCCAACCTCAACAGTCCGGGGTCCAAAAGATCAGCACCAGTAGACTTTTTGGGGTCAATTTTCAAAACATTATTGTAACATTATCTGTAAGTGAATATCTACGAATAAATCTGACCTCGCCTGATACCTCCATGATAGCAGTTTGACCACGCAGTGTCCTTAGGCCAATGGGCCAATGATCTCTCAAAAGGTTTCACTCACGAGAAATCTAATTTTTTCTGCCCAATTCAAAATCTCTCTAACATGCTTATATTCACATAGAAATACAAGCTCATGTATGCGCGCGCACACACACACACACACACGCACACACACAAATGGATGCACACTTCTACCTTCATGAGCCTCCCTATATCCTCCAGTCTTCCTCATTAATCTCCACATCTCAAACTCCACCTTTGTGAAGAAGGACGGAGTGACAAACATTTGCTCTCCCCCACCCTTTTCCACCTTCTCTCCCCTCCTCTCCCACTCTCTCCCCTTCTCTACCACTCTCTCTCCCATCTCCTCTCCCTCTCCCTCTCCCCTTCTCTCCCACTCTCTCCCATCCCCTCTCTCTCTCCCTCTCTCTCCTACCCTTTCTCCCTCTCCCCCTCTCTTTCCCACCTTCTCTCCCCTTCTCTCCCTCTCCCCTTCTCTCCCACTCTCCCCTTCTCTCCCTCTCCCCCTGTCCCCTCTCTCCCACCCCCTCTCCCTCTCCCCCTCTCTCTCCCCCTCTTTCCCACCTTCTCTCCCCTTCTCTCCCGCTCTCTCTCCCACCCTCTCTCCCTCTCTCACTCTCTCCCATTCTCTCTCCCCCCCCCTCTCCCCTCTCCCCTCTCTCCCTCTCTCTCCCCCCTCCTCTCCCTCTCTCCCCCTCTCTCTCTCCCCCCCTCTCCCCCTCTCTCTCTCCCATTCTCTCTCCCACCCCCTCTCCCTCTCCCCCTCTCTCCCACTCTCTCCCTCTTCCTCTCCCTCTCTCCCACCCTCTCTCTCCCCATCTCCCTTTAGTTCCCTCTCAGTCTTTCACTCTCACTCACAAATGTTCGATTCTGAAAGTTTCCCTCATTAACTTCTTTGATATATAATTTAAAATTTCTTATTTTACACTATAAGCAGGCGTCTATTTTAATGGAAATGTGATCTGTTCCTATACAAGGGAGATGAAAGCAAACATCCACATGTTCTCACATCTCTGTTAAATGTAAAACTCTAAATAATTGATAGGTATTCACCACTTTTAAATTAACAATATAGTGAGCCAAACGTACTCCATCTTTTAAGAAATCACACAAGACGCAAATGCAAGGTTCCTCCTAAATTTTTGAGTCCACCATTGTCCAGCTTCAGGGTTTCAGGATAATAACCACTGATTGCATGAGGTTTCATAACTATAACGGTAAATCAGGTCATCCATCCATTATGTAAACCGTTTCTTCCTCACTCAGGTCGCAGGGGAGCTGGAGCCTATCCCAACCGACAATAGGCGAAAGGCAGGAACACATCCTGAACAAATCACCAATCCACAGCAGGGCTAACAAACCATTCACTCACACATTCATACTTACACTCATCGTAATTATGTCTCCTATTAACCTAGCATACATGTTTTTGGGCTATGGAAGGAAACCAGAGTACCCAGAGGAAACCCACATTAACATGAGATGAACATGTAAACTCCGCACAGAAAGCCGTGAGGCGAAAGTCTACTACCCTCTGAGCCACTGTTCTGCCTCTAGATCAGGTCAGTTTCGCTAGAAGATACTGCCTAATCTACTCTCAAAACAAAACAGCCAAAGTAGGTCAGAAAAAGTTGGGAAAGCTTTGCACCTTCATAAGCACTCTAAAAACAAAGAAAAATTCAGCCAGACCCAGACTCTCTCAACATGAAAACATATTTGAACTTGAAACTAGAACCTACTGGAACACTGGTGCACCGCTTGACCTATTTCCAAAGCAATGCGCCATTTACACAGTAAACCAAAAGTGAAGTTGGTTTGACTCTTCTTATTAAGCAAATCAGCTCATTTTATGAAAAAATAAAAATACCGTCAAGGAACCTCGTGGGTTAAGTTAGGTACATCAAAACAGACAAAATTCAAAAAGGAATCAGTGGGTTTGAAAGGGTTATTAAAAAGTCGAAGAGTGCTCTTGAAGGAGTTAAGCTGCTTTCACACCGGACGCGAAACAAATTTTTCGCACGACAGATTACATTCAAAGTCAATGCAAAAATGCAAATACGCGCGAAACGCGTGTATTCGCGTCTTTGCATTGCCTTTGAATGTAATCTGTCACGCGGAAAATTCGTTTCGCGTCCGGTGTGAAAGCGGCTTTAGTGCTGCAGTAAGTACAGTGAAACACTCTGTGAGTGAATAGCTCAGGGCAGAGAGGACTGGGTGATTCTGTACCAATGTGCTTATCTTAGGGCAGCAGAGTACATCAGTAATGAACAGACACGAGCAATAAGGTACATTACATGTTACGCATTACCCTGCCTCTTCCAACCAACCATGAACATCAATGTGGAAGCCCACTCCCATTAATAATTCACCACAGACAGCATCATGCATGCCGCATACAAGCAGACAGGACCGGGCAGAGGAACCGCAGTGCTTGATTGATGGAAGCACACATCAATCAAGGCTAAAAGGAACGAGGGACTTGCGCAACTCATGCATCTTTCATTCACTGGAATATTAATGCGTCCTCTCCTCGCGCGAAAACTCATGAACACTTCCAAACACATGAGAGTAAATCATCTGCAATAAAAAGTCTATATCCTTCAGGAGCAAATGCACGGGGAGCCGTTGTGCTGTTCCTTGTGTGTGCAGATGGTGTTTGCCTCCGTGTTCCAGGTAAATGGGTGCCCAGAGAATCATGCCATGTATTTCAGGTAAATCACCGGCAGTACATAGCCTGATGGAAGGGTTATCAAACTCGGACCTGTATGCCTGTTTTCGTTCCACCCACGATTGCAGTCTCAGAACTTTAACAAGCTGTCAATTTTTCTAAACTATGATCTTATACTGAAGGATTAATTAAACTCTTAAATCACCTTCAGTAAGAAATAGCCATGCATGCTATCAAAAATACATCTTCTGTGGGCGTGTAATACTTATTAGATTAAATTTCAAAGGGTAAATTTTGACTTGCCAATAATTACATGAAAAGAGGTGGATCATCTGTCGCCACTGAAATTACAGACCAAGGTTAATCAGTAAGCTGTTAATCGGTATGTAAACCTGGCCACCAATCCTAACCTCGGGAAGATAATGAATTTCATGACAACGCAAATGATAAAGTTAACCTCGGAACCTGTTAAGTCATTAAGTAGGCCAATTAACCTCATTCATTGCCTCTTTTTATGTAGGCCAATTGTTCTACTATAATGCCATAAGCACAACATAAAGTTGAGAATCTTTGTGGCATTGAAGAACGATGTTGGCATAACGTACATTAGGCAGGTAAATAATCTCTCTGAACATCAAAAGCACCTTTTTCATTAAAATTAGCAGCTTGTTACAATTCTGGAATTGCAGTTGTGGTCAGAACCAAAACCAGTATACAAGGGAGTGCCACAGGAGCAAATTTGAAAACCACTGGCATAATGTTCCTGCAGTTCCACTGGCAGGGAGATATTTTTTATGGTTCCAGTTAGATAAGCTGAAGGAATCTGTGACACTGAAGCACACAATGGCATTCCAGATAATTCTCTGCCTCTAACAGTTTAGGCCCTGTCCACATGTACACAAGTATTTTTGAAAACAAAACATTTTCTATTCATTTCTGCCTTTTATCCAGAGGCAAACACCATTTTCGGCCACTGAAAAAAGACCTATTGGAAAGGGTGAAGAATTCTAGAAAGTTTTTATACAATTTATAAGTGGACAGGGAAAGATGACAAGAGGCAGGGTCAGAACTCATGCACAGGCAGAAATCCAATTCACAGGTTTTATTAATATTTGTAGTCAAGCAATCCAGATCGTTAGCAGGCAGTGAGATCTCAGTACATAGGGGAGAATCCAGAATTGTAATCAAAAAAACAGTTCAAAGAGTCAAAACCCAGAAGTAGGTCCGCTAAAACCAAATTGAAAGACAAATCAAAAACCAAAAAGTCAAACAGAAAATCAAACGTGTAATCAATCGAGCACAGGGAACCAGACAAAATCAAAAAGCAAACTGAACTGTACTCATGAAATCTTACAGGACATAAAGGGTCGTAGGTAAGATACTGGGAAACAGCCTTGACAAACTCATCCTAGTCTAGACCAGAGGTGGGCAGCGAGGGCCGTATCTGTCCCTGGTTTTCACACCAACTTCTGACCTTCAATTAGTTGATTATCTAAATTAGCCAAACCATTTATGAAATCTGACGTTTCAGGCGCATTTCTTTAAATTATCATGAATGACCAAAGACTGTTCTTGTCTCCCGTCATAAAACATTTTCCTTTGATCGAATCATTACGAAAATCTATATTTGTGCATGCAATCAATTAACTCAATTAGTCAGGGTAATTGATGGAAATAAAAATAGTACCAAGGGTCCTGTAGCTTACCGGCAAGCAGTCTTATAGCGATGATACAAGTTATGAAAATTTCATGTGAAGTTTGACATTTGAATTAATGAAAATCAATGTCAAGGTCACTAAATAAAAGTTATATATATATATACATTTATATATATATGTATATGTATATATATGTATATACATTTACAAGACCTTCTGTAATATAATCCTAAGCTCTAAAGCAGTTTTGGTGATACAAGTCATTGACATATGTCAATATGTATTCAATATGTCAATTGTGAACTTTAAAGGTCACAGAATGTCAAATGGTGGCCAGCAAATGGCCTTCATATATGACTTTCTACAATGTAAATGTCTCTATCCAAACCCTGGCTCAATCTGTGACCATTTTGGTGATACAAGTCATTTTAATTTCACTGTCGAGTTTGACCCTCAAAGGTCAGTGACAGTCAAGTTGAATGTCACCAAATGAAAGTTCATATGTGACTTCCTAGAAGTCAGTAACACAAACCTAGGCTCCTTCTGTGACCATTTTAGTGATACAAGTCATTGAATTTTCACTTGGTCATATTTGACCTTTGAAGGTCAATACAAAGGTAACCAAATGAAAGTTCATACATCACTTCCTATATGTCTGTAATACAAAGCTAGACTCCATCCGTGACCGTTTTGGCAATACAAGTCATTGTAATTGTATTAGGTCAAGTTTGACCTTCAAATGTCACCAACAGTCAAGTTGAATGTCACCAAATGAAAGTTCATATGTGACTTCCTACATCAGTAACACAAACCTAGGCTCCATCTGTGACCTTTTCAGTGACAGAAGTCATTGAATTTTCTCTTGGTCAAGTTAGACCTTTGAAGGTCAATATGAAGGTCACCAAATAAAAGTTCATACGTGACTTCCTACACGTCTCCAATACAAACCTACACTCAATCTATAATGATTTTGCTGATATAAGTCATTGAAATTTCACTGTATAGTTTGGCCATTCAAGGTAACTGAAGGTCAAGTTCAAGGCCACCCAATGAAACTACATACATGACTTTCTATATGCCCACAATACAAACCTAACCTCTATCTCTAATACTTTTGGTGATAGAAGTAATTAAAATTTCGCTATGTGAAGTTTGACCTTTGAAGGGCACCGAAGGTCAAGTTCAATGTCACCAAATGAAAGTTCATGTATGACTTCCAATGCATCTCCAATATAAACCGAAACTATCTGTAACCATTTTGCTGATATAAGTCATTGAAATTTCATTGTGAAGTTTGGGCATTCAAGGTCACTGGAGGTCAAGTTCAATGTCACGAAATGAAACTTCATACATGACTTCCTATATGCCCACAATACAAACCTAAGCTCTATCTGTAATAGTTTTGGTGATAGAAGTCATTGAAATTTCACTATGTGAAGTTTGACCTTCGAAGGTCGCTGAAGGTCAAGTTCAAGGCCACCAAATGAAAGTTCATACATGACTTCATATAAGTGTTCAATGCACACATGTTCCCAAACTTCAATATTTTCAAGCCTAGAAGACTTTGAAAATTGTAACATTTTGCTTGACCTCAAGTTTGACCTTTCAAGGTCATCTGAGGTCAATTTTAACACAGCCAAAATATAGGTCATATACAACTTCCTATATGTCTGTAATACAAACTTAATCTCTATCTGCAACCATTTTGCTTCCATAGGCAATTTGGCCCATTCTCCATAAGACCCAATGTTAAAGTACAGCGGCCCCACTAGACCCAGTTCTGTTGATTCAATCAAAATGGCACTCGCACTGTACATAAAGTTTATCAAGGTGAGTTGATTGCTAGATTTAGAAAAAAAGTTATCAGACAGTTTTTGAGAAATAATTTTTTGAAATTTCAAGTCATATCTTTTACCATTGTTAATACATTCCCTGACCTCGAGTTTGACCTTTCAAAGTCATCTGTGGTCAAATTTAATATTGCCAAAATAGAGGTCATATATGACTTCCTATATGTTGATAATACAAACTTAATCTCTATCTGCAACTATTCGGCCTCCACAGGCCATCTTGCAAATTCATAAAGTACAGCGCCCCCAATAGACCCACTTCCGTCGATTCAATCAAAATGGCACTCACACTGTACATTGACGATACCAAGTTAAATTGACTGCCTGATTTAGAAGAAAATTTATCACACAGTTATTTGAGAAATAATTTTTTAAAATTCCTCAGTCCTATCTTTAACATTGGGGCCAAAATTTCAAGGGCCCATAAAACGGACAAAAATGATTGAATCAAAAATCCGAGAAATATGTCAGGAGATATGGTCTAGTAGTATGTTATTCCAAATTTACACGAAAATTCATCGGGCCAAAAAAAATATAAAGAATGTTCCGGACAACAGATGACAGATGACGGACGACGGACGCCGGACGACGAACGCCACACCACGACAATAGCTACTCGGCCCATAGGGCCGGTAAGCTAAAAACCTGCATACACACCAGCCCTCCAGGACCAGGATTGCCCACCCCTGGTCTAGACAGTACTGGGGAATAAAAGGTAGAAAAGGGCCTAATTACACTGGGTACAGGTGTGAGAAGCTAAGGAAGATACAGGGAGGTGTGGCAACAAATAAGTGAACAATCATACAATCAAACAATGAACGCAGGGCAGCGCAGATGCAGGAGTAAAAACAGAAAACGCGTGGCAATTACACATACGGGGAAAGACTAGACTAATACATAGAACTCCTAAAATAAACACAAGAACATGGAAAATAATAAATATGCATACAAAATACACGTAACACAAATCTAGACAACTTCAGATCCTGACAGAAAATGGAGTTTTAGGTTTATAATGGCAATTTTTAAGGCTGGCGATTGGCCTCCATGATGGTCTTACGTTAAATGGGAGTGTAAACGAAAGTTCAATCACGAGACGTAGGATTCTCAAGCGATTACACTTACCCAATCGGCGCCCCGGTCTTCTTTATATATGCTTATGACGTGTCCCTGTCTGCTGTTGCACAGATTCCGCATCGCCCACCGCCTCCCCACCACCACCAACTTCTGACTCCAGCCTCTTCAACATCTACTTCATCCGTATGACCCTTTTGTCCAATGGGGGATGGCTTCGCCCCTGCCTGCTACCCAGGCAGATCAGCGCCCCACCTCGCTTCAGGGTCCTCGAGGACGGAGTCATCGCCAAATACTGAATTTATTTCATGTCACTGCTTGTTAATAAATCTCCTTTCCTTAAATCTGAAGTCTTCGTGATTGAAATTATACCATCATCGCCCGTTCGTCTGGCACGCTCTAGACATCGTTTTAATTGTGTTTTGGTGGCGTCGAGTGGACGGAGATTTTCTTCGGAAAATGAAGGAGAAAGAGCCCCACTTTTAAGCATACACATACAGTATATGTGAGGACAAGGTCTTAGGAAGGTCCATTCCAGATTCAAGATGATGATGATCCAATGCGAAGATCGAGGTCCACACGTGCTTCAAGATTTTGACTGGCCGACCCTGACAGCACTGGGATCAACTGGAGCGCCACAACCTCAAGCCAGACCTGACTGCCCAGTATTACACACTTTTGGCTACATAGCTTGTGAGTGTGTGCACGCCTGTGTGCATGTGTCAGAGCAGAGTATTGGAAGGCATCATTGCTGCATTGGCCAGTCATTATTTGTTTTTTTATCACGATTAACATTATTTCCAGCTCACTGCTGGCCTAATTTCTAACAGAAGTTATTGAGAAACATTATTTGCATACGTTAATGATTCATTCTAATTTCTGAGCTTCAAATGAATAATTTATTGTGTTGCCACCACTATGATGACCAAAATCATCACAGAGATTAGACGGCAACGAAAACAAAGTTATGTTTAATAATTGATTTAATATGCCTCAGAATAAAATGGATGGGGGGGGAGGAATCTGCCTATAACTGTCGCTGCTTTCAGCAAGATCAATTTATGAATTAAAGATGGGTGAAATTCTGGAAAACTTTACTCACAAAAAAAATCTGAGGCGTAATGCACTTTGCTTTATTCAATCACAGTGTCTCCTGCGCTGTTATCTGCAGATTCTAATGGCCGCAGGCACAAGACCAAATTTAATCAAAGCACAGATTT